>CM056199.1:17243350-17843350 GCA_029692085.1 Gymnothorax javanicus
GAATACCACTGAGAACACAGTATCCATATTGATTTAAGTCTAAGAGCCGATGTGTGACATTATATTAACTTCATTCATTGAGACTCTTACAAGAGGAATTTGTACTCAAAACAATCAATGACAGAGTCTCTCTTGAAGCATGATGTTGATAAGTGGCGGTCTGTCGGCAGTAACAAAGGCCTTCAGAAAACTCACCCTTCTATGCTTGATAACCTAAACCTCTCACAGTTTACTTTTCCTGAATAGCAACAGTTGCTCAGACTAATTGGTGGAACCGACGACAGTCTAATTTATCTTTGATAGCATTGTTATACCTTGCACCACAAAATTATGAGGCGTTTTCTTCCACACAAAAATGACGACGTAAAATATGATTAAGGGAGTTCCTGATAACATAGGTTAATGAACAGGACCACTCCCAATGCGCCTTCCTATTCGTCCTCACGCCTATATATACCACCTTCATTCCCACAATCCCCGCTCGTCTCGTTTCTACGGGGTTTACTCATAACCAGACAGCCCAAGCGCTCAGCAAGACTTCGCTTACCCAAAGCATGTAATCCGAAATCCTACTGAGTCCTTTGGACGCAGAATTATTCCAAGACTCCGATGCTCCAGAGGAATCTTTTCAATCCCTTCCCGAAACTCCCATTTCTCCTCCGCGCACCCGCCTGCGCTCTGCGATTTTTGTACCTTCACAACCAAGCACCGCCCGCTCGCCCCAGCTGGGGTGCTCATATTCTGGACTACACTCCCCCCGCGGTGACGACCAAGGCCGTTCTCCCGTTAGAGCTCGGCACCGCATGAATTCCAGCCAGCGGTCTCCAGCACCGTCTCCTAGCAGCAACGCCCCTCGTCAACCGCGGCGCCCAGAAGTGAGAGCCTGCGGCTCCCCAGCAAGGCTTACCACGGCTCACACTCCAGGCTCACCCGAGGCTCCACGTTGGACCGTCGCCAGACTCCATCAGGCACTCAAGCAGAAGAAAATCCCCTTCCACTGCTCCGACAACAAGGCCAGACAACTAGAATTATACACCGACTCCCTCGGCAACGCAGCTGATCCTCCACATCTGCCTGCAGCAGACCACACAGCTCTTCCGGGTTCCGCCCTCAACGCCCCCAGCACCAACGTCACCACGCTCGGCGACGTCCTCTCCGCTCCAGATTCCGCGGAAGCCACTCCTTCCACAAATCAGCCAGTTCCCCCTGTACCTGCTCCCGCTGTTCACGACCTCTTTGGTCTCTTTTCGTCCTTTGTTTTGTCCCTGTGGCTGCAGGCTGCACTTTGCCCCGTGCACATGCATCCCATTCCCCCCCCCCCCCCCATCCCTTCTGCAGGACGAAAACCAGCTTCTGCGGCTCCTTCAGCCCACAACCGAATTCTCCAAGGCTCCAGCAGTTCCAGTGTTAACCCACCTATACCCGGAGAAGCACCTGCTGTTGCTTCATCTGCTCCTCTCTTTCCCACTGCACTATCTCTCCCCCCCCCCCCTCCCCGCTCCCCTCCCCTTCCCCTTTTCCCAATGTTATTAATTCCGTGCTTCCACCTACAGGTCTTCCCCTCCCACCAACTACTTTGGCTGTCCCCACGCAGTTTTCTTCACCACACTTTCAGTACACACTAGCCACCACCCTACCTCCTATACGCCCCTCGCAGCCTATTCCAAACCCGTCGCCACTATCCCCCATTCTTAGACAATAGATTTTATCCTCTATTTACGTCGATCTGGCCCAGCTCATTCAACCATCCTTTCCGCATTAATTTTTCAGTCGCGAAATCCAAACCATCCTCGGCTCCGCCCAGCCCAAACACCCAACCCCCGCTTGTTCCAGGGAGCTTACTCTAACCGAGTTCGCATTTGCCTTTTCACTCTACCTTGATACAACCTGCCAGTCCTTCACTTATCGTAGGCAAGAACTGGACGATTACCTTACACTCGTTCTCAATCTCGCTTTACGCCTCGGCAGTACAGGCTTTTATCAACGCCACATACTTTTTGCCTCTAAAGCAGCAGGTTTGATTCAGCAGTACAATCAGGGAGTTTACTGGGTCAATTTAGACTCAGAATCGTATTGCCGAGTTTTCGCCGCCCAAACACGTTGATATAATTGATGTGACTCCGCTAGGATCTGCAAAAAAAACCCCGAAATTTTTCATTGACTTTGCAGCAATTATTTTCCCCATCACTCAGCAGTGCATCGTACCCAACAACGCCATTTAGCTGTCACTTCTTCCAGACAGTAGAACGGATTCTCATGGCCTATTGCTCAATGAACCTCGCAAACTAACTTACGCAAATTTGTGCTGTTTCACAAGCTACATGAGCACAGAAATTACAAAGACATTGATTTTTTTTTCCCTAGTCATCGATGTGCTGAAGAAAATGCCATAAATCTCGTAGTGCAATGTATATCAAGGCTTTCAAAATAAATTAGACTTTCGTCAGTTCTACCAATTAGTCGGAGCAACTCTTGCTAAATATGCTCGTCGTGTTATTTTCAAATTAAATGTCATACAATTATGGTGCTGTTGAATGATTGCAATGTTTATTCCAAAGTTGTCAAATCATTACAAATGCTAATGCATTTTGCCTCGCCATCAACATTCACAGATACTACGCGTATCCACCTCACGACCACCCGCAGTGGCAAGGTTCATGCTCTCGGCCATGGCCCCAGCAGTAATACTCTCCTCGGCTTTATCTAACTGTCCTGATCCCAACTTCGTCCGTTCCCTCATTCATGGCTTTACCCACGGTCTCCACCCTGGCTTTGTCGCCATTTCCGATCACTCTTTCAGGTGCCCTAATTTATAATCCACCCTAGCAGAGCCTCATATCGTCGACAAGCTTATACAAGATGAAGTCGACGCGGGTTTCATGATTGGACCCTACACCGAGCCACCTTTCCCCGTGTTTCGCATCAACCCTATCGGAATAGCTACCCGTAAAAACTTGGGGAAAAAAAAAAGCAGTTAATCATAGCCTTATCATCCCCTGACGGTTCTGCCCTCCCTAGTATCAACAGCCTTATCCCCAGCAACGATTTCTCCAAGCACTACTCTCCCATGGACCACGCTATCACTCTCATCCGCCTCGCCGGTCGCGGCGCCTGGTTGTCTAAAGCCGATATCATAAACGCTTTTAAGGTCATCCCACTTGAACCACTTTTTGGGGATTTTTGGCGTTTTCCTGGAAGGGGCGCTATTACTTTGCCGTTTGTCTCACTTTCGACCGCAAAGCAGCCTCAAGATTTTCGATTCCCTCTCAGAAGCGCTGTGCTGTATTCTGTGCAATAACCACAAATTGCCGTTCATCACACACCTTCTCAATGACTTCCTCGTCGTCACCCCGCCTTCATCTCCCCCTTACCAAGGTCTCAATACCTTGACTTCGGTCTTTTTCGAACTCGGCGTTCCTCTGCCAGCCTAGAAAACCAAGGGTCCTTCCACCTTACCCGAAATACCGTTTCTTAGGAAACTAACACTAATTTCCACAAAACGCCAATTCATGCTCAAAGCTACACATATTCCCGGCTATAAAAATGCCACCGCTGACACCCTGTCTCGTTTCTCTTGGTAGAGATTCAGACGCTTGGCACCGCACTCGGACATTCACCCCACTCCGGTTCCTCTGTTTTCTGCGACTGTCTACCCTTGACTCCTCAGCTCGAGCCATTCACCGCTTTATCTCGAGAGGCCATTCTAAACGGGTTTGCTCCATGCTCACTTTCCTCATACCGCACGGGATGGAAGCAATTCAAGAAATTCCTCTCTGCCCTCCTACTGCCATTCCCGGCCCTCAACGTCATTTCTATCACCAGCTCCATTTCGTATATCCACTCCGTACACCACGTTCGACCGACCTCAATACAAGTCAATCTCAGTGGCATCAACCTCTTCGTCAAACTGGCCACTGTTTATCTGTGCTCGTCAATATCCTATTCTCACGTGCAGACACTACTGAAAGGTTTACGTAAACAAGAACCTCCCGCTCCGACCAAACGTTTACCACTGACAGCAGACCTCCTCTCTTGCTGCATCTAGACGCTGCGCTCAGGGTACCATTCTCCTTCCATGGATTCCACACTAGAAGCCTTGTTCCTATTGGCCTTCTATAGTTTCTTTAGACATTCCGAGTTTGCTCTGCTCTCTGCTAATTACAATCCTTCTCGTCACGCCAACCTAAACGACATCTCATTCTACTCCACCGACTGCCTCATGTTCAAGATAAAAAGTAGTAAAACGGATCAGTTCGGCATTTCTCAACCCATATTCATTTTTCGCCTAGACTCCGCCCTCAGTCCGTTTGAGCAAATATCAAACTACGTCACCCCAAGATACAATAACCACGCTTCTGACCCATTATTCACGACCAACACGGGGGCCGTAGCCACTCGCCACTGGTTCCTCTACCATTTCTGTCATGTTTTAATTAGATCCAATATTCCGCCCAAATACTTCTCCGGGAATTCTTTTCGTACCGGCTCTGCCACCACAGCATCCAAGCCCGGAGTGCCGGACCACCTAATTAAAATCCTCGGCTGCTGGACATCAAACTCTTATGCTAGCTATATTCGCAATAATATATGTAGAGCCTATCACTCGCTGATTCATTAACACTTTTTGGAGGCTTAGGAGCCTACACGGACTCCGATGAGACGCAAGCCCCACCCTGAGTCTCGCCACCTGGGGATGCCCAACGTTTGCACAATCACAGACCAAGCCCATACAACATCACATTCGCCCCAATCTCCTATTCGTAGTTCCACCCAATACTCTCCTCTACTTTGGGAGTGGTCCAGAATTCATTAATGTCTTTATAATTTCTGCACTCGTGCAGCTCGAGAAACATCACAGATTTGCTTAAATTAGTCCGCAAGGCTCATTAAGCAATAAGCCACAAGAATCTGTTCTCTAGTCTGAATGTAGTGACAGCTAAAGGGCATTGTCAGTCACGATGCACAGCTGAGTGATGGCAAAAATAAATGCTGCAAAGTCAGCGAAAGTTTCGGATTTTTTGCATTTATATTGCCATCCTTTCAATGCCATATCAATTATATAAATGTAGGCAATTGAATTCATTTTTTTATTATCATTTCCTATTATAGGTCATGGATTGGTCTTGGTTTTTCAGTCGATAAATTGTTTGATTGTTAATCAGGCGAACTGGAACGAGAACAGCTTGAGGACAATCAAGCGGTAAAGGGTGAGGTTACAGAAGCCCCTCAGAACATCTGAAGGCACACCGCTGATGTTGATGCATGGTAATGTTTCACTCTTTATGCCGTTAGGATGCAGCTAATCCCAAACTTGGCCTGTAACCTCAGGAAGACAGCAGGGCCCATTGCAGGGAATCATATGCATTATCTACTGTTCTGGAGCCTCGTCCACACGGAGACGTAAATTTTCAAAAACTGTCTTTTTTTTGGTCATTTCTAAAAAATCTGCATACACACAGAGATGCCTAAAACGACCCAAAATGCTGGAGTAAATATTCCAGACCTGTGTGTGGCGCTGTATGGCACTGTAGCGTTCTACGGACATAGACCAAAAGCAGCGAAGAAGGCGGCGAGCATGCGTATAAAGCTTGCACTCTGTGTACAGACTAGAGGGGGTGGGGGCTGTGATGGGGGCTATCATGTCATCGTTTTTAAAAAAAAACCTGTTCTGGTTGTCCACATGAAAATGTTGGGGTGGCGTTTTCAGATTTTCTCACTCTGGAACCCGTTTAAAAAAAAAAAAAACGTTTTTGGGCTGCGTTTTCGCCGTCTCCGTCTTTCGACGCCAGGCCAAAACGATAAAATATTAATGTGTTTTCAAAAAAGTGTTCTTGTGTGGACGGGCCCTGGGTCGGGCTGGATAATCCATGCTTAGGAAGAAATAATTCTCCCCAGTATTTTGATCCAACCACCTGCAGCTGCTAAAAATCACAGGCCATCAGCAAGGATGTTAACTGATAAATGAAACTGGCTGGTTGCATGGAAGAAATTGTGGAATTTTACTTCCTCCCTGGACTAAACATCTCTGAGTAATGGCCAGTCAGGTAAGGTTAGTTCTAGTCAGTAACCAGCATAAAAAGGTAACCCAGTAACCCAGGCAGCGAGCAAGTCGGGCCTCAAACTATTGCGGCTGTGTTTGGGCCGCAGTCAGAACCAATTCCACCCAGTCACTTACTTCATGGGAATACATTAACCTGTAGACATCCAATAACTTCAAATAGTGCCCATATGGATGTGCACGCACACGCACACTCACACACACACACACACACACGCACACACACACACACGTTTGGTTTTCATGTCTTGTGGGGACATTCCATACATTTGCATTCATTCCCGAACCCCATTCCCTGACCTTTACCCTCAACAGTATGGCTCAGTCCCACTGGGGATTTAACATTTTGCGATAGTCGCCGACGGGGAAATTTGGAAAAGTTTGGCGATGCTTTGCAATTGTGCGTGACTAAATGGTCAAAAAAGTGGAGCAGTCCCACTATAATTTGCTCTTGGGATTGTTCGCCAAAGGAAGGGATGACATTGTGCGATAAATCGGCGACAGTCACCGATGATCGGCATTGCTTCGGGGGACCATCACCAAGAATGTTTGCCGACTGTTGGCGACATATCGGCAAATGTTCTACGATGTTTGTCGAAGGTTCGCCGAAGGTAATGAGATACTCGGCGATCATCGGCTAATGGTTGGCGAGGCATCGCCTAACGTTGCCGAATATTCCCCAATGCATTGGCGACATGTTGGGGGGGGTATATATTTGGGGGATGTGTGTAAGTGGCTCATTCTCTCTCTGGCTTTTGCAGGATCCACGTCTCCCTGGCAACAAGATTAAAATGCAGTCCCATTATGTCAGCGTCAAACATGTCGCCGAGGTTCGCCGAACGTAGCCGAAGTATCGCCGAATGTTCGGCAATAGTTCGGCGAGGGTCGCCGACACTTTTTCAGTTTTGAAAGTATGGCGGATGGTTCACCGATGCAGCGCATACATTCGCCGACCGTCAGCAAACATTCGGCGAACATTCTGCGACAACTTTTGAGACGAAAACGTCGCGAATGGTTCGCAACAAAATTCAAAGCAGGCTTTGAAATTTTTCAGGCTTTTGCGATCCACTCGTGATCCATTGCGATGGCTAGAATTTGCCTGTGACACTCGGCGAACGTTGGCGCACATTCTGCACATGTTCGGCAAATGTGTTTGTGATGCATGCCTCGCAAACCATCGCAATCCCCAGTGGGACCTAGGCAGTACATACCTAACCCTAACCCTAACCTTATCCCAACCCTAATCGTAACCCCTAACCCTAAAATAGCTAAATTTCCTCATGGGGACCTGAAAATGTCCTCATAAGGACAAAGAAATCTGGAATCCATGTCTTATGGGGATATTTTGTCCCCACAAGGGTAGATAAACATGGACCACACACACACACACACACACACACACACACACACACACATGCACACCCTGTGTGTGAGAAAAGAAATGAATTATGAATTATGAGAGGATTAATAATTAATGCATATTGTAGAAATTCAGTACTGGAGTTAGGGCACAGATCAGTAATTAAGGCCAGATCCCCCCAGGCGATAGGAGCTTCAGCTCTGCTCCCGAAGACCTCAGCCAGCGATTGAAGTCCTACAGTTTGTGTCAGACCAGAATGAGGTGAATCACGTGCGCTGTATTGATATAAAATTCTGGCTCACTCAGTCGGAGTTTACTTTACTACCTCACCATTCCACTCTTGCTGAATTACGTTATGAGTTAATGAGGGAAGTCACATGTCTCCGCATTAACTTATTAATTAGGGCGACCCCGCCCCTCCCAGGGCACCCAAACACGAAGGCCTATCGGGAATCGGTCAATATGGCATCGATCGTATCGTTATCACTTGTTGAAGGGGAGTGAAACAGGTTTGTATCACTTTAACTTTGGCTGACGTCACCCTGGTGCAGATCCTTCAACTCCGAGGCTTTTCATGCGCGAGGGGCTGAACCGCACAGCGAGAGCGACCGACGCGATTTCTCCCCCCCTGATGTTTTTTTCAAGAGCTGGTTTTTCGCCACAAATTTAATGGGAGGACATATGTACAAAGAGAAAAAAGATGGACATATGACTTAAACTGCTTGCGCCTAAGAAAGATTTTGCGGCAAAATTGAGAGCCGTAAGCAGCTCCGAAGATCAACCACCACCAAGGACCCAGTGAATCGCAATCAGTTGACGACTGAGAGACAGTGCGAGAGTGAGTGAGTGTGTGCGAGAGAGCTGAGAGTGCGTGTGTGTGAGTGAGTGAGAGAGAGAGAGAGAGAGAGAGAGAGAGAGAGAGACTTTCACTTTGATGCCGGGCAGCCGATGAACCACTGAACATTGAAACGGTACCATTAAGTGCTGATGAGCAGGCGCGGACATCCTCGGGCGGCGCGGAACTTGCCCTCTCGAAGGAGCCGGAGGCTGTGCTTATAGCATCAGTGAAGAAAGGCCTTTATGGATGATTATAAAATAAGTCCCCCCAACCGCTCTGTTTTGAAAGTGTGGGATATCCTAAACACGAAGATGAAAACCCTGAAACATGCTCCCACTCTTCTTCATCTTGAGAAAATTTTGACTTCATAACCTGCAAAGCGCGAGACGAAGCAAATAGGAAATCTGCATTCGGATTTATTATTTAATTAATTTCTTTGATTTATAAAATTATTTAATCTGGCGTCGGAGGGGTGGTGAGAACTGCTGTGGATTATGCGTTTCCGCGGAAAAACGAGACGAGCCACATTTCAGGGAGACGCGGCTCTGGACGCGTCGGGTTACCGTGTCCAGATGTAAAGATGTGGTAATCAAACTGTTCATCGAAGAGAGAGGAGGGTGTAGTCGGCGTGAGGGAAAGGGGGAATGACATAAGAGGTGTTCTTTTTGGAGAGGGGGCAGGCTGATTGAGAGAAGGGAACACGAATTGATGCGCGAAATTGAGAGACGCGTTTGGTCTGAAATAAATATTCCACGACGAAGGGAAAAATCAGAATAAATACGCGAACATTTTTTGATCGAGAAGACGATAGCTCAGTTTCAACGAAAACGCATCTGTGGATTCCGTCGTGGGAACCTGGGATTATTTCGGGTAAGCATTTCCTAAATTTTTTCCTGTATGGTCTCACATATAATCGGACTATGTGCGATTCCCTATGTTGTACGTGCGTGAGCTGTCGACGTTATTACTGTCCAGCTGATTGTCGTTTTATTGAGACGTCCTGTGGATTGCTTGTCACCGGCACGAAATGAGATACTAAATGACAAATGCACACCACCACTAAAAACCCAGTCTGTTTCATTAAGCATGTAACGAGGACGGTTTGTCTGCTGGTCGGCGTTTTAAAGCAAGTAATTTCGGTTACCATGTATGATCTGCATAGCAACCTGTCACCCTTTCGCAAGCTCGGCTTGCCTCGGGTTTATGCGGTCCGGACGGTCTGTACCCGTTTGGACTTTAATTAGGATACGATCGATATGTATTTTGCTGTCTTTGGCATTAATGAATGTTCACCCGGTAGGTTTGCGGGCCAAAAATGATTTCTGTGCTGCTTCTTTCTGAAGCGGGTCATTTTTAACCCCTAGACAACTGCTGCATTAATGTTCTCCCAGAATCACCATTTTCTGCTTACGTCCCGAATAGACAATTGACGCTATAATTTATCCGTAAATACACGCACGCGTACGATTGCATACTCACATACATATATGTACATAAACACGCACACACACACATGCACTAGCATGCGTGTGCATACTCATTCACACACATACATACAGGTACACATACATTCACACATTCTTACACATACACATACATGCATGTACACACGCATGGACACACACACACACACACACACACACACACACACTTGCATATGTGTATGCATATTGGTACAAACACTCACAAACACACATGTGCATACATACATGTACACACACATCTAAATGTTCACATACTCATACACACACGCCCACAAACACACACTCATGAACACTCACCTGCAAACACACACACAGATATCTGCAGATACACCCCAGCACTCTGATGCACAGCCAGTGCATATCAATGGGTTGGTTGGGTGGCTGGAGTGACTGAATGGCAGGATTGAGTTGAGACAGAGGAGCAGTGTTCAGATCTGAGGGGTGGGATGTGTGTGTGAGTGCCCCATCGTATTCCAGCGTGATACACACACTTTAGAGGCCTCATATCCCAGCAAGTGTACTCTAACCAGCCAGCACACACATTAACTCACACATGGGGCAGTACAGAAGTGGTCAGATCACTGGACTCGGGAGCAGAGTGGAGTATTAGTCAGAGTGCTGGACTCAGGGCAGTAGAGTGGAGTAGAGGTCAGAGTGCTGGACTCAGGGCAGTAGAGTGGAGTAGAGGTCAGAGTGCTGGACTCAGGGCAGTAGAGTGGAGTAGAGGTCAGATCACTGGACTCAGGGCAAATAGAATGGAGTAGCGGTCAGAGTGCTGGACTCAGGGCAGTAGAGTGGAGTAGCGGTCAGATCACTGGACTCAGGGCAGTAGAATGGAGTAGTGGTCAGAGCACTGGACTCAGGGCAGTAGAGTAGAGTAGAGATCGGAGCACTGTACTCAGGGCAGTAGAGTGGACTAGTGGTCAGATCACTGGACTCAGGGCAGTAGAATGGAGTAGCGGTCAGATCACTGGACTCAGGGCAGTAGAGTGGACTAGAGGTCAGATCGCTGGACTCAGGGCAGTAGAGTGGAGTAGCGGTCAGATCATTGGACTCAGGGCAGTAGAGTGGAGTAGCGGTCAGATCACTGGACTCAGGGTAGTAGAGTAGAGTAGAGAACAGAGCACTGGACTCAGGGTAGTAGAGTGGACTAGTGGTCAGATCACTGGACTCAGGGTAGTAGAGTGGACTAGTGGTCTGGACTCAGGGATCACTGGACTCAGATCACTGGAGTAGAATGGAGTGGAGCGGTCAGATCACTGGACTCAGGGCAGTAGACTCAGGGACTAGAGGTCAGATCACTGGACTCAGGGCAGTAGAGTGGAGTAGCGGTCAGATCACTGGACTCAGGGCAGTAGAGTGGAATAGCGGTCAGATCACTGGACTCAGGGCAGTAGAGTGGACTAGTGGTCAGATCACTGGACTCAGGGTAGTAGAGTGGAGTAGCGGTCAGATCACTGGACTTAGGGCAGTAGAGTGGACTAGTGGTCAGATCACTAGACTCAGGGCAGTGGAGTGGAGAAGCGATCAGATCACTGGACTCAGGGCAGTAGAGTGGACTAGTGGTCAGATCACTGGACTCAGGGCAGTAGAGTGGAGTAGCGGTCAGATCACTGGACTTAGGGGAGCAGAGTGGAGTAGAGATCAGAGCACTGGACTCAGGGCAGTAGAGTGGAGTAGTGGTCAGATCACTGGACTCAGGGGAGCAGAGTGGAGTAGCGGTCAGATCACTGGACTCAGGGCAGTAGAGTGGAGTAGCGGTCAGATCACTGAGCTCAGGGCAGTAGAGTAGGAGAAGCAGTCAGATACCTGGACTCAGGGGAGCAGAGTAGACTAGTGGTCAGATCACTGGACTCAGGGTAGTAGAGTGGAGAAGCAGTCAGATCACTGGACTCAGGGCAGTAGAGTGGACTAGTGGTCAGATCACTGGACTCAGGGCAGTAGAGTGGAGTAGAGGTCAGAGCACTGGACTCAGGGCAGTAGAGTGGAGTTGAGATCAGTGCACTGGACTCAGGGCAATAGAGTGGAGAAGCAGTCAGATCACTGGACTCAGGGTAGTAGAGTGGAGTAGCGGTCAGATCACTGGACTCAGGGCAGTAGAGTGGAGTAGCGGTCAGATCACTGGACTTAGGGCAGTAGAGTGGACTAGGGGTCAGATCACTGGACTCAGGGGAGCAGACTTGAGTAGAGGTCAGGGCACTGGACTCAGGGCCATAGAGTGGAATAGCAGTCAGTACAGCCCACTCTATCTGTACATCCCTCATGTAAAGTCCCCTGTTTCGATAAAGTCTTGATATGCAGAGCACTGTCTCCCTAAATCCCTGATATAGAAAATCCTCTCTCATTAAAGGTGTACGGATTGCTCTTAATAATAGCTTGATGTACAGACCCCCATCATTAATGCCCTGATGTGCAGGCCTGTTTCTCAGTGGTGTCCTGATATTGGGACTGCTGTCTTCAAAATGCCACAATGTAGAAACCGCTCTCTAACTGCAGATATATGGACTCCTTTTTGTAATATTCGGATGTACAGACCACTCACTCCGTAAAGCCCTGATGTCCAGACTGCTTGCTCAGTAAAGCCTCGATGTGCAAACTACTCTCTCAGAAAAACTCTGATGTATGAACCGCTTTTCTTCTTACTAAAGCCCAGATGTACAGACCTCTACCTCAGTACAGCTCTGATGTACAGACTACTTTCTCAGTAAAGCCCTGATATACTGAATGGTCTTTCAGGAACGTCCTGATGTATGGACCTCTCTCTCAGTAAAGCCTGGAAGTACAGACTGCTCTCTCAGTAAAACTCTGATGTACAGACTGCTCTTTTAGGAAAACTCTTATGTACAGACCACTGTCTCCGTAATGTCCTGATGTACAGACCACCCTTTCAGTAAAACTCTGATATACAGACCACTCTCTCATTAAAGACCTGATGTATAGACCGCTCTCTCAGTAAAGCCCTGACATACAGACCGCTCTCTCAGTAAAGCCCTGATATATAGATTGCTCTCTCAGTAAAGCCCTGATGTACAGACCGCTCTCTCAGTAAAGCCCTGATGTAATAATGCTCTCTCAGTAAAGCCCTGATGCACAGACCGCTCTCTCAGTAAAACTCTGATGTACAGGCCGTTCTCTCAGTAAAGCCCTGATGTACAGACCGTTCTCTCAGTAAAGCCCTGATGTACAGACCGCTCTCTCAGTAAAGCCCTGACGTAATAATGCTCTCTCAGTAAAGCCCTGATGTACAGACCGCTCTCTCAATAAAGCTCTGACGTACAGACCGCTCTCTCAGTAAAGCCCTGACGTACAGAATGCTCTCTCAGTAATGCCCTGATGTACAGAACGCTCTCTCAGTAAAGCCCTGACGTACATAATGCTCTCTCAGTAAAGCCCTGATGTACAGACCACTCTCTCAGTAAAGCCCTGACATACAGAATGCTCTCTCAGTAAAGCCCTGATGTACAGACTGCTCTCTCAGTAAAGCCCTGATGTACAGACCGCTTTCTCAGTACAGCTCTGATGTACAGACTGTTCTCTCAGTAAAGCCCTGATATACAGACTGCACTCTCAGTAAAGCCCTGATGTACAGACCGCTCTCTCAGTACAGCTCTGATGTACAGACCGTTCTCTCAGTGAAACTCTGATGTACAGACTACCTCCTAGTTATTAACGGCGTAATTGGCAGCACTACGTTGCTGCAGGTGGAGGGCATTTGCTGTGCATGTGAAAGATTAAATGTAAACTAGAGCTGCACTCTTGTTAACGCCTCTCACTTCTTACATCTCAGCTGTCTTTGCTGTGGTTTTGAGCCTAAATCTACTCACAAACCGTGACTATGCATGTCAGATGACCATACTTTCTGGTTACTGAGGTGATTTGGGTGTGGCTTGTGTTATGGGAAGTGAAGGCCCATTTATTTATTCATTTCTTTGTTTGTTTTATGGACAATCTACCGCAGGTAATGCAAATGTCTTTACTGAAATAGCAAGATAAATTATTAATGTCATTCATACTAACAGGCTGATAATGGCAGCCATATCTCACGAGTCCTACAAGCTGAGCACGGCTAGTTCTGTCTCTATTAGAGTCTCAGTCTCAGTGCTGTATTTTTAGAGCTGTGTTCTCAGTCTTGTGTGAAGTCTCAGTTTTGGGGTAGAAGTTTCACTCTCGCCGTTGTCCTTGAAGGTTTGGTGTTTTAAGATCAGTCTCTGTGCTGTTGTTTCGGTGTTATGGCTGAGTCTCAATCTTCGTTTCAGTCTCAGTGCTGTTGTTTCAGTCTTGAGGCTTTAGTTTCAGTTTTGAATCTCATTTTCAGTCATGTTGTTTCAGTGTTGATTCTCAGTACGCGTGTACAGTTTCAGTCTTTGTAGTTCTAGTTTAAGTGCCGTGATCTCAGTCTAAATCTTGTAGTTTAGTCTTAGACGTGTAATCTAAGTTTCAGAGGTTTTTTTTTTTAATTATGCTTAATGCGATAATTTTACTCACAATTTTGTAGTTTCAGTCTCAGCACCTTATTTTTAGTCTAAGCAATGTAGTTTCCGTCTCATTGTTGCAGCCTTATATCAGTTTCAGCATTGTAGTTACAGTCTGTGTCGAAGTACCAGTCTTTATTCAGTAGTTTCAGTCTCTGTGCTGTAGCTGCAGAGTTAGTGCTGCAGATTATTTTTAGTTTCAGTCTCAATCTCAATTTTGAAGTTGCGGTCTCAGTGTTGCAGAATGATGCCATAGTTTCAGTCTCCATACAGCAGTCTCATTCTTGCAGTTTCAGTCGCTTTCCTGATGGCGTAGTCTCAATTTTGTTTTTTCTTTTTTTATATTTTTTGGATTTTGTCCCTTTTTTCCACCCTAAACACAGCCAAATTGTTTAGTCCACCGCAAAGCAACCTGCTCCCATTGACTTGGGAGGAAGTTGCCATGGCAAGACTAGCCCTCGCTTCTTTACACCATGCAGTCATACTGTGCCAACAGTTGCCTTGTCCATGCGTACGTCCGGCCATAGCTGGTAATGACGTGGCTGGTATTCAAACACCCATCCTCAGGGCTCAAAGATGAACAATTTTGTTGTTTCAATCTCAGTGCTGGAGTTATAGTCTCTGTGCGATAGTTTCAGTCTCTGTTCAGTAGTTTCAGTCTGTGATGCAGTCTATAGTTTCAGTGTCTGTGTTGTAGTCTATCGCGGTCTCTGTCTTTGAGATGCAGTCTCAGTTTCAATTAGTCTCATTCTCGGTATTGTGGTTTCATCCTCTGTGCCTTGGATTCAGTGTTTGGATACAGTCTCCATCTTGGTGCTGCAGGATTAGTCTTAGTTCTGTAGTTGAAGGCTCAGAGCTGCAGCCTCGGTTGTAGTACTGCAGTCTTTTGCAGTTTCAGTGTCAGTGCCATATGTCCAGTCTCAGTGCTGCAGTCGGTCTCAGTGCTGTAATGCCAGTCTGCAATGCGGTCTCATTCTCAGTGCTGCATTCTTAGTCTGTTTTGTGGTTTGAGTTTGCTCACAGAACTGTCTATGTGAAACAAAAGACTTCACAATCCATGTATGTAAATTTTCATGAGGACTCCTTTGGGGAGTGATGGCTTCTTCTATATTCTGAGGTATGCAACAAATGAAGAGTTTGTTTCCAAAAATGCAATATATCAATTTCACTCATTTTGAGTAAATTAGCTTTTTCTATGTTGGCGCCTGTTGCATTTTGTAGAAAAACAAACTTTGACCATGAAAAAAAATACACCTTATAGTATAAATTTCTAAAAATGGATTTTTGCACCATGTGTAAGAAGCACATGGCTATCACTCTATGGTATTATCTCAATTTTTCTAATTTTGGCACTTATTGCGTTTTTGAAACAAACTTTTGAAATGCATAATCCCATTTTAGAGTAAGTATTGTTCTAGCATTTAGCTTACAAATTAAGCTGATCAGCTGTTTGCATACCCGACTTATAGACCTTTTATGCCAGCGTGCAAGAAAATATTCAACTCAGCCATTTTAAAAAATCCTCCCTTTGACTACTGCACATGTGCGAACAACAGGAACCTAAGATTCTGAGACATTTACTACTATAGATACTGGAGAGGGGTGATCAAGGTGATAGTTTTTTATTTTTGTGCATGCGCAGTTGCGGTTATCCACCATTAGAGGATGAAGGAAAGGAGCTAAATTCAAATAATCAACATAAACAGATTTTTGGGCCTTTTATTAGTGGGAATTTTATTTCTAAAATACAGCTAATCAACAGAAAATAACCTGGACTAACAAAAGAGGAAGGATATAATGGAAGGCAGGACTGTTTTTTTTATTTATTTTTTTTTATTTTGAGGATGTTTTTTGACACCAAACCATTTTTATCACACATACAGTAGAACCTGGGCTGGTTTTAGTCTCAGAACCGAAGAATCATTTCCAAGGCTCTAGTTTCATTCTCTGGGCTGCAGTTTCCATGTCATTATCAGTGTTATCAGTGCAATGGTTTCAGCATTTCTTCTGTAGTCTCAGTCTGAGTGGTTGCATGCTCAGTCTCAGAATTCAGTGGCGGCTGGTGAACTGGGGAATAGGGGTAGCGCAAACAATCTCTTAAAAATAATGATTGGTCATGACCTGTTTTCAATCTTAATAAAATTGACTGTACTTGATATTTACGATCCCCTGCTGTAGTCAGCAATTATTCAATCATTGCGTACATAAGAGATTCTCACGCGGAATTGAAGTCTTTGTGCATGGAGGTTTATCAGTTTCATGTGCAATACGGTGGATGTCACCACTAGTAATTGGAAACCGATAATGACTCCGGACTTCCCACGCTTTTGTTTACTCAGGGGTTGGAAGCAATGCATGTTTCATGATCTTTAAATTGTTTAAATGAAATAAGATCATTTGAAATGTCTTTATGCAATTCCATTGTTTCCAACCCCTGAGTAAAGAAAAGCGTGAGAAGTCTAGAGTCATAATCATAACAATTGCTGACTACAGCAGGGGAATGTAAATATGCCACTAAACCTCACGCCGAATGCGTGAGAGTTGACAGGTATGCGTTATTAATGAAAACTGGCCACACCTGATAATGTTGAGAGTTTTCCGAGTTTCTGTAATGGTAATTTAAATGAGTGATTGAAAACAGGTCAAGAATTAGGCTATTCGTGCTAATTTTCTGTTAACAAGGAGAACTGGGGGCACCAGTTGTCCAGCCGCCACTGTCAGAATCGTAGTTTGTCTATATGGTGTATTTTCAGTCTCAGAGCTGCAGTCACAGCACTGTTGTTTTCTACTTTTTTGAAGTTTCAGTCTTAGCTGCAGTCTCAGTCTTAGCTCTCTGATCTCAGTCTGTGTGCTGTAGTTTCTGTCTCAGTTTTGTAGTTTCAGTCGTTGTGCTGAAATGTTAGTCTCTGTGCTTTAGTTTTGTTCTCTGTGCTAGGCTCGGTGCTGCAGTTCAATCTTTGTGTTGAAGTGTCAGTTTCAATGCTATAGCTTCAGTCTCTGTTCTGTAGCTGTAATCTCAGTGCTGCAGTTTCAGTCTCAGTGCCACAGTTTCAGTTAATATGCTGCATTTGCAATCTCCGTGCTCCAGTCTCAGTCTTATTGTTGCAGTCAGAGATTTTATTTTGTAATTTCCATTTTGACTCTATTGTTTCAGTCCATGACGTGTACCTTCAGTCTGAGTGTTTTGTCTTAGTCTTAGCACTGTAGTGTCAGTCTCTGCGCTGTAGTTGTGGTCTCAGTGCTTCTGTAACTTCAGAGATGAAGGTGTAGGAGTGATGCTGTATTCTCAGTCTAATTGCCCAATTCAGAAGAATTTCAGATGTGTATTTGACCTGATTTGCTTATGAAAGCGCGCTGGTGATGTCAGCATGTTTGTTTTCCTTCGCCTGGAGTAAACATATTGAGTGAGCGGCATACTTTTCTCTTTGTGGTGGAGTGTGGTCGGCTCTGTGGTCCCGTGAGGGGCTATAGCTGGGCTGGGGTTTCCTGCTGTAATTGTGCACTGCTGTGGACTGCGGCTGGTCTGATCTGGGCTGGGGTATGATGGCTACTGGCTCAGAATCCCCCCCGGGAGGTGAAAGCAGCAGGATGGAGCCCCACGCAGATGCCTCTGGACATGGGCACTAAATGCATTTGCATGTTCGGTTGTCCCAGCTGAGTATTGCACAATGTAAAGGCCCAGCGCTCCATCCCTGGTGCAGACATACTAAAAAATGCAAGCAATCACAAGCAGGAAATGGCTTTGGGTTAAAGCCCCAGTTAAGGAGCATATACATAAATAAATTGCGCTCGATAACTTTTGGGACAAAGTTGTTTCTCATGATTTGTGTTGTATTAATAATACATACAGTGATAAAACCACAATCTTGTGTTATTATGCTGTAATATACAGCTGGTGTGTTGTATTAATGCAGTTTTAACAATGTGATTTATCCTTTTAATGCAGTGTTACTCGTTTGTTGACATCAGTATTTTCCGAGCTTGTGACTGAAAATGGTTTCTGTTTCCCATAGTACATGAGTCTTGGTGGGGTCACTTTACCCCTTGGACTGTCATAACCATGTGATTAATCAAACAATCAGAGGTCATTTGTTACCCTATGGATTTGTAAATAATTTATGCTAAGGCTTCACGTGGTTACAGCACTGATTTTTCACTGAGGGAGAGAGCATAACTCAATAGCATGCTCCTCTTGCACTAATTTGACCCAGTCATATTTCCATCTATGCATTATCTGACCCTCTTACTCCACGTCAGTATTGCTGAGAGGCTGGAGCCTGTCCAAGAATACAATGGGCCGGAGACGGAACACACTGAGGACACTTTTCCAATCCACTGCAGGGCACACGACTTCACACCTACTTGTATCTGCAGGCAATTTACAGTTTCCAGTCAGCCTCACATGAATGTCGTCTCACCGTGGGAGGAAGCCAGAGCAGCCAGAGAAAACCCATGCAAACGGTGGGAGAATCTGTGAAACCACCTACAGAGGCCCCAGGCAATAGAACTGCATGTATGGACAGACACTGAAGACACCAATAGATTAACATGTATGGACAAGTGCTGAAGACACCAATAGAACAGTATGTATGGACAAGTGCTGAAGACACCAATAGAACAGCATGTATGGACAAACATTGAAGACACCAATAGAATTGCATGTATGGACGGACACCGAAGACACCAATAGAACAGTATATATGGGCAAACACTGATTACACCAATAGAACCATATGTCTGGACAAACTTTGAAGACACCAATAGAACAGTATGTATGGACAACTACTGAAGAGTCCAATAGAACATCATGTATGGACAAACACTGAAGACACCAGTAGAACAGTATGTGTGGACAAACACTGAAGACACCAATAAAACAGAATGTATTGACCAACACTGAAGACACCAATAGGACAGCATGTATGGACAAACACTGAAGACACTAATAAAACAGAATGTATGGAAAAACTCGAAAGACAGTTGAAGAACGGCATGTATGGACAGACACTGAAGACTGTAGTAGAACAGGATGTTTGGACAAAAACTGAAGATGGCAGTAGAACAGCATGTGTGGACGAACACTGTACTTTGCTCACAGCTACTGGGGAAATCCACAGAACAGAGCAGCAGACGAATGGGATTTAACGGATGAAATTTTGAGCACAAAGATTCCACTTGGAAAATCAGAACAATCTGAAATTATGTTCATTTTTAAATCGGCTTGTAAGAAATGGAGAAATTCCCAGGGAACGAACTTGGCAGTCGTGTATGCCGCAGGCTGCCGACTGGCAAGAAGACAAGATGGTCGCAGACGAGTCAGCGGATGGTGTTCGTTCTGCCAGAAAAATCAATTACATCAAATTTAAAGTCCCTTTCCCTGCACCAAGCTACTTGATGCTCAAGTTACAGATCAGTCACGATTAACATCAAAACATAACTACTAAACTTTGAGTCTGATTTGTAACTTCATTTGTCTCTGACAATACAAATTAGCTCTGGACAGTGGCAGTGATACCCTCATGAGCTTGAAGGAATACCAAGCTTTTTGTTTTTTTAGATTGTACGCTCTGTAATGCTCCCTATTTGACGCTTAACTTTTATGTTATTTTAGCTTTTAATTTTGTGCCACTTGCGAGAAAATCCAAACATTGTATGCATAGAAAAATGATACTCATCCATTCCAGGCAGCTCTCCTGAGTGCGCAAAGGCTTGTCTGCGACGACAGACATGTTTACTGGAAACACCGAGGAAGAATGACAGGACCATCTGATAAAAAAATGAGCCATGATGAAATTCCGACCATAGAACTTAGATCTTTGTTTCATTTCATTTCAGTTTATCTTAAGCCTGCCATTTATATGAGCATTCATCACCTGAAACTGTTTAGATGTTGAACTAAGGTTTGTTAAACAGATACTGTGAATCTAATGGACTGTATTTGCAGTTATTGCCCTTAAATTAGGAAAAGCAACTTGCTTTTTGCATCATGTGACCGTGTGGGAACACTGCTCTCAGTCATCATCTGTGCTTAATTAGGGGCGATTGATAAAGCTTGTTGGGGAGGGTCAGTATAATTATTGATGGAAAAGGCAGCCTTATTGACCAGTCTTAGCAGAATGAAGGCTCTATTGACCTAGTTTTGAAGAATGATTAGATTTCAGGCAAAGAAACTGATTAAACTAATGTTTGTACATTACTAATATGGAAATTTTACGGAAACAGTGTAATAATGATCTACTACCCCATTTCTTAAAAAGTTAGTTCTGTATTGAAAATGCAAATAAAAGAAGAAAATAATGATTTGTAATCATGCTTGACCTTTAATTAATTGAAAACTGTGCAAAGACAAGATATTTAATGTTTCTCCTTCCGTACCTTATTGGGTAGCCTGTGTTTTTGCCCTAGTTTGTTTGTTCATTTGTCTGTGGGTTTGTTATCATGATTACAGATAAGGGTTCTGCGCTGATTTTGTTAAAAATTTGTGGGAAGTTTATATTTGCAGGTAGACCAATCTAGCAGCTGGACTCTCTGATCGCAAAGCCACACTGTTGTATCATGTGCAGAATATGGCAGTCCATCATCATCAAATAAGCAGGGGCATCTAAGAAAATATGTCATGAAGAAGACAACACATGAAGCTCCAAAATACATATACTGCATGTCCGTCAGCATTACCGTATCAACACGGAGTTTCATGTTACTCATGCCATGGGGCACTGACAAACCTCCATAACATGGCAGTTGCTGGCGTTTGAACCTTAAGTTGGTAACAAGTGGGATGGTACTTCTCTCCTTTAGCCTGGATGTCCTCAGGCCCCGAGAAGACAGCAGCATTTCTGGATGTTTTTGACTTAAAAAAAAGCATGTACGTTTTCAATGCACTGCCATCTAAGGATAGAAGATCAGGGGCACACACTATTGTTTTTTTTTATCTCTCCTTTATGCAGCCATTCTTACAAAGAGATAAGAACATGCATTGTAGATTGTGCTATTTTTTGCTTTTATGATTTTATAAATGTTGAATTATTCAATCTAGCTGGCTTTTGCAAAGGTGCAAGCCCCCCTCGATCACTGCTTTCAAACAACTGGGCCTTAGATGCTCATTTTGCATCCAGAGATGATAGCATCCCTAGTTCAATATTGTCCACCCATTTTTTATCATTACAACACTTTCCAAGTCTGATATTACCCCTGTTCTGACTTTTTTAGAATGTGTTGCAGGCAATGAATACAGAATGTGCGGGTAGAACAATTAAGTTCTAAAGGTATATGAAACATGAAATATTTTGCCTCATACTGTCTTCAATTTAATACAGGTCAAGGGGGATTTACAAATCGCTGCTTCCTTTTTTTAAAAAAAAAGAATATTCCATATTGTCCCAACTTTTTCAGAAATGGGGTTGTTGTGAAGGTATGGCAGTGTTTGTTCATATTTCTAACTTTTACATTTAAATTACAGTAATGTTCAATTATTCTTCAGTAAAAATTCTGTTAAATTAATTGAATTAATGACATCATTATTGTATTGACCACTCTTGATATTCAGGTTATTAATATTTGTTTTTGTCCAAAGCGAGGCTTGAAATGTGCAACTGGGTTGCCGGCTGTGTTTACGTTGTTTGCAATGAAGAGAACCGTGATTTGGCATTTATTCCAGACTTTTCTTCATCACGTAACTATAGCACTTCTTCCATGGCCCAACTCTTGGCATATTTTTGATATTTTATGATAGGTACACTTTAGCGGAAATGTTATTGTTTGAGAATGTGAGAAAAAAAAAATTGCTCAAATTTCTTCATGTTAAGTCATGCTCTTAATATTTATGCCTAGCTCCCACTGGGGAAAAATCATCAGCGATGTGGAAATAGACAAATTTTCCGGATAAATGTGTTTTTTTCCCTTAACCTGTTCATTTTTTCTCTTGACGTAGATAATGTTATGATTTGAGCAAACGGAAGTGCCTCTTCCTTTGTTGGTACAATACAAGTTATTTACTTTCTCATGGTTTTGTTGACGAGTTTTTCCGTGAGATGCTGTAGTGGAGCTGAACACAACTAATTTATTTTGGTCTAACAGACGACCTGGCACCCGGACAAAACATTGATAAAATAACTGTGTTTGGCTACGCTATAATATATGCACATTTTGGGCTCAGCATCATTCTCTCTCTGGCATGTACTTATATGAAATGTACTTATAATGCGCGCAAATGCAAAATCCAGCCAGTCAGTGACATGGGAAGAATGCACTTTTCAACCGTCCTCGAAATTTCGGCGAATATTCAGGGATGCAACGGGGATGCAACCCCGAAATCGGGAATGTGTCACTGAAAGGTCGCCAAACTTTCGCCGAAGATTCAAATATCCCCAAACGTCCCCTGATACTTCGGCGAGACATCACCGATGCTTTGGGGATGCCTCAGGGAAAACAATATTTCGCCGAAGCTCCGGGAAAGCATCCCCGGAGCTTCCCTGTGGCTCTGGAAAGCTCCGGCGAGGCCTCCCCAGCCTGTTTTCCTGACAAAACGGGAACACATTGAGAAAAATTTCAATGCAAGCATTGAAATTTTTCGCAGTTCTCCCGATGCCTCCCGATGGTTCCAGATGGCTCATGACGCTCCTGGACCTTCCCCGAGATATCGGGGAACCTGTTCCCGATGCCTCCCAAGGTGCATCAATTTCCATCGGGAGTACATCGCCGAGGCAAAAAATGCCCAGTGGGACTGAGCCTTTAGCCAAACTGAATGCCAAGCGTAATGTTCATGAAGCCGGTATGATTAAGCACTGTTGCAGGCTAGCTAAGTGCCACTCTCGTAACTAAGTTAACGTTATTTAGCTAGTGTGCTTGCAGTACCTTTCCAGAGCCATTATGTGACATTAGTTTGTTGGCTAGTGAGCTAATGTTAGCTAGCCACTCAGTTGACAGTGGGAGAAAACTGTGATCTGGCATTTATTCTATATGTTTCTTTATCACTTAACTGTAGTACTTTTTCCATAGCCTAACTCAAGTCGTGAAAGTGATCAGTATTAGCCGTTGCTAGTTCTACGCCTGAATGACATTAAACGCTGGATGGCAGGAAACTTCCTTCAGCCGAATGATAGTAAGGCCGAGGTGGTCATCTTTGGCCCCTCCAATTCAGCCGCCAGTATCACCCCTACCCTTGGTCCCTTATCTGCATATTTGCACAGTGAGGTTAAAAACCTTGGTGTCTTTATGGACAATACATTGAGTTTTAACAAGCAGGTGGCAAATGTGGTGAGAGGTAGCTTTTATCATTTGAGAAATATTGCGAAGCTAAAACCAATTTTGGCTCCAAAAGACCTAGAAACAGTTATTCATGCTTTTATTACTTCTCGGTTAGACTACTGCAACGCACTTTACCTGGGATTGACTCAATTTACCCTCACACACCTACAAATGGTCCAAAACGCTGCAGCTAGGCTCCTAACTGGTACAAAGAAAAGACAACACATCACTCCCATCCTAGCACAGCTACACTGGTTTCCTGTGAGGTACAGAATTGATTTTAAAGTATTGTTGTTTGTTTTTAAAGCCCTAAATGGTCTGGCCCCTCAGTACATTTCTGATCTCCTCACACCTAGTTCTGCTCGCATGTCCCTTAGGTCTTCATCACAACTTCTTCTTTCAGTACCCCGCACACGCCTTAAAACCAAAGGTGACAGAGCCTTCTCTGTTGCTGCCCCCAAGCTCTGGAATAGTCTTCCTGCACATGTCAGATCCTCTTCCACCATTGATCGTTTTAAATCCAATTTAAAGACGCATCTTTTCTCCCTTGCTTTTGGCACAATCTGAGGTTTTAATTTTGAATTTTAATTTTTCAATTTTAATTTTATTTTCTATTTTAATTGCTGATGTCAAGTCCTCCCCCTTTTAATTGTTTTTAATTACTTGTATCTATTTTTGTTTGTTTTTCCTTATATTTTACATATTTATGCCCTTTCTCTACATTATCTTGCTAGCTTATGTTTATTTTTATGTATATTTTTTCTATTTCAATTTCTCTATTTATTCTGTTTTCCTGTAAACAATGTTGTATTGTGAAGCACTTTGGGGACCAACTCTGTTGTATTTACATGTGCTATACAAATAAAATGACTTGACTTGACTTGACTTGACTTCTACTTGAGTTTGATAGCTTGATCGCAGCATAAGTTAGCAGAATCATGGCATTACTATTCTGGCAATAACAGAAATTACATTGGTTTTCTTTTAAATTGCACAATTCAGTTACGTGATAAACAGCATCTTATACTCATAGTCCTGACCTGATCGAGTCACCGCTTAATGCCTCGATAAATAGAACGTGTTTTGTAATCATAAAACCCCTGTAGTTCCAGCCCCTCAGGAAAATAATCATTTGGAAAACTATGAAAAATAAGATCAGCATGCAATCTAGTATCCCCATTTCACTGCGGGACACAGCAGTGAAATGCAGGTCTTGACGCTGCCATTCTTAGTTTTGCTAGTCAAGCCTCAATTTGGCATTGGAATGCGTGGTATGCATAGAATTTAAGAGTGCAATGGGGATGTACTGGTAAAATGCAATGAAGCGTAGTAATAAAATGGTAATAAGCAGTAATAACACATATACAATGCACAGCTATCCAGACTGTAGCTTGGGCCCTATTGACAGGTTCTGTATCTGTGTGCATGGAATTATGGGAGGGCAGTGGAGAAGCAGGTGTTCTTTAGTCATGAGGTCAACACTCCCCATTGACCTCGCCCCCTCAGTTTCCCTCGCTAATTGATTGATTGCTTCCCTACCTTGGCCAGTTGGAGGCGCTGGTGACCTGGCTCAGGTCAGACTTGATATGGAGCTGGTCCTCTCTCACCTTCAGGCCCCTTGTGGTCATGTTTAGCTTAGCGCTAAGTTCTCTGCTCTAAGTCTGTGCTATTGAGCGCTTAGATTAGAAGAATATGCAGTAATGGGGTTTCTCTGGCTGTGGCAGGAAGTCATCTTAAATTCAGGTTCAATAATACCACAGGAAATGAACTAAATGCACTGTCTGCTGCACCATGCTGTCCTTGATGTATATTTCATCTTTTTTAATCATAATTCAGCTGTAATGCTTTTTCTCTCCCCCAATTAAAGCACTAAGACTTTAAAACAGATACCGTATTTCTAATACAAAATATTTTTAATTAAATCCTGGGGAGGAAAAAAAAAAAAAAAAAACGAGCCGGCTATCAGTGTTTGCGGATTCGTAGGCGTGTGAATTCTGGCAACTAGTGTATCCAAACATGGCTTCTGTGTGTGTGTGTGTGTGTGTGTGTGTGTGTGTGCGTGCCCGGGGATGCAAGCACGTGTGTGCTGTCCCCCACTAATTTCACTCAAAGCAGCTTTATTCTGCGATCATGCGCACACATTTACACAAGTACTTGAGAATTGCCTTTGCCCTGGAAAAAAGCTGACAGGAAATATGTAAAATTAGATAAAGATGAAGAGCTGTGGGAGAGAGGAAATATGGCTGTGAAGGGAGGGGAGCAGGAGGGTATATCACAACAAACCCATTTACTCTTCTCTCTACTGCATTGCTCAAACACCCGTCTGTGCCGCTCTTTTTTTTTATAGCACTTAGCCTGTCACAAATTTAGCTATTTTCATAGCTAGTTAGCAAACTCAGCTAGTCATATATTTCTCACCCTCTCCCTCCCTCTCTGTTTCTTTTCTTCTCACTCCCTCTCTTCATCTATCTCCCTCTCTCTCTATCTCTCAAGGCCTCTGTCTCACTATTCCCCTGTCCCTCTCCATCCTCCTCTCTCTCTCCCTCTCTTTCTCTCTCTCTCACTCTCTCGCTCCTTCTCTCTCTTTGTGGGAGATTTATTTAGCAGTTGATGCCTCAGTAGCCTCTGCTCTCTCCAGATTGAAAATGTCATATTTTGTAATTATTCCAGGTGATGTATAGAGTTGGTCCGAGCGGCTCTGAACTGAGGTCTAAATCAAAGCTCTGTAGCCAACAGCAAGCTGACATGTCCTAATCTAACACGGCTCACATTAATGCTCCTTAGCAGCAACCCCACATTACAGTGCCTTAATAGCACCACATTTTAGCACCTTAACACTAACCTCACCTTACAGCACCTCAACATTAACCCCACACTTTAGCACCTTAACACTAACCTCACCTTATAGCACCTCAACATTAACCCCACACTTTAGCACCTTAACACTAACCTCACCTTACAGCACCTCAAAATTAACCCCACATTTTAGCACCTTAACACTAACCTCACCTTATAGCACCTCAACATTAACCCCACATTTTAGCACCTTAATAACCTCAAGTTACAGCACCTCAACACTAACCCCACCTTACAGCACCTCACCATTAACCCCACTTTATTACACCTCAACATTAATCCCACATTACTGTGCCTTAATAACACTCCATTTTAGCACCTCAACACTAACCCCACTTTACAACACCTCAACACTAACCCCACTTTACAACACCTCAACATTAATCCCAAATTACAGCACTTCAGCATTAACCCCTCCTTTGAGCACCTCAACATTAACCCCACTTTACAACACCTCAGCATTAACCCCACATTACAGCACCTTAATTACCCCCAATTTCAGAACCTCAACATTAACCCCACCTCACAGCACCTCAACACCAGCCCCACATTACAACACCTTAACACTAACCCCACATTTCAGTGAATTAACACTAAGCCCACCTTAGAGCACCTAAACAAAAACCTCTTATTACAGCACCCCAACAGTAACCCCACATTTCAGCACCTCAACATTAACCCTAAATTACAGCACCACAACATTAACCCCCAGGCATTTACACGGTGAGTTGCATTACATTTTTTGTGCATTTCAGAATTTATATTTTGGCCTGTACCTTATACTGATGAATTTTAGAACCTCATTGCGTGTGCTGGAAGGTGTTGGTAAAAGCTATAAAAATGTATGAACAAATATTCATTTGAATTCATAACATGGCTTTAATTATCACCAATTATAGCGTGACTCGCGTTACATGAAGAGGACAACAGAAAAAACAAATCGATTTCAGTTGCAATTTCTCCTAAAAGTATATGAGATGGAAGATAATTAAAACTCTCAGTGTTCAAACTACTATATGTGGTTTCATAGTGTGCTGACAGGAATTAAAATTTTACGACCACTAAGTAGAGATATTACGTAATGTGCGTGACTTGCGTTGCACGTGACTCACATTACCAACTTTCAATGTCTTGCACAGCTGCATATGAGGACTAGAAATGCATATTGGCGGTACAGTTTTGTTAGGTATGGGCAACAGTAGGAAAAATAGAATTTACAATTACAGCCTACCAGGGGTTATTGTGAGGGAAGGAAAAAATATATGTTTTTGTGACTCGCATTACACCTCCATCACCACCCAATTTTAATGCAGAATCCTGAAAAATCTGCAATGGATGGAGAATTATAGCTGTCAAAATTGATTTGACCAAGGTTTCAAGATATAAAATCAGCACAGTTGTCAAGAATGCACCTGAAAACATGATGCAGAGGCCCGGTAGTGTTTGAAGCCCAAAACTAATTAAATTTTGTCATTTTAAATCGGAAGATGTAACAAGTAGAACTCTGACAGAATTTGGTTGGAAATACTGAATTTAGTATTTTTTCCTGAAAATATATGATGCTTCACACTTTAAAAATACAGATTTCCATGGAAATTTGTGAGAAACTTTTTGGTCTTTGTCCCTTTTTTCATTGAATTTACCCCCCACATTACAGCGTCCCAACTCTAACCCTGTTTTACAGCACCGTCACTGTAAAACTGTGGAACATGTGACATGTTTATAATCTAAACACCAGTGTGTAAAAGCTAAGTGCCTTGAGATTACTTTTTTAAAATAGGTGTTCTCCTTCAAAACAATGATGTGTATTGGATGTTGCGATCAAGGTTTTTCAGATTTGTTGAATACACTGTGAAACTGAAACTAAACACTGTGACATGTTTAAAAAGTGCTACAAAAACTGTTTAGCACATGTTCAGAACTTAAACATTTGGTTTTGCAGTTTTATTAACCCCACATTTCAGCACCTTAACACTAACCTGACATTGTAGCCCTCAACACTAACCCTATATTGCAGCACTCGAACACTAACCCCACACTACAGTTCTGTGACACTAAACCCACATTTCATCACCTTAATAACTCCACATGTCAGCACCTTAACACCAACCCTGCATTTTACCATGATGATTATTGATTTTTGAAAAAAGAAAACTCCAGTTTTACCCATTGAAATTCATAGAGAAGAAATTGAAATTGTTGATCAGTATAAATACCTTGGTACCATCATTGATTCTAAACTTTCTTTTACAGAAAACAAAAATTCAATTTTTAAGAAAGTGCAACAGAGATTGTTTTTCTTACGGCGTTTGAGGTCTTTAACATTGACAGAGCTGTGATGAGCCTCTTTTATAAAACGTTTATTCAAAGTATTTTAATTTTTAATTTTCTCTGCTGGTATGGAAGTTTGTCAGTCTGCAACAAAAACAAACTTTCTAAAATCATTAGCACTTCAAGCAAAGTTTCCGGTATTTCTTTCAAAAATCTGTCTGAAATTTATGAGCGGCAAAAAAAGGTGAATAAACTTCTATCTGACAGTTCTCACATTCTGTTTCCTCATTTTGAATTTCTTCCCTCTGGTCGTCGCTTGCGTTTGCCGCTGTTCAAAACAAACAGGACTAGACAATCTTTCTTACCAGCTACGATTCATTTGTACAATCAGTTTTACAGTTAATGTCCAAGTCCATTGTTAATATCCATTTTATCTGCCGTTTTTAACTTTTTTTTTTTTTTTACTTACTAACTTGTTTCAATGTGTTATATGCTATGTGATGTCTTACCTGTTGTTTTTATGTCTTTTATGCATACTGAGTGCTTGTGGTGTACAAAAAATTTCCTTCGGGATTATAAAGCATTATTATTATTATTATTATTACCATCTCAGTTACCCCGCATATCAGTTCCTCAGCCATATTTTAGCACTTCAACACTAACCCCATATTTCAGCTCCTCAACACTAACCCTACATTTCACCACCTCAATAACCCTACTTTTCAGTACCTCAGCCCTGACCCCATGTTTTAGCACTTCAACACTAAACCCACTTTATTGAATCTCAACACTAACCCCACATTACAGCACATGAATATGAACTCCACATTTCGGCACCACTAACCTGATATTTTAGCAGTCATTACTTACCACAAATTCCAGCATCTAAAATCTTACCCGCCATTTTAGCTCCATAGTGCAAATCCCATATTTTAGGTTTATTGCTCTGACTCCACGTTTCCCAACCTTAGCCATAACCCAGAATTTCAGTACCTAAACACTGACCCAACATTTCAGCACACAGATAAAATGAACAATTTAAGTAATGTTTAAGTACTATTTTGCAGTTTCTTTTCCAGTTTAATTCTTGAAAAACAACAGAAGTTTGTGGTTGACCGAACATGTTCATTTTGAAAGTACATCGCCTGTGACAGATATTATATTCTCACATCAGGAACTCTTTCAGCTGAGTAGCACCATATGCCAAACTGGTGGAGTGACAACTGAATGAGGGCCGCACACACATCGATAAAAAGGCGCACACACATAAACACATACACATATGCACCTGCCGACCTACATACATACATACATACATACATACACACGTAAATACACACAGGCATGTGGACACACCACCTTGCATGCATGCATACATACATACACACACGCATATGCACGCACCGACCTGCATACATGCATACACACATAAATACACACAGGCATGAGCGCACACCGCCCTACATGCATGCATACCTATGTAAATACACAAACGCATATGCACGCACCAACCTAAATACATGCATACAGGCACACATAAATACACACCTCCACAGAGCAAACTTCATACATGCATACATACACACATGCATACAGTTTGAACACACGCATGTAAATGTACACACAATTGCATGCACGGATATACATATTCTCATATGCTGCTAATGTTTATGTGGATGCTGAAGTAGGTGAATAGATGTCTAGGCATTGCACGTGGGTCTGTTTCTGCTTGTGATCGGGTGTGTGTATTTGTATAAATATAAATGTGTGTAATTGGGTGTTTGTGTGAATGTAAATGTGTGTGTGATTGGGTTTATGTGTTTGTGTCAGTGTGAATGAGTGTGTGATTGGGTTTGTGTTTTTTTGTGAATGTGGATGAGTGTGTGATTGAGTGTGTGTTTGTGTGAATTTGAATGTGTGTGTGTGATTGGGTGTGTGTTTTTCTGTGCATGTGAATGTGAGTGATTGTGTCTGTGTGTGTCTGCCTGCACATGAGTGTGTGTGTGACTGGGTGTGTGTTTTTGTTTGCATGGAAATGTGTGTGTGATTTGGTGTATGTATGTTTCAGTGAGTGTGAATGCATTGTGATTTGGTGGGTGTTTGTATGAATTGGAATGTGTGTATGTTTGAGTGTGTGTGTTTGTGTGAATTTGAACAAGTTTGTGATTTGTTGTATGTGTTTGTGTGAATTTTAAAGTGTGTGATTGGGTGTGTATGTGTGTTTGCATGCATCTGAATGTGTGTGATTGGGTTTGTGTGTGTTTGCATGAATTTGAATGAGCGTGATTTGGTACGTGTGTCAGTGTGATTGTGAGTGAGTTTGTGATTTGTTGTGTTTGTATGAATTTGAATTTGTGTGTTATTGGGTGTGTTTGTATGTTTGGTTGCATGTACATGCGTGTGTGTGTGTGTGTGTGATTGGGTCTGTGTGTGTTTGCATGAATATGAATGAGTGTGTTATTTGGTGTGTCTGTGCGAATGTGAGTGAATTTGTAATTCGTTTTGTGTTTTTGTGTGAATTAGAATCTGGGTGTTATTGAGTGTGTTTGTGTGTTTGCATGCATGTGAATATATTTGTGATTGGGGGCGTGTATGTGATTATACTTGTGGTAGAATGAGGCACTCTTCTCCTCCCCCTTACCCATCATTCTGTCTGTACCTGGCTATTCAACCAATCCACTCCCATTGTTATCTTTTGAATGTCCCTCCAACCCCCCTCTGTTGATCATTCATTGGTTTTCTCTGCCATTTGTCCTTTTGTATCCAATCAGTTCAAACTATACTGCAAAGAACAGCCCACCTTGTTTCAGCATAAATCTTTGGGCTTCCATCTTTAGGGCCTTTTGCCATGCTGGTACCAGACAGATCCACAGACTTCAGCAGTTGGTTTTCATTGGTATGGTTCACCACTTGTTCACAATTTTACCAGTACAATAAACTTGATAAAAGACTATTGGCTGTAATCTCTCGGTTCTACGACATACAGAATGTGAATGTTAGTGTGATTGGGTTAGTATGTTTGTGTTCTTGTGAAGAGGTGTGTTATTTAGTTTGTGTATGTGCGTGTGCACAGGAACTTGTGCATTTGCAGAATCTCAGTTGATGTAAAATCATTTACTCTGATTGGCTGTTTTCCTTGAACCCATGCTATCAGAAGGCAGAGAGGCAGGCCAATCGCAGCAGATGGCCAATAGGAATCAGAACCGTGTCGGTCACGGGAAATGAGCAGAGTGAATACAGCTCATCAGATTTCTGTCTTCCCTTGACTGTCCGGCTCTCTAACGAGCTTCCTCATTTACTGACTCCTAATTAAGCTCACACTCTTATCTGCCATATGTCTTATAGGGTGCATCTCAATCCGCTTAAATTGAATCCTCGTTTCCCTCACCTGTTTCCTTGCCTTGGGTCTCAGTCCCTCTCACCAGGGATACATGGAGAGACACAAGGAAACCATGCGAGGAGAGAATAAATTACGTTATTTATTACGTTTTAGAGAAATGAAACATCCTTTTCCCCGAAGCGTTGCTTGAAGTGACGCCTATTTCTGATGATGGCGCACGGCAGGATCTACTGCCAGAGTCTGTCGTTACCGATTGACATGATGGCTTTCAGCTGAAAGTGTTCTGGGAAGGCTGCCTTCGTGTATCCTCGCTCATTGCTCCTCAGAGCTCCCTCCTCACTCCTAGCTCCTCCCAGCAGAAAAAAGAGCTTTGGGATGGCCTGCAAGATGGTGGATACAGAGGAACTTCTGGTTCAAGCAAGGATTGAGGAGCGAGGAAATGTCAAATAAGAGAAATTAGATGTACTCATGGTTTTTCTTCATGCCTTCACGCGCTTGACCCTTTCTGAAAAAAAAAATAAAAGCCTGGATACTAATTGTAGAGTGTTTCCTCCGCGTGTTTTACTGATGCTAGGGGATCTAAGGGTCAGTATGCTGTGCTGTGACTGTGTAAATGCGTGCATCTGCGTGTGTTTGTGTGTGTGTGTGTGTGTGTGTGTCCGTATGTGCATCAGTGTGTGTGAATGTGTGCAAGTGTGTGTATGTGAGTCTGTCTGCGTGTGCATCAGCAAGCGTATGTGCGTATATTGTATGTGTGCATGTATGTTGATGTGTGTGTGTGCATATGTATATATCTGTGTGTGTGCATCAACGTGTTTATGGTGTACGTATGTGTATGTGTTATAGGTGTGTGTGTGCGTGTGTGTGTGTTGGAGAGTCTGTATGTGTGTGTGGGTGTGCGTTTGTGCTTATATGTGTGTGTGTATGGTGTGAGCACGTTTGCATAAGTGGGTGTGTGTGTACATGTGTGTCTGTATGAGTGCTTACATTTACGTGTGAGTGTGTGTTTGTCAGTGTTAGTGTTGTTGTTTTTGCAGCACAAAGAGGACCAATGCATATTAAGCAGATGGTTTTAATGTTCTGGCTGATTGGTTTATGTGCTCTCATTATTATGGCGAAAGCGACCTGATCAAACTGCCTCATTCCAGACAAAAGCGATGCAAACAGTGAGGAAATGTACCTCTGCGTCAACAAACAAAGACACAAACAAACCCACACACACACTGATGCACATATTCGCGTACTTTGACGACATGCACACATACAAATGAGTGCAAACTCTGACACACCCATGCGCACACGTGTACACAAGCACTGAGCAGCAGACAAATACATTCAGGTTCATAAATAATTGGACAATGACAACATTATTGTTACAACAGTATTGTCATTTAGAAGTTAGAAGGTTAAATGTTTTGGTTTTTTTGAAGGTTTTACGTTTGCATTTAGAATCCATAGCTTTTAACTCTAAATATGAGTTCGAAAGCGCTACCACTGTTCGTGACATAAGCTGTCTTTGGGTTGATGAATCAAAATAAAGCTTAAGAGAAATGGCAATACTGTACATCATGGGTGGCCAAATCAATTGTTTAGTTCATTTTTAAAGACGAAGAACATTCCTGGCTCAGAAACTCCAAAAGGCCTGGAAGACCGCGGATAACTTTGGTGGATGAAGACAAACTCTTTCCCTGGTGAAGAAAAACTCCTTCCATCACAGTTGGCCAGATCAAGAACACTCTTCAGGAGGCAAGCATAATCTGTCAATATTAACAACCAAGAAAAGACTTAACCAGAGTAAATTCCCCAGTGTTTGCCACAAGATGTACCCTGGTTGTCTCAAGATCAGAATGTCAAAAAAACAACTAAAAATGCAGGCGCAGTCTTAGGACAACATCCTGTTGACAGATGAGACGACGATCCGCCTATAACAGAATGTGGGGAAGAGCAGAGTCTGAAGAAGCCCATCAGCTCATCTGTGAAGCGTGGTCATATGTGGAGCACCAGTTCTGTTCTATTTACAGGGGGCTCCAAAACTACTGGCACCCTTGACTGGCAACGCACAAACAATACTTTAAAAAATTCTAAAAAATATATATAATTGGAGAAACTCTAAACAACACATGGGAAAAATACTGTACAATATTAATATTCCAGTGGAACCAACCAAAATCATTTACTGATTCAATTAAACATCAATTTCCTCCAAATCAAGGTTTCACAATTAATGGCACCCTTAAAGATTATTGTAAATAACATCTACCAACATTAAACCAGGGTTACACACATGCAATAACCCTTTATCATCCAACACCATGAAGAAAACAAAACAACTATCAATTCAAAAGAGGCAGCTGGTAATAGACCTTCATAAATCTGGTATTGGCGACAAGAAGATTCACAAACGATTGAATGTGCCACTGAGCACTGTAAGAGCAATAATTTAAAAATTACAAAGATATGAAACAGTTGAAAACCTCAAGGGCAGAGGATGCAACTGCATTTTGCCCCCAGGATACTGAGGAGGATGGTGAGAGAAGCAACAAAACCCCCAAGAATCACTGTGAAGGAATTGCAGGCCTTGGCGGCATCTTGGGGTCACCAGGTTTGAAAAAGCACCATCAGGCGCCACCTCCACAACCACAGGCTCTTTGGAGGGGTTGCCAAAAGAGAGCCTTAGAATAGAAGCAGGCACACAGAGTTTGCTGAACGTCATTCAATTATGACTGGAACAAGGTCCTTTGTTCAGATGAGACCAAAATTGCACATTTCAGTCAGATACAGCATCGGCATGTTTAACGTGTAAACAGAGATGCACACAAGGAGAAGCACCTCATACCCACAGTGAAATATGATGGTGGGTCAGTCATGTTTTGGGGCTGTTTCAATTCAAGAGGTCCAGGGGGACTGGTTAAGACTTTCCATCAAGACAATGACCTAAAGTATTCCTCAAGATCTAGACAGGAATGCTTTGCGACAAAAAAATCAATGTTCTGCAATGGCCATCTTAGTTGGCAGACCTCAATCCAATTGAAAACCTGTGGGCTGAGTTGAAGAGTACAGTCGATAAATGCAAACCCAAGAATGTGAAGGATCTTGAAAGGATCTGCTTATAGCAATGGTCCAAAATCCCCCCAAATGTGTGCCTTAACCTTGTCGAAAATGACAGGAAAAGGCTCCATGCTGCCATCCTTGTCAGAGGTGATGAAATGAAGGATGGCAATAATTATGAAACCTTGATCTTGTTGTAATTTATTTCGTTTTAAATGATTATGATTTTGTTTGTTTCCATCAAAACATTAATAAGGTAAAGTATTTCACTCATGTTGGTATATTACGTTTCTCTATGATTATATTGATTATATTTTCCTTCTGTTGTTTGTGCATTGACAGTCAAGGGCGCCAGTAATTTTGGAGCCCACTGTATTGCTAATATGAATGCTGGCAAAAGCTACAGGATACATATTGAATTCTATAGGGCTTTGTTATTCACTTAGATTCAGCTAAATGCTTCCAAATTCGTTCCATGGTTATTCACTGTGCAGATGGACGATGGCTTGGAAGTATACTGCTAAACGATGCCAACAATTATTAAGGCTAAGAAATGTAATGTTCTACAATGGCCAAGTCAATTCTCTGTCCTGAATCAAAAGAAGTATGCTTTTCATTGCTGAAGGCAAAATTGAAGGCAAAATTCTCCAAAAACAAACAGGAACTGAAGACAGCTGTAGTGAAGGCCTGGCAGAGAATCACCAGGGAAGAAACACAGCACATGGTGATGGTCAGTAGGCTCAAAAATTACTGGCACCCCTGACTGGCAATGCACGGACAATACTTTGAGAAATTCTAAAAAATATATTTATTGAGAAACTATGAATAATAATGAGAAATACTTCATATGTACCAATGGAACAAACCAAAATCATTTACTAATGTAATTAAAAATCAATTTCCTCCAAATCAAGGTTTCGCAATTAATGGCATCCTTAAAGATTATTGTAAATAGCACATACCAAAGTTAAACCAGGTACTAAATTCTACTTATTTAAAGGGGCTATGTCAATAGCTTGGCGTGCGCAGTTTGATCGCAAAACTTACCTTTTCCGTGGGCATTGGGAAAGTCTAGTGTTCGCCATTAGAAAGGGGGAGCGCGACAATCTGAACGAATCCAGCATTCTTTCATGTCATCTGCGCAAAATATTTATGAAATAAGAGTGCTGCATTATTAGGCATTGTCATGGGAAGCAAATTTTGCTTATTTTTAACTTCCCGAGGCCAAAATATGGCTTTGAGGAATACAAAGGTGAGACGGGGCATTATTGGCAGACCGATGCTTTCACCCGATCACCCTTTCAAAACCAAGGTGAGTGCAGAGACATTTCCATCCGCAACCTCCACATTTTATGGATTTTTATTTGCCGGAACGATTTCAAAAGGGGGAACAAATATTTTTTGGGGGTTTTATAAGTGTAAAGGGGTTTAGAATATAAATATTGAATGTTAATATCGCGAATGCATGTGCTGCGCGAGCACTAGCAACGCGGTTGAATATGGAAATGTCTCTGCACTCACCTCTCTTCTCTGTTACTTCAGCAAGAACAAATGGCCAGCAAACGCGGAATCAGTGCTGTACAAGCAGGTCTTTTTGAGGCTTTGCGAAATTGTGAATACTTCCATTTCAATCCATATCCTTTCGTCTCTGTCTTCCCATGCTTTCCTGATTTTGAAAGGGTGATCGAGTGAAAGCATCGGTCTGCCGATAATGCAGTGGAATTCCAGAGATATGAAACTGTTGAGAACCTCAAGGCAAGAGGACACAACTGCATTTTGCCCCCGAGGATGCTGAGGATGGTAAGAGAAGTAACAAAATCTGCAAGAATCACTGTGAAGGAACTGCAGGTCTTGGTGGCATCTTGGGGTCACCAAGTTTGAAAAAGCACCATCAGGCGCCACCTCCACAACCACAGGCTCTTTGGAAGGGTTGCCAGAAGAAGAGCCTTTTCTGACCAGAACACACAGAAGCAAGCGCTTGGAGTTTGCCAAACATCATTTAAGTTATGACTGGAACAAGGTGCTTTGGTCAGATGAGACCAAAATTGCACGTTTTGGTCTGATACAACATTGGCATGTTTGGCATTGAAACAGAGATGCATACAAGAAGAAGCGTTTCATACCCACGGTGAAATAAGATGGTGGGTCAGTCATGTTTTGGGGCTGTTTGAATTCAGGAGGTCCAGGGGCTCTGGTTAAGATTAATGGCATAATGAATTCCACCATGTACAGTTGTGCCCAAAAGTTTCCATACCCCAGCTGAATTTTTGAAATGTTGCCATTTATTTTGAAAATATGACTCATCATGCAAAAAATGTCTTTTATTTAAGGATAGTGATCATGTGAAGTCATTTATCATCACATAGGTGTTTGGTTCCTTTTTAATTCATAATGATAACTGAAATCACCCAAAGAGCCCTGATCATATGTTTACATGCCCTTGACTGTTTGACCTTGTTATATTTACACAAGGTGACACAGTCAGATTTAAATGGATAATAAGGATTAATTTTATACGCCAGCGGCTTTTTAAATTTTTACTTGTGTCCGTGTATAGTCATTGAGTTTTTTAGAGTGGATGCATTGATCTGGCTGGACACTGAGCCATGGGGAGCAGAAAAGAACTGTCTAAGGACCTTTGTAACAAGGTATACCTTATAGCTTAAGTTGAGCTATAGCTCAACTTTATAAAGATGGGAAAGGATATTAAAAGATACCCGAGGACTTAAAAATGCCGATCAGTCCTGTTCAGTCTGTGATTAAGCGGTGAAAAATTAGATTTCAGCCAAAACTGCCAGGAATATTGTTTGGGACACAAAGAAAAATCTGCAAGCTACCTCAAGAGAAATACAGGATGCTCTGGAAAAAGATAGTTTGGTCATTTCAAGGTGCTCAATAAGGAGGAACTTAAACAACAATGAGGTGCATGGTGGAGTTGGTAAAGGAAGTCATTATTGCACCAATCCCACAAAAAAACCCGCCAAAAATATGCCAGACAACACCCTGACACAACTCACAACTTCAAATAGAACTTTATGGTCAATTAGGGGCCTCATTGACAATTATCACAATAGACTGCATTCTTTTATTGATGCTGAAGGGGGCAATACACAGTATTAAGAACTAAGGGTATGCACACTTTTGAACAGGGTTCATTTCATTTTTTTTCCTTATTGCCATGTTTTATTTGATGATTGTGCCATTCTGCATGACCTACAGTTGGGTATGAATCCAATAAGAAATAATATAATATGTTTTGCCAGGTCATTCATGTTTTCTTTTAAAAAAAAATTTTACCAATTTTTATAAATTCAGTCAGGATATGCAAAGTGTTGAGCACAACTGTATCAGAATATTTTGGCTGACTATCTGGTTGCCTCCAAGTCCCAGAAGGCTGGGACTTGGCCGCAAGTGGACTTTCCAGCAAGACAATGACCCATAGCATACTTCAAGATCCATGCAGAAATGGTTCCATGACAACAAAATCAATGTTCTGCAATGACCATCTCAATCGGCAGACCTCAATCCAATTGCAAACCTGTGGGCTGAGTTGATAAATGCGCACCCAAGAGTGTGAAGAATCTTGAAAGGCTCTGCTTAGAGAAATGGTCCAAAATCCCCTCAAACATGTGCCTTAACCTTGTCAAAAATTACAGGAAAAGACTCCATGCTGTTATGCTTGCCAGAGGTGGTTGCCTTAAGTGCACTGAACAAAAATAGAAACGCACAAAGTGATTTTTTTTGAATTATTTTTCATCAATCGGGAAATATTTCAACAAAACAATTATTATTTTATTCTTGCCTAAATATTCAAGCAACAGAAGCATGACTAACAGTTTACTGCACACAGTTCATGAGTTATCACAGCCTGAACCCACCAGGGGTCAGCGGGCAGAGTTCACAGCACTCAGTAACGAGTGTGTCCACCATCGGCATCACGTAAAGCGGCACACCTCTGGCACATGGAGCTCATGAGGTTGTCAGTAGTGGCCTGTGGAATGTTGTCCCATTCCTCCTGCAGTGCAACTCATAGCTGGCGCACGTTTTCTGGAACCAGAACACGTCTGACCCGCTGATCCAGAACATCCCAAATTGGCGACATATCGGGCGAATATGCTGGCCAATTGAGAACAGGGACATCCTCCTCATCAAGAAGATCCGGGCAGTGTGTGGCTGGGCATTATCGTGCTGGAATGTCACGTGATGGAGTCGCACAAATGGTATGACTATGGGTCTCAGGATCTCGTCATGGTACCACTGCCCGTTCAAGTTGCCCTCAACGAAAAGCAGATGAGTAAGCTGTCCATGGCATATGCCTGCCCATACCATTACACTTGCACCGCCATGTGCCACCCGATGCAAGACATTGGCATCAGCGTAATGCTCGCCCACACGTCACCATACGCGTTGTCTGCCATCAGCGCGGTACAGTTGGAATCGCGATTCATCGCTGAATAACACCGTCCTCCACCGTGCAGGTGTCCGGTGAAGGTTACGGTTGGCCCAGTCGAGTCTGTACCAATGACGGATGGCGGTCAGGTCGAGACCTCGGTGCAGTCGGCGGGCTCGGTGGTCTGCCTCCCTCAGGCGGTTTTTGACAGTCTGAGCTGATATCCGCCTGTTGTGCAGTCCGACGGTCTCGTCAGCTGTCCTGGTGGCTGGTCGGAGCCGATCACGGAGGTGCTGGAGCCGCATGTGCCGATCCTGTGTGGGCGTGGTCACACGTGATTGTGGGGCATGTGGACGATTCACAGTGCTGCCAGTCTCTCTGAATTGACTTCTCAACTGGCTGATGGTGGAATGACGCACATTTAAGTGTGTTGACACCGCTGTCACAGATATCCCAGCATTCAGCGTGCCGATGGCACGCTCCCTCATGACTGGTGACATCTGCGGCATTGTGTCTTGTGACAAAAGTGCACATTTTGCGGTGGCCTTTTATTGACCCTGGTGCAAGGAGTGCCTGTGTATTGGTCACGCTGACTGACCAACTCAATGTTATGCTCTATGCAGCTCAGGGGCGGAATAACTCAATGAGTGAGTAATCTCACAGGGAGTGGTCAATGAGAAGTGGGTCACCAGAATTGAGCAAAACAAATCATTCAGTACACCAATAAACACTATTTGTGGGCATATTTCATTATAGGTCAATTTAACTCAGCATTTTTGGTTCGTGCGTCTATATTTTTGTTCAGTGTACTAAATGAAGGGTGTCAATTATTATGAAACCTTGATTTTGTTGAAATTTATTTTGTATTAAAGTGCAGCTATTATGGTTTTTCATTATTTTCATGTTGTTGTGTGAATCATATCGATTTATGCGCTTTTAAAAGGTCTATGTCAGAAAACAACTCTAAGTCACCTCCAGAAGAAGCTCTCTCTGCCGCAAAACTCGCTGCTACAGAGCTGACTGAGATGCTCCAATAGTTTCTGGCCATTTTTTTCATCAACTGGTGATGTCAGCAATTGAATTTTCATGCCAAGCAGATAGTGTGGCACGCCCTTGAATCCAGCGGGTTATGCCCACAAGGCTACACCAGTATTTGTTTCTAAAGCCCATTTACACTCTGGAGCAGAAATCCATTTATGGTTTGGGGCGTGACATTTCCGACACACGTGCGAAGCGGTTGACCAATCACAGCACACTGGGGTTTTCAGGAGGGCAGGGCCAGGACCTCAACTGCAATGGTATTTTCTGTTCACCGAGCAGGGTGCACAAAACAATGGCAAACGTGGGACCGGATTTAGATGCAAAGATGAAGTAGGATTTTATTATGCCTTTCCTGCAGCAAGGCAAAGGCAAAAAGGCAAAATACAAAAACAAACAGGAAACGATGTTCCAACTACAATTACCTATAATAATGCGCTAATCAATAACAAAGATAACAGCGCATGTAAATAGAGCTTTACAGATACGCAAATACACGGCAATAATGTCTTCACAAGACTAGAGTTTTACAACAGGCTTACAAGGTTGACAAGACTTCGCACTCACTAAGAGCAGAGCTCTCGCATAATGGCCAGCATGTGAAAACTCAAATGTTTTTTAACAACAACGCATTTAAACCCTTTTTTGGTGGATTTCAAAAATACGAGAATGACCAATGAAAAGGAACTTAATTGGTGCACACTAAATGATTGGTATGATTTTGGTTGTTTCCATCAAAACATTTATGAAGTGCAATATTTCACACATGTTAGTGTATCCTGTTTCTCCATAATTATAATGTTTATATATATTTTTTGTATTGTTTGTGCACTGCCAGTCAGAGGTGCCAGGAATTTTGGAGCCTGTATATGGGTCCCAGACTTCAGACAGTCATTGACTGCAAAGGATTTTCTACCAAGTATTAAAAATGAAAATTTGAATAATGATTATATTAGTTTGTCCAAATAATTATAAGCCCCTGCAACTGGTGGGGAATATGCATAAAAATGGTTGTAATTCCTAAACGGCACATATACAAAATACTAAACCCTTACAATAAATCTGCAAGTCTATCCTTCAAGCTCATCTTGATTGATTCACTTAAAATCCATTAGGGCAGCGTACAGAGCCAAAATCACAAACATCATGAGACTGTCCGAATACACATGGACCTGGCTGTACATTCACACACATTCTCATGCATACACTAGCACACATACAAATCACCAAAAAGACAAACACCCTAACAATAGACAGAATATCATCCACACCTTCCTCAGTAGCGAAGGAGAGAGAGAGAGAAAGAGAGAGAGAGAGAATTTTGAATCTTCAAAACCTATTCCTTTGCCCAAAACAGAGTTCTCCAAATACAATGATGCTGCATTTGCAAGAAGCAATAAAGAGGAAACAAAAAAGACATAAACAAACAAAAATGAATTAATAATTAAATGCAAAAAAAAAAAAAACAAAACATAATTTAGCTCAAAATGAGTCCAAAAATCAGGTCACTCTCTACAGCAGAACATGAAACATATTTAGGGCACTGTGTGCTTGTGAGCTTTTCCAACATGGTTTGAAATGCTGTAAAAAGAAGAGGCAGAGAGAGAGATAAAGAGGGAGAGTGAGATAAAGAGGGAGGGAGAAAGGAGAAGTGCAGATGTACTGCATATTTTCGAGAACGATAGCGTGAGCAGATGAGATATGTGGATCTGATCAAGAGTACATTAGCACCTCAGACTGCACCTGGTGAAGCAGGCGACAGCAGGTTAATTTGGAGAGAAGTTGGGAGAGATGCCTTTATCTCGAAGATAAACACTTTCAGAAACGCTTTCCTCTCTTCAGTGACTTTCCTGTCTGCAAGCGCCAGGTCTCTGTGCTGCCAGACACAGGAACTCAATCATCTGCTCAATCAAGCTGATGAAGCAGCTGCTGATTATTAAAAAGATGTTTGTTATTAAAACGCTGCTCGTTATTTAATAGCTGCTTGTTATTAAAAAGCTGCTTGTTATTTAGAGCTGCTCATTAAATAGCTGTTCATTTGCTGTTCATTTTTAAATAGTAGCTTGTTGTTTAATAGCTGCTCCTTATTAAATGGCTGTTCGTTATAGCTGTTGGTTATTGAATAGCTGCTTGTTATTCAATAAAATCTCACCATTAAATAGCAACTTGTTATTTAAAGGAGTTGAGTCAGAATTACTGTGCATGGTCAGAACTTATATCCTAAGAAAGTGAATCCGCTTGACTGCAAGTCAAAATCTGATTCTATCCTTGCCAATCTGTTTTCCATTGCATTTATATATTTTAGTTACTCCAGCATTATGCTCTTTATATTGAAGAGCTTTCTATGGAAGTTTGAGGATTCAAAGTGCTATTTTAAGCTTTAGCCAATGGATTTGAAGAATGTAAACTGATTGCCATCGCCAATAATTCATAGAAGAAAAATGCCCTTGAGATTGTGACTTGCAATTGAGCGGATTTACTTTGTTCAAAGTTGTGGGCATGTGTAGTAATTGTGACACAGCTCGTTAGTCGAGCCCCCGAAGGGGTTTGCGAGACTATTGTAATCACCTTGTGAGTCTGTCTGTCTGTCTGTCTCTGTCTGTGTATGTGTGTTTCCGGGCAGATATCTCCAGAACCACTTGACCGATTTCAATCATCTTTCACGTGTTAACACCTTGGGCTGACTTCACGGCATGACATAAATTTCGGGCTGTTGGGCGAGACTATGAATTCTCTGAATGCTTGTTTATGTCTGTAATTAAATCATTGATCACTAATATCTGTTGTTATTAAATAGCTCCTTGATATTAACAGCTGTTTGTTATCAAGGCCCACCTTTTGTTTTTATTCATCTACAGTACATAGCCATTTAATCACAACTGCTCCTCACTTACAGAAAATAAATCTGCAAGGATCGCGGTCCCTCTCTGTTAGTCCCCGTAGTCCTGCCTAATTACACCTGGACTCATAACTCATAACGGAGCCGTGTGAACCCTCTGTGCGCTGTCAGTGTGAAAATGTGCCTGATTGCCTGTGTGATCGGAATCGCTTTGTCTCAATGTGTTTGTGCTGAAAGGGGTGAGATTAGCCTTGTGTTCTGGGCTTTGTTAGCAATGCTAACCTCGATTTAACGGACTTGCAATGGGCTTTTTCTTCGGAGCGTTCTGTTATTGATGCTTTTACATGAAACGCATGTATCTGCAGCCCTGGGTGGATGAAAGAGAGCACATGACATCTGTCCTGTTCATTTACCTTGAATAACGAGTTCAGGGCTACTACCAGTTTATCCCCTGGTTTTATCACTTCTCCCATCACCATGGTTTCCATGCTGATAAATTGAAGCACTGAGGACAGATGAAAGTGTGGTGATATCATGTTCTGCAGTTTCCCTCTTCACATCTTAAACACACAGGTATGCAACACTGCAGGGTCAGGTACAGTGCTGTATGCTGCAAGGCCTCCTCAGCAATGTGCTAATGTCACTGCACCAATATCTCTCTGGCTACGCTCACATTAACATTACATGAGTGATGAGAGCAGACCACTCAGCCTGGCTAGGCTTACTATTTTCCCATCTCTAAGGTAAACCTAACACTTTAGATACATAAGGACTAGATGGTATCCAGCACTAACTCAAGCCTGGACTTGAAAACCCCTGGAGTCTCTGCCTCAATGATATAGCCAGGCAAGCTATTCCACACTGTGGTCACTCTCTGCATGAAAAAAAAAATTTCCGAAAATCAGTGCTAAATTTACCCTTGGCTAAGTTCCATTTGTGACCACAAGATCTACCCACAGAACTTGACATACGTAATCCTAAATGGTCTTTAATCCGTTTAACATATTTAAAGACCACGATCAGATCACCCGGAAGTCTCCTTTTCCTAAGACTGAAGAGATTAAGGATCATCAGCCTCTCCTCATAGCTTTCATCTTTTATGGTATTACTCACTCACTCACTCAGGGCGGCCTCAGCCGAGTTTCACGCCTGGAAGACCAGTCCTCTCGGTTGGCCATACATTCTGCCAGCTCGGCTGTGGATGATGCATTAACGTCCCTCTTGAGGGTGTCAATGAGGGTTGTGGGAGGGTGACCCTGATTTCTGTGGCTGTGGAGGGGCTCCCAGAGCAGAAGCTTCCCAGCAGGCAGGTCTTTATGCCTAAAGCAATGGCCGGCGAGATCAACTCTCCGCCAGGCCACTTTGTCTGAGATTCTGGGGAGAGTGCCGTATAGTTCCTCGTTTGGCACGAAGCTCTGCCAGCTGATGTCCAGAGCTGTTCGGAGCATCCGGGTGTAGGCGCCATTGAGTGACCTTTCAAGGGTAGATGTTAATGACCAGCACTCACACCCGTAGAGTAGCACTGACTCCACAGTTGCCATGAAGAGCCTGATCTTAAGCTCACGGGAGACACCAGATTTCCAAACTCTACTCAAGTCATTTAACGCTTTCTAAGCAAGAGCCTTTCGCACCTTGATATCCTGTTTGGTGGAATTAACCCATGAGCCGAGATACTTGAAATCACCAACCTCCTCAATTGCACGACCATCGCTTGTGAACAGAGGCTCAGAGGATGACACGCTGCACGACATCACCTTAGTCTTCTTGTCATTAAGAACTAGGCTGATACGGTTACATTCCCTCTCGACACTGGATAGCAGTCTTTGTGCCTGACCGACATCGTTAGATAGCAGTGCAATATCATCGGCAAAGTCCAAGTCAGTAATGTTCTTTTCTGGGTTTCTGTGCGAACGCCTGGGAGTTATTGTAAAGCCAAGTTCATGCTCCCGTCCGTCGATGGCTTATCGACGAGCGTAATCGAGAGCTATCACAAAGAGGTAAGGGGCTAGTGTGTCCCCCTGCAGCACACCAGCAGAGATTTCAAATTCTCCAGTCTCACCATCCGGGGTCACCACCTTTGCCCGACTGCCGGAGTACATTGTCAATTGCTCTCAGAAGCCTTGGGGGAATTCCATAAGCCTTGAGGATCTTTATCATTTTACCCCGATGGATAGAATCAAAGGCTTTCCTGAAATCCAGAAACGTGAGCACAAAGGATAAGTTGTTCTTTCGGCCCTCCTCAAGAATTCTCCGCAGAGCCAGAATGTGACTAGTTGTTGACCTATTTTCTAGTGTTGCACCGATACCGATACCAGTATCGGGTATCTGCCCGATACCGCGTTAATATGCTCGTACTCGTACTCTTCCACATTTGCCGATACCACGCACCGATACCACTTAATGTAAGACGCAAGGTAACTGCCTGCTCACGGTCGCATAGGCTACAGTATTTTGTACTATCTGACTTCTATGTCTAGGGGGGGAGACAGCGAGTTAGAAAAAATACGAGAAAGAGAGCTTTATAGTCATCACATCACATACAGGCATGCGTGCATACACACAAGAGGTGTATAGTAAAGAAGTACATGTAGGCAACTTCGTTCCAGTACTTAAGTTTTTTTTTTTGAGGATTTGCACTTTACTTGAGTTTTTTTTTTTTTGACCGGGACTTCTACTCTACTACATTTAAAAGATAAAAAGTATACTTTTTCTTCGTTACTTTGACACTGGCCACTTAACTACACGTTACAAATTAAAATATGTACATAATTCATCATTTAAGGATTATCTGGATGCGGCGTGTTCAAGAAGAACAACGGTGTTCGGTAGGGTATCTTAAGCGTTTTGTGCAGATGTTTCTGCCAGCGCACATGGAGCTGCAACTTTATGCACGCAATTACAATATTCTATCACTAGATGGCACACTCGGATCAGTTATTGAATATTTACAAGCAAGCCGAGTTCGCACAAGCACTCACCCACAATCACACACACATACTTAGAATTGTGAATCTTCTTATTTTACTACAAATATATTAGTAACATATGGTTACCTTAAACATTTTAGTTGTGGTTAAGTTAAATCTTTTTCATTTGTCATTTGTGTAATTGAAATATGGCGATACCACACACTTTAAGTGATGCCTTGTTTGCTTGGAAAGCTATTATTGACTTTAGTTGGATTGAGAATGCCTATGAATGTGTGTAGAAACTATCTATGCTAATTAATAGTTCTACTGACTTTTTATGAAGTTGGGTGTGTTACCTTGCCTATGCAGCGAGTTTACTTTTCATTTGTCAAGCTTCAGTAATGTTTTGCCTCATTTGATGGCAGTGCTAGTTCAAAGGCTTTTTGTTGGGCCTAAATATAGAAAGATTTTTAGCAGTTAGGCCACTTTTTTTTTTTTTTTTTTTTGGAAATAGCCATGTGTGAATTGTTTGATATTGGCCTCTTTTAGGCTTGTAGTAAAAAGAAAATAAAACCTGTACTCCGAAATTGTCATTGTATTTTCCTGGAAAACATTTCAGAAATATCAGTATCGGTACTCGGTATCGGCAAGTACACAAAATAAAAAATCGGTTTTTAAAAATCGGTGCATCCCTACTATTCACTGGATACAATTGAGAATCATGTGGTTATAGATCTTCGCAATGACGTAGGTTAAACTAATACCTCGGTAGTAGTCAGTGTTTGACAGGTTTCCCAATTTTGGAACTGGAAAGATGTTTGAAAGGGACCACTGTTCCGACTTGTTGCCAGACATGAGCGCCTGGTTACAAAAGGCCAGTATGATGTCGTCGAGAAATTATCCAGATGGAATATTGTCTGGTTTATTGACTTACAGAATTAGTCTAGATTGGCTATAACAACGGGGATGTCTTCATCGGGGTCATCCACAGGTGGTGCATTCCCAAGCAAGTCCTTGAAGTGAGAAAACCAAGTGGCTATCTGCTCCTCTGGATTTGCCCCGGCCACGTGACCATGCAATGATTTCTTCTTGCAGCCACTTATTTAATTTATGACTTCCCATGCCTCGCTATATTGCCTATTAGCATTCGCAGTCTCAACCCTTTTCGCCTTCTCCTCTAGATCTTCAACTTGCAAATGGTCGTACCCTTCGTAGAGTGATTTCCTGGCGAGGTCCAGGGCATGGCTGACCCAGTCCTGGTCCTCAAAGCTAGTAGAATGGCTATATTTTTTTTCTCAGCCGTTACAACGTCAGGATGCGTGGATCTTAGTGGCTTTCTTGACTTCACCTTTTGGGGGACACAGAGTTTGGCGGCCACATGATTGGCATCTATGAATTTTTGGTACCTCGTAGTGGGATCATCATCTACGTCTTCCAAGGGGTGAAAGCGGTTTCTAACTTGAACACTGTACTGTTCCTGCAGTTCAGGTTTTGTGGCAAAGCATTTCCAATCATAGCATACACGCTCTGATTTCTGCTTGGGCACTCGAAGACTGAGGCGAACTCTCATGGACACAACTCGATGGTCAGATCCTAGGCTATGAAAGCTGTTGTATGCCTCGGCAGTGAGAACTGCGCCATTTCTTTCTGACCAGGATGTAATCAAGTTGGCGTTTAGCTTGAGTAGCTCAATCCAAAGCGCTTTTGGAAGCTGGTTTTAGCTGCAATGAGATTTTTTTCAGTCAGGAAGTCAGCAAGATATTTACCATTTCAATTTGTAGCTTCATGAAATGAAAAACGCACATCCTCAGGTCCGAGCCTGGTGTTGAAATCACCAAGGATGACGAGGAAATTATGCGTGGGTGTGTCACGAATAGCTACACGAAGATCTTCATAGAATTGATCTACCACACTTGTTTCTGACACATTTGTGGGAGAGTAGGCAACAATAACTGTGGCGGATTAGAACACACAAGCTAAGTATAGCATAGTGCTTTCTTTGCCTTTTTACTAAGTAGAAGGCCTACCCCTCCTACTGAGGCTTGTGCCTCATTCCTCCATGCAGATGAAGTGACGAGGAAATGGTCTTCGATGTTGCTGAATACAAGTTGGGCTTGGTGAAGTAGGCGGTGTTCTTGGATTCCCAGTATCTCGATTCCAAGTGAGTTGGTACAGTAAGCTAGCTCCTTTACTTTCGAGTCATCTCGAATAGTGCATGTGTTGAAGGTAGCCATATAATAGGTTTTCCAACAATGCAAAAGTGCCTCGCAGTTGGTGCTGGGTCAGACGAGCCCCTTTCTTGATTATTGCACCAGTTGCTAAATTCCTGTCCACTCCCGGGACTGGAAGTATAGGATTTGCTGTTGTTGAACTTTCCATAGCGTGTAAATTTAACAATGCAGATAGTTAAAGTGGTGGGGTCGCAAGTCCACACACCACCTGTTTTATTTCGGGGTTGTCTCCCCTAGATCCGCCGCATTTTGCATTACTAGGGGTGGCGCGTAGAGCCACTGCGAACGGTCTTCGTGAGAGGCTAGATGGATTGGCCACTTACTGATGATGAGATGGCTGTATATTACGCGTCACATAACGCTGGATATGGGGAAACCAGTCTGGGACGCCATGGTGTTGTAGGCCATCCAGGAAAGGTACTACTCCTCCAGTGATCCTTTATGATCCTTTTATGGTATACCAAGGATTAAAGTCACACTGAAACGGCATTTCGATAGTATCTAACTTCCGTATTGTGACGTATTTCCGAGCGAACCAGCATAGACAGGCGGGACATAACGTTGGGCGGAATTCCATTTGACCGTTGAAAAAGTGGGTGTACACCGACGAGACAGCAGTATCCGTCAGGGAGAGAGAGGCGAAGCCCATCCCATGCTCCATGTAGTTGGTGAAGCAGTCCACTGTAAAATGCCTTGCGCATAATCTGGAGCTGTCACAGATACCACTTTCCTCAAAGTGAATAAATTCTAGCCAGTTGGTCCGTTGCCACGGTATTTTGGGGAAACGAAACAAAGTTTGAGGTGGCAATCCCCCAAAGACGCACCGACGTACCATGCTAGCTAGCTAACGAATGAATCTTAGCTCTATGCCGCTAAAAGTTTAAGATTGATTGACGGGTGGATGTCGTGATATTATTGGTTGAAATTGGTTGGTACTATCTTACGTAAGCACAAGGCATATTTTGTTTTATATGAAGAAAACATGATTAGATTTTGATATAAGAATACAAAGAAACTGATTTTTTGTAATTTTTTTGTAATTTATGGTTAAATAGATATACAATATGACCGGGGATGTGATCTAAAAGGGTTAAAAAGGCATTTTTCATTTAAGCTCGACTTTAACTTTGTGGCTGTTCTCTGAAGTTTTTCTCAAACCTCTATCTTTCTTAAAGTATGGTCCCCAGAACTGTGCACAATACTTCAGATGTGGTCTGACGAATGTGTTGTACAAGGGAAGTATAACCTCAATACTAATACTCAATACTTTAGGCTTTATATTCCAGCATCCTGTTAGCCTTTATAACAGCTGCTGCACAGTGGATAGAATAATAATCACTCCCAGATCCTTTTCAAGTAGACCAAATTCCAGTTTTAAACCTCTCATAAAGTAATCATGTCTAATGTTTTTATTTCTGACAGGTAGAAGTTTACATTTAACTGCGTTGAATTTCATATGCCATGTTCCTGCCCAATTCTGAATTCTATTTATATCATCCTGAATCACTTCAGCAGTCTCTAAACTGTTTTCCAAACCTCCCAATTTAGTATCACCTGCAAACTTGACTAATTTGCTTTCAATGTTCCTGATTGTGTCATTAATGTGGGTGAGGAAAAGCAGGGGTCCCAACAGCGACCCCTGAGGGACTCCAGTATCCACAATGCCTAGCTTGGATGAAACCCCTCTGACCACAACTGTTCTTGTCCTGTCTTATAACCAGTTCTGAATCAATTCCAAAATACCTCCTATTATTCCTACGGTCCTTTTTTTTTTTTTTTTTTAAATGACTCTCTCATGTGGTACTGTATCAAATGCTGTCTGAAAATCCAAGTATTTGATATCATAGACTCTGCTCTGATCATAAGTCTTGATGGCCTCTTCAAAGAATTCCGAAAGGGTTATCAGGCATAACCTTCCCTTACGGAAACAATGTTGGCTATCCTGCAGGATGTTATTTCCTTCGAGAAGTTCCAGCTTGTCTTTAATGATAGATTCCAGTATTTTACATGCAATGCAAGTTAACCTTTATATTGTGTTAGGGTCAAGTTTGACCCACTTTCAAGTTAAGATGTAAAAAGTACCATTTTGTTTTATTTATTGTGACAAGGCTTCATGACATCCTCAGAACAACTATTTTAACAGAAAAAAAGAAACTGTCACCATTTTAGTCAGTTCTGAATGTCTTCAAAAAAAGAAGTGACATCTGTGATGTTTTGGGTGTAATATGACCTGGCAGAGAATATTGGCTGTTGCATATATCAATTAAAACTTATGGGTTGCACTGTGGGTCAAATTTAGCTCAATTTGGTACGCGCACACTTGAACACATGCGTGCGCGCACACACACACACACACACACACACACACAAACGCATACTCATGCAAACCCCAATTCGAATGAAGTTGGGACGTTGTGTAAAACATGAATAAAATCCTTTTCGACCTATATTCAATTGAGTAGACTACAAAGACAAGATATTTAATGTTCAAACTGATAAACTTTATTGTTTTTTTGGAAATATTCATTCATTTTGAATTTGATGCCCGCAATACGTTCCAAAAAACCTGGGACAGGGGCATGTTTACCACTGTGTTACATCACCTTTCGTATTAACGACATTTAATAAGCATTTGGGAACTGAGGACACTAATTGTAAAAGCTTTGTTGGTGGAATTCTTTCCCATTCTCGCTTGATATACAACTTCAGTTGCTCAACAGTCCGGGGTCTTCATTGCCGCATTTTCCACTTCATTTTGCGCCACACATTTTCAATGGGAGACAGGTCTGGACTGCAGGCAGGTCAGTCTATTACCCGCACTCTTTTACTATGAAGCCACGCTGTTGTAACACGTGCAGAATGTGGCTTGGCATTGTCTTACTGAAATAAGCAGGGATGTCCCTGAAAAAGACATCGCTTGGATGGCAGCATATGTTGCTCCAAAACCTGTATGTACCTTTCAGCATTAATGGTGCCTTCACAGATATGCAAGTTACCCATGCCATGGGCACTAACACATCCCCATACTATCACAGATGCTGGCTTTTGAACTTTAAGCTGATAAAAATCTGGATGGTCCTTTAGCCTGGAGGACATGACGTGCATGATTTCCAAAACAAATTGGAAATGTATACTCATCAGACCACAGCACACTTTTCCACTTTGCATCAGTCTATCTCAGATGAGCTTGGGCCCAAAGAAGTCAGCGGCGTTTCTTGGTGTTATTGATATATGGCTTTCGCTTTGCATGGTAGAGTTTTAACTTGCACTTGTAGATGTAGCGACGAACAGTTTAACTGACAGTGGTTTTCCAAAGTGTTCCTAAGCCCACATGGTAATATTCTTTACAGAATGATGTCTGTTTTTAATGCAGTGCCGCCTGAGAGACCAACGGTTACAGGCATTCAATGTTGGTTCTCAGCCTTGCCGCTTATGTGGAGAGATTTCTCCGGATTCTCTGAATCTTTTGATGATATCATGGACTGTAGATGATGAAATCCCAAAATTCCTTGTAATTGCACGTTGAGAAACATTGTTCTTAAACTGTTGGACTATTTGCTTGTGCAGATCTTCAAAAAGTGGTGAACCTTGCCCCATCCTAGCTTGCGAATGACTGAGCCTTTCAGCGATGCTCCTTTTATACTTAATCATGAAAGTCACCTGTTTCCAATTAACCTGTTCACCTGTGGTATGTTCCAAACAGGTGTTTTTTGAGCATTCCTCAACTTTCCCAGTCTTTTGTTGCCCCTGTCCCAGCTTTTTTGGAACACGTTGCAGGCATCAAATTCAAAATGAGTGAATATATCCAAAAAGACAATAAAGTTTACCAGTTTGAACCTTAAATATCTTGTCATTGTAGAGTACTCAATTGAATATAGGTCGAAAACAATTTGCAAATCATTGTATTCTGTTTTTATTCACATTTTACACAAAGTCCCAACTTCATTGGAATTGGGGTTCTTACACAAACACACACACACACACAAATACATGCAGACATGCACAAATGCGCACACACACACACACACACGGCACATTCAGACACACTCTTACACACACACACACACATGCACATACACAAACTCACAGGTTTGCACAGCTAGCCTAACTAGGATAACCTAAATTCACATCTGATCCCTAACCTCAACCAAGACCTCAGAAGTGACGTTTTGCCGTATTAGGACCAGACTTTAGTCCCCGATGTCCCGACTAGGTCAGTGCTTATAGTAGAAAAGGTCCCCAATTGGTAACAAAAACGCACCCACACACAAACATGCACACATGCGCGCGTGCACACTCACTTGCACACACACACACACACACACGTGCACAAATACTGTACTCGTGCATACACACACACACACACACACACACCCCCTTCTTCCCTGGGGACAATTATTTTCTTACACTGTCAATAACCCTGGCACCCCTAACCCCCTAGGGATCACAACCTTTCTAGCAAAACATCAATTCATTTTGACAAAAAATGAACCTTAATTTTAACATGTATACACACACATACATACACACCCAAACACACACAATCAAAAAAACTTTTTGTGCAGGTAATTATCATCCTTAGGGGCGTGGCATGAACAACATACACAGAATTTGTGCAACACTGGTATCTAGAAACAAGGTTTGTGTGAGCTGTGATCAGTTTCATTCTGCAGCAGCATCAGTCTATTTCTGAACAGGTAAAAAATTCACCGTCTATGAGGACATTTATTATATTTTTGGTCATGAGAGTAATATAGACGACAGAAAGGCAATCTGAAATTCAGGAGGGTGTGTCTGAGCATGGCACTGAACACACACACACACACACACACCATCTAGTCCATGTTCAATTTGAATGTGTTGTTTTGAACACAAACACACACACACTGACACATAACATCTTGTCAATATTCAGTGCTCAATTTGAATGTGTAATTTTGAACAGACACACACTCAGGAAGAGAGAAACGCTTTTCTTCATGTTAATGTTCAATTTTCATCTGCCATTTTGAGCAAAATTTATTTGGTTTTATAAAAAGCATTATAAAAAACTTTTATTTCCTTTTTATTAGTATAAATCCTCATGGGCCAATTATGACCCGTAACACCACAGATGTCACTGTGGGTTATAACATAATGTTCCAAAAAACCCACAAGCAATTTATTTTAGAAAATGTGTATTAACATTATTTTATTATAGTGAGATGGCATACTTATGCATTGTTTTCACTATAGGAAATATAATAAGTAAACATAAACATTTTTTAATTGAAAACGAGTGGTATAGCTATTGTAGGATGAAAGGTTTACCTGGTCATAAAAATAAAATTTAAAATAGTGTTTGCATGCATATTAATGCATAATAAGTTAGTTATGAGGTGCAAAACAATATTGAATGATAATGATTGTTTTTTTTTTTTTTTTTTTGTACTTGGGGCTGAGTTAAATGACGGGTCAAAGTTGACTCGCTAACACAAGAGATATGGGCAACTGTCTAACACATCACAAGGGTTAAACTGACAGGCCTGCAAATCCCTGGATTAGTACAAACAGCTTTCTTATATATTTGTATTATATTGCTATTATATTGTTATATTCCTATCATTTGGTGTTTCTCCAGTTTCTACAGACCACCCAAATAACTAACAGTCATAACCAGTGGCGCCAACTTCAGGTCAACATTGGGGGGGTCACAATATTTTTTTCAGGCTGCTGTATTCCCAAGGTAGGCTGCCTTGTCCAAAGTCCAGCCTTTTAGAATGTTAAAAAGGTTTATTTAGAACATATCAGTAGGCTACTTTATTTGATTAATGTTAAATCTGGTTGTGATCTGTGAAATAAAGTTAACGGCTAAACTGTTTTCAGTCATTTATTTAGCCTAGGATTTGAAATTGCAAACGGGACCTTAAACATTGCGTTAGCCGATGGGATACTCATGTGTCGCATTTTTTTCCAGCCTGCTTCAAGACGCACGCAATATGCGCACACAATAATTATGCATGCAACGCGTGGTTCATCGGCCAAGGCCGCTGCCTCTTAACGCTACTCCTACTACAACGCTATAGGCTACATATCTTCCATCATCCACGCATCTTCCGTGTTTAAATAGTGCCGCATGCAGCAGACGCATGGTTTATAGTGCACTCTATCTCGACTATGAAAATGAAATCCCAAGCTGCAAGTTAAAAGCCGTCATAACCTCAGCGCTAAACTGAAGCAGAATCTACTGATTAAGGCAATGCAGAACCTTATTTTTTTTTTCTGAATAAGTCTAATGCAAGCCGTCTACGATTGCAGTTGCAGGTTTAGAAGATGAATCCATATTGGAATTAATATTCAAGTCCTGAAAATGTCACGAAAGTTGGCAAGTAGGCTTATTCATTAAATCGGCTATTGCTTCATAAACATAATACAGACAGGGTAACAAAAGACAAGTTGTCAATATCAATGGGCTCTTTTTAATGAACTAGTTTAAGAAATAGGCTATAATTGCATGATATAGCCTGCATGTTATTTTCCGGAAAAATTAAATTATGTTAATTAACTACGTTAGGGGAGACCGGGGATACCTCGTCTTGATTCTGTTTTTGGCTCCATAACTCTTTGTTGCTAAAACTTAGAGAAATACCTTTATGGTATATGTGTAGTGCAGAATGTCGCCTACAAAACTTGTATTGATACAATCTCAATATAACATATATTTACGTCACAATATTCAATTTTCGATATATCAGAAACATGCCGAAGTAGCCTCATACCCGGGGTTACTTTGTCAGATGGGTGGGGTAAAATCGTCATAGTTGGCAATCAGGTGAAGCTGAAAAAGACAGTCCAATATTCTCTTAACAGAAATGGTGAGAACTGTTTTCTTTTTACAACGAACCAACACAAGCTATGATTTATGCATAATCACCATCAGAGTTGCAGTTATGACATATGTAGGCGAGCCCACTGACATTTGCACAGTCCTCATGTGCCCACCCTTTGCATGAGAAGCATTGGACCCACTCCTCTCTACCTTTGGATGATGAGTAAGGACCAAGGCACCAAAGAGAAGCAGCAAAATTCCCACTGACAAAGGAATGGAATGATATGCAGAGGCCCCAGGGCTGGCACCTGCCAACCCTAAATACTCTGCCAACACCTCCACTTTAATGGGCCCCACCTGTGGCCCATTAAGGTGGAGGTGAAAGAATGAGAAAGGGGAGGGGCTGCAAGGAGCAAACCCTTACACATTCATACTTGTGTCCTCCAAACAATGGCCCTAATAGGTCCTCTATCATAAACATAAAATAAATGCAAATATTAGAGTTATTAAGACGCTATAGGCCTCTGAAAAACAATAAATCGGCTCCTATATTTGACTTTGGAATATTTTAAAATAGGCCTAACACAGGACCTACAAGCGGGGCAGCATCAGCACCCTGACGAACTAATCCCATGCTGCTTGGCCAGTGTAGCCCCGTGCTCCCATTTTGGAAATCAGGCCGCATCTCTTATCTCATGATCGCAGCAGGCCTTTGTCTTATATGTTGTTAATAACTCTAGTTACATACGTTTATGAAACAGTAAAAACACTGTGGAAATCTTTGTCTTCAAAGAAACTAAACGCATTTCTTTCAGAAACTTAAAGTTTACAATTCGGGTCAAAAATCAATTATTTAGACAGAAAACACTTACATGACACTATAAGTCCTCCTTCTTTCCAAGAGATGATGTCGCTGGGATGTCAAATAATTTGTACATTTTCATTTTCTTGTCAGTGCGTTTGCAATGAAAAAAAAAAAAAAAAAAACTGGGGTGACAAACCGAACCCCGTGGCCGAAGTAACCCTTGTCTCCCCTACTTTATATTTTACTGCGTTTAATCTCAGCAAGGGAAATTCTGAAGCCAGCGTCACAATTCATTTCCAATATGTATCCAGCTGGATGATGAATATGAGGTCCAGATACAAGTAATTAATCCTACTTGCGATAGAGCATTGTCCCTCGATGTAAACATTTGAGCGAAGACACGAAAAACGGAACACTTCTATAAAAAATTAGGGTGTGTATTTTATAATTGCCAGTTAAGGAACTGTTTACTTTTTATTTTAGGTGTCATTTTTTTTACACATTTATGTTAAAAAATAGTCTGTTTTTTTAACCTTAATTTGTCTACTGCATTGCCAAAAAATCAATGAATCCCGCCAAAATTTACTTTACAAGTAGTCAAGACCATACGTTCTTCATATAAAACACACGTCTAAATTATCATGTTGAAAAACCAATTTATTTATCCACATTTCTGATAAAAATGAAATTGTACCGTTTTTCGTGCCTGCACTCATATGGAAGTGGGGAACACTTTTTATCAAGGCGATTGCATATTATTAGCGTATTCACGTACGCGAAAGCATTAAAACGAACCAAGGTACATTGAAAGTAACTGTTCAGGGGTACGTTTCCTAAAACCTTGGTTTGAACCGGACTATGGAAGTTTTTGAAAGTTAGCAAATAGCAACGCTTTTGGGAAACATTACCCCAGCTCAGTAAATTGCAGTACGGTTGCCCACATTCTTTTACAATCTTCCTGAGTTGCTTGGCTACAACAGCAGCTAAAGACGATGTGTTATTCACTATCAGATTTTTTTAGAGTAGGCCACGGCAAAGAATCAAGGACACACATTTTCTGGACATGAATATTAATTCCAATATGGATTCAGCTTCTAAACCTGCAACTGCAAATCGTAGACGGCTTGCTTTCGCCAGATTTTTTTTTTTTTTTAAGGTCCCGCATGATCTTAATCAGTAGCTTGACTGAACGGGGCAGACGAACTACGAAAACTTGCGGTTTTAATATAGCAGGGTTTTTGCACCCCCAACCTTAACTTTGGAGGTGCAGGAGACCCAATGCCCCCCCCCCACACACACACGCACACACACGCACAAATGGCGCCTATGGTTATAACTCTTGGGTATGAGCCATCAGGGCCAGCCGCCTTATTTGTCTTTAATTTATGCAATTTGTCCAATACCTCTTTATCCCCTATCTCAATTTCTGCTTTAAAAAAACATCCTGAAGTGACTCTAATCAGATTTTTAATTTAATGTGACACAGATCTGATGTTTTCAAGGCTGCTTGGACATGGAAATCCGATCTTCAAATCAGAATTGAGTCAGTTTCATATAACTTCCTAGATCACATACAAATCTGATGCGTGTCCACTTGGCATGAATGTCTCATTATCTCACACTGTATTGCACTATGTCCCCTTATCACACACTGTATCACCCATTGTCTACCGTAATTATCTCACACTGTATTGTGTTGTGTCTCATTAACTCAATCTGTTTCTCACTGTCTCATTATTTCAATCTGTAGCTCACTGTCTCTCATTATCTCACACTGAAACCTACTGTGCATAATTCTCACTCGCTGCATTTCCCATTGCCTATTGCGATATTATGCATTATCTCACACTGAATCCCACTGTGTCTCATTCTGTTACGCTGTACTTCCCAGAGCATCATTATCTAACACTGTATTGGACTATGTCTCATTATCTCACACTGCATTGCACTGTATGTCATTATCTCCCTCTGTATCTCACTGTATCTCATCAACTCAATCTTTGTCTCATTATCTCACTTTGTATCTCAATATCTCAATCTGCACTGTCTGTGTCTCTGTATCTCACACTGTATCACTCTCTGTATCTCACTGTACCTTATTATCTCAATCTGTACTCTGTCTCATTATCTCACTTTGTATCTCATTATCTCAATCTGTACTGTCTTTGTCGCATTATCTCACTCAGTGTCTCACTGTACCTCATTATCTCACCCAGTGTCTTATTGTGTCACATTGTCTCAGTCTGTATCTCCCTGCGTCTCATTATCTCACTTCGTATCTCACTGTATCTTATTATCTCTGTCTGTACTCTCTGTGTCTTTTCATCTCATTTTGTATCTCACTGTATGTCACTATCCCACTTTGGGGTGGGACTTGTAAACGTGTACACGTGTACACGGTTAGTCAATCATAAACGTTTCTAAAAAAAAAAAAACACTAACCGTGTACACGCACTCATCGGCTGCGTCCGAAAAGTAAAAAAAAAAAAAACGTCCTATCGTCTTATTACTAACCACTTTTCCTTAACCTGTGTAAAACGTCATGAGGTAAAGGAAAGGTGTAAAGGGGACTCTTTTACAGCTTAGGAAGAGAACCGCGCTAATGAAAGCACCAGAGGTGCTGATGCCTCGGTGTGTATTGCTTAGCCACTACTGATGTACAATAGTTGTACAGTAACAAAAAAGCAAGCTTGAATACATAAACAGTCAATAGAGTGCGGTCCTTGTGCCAAAATCATGTGGGTGTGGCTTAACATTATGTACACAAAACGTGTATACTGAAACATGAAGTGCTACAAAAAATCAAAATTCTGGCACATTTAAAATCAAGAGAACAGTGTTTGTCACTCGTTGGCCTTGTTACTTTAGCTTGGATGCACACGCTGTCGCAGTTATGATGGTAACAGACAGACAAACAAATACACAGACTGAGTACCGTATGCTCGCTGTGCGCATGCGCACACCGAGGCATAAGCATGCGCACACCGAGGCATAATAAGAGAGTCCGAATGCACTTACACTAGGCACAGTGATCACCCGCCTCCTGCCTGTCATATTTGTTTTTTTTCGTGATTGGCCGGATGGACGGTCATCGCGGAATTGCGGAATAGCATTTCCGCCTTTCTTTTCGAAAAGGATGCTTCAGTGTACACTATGCTCAAGGTAATAAGTTAGGAAGCATTTTAGCACCTTTCCTTTATATTTAAAGAATCCGAACACTCTTATCACGACTGCCATGTAAATACTTCCGGATCGTTTTCTAGGAGTTAGGAACTTTCCTAAGCAAAAAAGACTATTCGGACGCAGCCATCGTCTCCACGCTCAATTCCTCTTTATGTTGCTTTAAAACACGATTGGTTAATAGCTCATTATTTTCATCTCACATATTGTTCACTGTGTCTTTTTTTACATTTTTGGTGGACGTTCTGTCGGCCGCCTATATTTGCATGCACAATGTCATCCTCGCGTCTGCTCGTTAAAAGAAAAGCATATTCATTTTGTTATTTGAATGAGAAGACGTAAAACGCAGTTTACATTTATTTTAGCTTTGTGGATGTAAAAAGTGTTTCTCAATTTAGTTTTACTTTATCAGCTGCTTTTCCTCCTCAATTACAATTCACTTTAATGACGCTATGAAACGTAACGATAGCGAGACGTAGATCCCGCTGTGAGTGAGGGATGCAGTTTGCTGTTTAAGTTTACAAATCAAATTGTACAAAAACAAGGTACAATAATAAGGACAATGACAAAAAAGCAGAGCTAAACTGTAAGAATTCATTCATGTCCATGTTCTTGCTTGTCTAAATGATGATTTTCGTTTATGGTTAATTCATTTACAATGGTGAAAGGGTCTAACATTATTCATTTAGTTGTGATTTTATGCCTATCTGATATAGGTCGTAGTTTTGTATTGGAGTAACCTACAAATTCAGTGTCACCGTCTGTTGATTTAATAAACGTATCTGGCTGATAACCGCGTTAACGGATATGTGGACTGTGTTTTTGGAATTGTGACAGTGCCCTCTAACGGTTGTATAGCGGTCAAAATCCACAAACTCTGAAGACACGTGTACACGCAATTATACGGCGCCTGTACACGTTTAGAATTTTTTGTACAGGTTCCCACCCCTAATCCCACTACATATCTCATTGTGTCTCATTATCTCACTCTGTATCTCACTGTGTCTCATTATGTCACTGTATCACACTGTGTCTCATTATGTCTCATTATCTCAGTCTTGATCTCACTGTGTCTCATTATGTTACTCTGCATTGCAGTGTCTCGCTATCTCATTGCGTATCTCACTGTAACTCGTTATCTCACTCTGTACTTCATAATGAGTTATGATCTTACACTGTGTCTGTGATCATTACTTCACATTGTATCTCATTATGTCCCTATCTCACTCTGTCTCGTTTCAAACACCATCTCATTGTGTCCTCCCCTCACTGTGGCTCATTTTCTCAAACTGTAGGTCACTGGATCTCATTATCTCACACATTATTTCACTGTCTTACTTTCTCACATTGTCTTTCTCACTACCTGATTACCTCACATCATCTCAATTTTATTTTCTCACACTGTCTCAATCCCAGTGAGACTCATTATCGCATAGAGAATCTCATTGTCCCTATTTCACTGTCACTCCTTGTCTCAGACCGTATCTCACTGTCGTATCATCTCACACTGTATTTCACTGCGCTTCTATATTTCAAACTACAATATCTCTGTCTCTTTCTCAGTTCATTATCTGACTCCATGTCTCACTGGGTTATTTCTCCCTATATCTCATTTTCTCACAATGTCTCACTGTGTCTCATATTCTCTGTATTGTTTCATGATTTCATGCTCTCTCTCAATCCCATTGTGACTCATTATCTCATACTGAGTCAGTGTGCCTTTCTCAGCGTGGCTGATGATCTTACCTTGTCTCTCACTCTGTCTCATTGTCTCACTGTGCTCCTATCTCACTGCTTCTCAGTATCCCACACTTCATCTCACTGTGTTTCATTGTCTTGCAATCTTTGTTTCTCAGTACCTCACACTGTGGCATTATCTACTGTGTCTCATGTATGTGCTTTTATATGTTTGTGAATGCGAGTGTGTCTGCATTTTTGCGCATGACCGTACGTGTATGCTTATGTGTGTGCGAGTTTGTATATGTGCGTGTTTTTTTGTGTTTCTGTTTGCATTCTAGTGTGTGACTGCATGTAAGCATGTTTACGTGTGTGCACTTCTGCACATTTTTATTCTTGTGTGTATTTGTGAGTGTGTATTCTGTATATACATTTGTATGAGAGTGTGTACATGAGTGTGTGTGTACATGTGACAATATATTCTGTATATACGTGTGCATGAGAGTGTGTATGTAATTGTGTGTTTATCATTGTGTGTGTATGTGTGAGTGTGTACTCTGTAAATACTCATGTATGAGAGTGTGTGAGTGTGAGTTTTGCAGTTCGCGGAGCACTAGGTAGGACGCAGGTGAAGACAGATTGATTCTCTAATCTCAGGTGACCTTGTCCTTAAGTGCACCTGTCTTTAAGCAGGTGTGTATCATCCAGGTTTTCTGGCCAACGTTCTCTCTCACTCTGCCTGTTGTGCAGCCAAGGGATTTATGCAGGTTTCCCTCCCCGGGGCCATGAAGTCCTTTCTCTCGGAGCTGTTTTAAACTTCTTTGCTTTTAAGCCTCTGCAGTTTTGTCCAATCTCTGGGGACTCTGATTTGCCAACCTCTGTGTATCAGTTCCCTGGATCGGCCACTGTTTTTGTAACAGGTAACTTCAGACACTATTATTTCTCAATGGGAGCATCTGATTCTCCACCTTCTCCGCACCAGGTCCCCTGATTGGTTTTCTGTTCTGCATCAGCCCTCCGGATTGGCCACCTGTTGTGCATCAGGCCACTAGTTTGGCTGCATGTTTTGCATTAGGCCCCTTGATTGGCCGCAAATTTTGCATTAGGCCCCCTGACTGGTCACCTGTTCTGTATCAGGCCACTAGATTGACTGCTTGTTTTGCATTAGGTCCCTTGATTGGCCATCTGTTTTGCATCAGATCCCCTGATTGGCCAGCTGTTCTGCATCAGGCTGCCTTATTGGCCACCTCTTCTGCATCAGGCCCCGTGATTGGCCTCCTGTTCTGCATCAGACCCCCTGATTGGCCACCTGTTCTGCATCAGGCCCATTAATTGGCCATCTGTTCTGTATCAGGTCACTAAATTGACTGCTTGTTTTGCATTAGGTGCCTTGATTGGCCATCTATTTTGCATCAGATCCCCTGATTGGCCAGCGGTACTGCATCAGGCTGCCTTATTGGCCATCTCTTCTGCATCAGGCTGCCTGATTGGCCAGCTGTTCTGCATCAGGACCCTTGATTTGCCACCTGTTCCCTATCATGCTGCCTTATTCGCCACCTCTTCTGCATCAGGCCCCCTGATTGGCCACCTGTTCTGCATTAGGCTCTCTTATTGGCCAGCTGTTTTGCATCAGGCCCCCTGATTGGCCACCTGTTCTGCATCAGGCCCCAGATTGGCCACGCACAGATTTAGGCCATTGGGAGCCAGTTCCACCGTCAGGTTTTGCGCAGCGGGAGTGCGAGAGATGCAGCCTGATGTGCTGCGTGTGTGTGTGTGTGTGTGTGCGGCTGGCTCGAGAGCATCTGCAGTGTCCTCTGCTAGCTGAGTGGGTCTGACGAGACTGACTGCCACGACAGCAGCTCCCTGCAGGAACCGTGGGATGATTCACCGTCACCATGGTTACGCAAAATACCTTATGGAAATTTGATGTGTTTTTAGGTTTTGTGCGTGTGTTGTGTTTTTTTCCTTAGCAGTTGGCCTGAGAGAGAGTCCCACCTGCTGTCTGGTCTGACACGACACAAACATTAGTGTCTTAAATCAAACAAAGAGTGGGAGGAGTTTCCATAGCCACAGGTATAGTGATTGACAGAGGTCCTCTTCAGAAGTGAAATCTTTGTAATTCAAGCTTTAATATTACTCATTTTATTATGCAAGCTTTACGGGATTTGCATTAGATATATGTAGATAGTAAAATCTACTTGCACAGAAAGCAGTGTTTATTGTTTATTTATTTATTTATTTATTTTGCAGTGTTTATCTATTTCATTGGTGTATGACGTACTGAGTCCTTAGTACAGTTTAACATGTGTGAGAGAGTGACAGATTACGTCTCATATTGGTGAGTCAGTGCCGTATTTTGAGTCAGTTCAGTTCAATACTTAGATCTGTGGAAATGTAGTATGTGAACATGTAATGCTGCTTGCCTCTTAAGTCTTAGCATCAGTGCAGAAGTTAAATTTCCTCTCTGGCCTAGCTGTCACTAACTGTCTTGGGGAAACAGCGTGGGGACCTGCTGGAGGAATGCTGTCAGATCCTGGCCCTGGTTACAAAGTTTAGAATGACGAAAAATTGCGTACATGGAGGAATGGCATGTTTGAGGAAAGTGTATTGGATCCCTTCACTCAGGGCAGCTCTGCCCTGAAACACAATTTCAAATTATGAGTTATTGCTTTATGCTGGACCCTAAGCACATCAGCGCCTCGGGGAGCTTTTGTCTGGCAGCAAATCCATTATAGGGCAAAGCTCAGATAGCTTTCTGCAGAATAAAAAGAGGATTCTCTGAAATTATCACTCTAAAAACATCTCCCTGTACTGTGTGACGTGGCAGAGCGGAGGTAGGGTGTTGTTGCCATGTTTTGGCCATGCCCCTTCCTCCCTGCTGCGTAGCCTGGTGAGTGTGAGTGGAAATGAAACTTTTGTTTGTATACGTGCAGCACAGAGAGGGCAAATCGCTGGACAGCCCTGCTCCTGGCGGCACAGAGTCACAGATAATTCCTAACTTCGGTGGCTAAATATTACAGCACCCCCTGGCCTTCGGGAGGTCTTTTGCTAACTCATTATTCAGCAAGCAGCCGCTATCAGGAAATTAGTGTGTTTAGATCCCACGGTTCCCACCACCTTTTTTCTTCTATAAAGGGATACAAAGCATATGTGTGTGTTTGAGTGAATATGTGCATTTGTGCTAGTGTGTTTGTGTGAGTGAATGTGCATGTGTATTGGACTGTTTGTGTATTTCTGTGTGTGTGTATGTGTGTGTGTTTGCTTGCATGAGTGTGTGTACAAGTGAGTTTGTGTGTTTCTGTCTTTATATGTGTGTATGGGTTAGTTTATGAGTGTGTGTATGAGTGTTTGAGTGTTTGCATGAGTGTGTTTGTATGTGTTTGTTTGTGTGTTTATTTGTGTATATGTGTTAGTGTATCAGGGTTTGTATGAGTGTGCGTGAATGTGTATATGAGTGTCTTATGAGTGTGTATGTGTGCTTGTTTTTGTATGTGTGTGTTTGTGTATATGAGTGTGTGTATGTGTGTTTGAGTGTTTGTATGGGTGTGTTTGTGTATGAGTGTGTATTTGCATGTGTGTCTGGTGTTTTCCTCTTCTCTGTGACATATCCAGGTGTGTGGGACAGTTGTGTTCACAGCAATGTTCTGTAGAATATGTTGATCAGAACTAAAGGCCCTGATCTGATTCTGACCTCCCTGCATATTCCCACAGGACCTGAGGGGGTTGTCCCCATGGTGACAAGATGATGACTGCACACGGCGATGGAACGTAACAGACCACCACGTCCACTTATTCTCTGCCCCGCCCCTTCACCACACCCCTTCTGAGCCGGAATTCTCACGGCAACTGAAGATGCATTACCACGGCAACGCAGGTCCACTCATCCCTGTTCCCTGAGTGGCCAGGTTCCCCCGCCCTTTTTTACCCACAATTCCTCACTCCACCTCCTCAGCCCTTTTTACCCACAATTCCACACTCCACTTCCTTAGCCCTTTTTTACCCACAATTCCTCGCTCCATTTCCCGGGCACTTTTTTACCCACAATTCCTCACTCCACCTCCCAAGCATTTTTTTACCACAATTCTTCATTCTGCCTCCATAACCCTTTTTTACCCACAATTCCTCACTTTGCCTTCCTAGCCCTTTTTTACCCACAATTCCTCACTCCATAACCCAAGCACTTTTTAACCACAATTCCACACTCCACGTCCCTAGCGCCTTTTTTGCATGCAATTTCTCATTCTACCCCCTCAAAGCTTTCCTCCCACAATTCTGCACTCCACCTCCCAAGCACTTTTTTTACCGCCAATTCTTCACTTTGCCTCCGTAAGCCTTTTTTACCGACACTTCCTCACTCTGCCTCCCTGGCCCTTCTTTACCCACAGTTCCTTGCTTCCCCTCCTCTGCTTCCTCAATCTCTCCTCTTTCTTGTCCCGCTCTCCTCCCCCTCTCTCTGAGCCTGGCTGGTGAGATTTGATTGGCCCAGCCATGCTCTCTCTCACACTGTGTGTGAGGGGGCGGGGCCAGTGGCGGGCGTGGCAGGCCTCCTGCATATTTTGGCTGCTGGGCGCGGCGCTCCGCCCGGTGCTAACGCTATCGCTATCGCCCGGCGGCCCCAAACACCCGACCGTAAACACCAGCTACGGGAAACTGCGGGGGGTGCGGCGGGAGCTGGGTGGAGACACCCTGGGCCCGGTGGAGCAGTACCTGGGGGTGCCGTACGCCAGCCCCCCGTTGGGGGAGCGCCGCTTCCAGCCGCCTGAGGCTCCGGGCTCCTGGCCCGAGGAACGCAACGCCACGCGCTTCGCCCCCGTGTGCCCTCAGAACGTGCACGGCGTGCTCCCCGAGATCATGCTGCCTGTGTGGTTCACCGACAACCTGGACGCAGCGGCCGGGTATCTGCAGAACCAGAGCGAGGACTGTCTGTACCTCAACATCTACGTGCCCACTGAGGAGGGTGAGCCCCGCCCACTGCTGCACAGACACACCCACTGACAGGGTGATCCCCACCCACTGCAGCACAGACACGCCCACTAACGGCGTGAGCCCCACCCACTGCAGCACAGACACACCCAATGGTGAGCCCTGCCCACTGCAACATAGACACGCCCACTAAATGGGGTGTGCCCCACCCACCCCTGCTCAGACACACCCATCAAGGAGGGGTGAGCACCATTCATTGCAACATGGACACGCCCACAGAGGTGTGCCACCCCTTTACAGACACACCCACAGATGGGGTGTGCCCAGCCCCCTGTAACACAGATACACCCAATGATGGGATGAGCCCCAACCACTGAATCATTGATACACCCACTGATGGGATGAGCTCCGCCCACCCCTGCACAGACACACCCACCGAGGAGGGGTAGCCCTGACCTCTGCAACACAGGCATGGCCACTGATGGGATGAGCCCCACCCACAGCACCACAGACACACCCACTGATGGGGAGAGCCCTGCCCACCCGAGACCGAGGAGGGTGAACCAGTCCCGAATCAACACAGATACGCCCACTGAGAAGGATGAGACCCACCCACAAAAACACAGACATAACCACTGAAGGGGGTTAGCCCCACCCACCAGACCACAGACACACCCACTGCAAGACTTTAGAGAGAACTGCATGTGGGTGTCCAAGGGATTTATAGGTCGTGGGAGTGAAATTAAAAGGCTTCTCAGTGTGCTGCCGTGTTGAGTGGGTGGGGGTTTGATAAGGTTTTATGAATGAACCATGTGCTGTTGCATCAAAGGATGGGGTTTCAAGAATGAAGCATGTACTGTTGCATCATGGGATGGGGTTTTATGAATGAGACGTGCTATTGAATCATAGGATATGGTTTTATGAGTGAGACGTGCTATGGCATCTTGGATTAGGGTTTTATGAATGAAACGTGCTGTTGCATCATGGGGCAGGGAGCCCAATTCAGCGTGAAGACTGTGTTACACTGCAGCAAACCCATGGGGTTACCCTAATGCGGCCCGTCAGCAGATTTATGTTTTAATTCTGAACAGATCTCAAATCATCCTGCAGAGAACATGACCCTCAGTCATTTTGAGAGCAGCACTGGTGCTTCACCCTGCAGCCTCATGCATCTCACTAACGCAATACTGCTACGTATGGCTACACTAACACTACAGCTGCTGTACGTACGGTCACACAAAAAATACAGCTACGTACAAATAAACAAACAATCCAGCTATACTAAAAATCCAGCCATAGAGTGCTCTGCTGCTTCTTACAGCTATGCTAACACGACAGCCGCGTCTAGCTATCCATACATACGGCTGTGCTCACACTGTAGCCGCTTACTTCAGCAGCTTCGTGTGGCAATGCTATCCGATGGCTACGCTAACACTGCCGCTACATACGGCTGTGCTCACACTGTAGCCAAAAATGGTTGTGCTCACAGTGCAGCAATTTATATAGCTATTCAGTCTCGGAAGTTACACACAATTGCTCTCATACTGTATGCATATGCCTGGTCTCACACTGCAGCTTCGGAAAGCTATGCTAACAGTGAAGGTACATCAGTCTATGCTCATGCTGCACCTATATATGGCTATGCTGCTACTGTACCTCTGTACAGTAATGCTCACATATGATTAGGCTTACACTGGAGCTACTTATTATTACCCTTACACAGCTGCTACATATGATTATGCGTACTGCTGCAACATGAGGTTATGCTCACGCTACGTTTACCAAAAACTACGCTTATACTGCAGCTACATCAGGCTATGCTACTGCAGCAGCTACATATCAGGATGCTCACATATGGCTACGCATAGACAGCAGCTATAAAGGCGACACTAACAGTGCAGATTCTGAAGACTATGCTCACACTGCTGCGACACATGGCTGTGCTCACACTGCAGATGCAGTACATAAGGTTTTGCTCACACTGTAACTACATATAGTCTTGTTACTACTGCAGCTAAATAAGATAATGCGCCCATACAGCCACGCAAACACGGCAGCTTCATAAAGCCATGCTCATGCTGCTGGTACATGAGGCTAAGCTTACACTGGAAGTACGTGTAGCCTTGCTACTACTGCAGCTAGGTATGACAATGCTCACACAGTAGCTGTACCTGGCTACTTTCACTGTGCAGCTGTGTGTACGGCCATATTTTCCCCAATGCAGTGCTGAATTAAGTTACTGCATGTTCATAATGCTTGACTATGAAATTGGGAGACAATAATTCTCAATAACCACTGCTTGAAAAACATCAGAAGTCGACACGTGATTTGAGAGTGGACACATTAGTTTGAGGGACACAAGGTCACGCATGAGGATCTTGGCTCTTTTTTTGTTCAAATGCAGCTGTCTGTAACCTTATACTGTGCTATGCAAATACATGGTATTGCATACATGCCAACTCTACCGCTTTTGGCGGTAGATTCCGCTTTTAAGGGGGTTTTTTTCAGAATGAAACGCCCCGAAAGCGGTAGTCTACCGCCAAAAGCGGTAGAGTTGGCATGTATGGTATTGTATAGTACTGCGCTGCAAGTGTGTGATACACTGGGCCTTGCTTCTTTACATTGGTAAACAGTGCCCTCCAGAATCATTGGCACCCTCTACTAAAGATGAACAAAACAAGATGCAAAAAAAAAAACATTAAAATCTTATAACAACTTTTTTTTAGAAGTATATATGCTACTTAATTTAATATTTTGTGCAGCCTCCCTTTGCCAAGATAACAGCTCTGAGCCTTCTCCTATAATACCTGAAGAGGTTGGTAAAGACAAGGCATGGGATCTGAGGCCATTCCTCTTGACAGGATTCCATAGTCTATACTCTGTTCCATTTCTTGTTTTCCATGTTTCACTGTGATTCAGTTTATTTCCAGTCTCACAGGTATTTGTTTTCCTTTCTGTGCGTCTTGTCCTCCTTTCCCCTTGACCTCTTCCGCCTTAATTTTCAGTGCTGTGCCATTGGAGGTATGAAAATCCTTTGGTAACCTCCCCTTAAAATTTTGTTAACTTCGAACTAGTCCCTGTGTACTTTTCCTAATGATGAGAGAGCAGGGGCAAAGCCACAAAACAATATGATTTCTCATTATCCAGAAAAAGATTTGTCTCAAAATGTTGGTAATTTTATGAATTAATAATTATCACATCCTGGCTGTGAGTGTGCGACTGCCCCTCTTCACATCTAATCAGTAGCCAAATGATAATTTGCTCATTTGTTAGGACTAATCAGTAGAACAACTAGCCAATTTGTTTCTAGCTGGCATTACTGTTCATTGCATCACACATTTATCGGCCATTTTCCGAACCACATGAATGAAGACATAAATTGTCAATTTGTCTTTTTGAAATTCAGAATTCTTGTTGCTCATGAAATGGCACATAGGCCTATATTAGCTAGGCTTATAAGTGATGCCATTTAGTGCTAATGTTAATAACTGGATACACTTAAGGTGTGTCCCTGTGGAAATGTATTTTGAACATTTTGAGTAAGTTAAAGTAAATTACACTGCTGATAAAATGCTAAAACAGGAGATGGAATTCAGAGTAACTTTTGCATTAATTAATTATTTGTATCATTGCTATACTTGCAATATCACGTGTAATGCATCACCTTGTCATTGTATCCTATTGGCGATCTCTTTGTCATTTATTATTTAATAATGTCTTTACTATTATAGGCTTATGTATCAGTCTTGATTATTCAGTAAGTTCATTGTTTGATTGTTGATCAGGTGATCTTAAACAGGAACAGGTTGCGAGCAATTATGCATTAAAAAGTGAGAGGCATCTATACCTCTGATGGCAAACCACAGAACATGCATCTGTAAATTTTTGGGCATTTGTGTTGAGGAGGTTAATTGCAAATTGTTATTCCATTAGTCTTTCCCCTTGTTGTCTTTTTTCTCTTCCTGTCTCCGCTGCGTTTTTCCCCACTTGTTTTGTGTCATTTCATGTGGTCTGCTTGTACGTATGTTCCATCTGTCTGCACTGCTGCTGTTTTTACAGTTCTGTTCCGCTTTATCTCTGATTCCTGAGAAAAGTCTGTTTCCTAATATGTCCCTGATCACCCTGGTCTGACCCTGGATCTGCTTCTGATGATGTCCATCAAACCTGATTCCGTGCTGTTCTCTGCCTGTCCGGTTAGAAATGATACCTGCCTAACTTCGCTCCCAAATCCTGACTGTGTGCTGCATTCTGTCCGCCTGGCTACATATCCTGCCTGTCTAACTGCAAAGTCTGATTGTGATTCTGTGCTGCTACCTGTAATAAAATGCTCTGGTTTTGGGATCTTTGCTGCTGTTTGCGCTACAGTATTCTGTGTGCCCTGACACCTCTGTACAGAATTTCTTCAGATCCTTTAGATTTTGCGGTCAATGCTCATGATGTTCTGTGGGGTTTAGGTCAGGGGACTGTGTTGGCCGTGGCAAAACCTGCCATTTTTGCGTAGATTTTGAGGTATGCTTTGGATCATTTTCATTCTGGAAGGTCCAGCCATGGCCTATTGAAGCCTTCCTGGCAGGGGTCGTCAGGTTTTCATTTATTGTCTGCTGATACTTGATGGAGTTATCATGATGTCATGTGTCCTAACAAGATGTCCAGGGCCTTTGGAAGAAACAAAGTCCCACGACATCAAAGATCCACCCCCATTCTTCACAGTGGGTATGAGGTGCTTTTCTGTATGGCTATGTTTCTGCCAGACCTACCTTTGATGTTTGTTGCAGAAAAAAAAAAAAAAAAAAAAACGATGTAAACAGGTCTTACTGAAAGTCTTGGTAACATTTAGAATCATCTCTGTATTCTCAGGTCTTTCCCATGGTCATAAATGACTAAATGAATTTGGCCAGTTTTACCTTATATTTATACCCCAGTGAACAAGGGTATAAGGCATGGTTGACCATTGATGAGTTCCTATTCTAACAGGTGAACTTAAAAATGTAAAATATGACTGAAAATATGCTTCAGACAGATTATATATAACCAGCAGTTATACCCCTACTCAATCTGCTCCAGCCGCGTGGTTGAAGCTAAGCAGGTGTGGGCTTGGCCAGTACTTGGATGGGAGACGCCCTGGGAAAACCAAGTTGCTGCTGGAAGAGGTGTTGGTGGGCCAGTAGGTTGTGATCTTCCCTCTGGTGGAATAATCCCCAGTGCAGTGATGGGTACGCTGTACTGAAGGAGACACCGACTTTCGGATGAGATGTTCAACCGAGGTCCTGACTCACTGTGGTCATTAAAGATCCTATTACACTCTCCATCTCAACCCCCCAGGGCTCCCTTGAAAAAGAGATTTCAATCTCAGTGGGACTTCCCCGGTTAAATAAATAGAAAAAATAATCCTAGGGATTTCTGGGGTTGCCAATAATAGTGGCTGACATGTTTTGGAGAAAAATACTGATATAATGTCAATAATTTTTTCTTTCAATAATTTTACTTCAATGAAAACATAGTATTTTACCCGAAAGACCAAGAGGATAAAGAGCAAAGACATTTTTCACAGCCTCTTTTGCTCCTTTTCACTAAGGGTCCCAATAATTTTTAGGGCACTGCATAATGCCATGCTGCAATACTGTGGTACACTGGGCTATCTGCCATGCTGTGGGATATGGTGTTGTGCTGGTATGATGCAGCATGAAGTGCTTTGCTGCTATACTGTGGTATATTTTGCTTTGCTGCTATGTTGTGGTATATAATGTTTTGCTGCTATGCTGTGTTATATGATGTTATGCTGGTATACTGTTGTATATGGTGCATAGGTGATATATTGTGGTATATTGTGCTTTGCTGCTATATTGTGATATTTCATGCTATGTTCTATGCTGTGGCATATAGTACTAGACTGCTTTACAGTGATGTACAGTATATAGTGCTATGCCTTTTTTCCGTGGTATATTGTGCATTGCTGCTATACCGTGTTGTAAACTGCCATGCTGCTACACTGCGTCATAGACTTCTATGTCGCGATACTATGTTATAAATTGCCATCTTGCTGCACTGTCATAAACTGCTATGTTGCTATACTGTGGTATAGACTATTATGTTGCTATACTGCGGTGTAGACTGTTATGGTATGTTGCTATACTGTGGTATAGACTGTTATGTTGCTATACTGTGGTGTAGACTGTTACAGTATGTTGCTATACTGTGGTATAGACTGTTATGTTGCTATACTGTGGTGTAGACTGTTACAGTATGTTGCTATACTGTGGTATAGACTGTTATGTTGCTATACTGTGGTGTAGACTGTTACAGTATGTTGCTATACTGTGGTATAGACTGTTATGTTGCTATACTGTGGTGTAGACTGTTTACAGTATGTTATAGACTGTTATGTTGCTATACTGTGGTATAGACTGTTATGTTGCTATACTGTGGTATAGGTGTAGGCTGTTACAGTAGGCTGTTGCAGTATGTTGCTATACTGTGGTATAGACTGTTATGTTGCTATACTGTGGTGTAGGCTGTTACAGTATGTTGCTATACTGTGGTATAGACTGTTATGTTGCTATACTGTGGTGTAGACTGTTACAGTATGTTGCTATACTGTGGTATAGACTGCTATGTTGCTATACCATGGTGTAGAGTTATGTTTCTATACTTTGGGGTATAGCGCTATGCCATGACATTGTGGTTTACAGTGTTATGCGGCTATACTGTGGCACATAATGCTATGCTGATATACTGGGGTATATAGTGCTACTGTGCTATACCGCGGTATGATGTGCTATGTTGCTATACTGTGGTATATAATGCTATGTGGGGTATATAGTGCCACGCTGCTATACTGTGGTATAATATGCTATATTGCTATACTGAGGGCTATGCGCTTTGCTGGTTTTTTCGATTGTGTGTGGTTGGTGTTGAGGGAGCCACAGTATGAAAATCTGTAAATAAAATGTGAAAGAATGCGAGGTTGAAGACAAAGCCCCGATGATGAAAATCCACACCCCTCAGATTATTCTCCTGTTTTAATATTCCAGTGGGTCTTGATAAGCTTGGAATGACAGGAGAATTATGGCAGGCGGGGGGTGGGGGAGGCCTGGGATAACGCAGGACAAATTCTTCGTGAGAACATACTCCTCTCAGCACCGCTGCAGGCACACATACGGATGTGTAATTATGAATAATCATTCCCCCCTTCTCTGAAATAATAATGGTGCTTCTGGGAGCTGATATGAACAGCACAGGTAGCTAGAATCATGTATGATAATAAATACTGTATACAACGCAAGCGATACTCAAGGCTTTGCTTTACAGAGGCAATCCTGTGGCGGGAGTCTGTCGTAAATTATGTTTGGAACGGTACCCCGTAAGCTCGTAATGCTTGAGTCATCAATTAATTGTTCCAGGTCTTGCAGCAACTCAGGAATCTAACAGTATGCTAATTAAGTATGTTAGCACAAAAAAGTTAAATGTGTGGATGTCTTACTGGGAAAAGGTTGTTTTGAATTCAAATGGATAAGTGATCAGAAAAGAAGTAAAAGCAAGAATGAACTCTCCCAGGTAGGCATTTACGTCTGTCTTTCTCCTGCAGTCTGAGCCGACATGGGCTTCAGCAACTGTCAGATTAAAATCTCTGTCTAGTGAGATGCTCCATCAAACTGGTTTTGTGAAAGTCTGCATCCAAAGAAACCATGAGAACCTTGTGCTCAGACCCTGGAGATCATAAATGGTGAATCTCATCGCAGTTTTTGTAGATCAGGGTTGTTTTTGTGCCAGATTCCTGTCCTGAGGGTTCACGCTGCCTGCTGAGATTCAGGATAATGAACAGTCCGTTCACTTTATGGTTTCTTTGATATTATTTCAGTTTTTCTGTATGTTTTCACTGGCCCTGGCAGATTTGCTGAATATTTTAGATATTTAGAGACAAGTTTTGACAGCTTAACCATGACAGGTATTAGATGCATAAGGGGATTTGTGATCTGAAGTACAACTAAGGTAACTCAAAAGCATCTCAAAGTATGTTCTTCTCAAAGGACTTCCTGGTTTGCATGAGGTGTAGACAGCCTGCAGAAAGGTGTCATCGGTATCTTTGTTGAGTTATATTTTGCTTTACAGGGCTTGCCTCTTCGCTGACACCTTTTCATTAAATAGCGTACACAAACATAGACTGCAGGCTAGGTTCCCTTGGCTAAAACTTAGGAGGCTGAATTATCTACTGCCTCAGAATTTTTAAATAATCTCATCTTTTCACATCTGCTAAACACAATCCCACCCAAACATTTCCAAACACAAAGCACTTCTACCAAATTCATGCTCCAAACATGTACCAAACAGAATACATGTCTTAACTAATCTTACAAACTTAATGTAAATGATCTTACAAACATTTACCAAGATAATATTCATCTGCCAAACTTATACTACAAACGATTACCAAAAAAATACACATTTTCCGAACACGTTCCAAAAATCCACCAAGCACGACACATAATCTGCGAAAAATATGCTCCAAACATTTACCAAACATAATACTCATTTACCAAACATATGCTTGATTTTTTCCAAATATAACATATGTCTTTACCAAATATTTTATCCATGTACCAAGTATAATATCCATGTACCAAATACATGCTCTAAATATTCCCCAAACATTATACACAACCACCAAATACAGGCTCCAAACATTTATCAAATGTATCACACATCTACCAAACATAAGCTGTAAACAGGGCTGGACTGGTAATCTGGCATGGTCCGGTGGGCCGACGCACATTTTGGGCCGATGCAATCATAGTTTATAAAATTGTAATAATATAGATAATTTTTAACGACCGTGCCGGCCTTTAAAACACAGAAAAGCGACCCATTGGTTCATTTTCTACACTGACACAGGGCTGGACCAATGAAATCTCTGAGCCTTCCCTCCTCAGCCACCCTTCCCACCTCAGCCACCCCCCCACAATCGAGCTTCCGCAGTGTCAATTAAGTCGTGTCGAGCAAAAATGGATAGACTAAAGCGCAAAGGAGGTGCTGAGAAGCTACGGGAGAGAAGAGTCTGCAGGCGGATGCTGCCAAATGTGCCAAAATATCTGATATGTTTGCTGCAGAATCTACAGCTGGTGGTGGTCCGTCAACATCCAGTACAGAAGCAGTAGCAGCACCCAACACCAATGTGCACGAGACTAGTTTTTGCCCACCGCAACATAGCAAAAACTTCTAGAAAGGGTGATAAAGCTGCACAAAAACTTCACATCGTGGACTGTCCTGAACAAAATGGAAATCGCCATTTTGTTTAAAATAAATTTAAATAATTTGGAACAACTTGTTTACGCATTTTTATAAATGAATTGCTACTATAACACAGTCTTCGATATGAAACCCTTTTCATCGACGGGATACCTCACAAAATATACTACGTCTGTCTTACATACCAATGCGACTTATCTACTGAGTTTTACTGTGAGTGTTTACGCCCACGGAGTTGTTGTATGTGGATTGGAGACGCATTTGCATTTACACTTCCGTTCAATGTGGCCAGAATCCACCCCTGACCACCTTCAGAAGTGGTTTGTTAGATAGGATCACAATTTGTCCTGACTGCGTTTTGAGTGCATTTACACCTGTACTTTCATGTGGTCAAGCGGTATACGATTGCAATCTGATCACAAAAAATGCATTTTAATATCAGGTGTAAACGGGGCCTATATGTTATCATATCAGACCAGTTACTTACCAGTTACCAATCTTTGTCAATCTTACGCGAAGTTTGCCTCAAAAGTTAGCAGCTCTGATAGATGTTGCATAAATTTATGTCCTTTCTATTTCAAAGTTTCAGAGATAGGCCAAATGAACGAAATGCGTAAAGAGGAGGAAGCTGACATGTTTCCAAAAGGTCGGCGCAATCAGACAGCATCGCTATGAATACTGTGCGTTGATGTACTGCCATTCTCTTTAAATCGTTTTTTTTTTTTTTAATTACCTCGCATGTTTTGGTAGCTTTGTTCACAAGTTAATCTAATCATGATTTCATTCATTTCTTAAAGTGTCAAGTTGAATCGCTGGGGTAGTTCAAGTTAATCTGTTGGCACATTTTCAATTCGCACACATGTGCGTCAACCCAAAAGCAAGAGGGCCCGCCTACATGACAAATTCCAGTTAAACTGTTGGTGCCCGTGGATATATTGCACGGAAGCTGGTCAACATTCTCCTCCACCGCTTCTACTGTACAAAGATGGAAATAAAAAAAACTCCTCAGCGAACTGCAAGAAGCTGTATAAAAAACATCGTACAGGATCTGGCTGAAGAGAGATGACCAGACTTGGCTTGAGAGCTAGAAGTTGACACCAGCACCACAATACACCTCCAGATGGAGGGGCTGAACCACTTCAGAGGAATAGTTGAGAAAGAAGGGGTGAAACTGCGAAGTGGTTCCTCCTGATGATGGTAAGGTGCTGGATCTGGTCGCGGAGCTGTCGGCAACAAAGCACTGCACAAGTGTATGTTGACTTCTTCTCTGTCATGGTGGTGCAGTGATTAGCACTGCCACCACACAACAATAAGGTTGTGGGTTCGAATCTGGCCTGGGGCCTCTCTGTGTGGAGTTCCAGGGCATGTAGGCTACTACTGAGCTTAATTTTAACTTTTGGTAACAGTGACTGCGTTTACATGCACACCATATTCCTGTATTAATCGGAATATGAGAATTTTTCCGAGGCTGAATTTCCTATTGTGCATGCGGATACGGAAGTTCATAAGAATAGCAAATTACAGTAAGCTCATGACTGGCGTAAAAATAGGCACTGCCAAAAACAAAACAATACCAGCGGCCCTAATCCAGCCAGTTTCATTTATTTTGCGGTCATGGAAGAAATTCTGGGACAGAGACCGCTGTCGATGGCAATGACCAAGAGAGTGGAGTCGATGTCAGCTTTGAAACTCTAACTGAAGGCAACCAAAGCCATGCCGATTACTTTCGAGCGTTATATTTGCTGAAAACCAGATGTTCAGATTGGACTAAAGTGGTGGATATGCTAATAAACATGTAAACGGAATATTCTCATTGCTCAGCGCATATAAACATCTTATTCGGAATATTACCTTAACTGGAATACGTCCCTTAATCGGAATATGGTGTGCATGTAAACGCAGTCAGTGTACTGCGCATGTACGGCGGGCCATCACGTCATGATTAGGGTGGGCCGCCATGGCCAAAAATGCCAGGGCTGTTTTTTTTTTTTTTTTTTTGTCCCAGTCCAGCCCTGGCTGTAAACATTTTTCAAACATTAAACACATGTGCCAAACATATGCAAGATACTTAACAAAATACAAATTTATCGAACACTTGCTTCAATTTTACCAGACATGCTACACATCTACTAAACACATGTTCCAACCACTTACCAAACACAACTCTGCCAAATGCATAGTCCAAAAATTTACCAAATATAATATCCCTTTCCCAAAGCCATGCTCCAAAGATTTACCAAATATAATAAACATCTGCCAAAGACCTGCTAAAAAACTGTAAGGAATTGTGAGTCCTTCTGCTGGAGCGCAGTAGATTCATAATCTAGTTAGCCCTGGCAATCAACAAGCATGGACCCTCCACATGCTCTGAAATGGCAATCTTGTCATGGTATCAAAATGAAGCCCCACACCCTGGCATCATGGTAACACCTGGAAACAGGAAAAGTCAACGACGGCCATCAACTATGGAAACGTAATTAGCACCCAAAAGGCTACACTGCTGACCATATGTTAACCTAATCATGATACACCTCATTATTATACATTGAAGCCAAGAACCATCCCCTTTACTTGATATACAGATGCATGTTGTGTAGTATAAATGGTAAAGCCTTTCAATTGTTCGGGGCTCATTCTGACACCGATGACCCTGAAGCATGTGGACATGTTTCGTTACTGCTAATTACTGGATTAAAGACAAATTTTGCAACAACTCAGAAGAATCCTTTTTCCTCTTTATTTTTTTCTCACAAAACATTTACCAAACACTGTGCACATCTTTCAAACACATGCTCCAGACCAGAGGCGTTCCGTCGGCAGTAACGAAGGCCTTCGGAAACCTCACCTTTCAATATGTAATGACTTAAACCTCTCACAGTTTACTTTTCCCGATTAGCAACAGTTGCTCAGACTAATTGCTTGAATGACAGTCAAATTTATCTTTGATAGCATTGCAATACATTGCTCCACAAAATTATTTGGCGCTTTCTTCCGCACATAAATGGTGACTTAAAATATCAATATTTCTTTATAAATTCTGCGCTCATGTAGCTTGTGAAACGGCTCAGATTTGCGTAAATTGGTTTTCGAAGCTCATTAAGCAATACGCCACAAGAATCCGTTCTATATTCTGAATGTAGTCAAGGCTAAAGGGAGTTGTTAGGCATGATGCAGAGCTGAGTGACAATTGAAAGGATGGTGAAAATAAATGCTGCAACGTCAGCGGAAGTTTTTGATTTTTTGCATTTATATTGCCATCCTTCCAATGCCATAGGCAATTGGCATTCACTTTTTCATTATCATTTCTTATTGTAGGTCATGTATTGGTCTTTGTTGTTCAGTCGATGCTCCAAGCATTCACCAAACACTAAACGCATCTACCACATGCTCCAAAACCTTTACCAAACATGACACTCATTTACCTAACATATGCTAGATTTTTATCAAACATAGTAGAAATTCATCAAAATCATCCCACTTATTTACCTGACATACTACACATCTACTAAACACATGCTAAACATTTACCAAACATAGTACACCTGCATTAAGCATATATGCAAAGTATTTACCAAACAAATTACACATCTACTAAACACACACATGCTGCGAACAATTATCAAGCACAATACACATCTAAAAAACACATGCCAATAATTTACCAGATGTACAACAATAACACAAATCTGTAAAACGCATGCCAATCATTTACCAAACACAATACACATCTTCCAAACGCATGATAAACATTTACCGAACACTGTACACATTGAGTTTGCACAACCTTGCGCTGAGGTTTGTGGTCTTAATTTTAGGTTTTCTCTCAAATACATTCTATCAGAATTGGTCTTATTCCTAGTCCTGGCCTGTGTGGCTCATAAGGCTTTGTCAGTAGTCTCGCTGTTACTGCAGAATTTGACTGCTAAAAGTGCAACACATTTAACTCCAAATTCCAGCGTATGCGTTCAGTATTTTTGAATCTTTATTTGTGGAGTCTTAAGGCAGTGGCTGCCAGACCAAGAACACCTGATACAGTGATTCTCTGTCAGTGCGTCAGTAGCAGAGTTGCTTGTGGCAAAGCAGGCTATATTGTCCTGGGAGGAGAGATCGTGTTGGATTGTGCTTCATCTTATTGCTTTACACAGACGCTGCCAGGGCCTCTGTCTGACAGTTTTCTTTCAGAGGATCCATCTGCTGCCTTAACCCTTTTCGGCTCATACTGGTGTAAAACACACCTTCAACTTTGAGTCTTTCATTTTTGTAACTTGTACTACTGGGATAAAACTTTTCTACCAAATACTCTCCATAAGGCCAGGAGCTGTGGATATTTCCAATGCATTGACTTCTTTTGATACTAAACAATACAGCGAAAATTCATCTCAGTTTTCATGTCTGCATCGTTTATACTTCAGTGAGCCAAAATATTATGACTACCCACAAACAAAGCAACTAATGTTAAATATCTTGGACTTGTTCGCGACAGCACGTGTCCAGAATTGGGGTATACACTAATTGGCCACAATATTAAGAGATGGAGTGAATTAACCCCTTTGCGCAGATATAGACGCCGGTGTCTGTAAATTCTGAAATTTAATTCCTAAATAATTCTGTAATTGAATCTCTAAATGTCTTGCTTCACTGGAATAATTTTCCTTAGCCTTTGTGACACAAGTACTGAGTTATGAAGCCTACATAGGCTCATGCACAGCAGAAAAAATTAGCATTATTTGTATTCTGTGCAAAGCGATTAAATTGACTATCTCCTTACAATGGCATCTGTCAAAGGATGGGATTTATTAGGCAGCAAGGGGACATTCAGTTGAAGTTGTGTGTTGTTGTGCGTAAGGATCTGAGTGACCTTGACAGGGACAAAGTTGTGATGACTGGGTCAGAGCATCTCCAAAACTGCTGGTCTCGTGGGATGTTCCTAGTCTGCCATGATCAGTACCAACCAAAAGTGGTCCAAGGAAGGAATACTGGTGAACAGGATCATGGGTGGCCAAGACTCATTGATGGGGAGTGAAGGCTGGCCTGTCAGGTCAGATCTGGCAGAAGAGGCTCTGTGGCACAAATTGCTGAAAAAAAATAATGCTGGCTTTGATAGAAAGGTGTCAGAACAGGCAATGCAACGGAAGGTACCTGCGTATGGGGCTGCATAGCTGCAGACTGGTCACAGTCCCCTTCCTGACCCCTGTTCACTGCAAAAGACTACTATAATGTGCATTTCAGTGCCAGAACTGGACCATGGAGCAATGGTAAAAGGTAACCGAGTCTAAAAAATTGCCTTTTCTTTTACATGATTTGGACGGCCTGGTTTGTATGCATTTGTTTACTGGGTAAGAAATGGCGTCAGCTTGCACTATGGGAAGAAGGGAAGCAGGCTGAGGATGTGTGATGCTCTGGGTAATATCCAGCTGGGAAATCTTGAGTCCTGGCATTCATGTGGATGTTGCACGGCTTCATGGCAACACTATTCCCTGATGCTGTGACCTCCTTCAGCAGGGTAATGCGCCCTGCCACGCCGCTCAAATCGTTCAGGGATGGTTTGAGACACATGACAACGAGTTCAAGCCGGTGCTGACCTGGCCTCCGAAGTTCCCAGATCCGAATCAGATCCAGCATCTGTGGGATGCGCTAGAACAACAAGTCCAATCAGCGGCGGCTTCACCTCACAACTTACAGGACTGAAAGGATCCGCTGCTAACATCTTGGTGCCAGATACCAGAGGACACCTTCAGAGGTCTTGTAGAGTTCATGCCTCAGCGCATCAGAGTTGTTTTGATGACACACGAAGGACCAAAAGCATATTTGGCAAGTGGTCATAGTGTTTTTACTCATCGGTGTGCAGTGACTGAACGACATCAAGCATCTCTGCTCTCATATGAGAGAAAATCCATACCTCTGACCTTACAGTGTCTCTCTGTCTATCACTCAGGCTCACACAGCTGAACTGAAGCAGTTAGAGCCGGGCTTCAGGATTTTCAGGGTGATTACACTGGAGCTGGAGCTGGTTTCATTTTAGCAGTGGATTGAAGGTGGAGAACATGTCATCATGGGGTGGGGTGGGGGGGGGTTGTGATGATGGCATCACTGGAGGGGGGAGCCAGTCAGTGTAATTACTCTAATTTGACAATTTTGTGACTGAATAGTAGTATGTTGCTACATTACACACCAAGTTAATCACTCGCCTAATCTGCCATGCTTCACTTCGCGAAGTGCTTTATGACAAAAGTGTGTGCGCACTCATATATGAGTGTGTGTACCTGTATTCTGGGACTTGCATTGTTCAGCATGTTTGCTAGTGCGCACTGACTAATGAGATGACATCTGATCCAGAGATGCAATCATTTTTTAAAGATATTCATAATTGTGCTGTTCTGAGTCTCAGGGCCTGGAAAAATGGCAGATGCAGAGGTGTTTGAACACTATACATACTCACTGCACCCCAGAGTACATACTCTTTACAGCCCATTGTACAAACTCACTATATCCCGGAGTGCATACTCTCTACACCCTGCTGTACACACTTTCTACACCCTAGAGTGCATACTGTCTACACACTACTGTACACACTTACTACACCCCAGAGTACATACTTTCATCATCCCGCTGTACACACTTACTACATCCTAGAGTAGATACACTCTACACCCCACTGTACACATTTACTACATCCCAGAGTACATACTCGCTACACCCTACTGCACATACTCTCCACACCCCACTGTTCACACTCACCACATCCACGAGTCCATAATCTCTATGCCCCAGAGTACATGCTATCTACACCCCAGTGTGCACACTCACTACTCCCCACTGTGCATAGTCTGTACACCTCACTGTGCACACTCAGTACACCCCACTGTACATTCTCACAACACCCCACTGTACACACTTTCCACACCCCACCATACAAACTCACTACACCCCACTGTGCACGCATACTACCCCTTACTGTATAAACTCACAACACCCCACTGTGCACACTTATTACACCCGACTGTACACACTCACTGCTCCCTACTGCGCACACTTAATACATCTGACTGTACACACTCACTGCACTGTGCACACTTATTGCACCCGACTGTATACACTCACTACACCCCACTGTGCACACTTATCACACCCGACTGTACACACTCACTATACTCCATTGTACACACTCAAAATATTCCACATTACATGGTCACTACACTCCACTGTACACACTCACTACAGCCCACCATACACACTCAGTACACCCCACTGTACATGCTCACTACACCCCACTGTAGCTTGCACTCTCACTATATTCAACTTCAGACACTCACTGCTCACCACCAGTGCTTTTTGTTTGAAGTTATTTATTGAAAGGTGTCTTCTTTCAGCACAGAGCATGGATGGAGTGATAAATGCTTTATTATTGATTATTCCGTCTATTTAGTCTTGAGGGTCTAGACTGGGACTCAGACCTGCTTTCTTATCATTGTCAACAGAGACCATATTTTCCTTTTCCCAATGACTTTTCAGCTTGCCTACATTTACTGATGAGATATGAGCTTATTTTTATCTGTGATTCATTTTGGTGTGACCACAGAAAAAGCTGTAAGCACTAGTCTTAACTCGATTTCTGTTACCATTAGCATTAACACAAAATTTGACTCTGCATTTTGTTAGCATTAGCCTGAAATCAGGCTCCGCATTGTGTTAGCATAAGCCCAATGTCAGACCCTGCACTGTGGTAGCATTAGCCCGAAATCAGGCTCCTCTTTCTCTTAGGATTCTCCCAATTTCAGGTTCCTTACAGTTCTAGCATTAGTTCAATATCAAACTCCCCACACACCGGTAGCATTAGTCAAAATCTGGCAGCACACAAGGTTTGGATTAGGCTAAGTTTAAGCTCCCCCTGATTTTGATATTAGCCTTAATTTAGCCTCCAATTCTTAGCACTGGCCAAAATTCAGGCTCCATACAGTTACTGTTTACCGAAACACAGGTAAATACTAGTATACTGTGTTAACATCAGCCCGTTTATCAAGCTACACACTTGGATAGTATTAGTCAAAATCAGGTTGCACACAGTCTTAGCATTTGTCCAAGTCTGAGCACCTCCTGATGTTGGTATTAGCCCAAAATCAGGCTCCACATTTTGTCATGAGGAATGGCAGGACCCAAATGCAACAAAATCAACACGAGTGAAGTTTCACTGGTTTTTAATGACGTCTGAGCAGGGGTAAACAGAATGCTGAGCAGGGTAGCTTGGTGCAGATCAGGATCAGGAACTCATGGATCTTCAGTGGAGTTCTTACAGGGACTCGATGGAGCAGGTGCCGATGGCAGGATTTGAACCCGGGTCGCCCACACGGCCGGCGGGAGAGTTACCGCTGGGCCACCGGGGCAGGCTGGCAGAAGGCTTGGCAGACAGGATCGTGTCTACGCAGGCAGGCAGCGGGAACCAGGAAGCACACAGGCAGAACTCGGAGTCAGAGGCAGAAGGCTATCAGGTTTACCGGGGCAGGAACGAGAGGACGTCGTCAGAGGCAGGCATAGTCGATTCCAGGAAGTCAGACCGAAGACAAAGGCTGGAGAGTAGTGCATGCTGCAACGACAATCTGGCGATGAGTTAGTGAAACAGAGCTGCTTAAATGCTGGCTGGGTAATGAGACTCAGCTGAGAACAATTGCAGTACAAGGGGTATGGCCAAGCAGAGAGAGAGAGGTGGCAGTAGCAGAGCAGACTGTGACAGAACCCCCGCTTCTCAAGGGACGGCTCCCGATGTCCCAAAAAAAGGACCACCAAGGCCGGGCGGGCTGAGGGGGCCGGAGGAAGGGCCTAATATTCCTCTGAGCCAGACCAGTCCATCTCCTCAGCCGGATCGTCAGGAGAGCCCGAGTGGTCGGAGTCCATGTTGACTGATGGCTTCTCAGCAGGATCATCAGAGGTGCCCGAGTGGTTGGAGTCCCTGTCGACCAATGGCTCCTCAGCAGGGGAAACCCCCACAGGGAGATCAGGCAGGGAAGAGGTGCAGGCTGGCAGGCGGGGATTCCCCGAAGGCACGGTGGTGCCTGAGGGCTGGTCAGGATGGCGACGGTGGAAGTTGGTGATGAGGTCCGGGTTGAGGATGTAGTGAGCAGGAACCGAAGACCTCTCCTCAGGACCGTAGCCCTCCCAGTCCACTACGTACTGGAGTACCCTCACAAAACAACGGGACCGGACCTGGCGCTGCACGGAGTAAGCAGGACCCCCGTCAATCAGGCGAGGAGGAGGAGGAGGTGGAACAGCCGGCGACAGAGGACTCTTGTGGACTGGCTTCACCTTGGACACATGGAAGGTGGGGTGGACACGCTTGGAGCGAGGAAGCTCGAGTCTCACCACCGTCGGACTGATGACACTCTGGATGGGGAATGGGCCGACGAACCTGGGTGCCAGCTGCTTAGACTCCACCTGGAGTGGCAGATCTCGGGTGGAGAGCCACACCTTCTGGCCAAACTGGTAGACTGGGGCAGGAGAGCGCTGCCGGTAGGCTGAGGTGGCGTAGCGCCCAGTGGCATGCTGGAGGGCACAGCGAGCCTGAGCCCAGGTTCAGCGACAGCGGCGGACAGGGGCTAGGGCTGATGGGCAGGAGACCTCTCTCTCCAAGGCCAGGAAAAGCAGAGGCTCATAGCCAAAGATGCATTGGAATGGAGAGAGGCCCATGGCGGAGCTGGTGAGGGAATTGTGGGTGTACTCCACCCACAGGAGCTGCTTGGACCAGGAGGAAGGGTTCTAGGACACCATGCAGTGGAGGGCCGTCTCCATCTCCTGGTTTATTCGCTCTGTCTGCTCGTTGGACTGAGGGTGGAATCCAGAAGAGAGACTGGCGGTGGCTCCCATCAGGCTACAGAACTCCTTCCAGAAGCCTGAGGAGGACTGAGGACCCCGGTCAGACACCACATCCATGGGGAGGCCATGCAGATGGAAGACGTTTAGCTGGACCAGTTGCACAGTTTCCTTAGCTGACGGCAGCTTGGGCAGAGGGATGGAGTGGGCTATCTTGCTGAAGCGGTCGATCACTGTGAGGATGACAGTGTTGCCGTTAGAGGGTGGAGGGCCGGTGACAAAGTCCAAGGAGATGTGGGATCAAGGTCGATATGGGACAGGAAGGGGTTGGAGGAGTCCAGCAGGAGCCTGAGGGAAAGCCTTGTGCAGATTGCAGATGGGGCACGCCTGCACAAAGTTGTGGGTTTCTTCCTCCAGGAGGGGCCACCAGAAGCGTTGGAGGTGGACATCTCGGGTTTGCTGGGAACCAGGATGGCAGGTGAGCTTGGAGGCATGGGCCCACTGCAGAACCTCCAACCTCAGAGCTTCAGGGACGTACAGAAAGTTGGGGGGACAGGCGCTGGGACCAGGTTGACCCTCAGTGGCGGCCCTCATTCTCACTCTCTGTGTCAGTGAAACACTCACTCCTCAATGTCCCAGGACAGGACGGCTCTGACACAGGGGGAGGGAAGGATGGAATCAGGCCCCTCGGCGGAATCTTCCCCCTTCAGGAACTGCCGGGACAGGGCATCAGGCTTGGTGTTGTGGGACCCCGGGCGGTAGGAGAGAGTGAAGTTGAAACGGGTGAAGTAAAGGGGCCAGCGGGCCTGGCGGGAGTTCAGGCTCTTTGCAGTACGGATGTACTCAAAGTTCTTGTGGTCGGTCCATACTAAGAAGGCCTCCTTTGTGCCCTCCAACCAATGCCGCCACTCCTCCAGAGCCAGCTTCACCGCCAAAAGCTCCCTGTTCCTGATGTCGTAGTTCCTCTCGGCAGAAGACTAGTGGTGAGAGAAGAAGGCGCAGGGGTGAAGCTTCTGATCAGAGGTGGATCTTTGGGACAGGATAGCCCCTGCCCCCACATCCGAGGTGTCCACCCCCACCACGAACTGGCGATCTGGGTCTGGCATCTGGAGAATGGGCGCAGAGGTGAATCTGGTTTGCAGGGTCTGGAAGGTCTCTTTGGCAGCAGGGGACCACTGGAGGGGCACCTTGGAGTTGGTGAGGGCAGTAAGAGGGGTGGCTACTGAGCTGTAGTTGCGGATGAAGCAGTGATAGAAATAGGCAAACCCCAGGAAGCATTGCAGTTGTTTGCTGGAGTCAGGAATAGGCCAGGAGGTGACTGCAGAGACCTTTGCCGGGTCCATCCGGATGCTTCCTGTAGCCACGATGTACCACAGGAATGAGATAGATGAGGCGTGGAATTCGCATTTCTCTGCCTAGACAAACAGGGAGTTCTCAAGGAGGCGCTGGAGCACAGACTGGACATGATGAACGTGCTCCTTCCTAGTCTTAGAGAACATGAGGATGTCATCTAAGTAAACGAAGACAAAGCGGTTGAGCACGTCTCGGAGTACATCGTTTACCAGGGCTAGGAAGATGGCAGGAGCATTGGTGAAACCAAAAGGCATGACCTGGGATTCATAGTACCCTGCAGGGGTGTTGAATGCCGTCTTCCATTTTTCTCCCTCTCTGATGCGGACCAGATGATAGGCATTACGGAGACCGAGCATGGTGAAGATGGTGGCCCCCTGGAGCAGTTTGAAGGTGGAAGAGGTGAGTGGCAGGGGATAGCAGTTCATGACTGTGATTTTGTTCAAGCTTCGATAGTTAATGCAGGGTCTCAAGGTCTTATCCTTCTTTTCCACAAAGAAGAAGCCCGCCCAGCAGGAGACAAGGAGGGGCGGATGATGCCTGCAGCTAGGGAGTCATTGATGTAAGTCTCCATGGCCTTCCTTTTGGGGGCAGACAGAAAGTACAGGCGGCCTTTAGGGGGTGAGGTACCGAGCAGGAGGTCTATGGCACAGTTGTAGGGCTGATGCGGGGGCAGAGAGGTGGCCTTGCTGAAAACCTGCCAGAGGTTGTGGTATTCGGAAGGCACCCCGGCCACATCAGGTGAAGGATTGGTGGTGGGACAGTGGAACGGCGAGGAGGCATACTTAAGGCAGGTGAGGTGGCAGGGTGTTTCATACTCACGAACGGAACCAGTCTCCCAGTCAATGTAGGGGTTATGTTGATGAAGCCAAGGATAGCCCAGAATAAGTGGCAGGCCAGGAGAGCTCAGGATGTGGAACTGGACGGTCTTGTGATGATTGCCAGACAGGACCATGGGAATCAGGGTGGTCTGGTGGGTAATGGTACCCAGTCGGTGGTCGTCAAGAACCTGGGCGAGGACCGGACGAGGCAGAGGAACCCGACCGAGCCCCAACTGCTGGGCCAACTCCTCACTTATGAGGCTGGCATCGGCACCAGAGTCCACCAGGGCAGCCAAGGTGAGGTGACCATCAGGAAGGAGGAGCCAGGCTTGGAGATGCGGTCTGTGGTTGTAGGGAGGTAGTGTTGTCGAGCTCACACATACCTCCTTGGCAACGGGTGAGCCTTAGCTTTTACCGGACAGGCTGACACAAAGTGACCCTCCTTCCCACAGTACAGGCACAGGATCAGGCGACGTCGACACTCCTATTTTTCTGGGGTGAGAGGGGTGCGGCCCAACTGCATGGGTTCTGACTCCTTCATCTGCGGAGTAGGTGAGGTGGACGATTGGGTGGAACCCGCTCTGGACCCGGCTGGCATCTGGTAATGGGAAGCCCCCTGACTTCTCTCCTGCCTATGGGCCTGGATACGGAGGTCAATTCTTAAGGCTTGCTCGATGATTCCTTCAAGTGTGGAGGGAACCTCATACGAGACCAGCTCATCCTTGAGGTAGTCAGCCAGACCGTAGTGGAAGGCGTCCACCTGGGCTGCAGGTTTCCAGCAGCTCCAGCTGGCTTTGGTGCGGAAGTCGATGGAGTAGTCAGCAACCGGCCTGTTCCCTTGTTTCAGGCTCAGCAGCCCCTGAGCAGCCTCGGAGCTGGAGATCCCCAAGCAGAAGACCTTTTATAGCTCCTCGGTGAAAGACTGAAAGGAGACGCAGGCTGGAGACTGTCTCTCCCACTCAGCGGTGCCCCACAGGCAAGCCAGGCCCGTCAGGTGGTTGATCGCAAAGGCCACCTCACCTGCTCCGAAGTGAAGGTACGGGGCTGGAGGGAGAACAGGAGGGAACAGTTCGTCAGGAAAGGGCCACATGTCTCTGGGTCTCCGTCATAGTGCTCAGGGGTTCCCACTCGAGGCTCTGGGGCCCCAAAGGGTAGCATGGGATCAGGAACTGGTACTGGTGCAGGAGGGGCAGCAGGCTGAGCCACCATGGATGTCAGCTGCTTCAGGCTTGCTAATGCAGCGAGGGATTGCCAGAGCCCGGTGCGATTTGTACTTCTAGAAGCAGAAGAGTTATCTTCCAGTTGTTCGCTTTGCACTCTTCTCTTCCGAGAAGAGCTTCCTTGTCTTCCCGTCATCGAGTGGAAGATCTCAGAAGATTGGCGCTCTCTTGCAAAACATAATGGCTTCCGCAGTGGATTTTTCCAAGCTACATTTGAGTGACACTGACTGTAGCTATATATTAATGACCCCAGTCGCTGTGGACGAGCGCTGCCAGCGTGGTACTTATGTTCAGATTACAAACGAGCGTTGTCTAAATGAAAATGAAAGTCTAAATTGAGTCATAGTCTAAATATGACTCAGCATCCGCCATATTGCTTCCTTCTGACTGTTCAATCTATAATTAGAAGATGTGTCTTCCGGAGGGGCATTCCAGAAGGCGAAGTGCGCCAAATCGCATCGGGCTCTGGTGTCCAAGGCGGCTGCTGACATCATTGCCTCATGGTGTTGCAGGACGGCTTTGATCTTCTCGAGTCGGCTCAGGGGGAATGGGATTGTGTTGTGGGTCCATGACTGGCCAGATTGTACTGTCATGAGGAGTGGCAGGACCCATAAGTAACACAATCAACACGAGTGAAGTTTTACTGGTTTTAAATGATGTCTGAGCTGGGGTTTAACAGAATGCAGAGCATGGTAGCTTGGTGCAGATCAGGATCAGGAACTCGTGGATCTTGAGTGGAGTTCTTACGGGGACTCGATGGAGCAGGTGCCGATGGCGGGATTTGAACCCGGGTCGCCCACTCGGCCGGCGGAAGAGTTACTACTGGGCCAGCGGGGCAGGCAGGCAGTGGAGCGGCAAGACGGGTGACTTGGACAGGGGCTTGGAAGATGACAGATGGGAACCAGGAAGCACACAGGCAGTACTCGGAGTCAGAGGCAGAAGGCTATCAGGTTTACCGGGGCAGGAATGTGAGGACGTCGTCAGAGGTAGGCAGGGTCGATTCCAGGAAGTCAGACTAAAGACAAAGGCTGGACAGTAGTGCATGCTGCAACGACAATATGGTAATGAGTTAGTGAAACAGAGCTGCTTAAATGCTGGCTGGGTAATGAGACTCAGCTGAGAACGATTGCAGTAAAAGCGGTGTGGCCAAACTGGGGGAGAGACGGCAGCAGCAAAGTAGACTGTGACAACATTTGGTTAGATTTAGTACAAAATCAGACTCCAATCAATATTCGCATAAGCGCAAAATCAGGCTCCTCACAGTTCTTGCAGTAGCCATAAATTGAACCCGACAGTGTTAACAATAGCCAAATATCCAGTTATACAGTGTTAGCATTAGCCCAAAATCAGGCTCCTCACTGTGTTAGCATTAGCCCAAAATAAGGCTTTTCACTGTGTTGGCATTAGCCCAAAATCTGGCTTTTCTTTTTGCTCACATTGGTGCAAAATCAGGCCCCAAGCAGTGCAATCATCAAACTGAAATCTGGCTCCACATGGGGTTGGCCTTATCCCAAAGTCAGGCTCTACACAGTTTTAGCAGTAGCAATAAATTAAACTTTGCACAGTTTCAGCAATAGCTAACAATCCATCACATCACACTGTTCACATTGAATCAAAACAGGCTTCACTCTATTCTAGAATTTGTCCTAAATAAGGCTCCATACTGTGTGAGCGATAGTCCAAAATCAGGCTTTGACACTTTGTTAGTATTAGCAAAATCGTGATCCACGCAGTGTTAGCAAAAAGCTGAATTCAGACTCCACATGGTAATAGCATTTGCCCAAAATTTGTCTTCTCAGTCAGTTAGAATTTTCACCAAATGAGACTCCACACAATGTTGGCATCAGGCTCCTGACAATGTCAGCATTATCTTAAAATCTGGCTGTATAGAAAGTGAGCATTAGTCCAGATCAAGCTTGCTCTGGTGATAGCATTATCCCCAAATCAGGCTCCATGCAGTGTTAGTATTACTCTAAAATCAGGCTCCACATTGTTTAGCATTAGCTCAAAATCAGGCTCTACACAGTGGAAGAATTTGCCCAAAATAAGGCTCCACACACAGTGAACAGTAGCCCAAAATTAGGCCCTGCGTGTGGCTAACATTAGTCCAAATTCAGGTTGCAGGCTCAGCCTGTTGTCTGCGAGTCAGCATGATGCTAACATGCTCCACTCTGCTACACGCTACAGAGGAGCAGAGGGTTAGCCGTGATTAGCTGCAGTGGTAAGGAGAATGAGGTATTTTAGTGGGCGAGAGGAGGAATTTTGGTTGTAAGGGGGTAACTGTAGTGCTTGGTGTGGGGGGTTTATATTGTAGTGGCTATGATTGGCAAGCCAGGGAAAGGAAGGAGGAGTATTAGGTATCTGTGCCCATTGTCAGCCTCTGCCAACTGGGCCAGCGCGTTTCAAATTGACAAGCGCCAATATGACCGACAACCCCCCCACCCCAGCTGTCTCCCTGCTGATGCTGCATGACTCCGCCTCCTCTTTTTCGTTCCTATGGTTACAAAGCGGCTCACCTATCTACCCTCCAGTGATAGGTTATACGGGCCTCTGACATCACTCTATACCGCATCATCAATCCGTCTGCTTGCTTTCCCCCGCTCCCTGTCTCTCTCACACTCTCTCTCTCTCCCTCTCCCTCCTCCCATCTCAAATTCAGATTCGCAATGCTTTATTGGCACAACAAGGCACATTTTGTGTTGCTGAAGCTGTGAAAGAGCATGAAAAGATGACACCCGCTGTAACAGGTGAACGCAAACCATATCTAAAGGGTTCAGACATAACAGTGTCTCTACGATCTGTCTCTGTGTGCATGGCTGTCAGACCATATGATGCAGGTTGGATTGATGTCCTCAGAGACTTCAATCAGGGTTAATATCCTGGTGGGAAATATGAGCCTCTTTCGTGCATTGAGGAAATGCGTTATTACTCCAAACTTTTGGACTGGCAGCAGAGACGAGTAGTCTTTTCTGAGAGACTGATTAAAACAGGACTGTTTTCGTACTTTGGCAACACATCTTGTACGACCTTAAAAAAACTAAGCAGGGAAGAAAATCAACAAGCTTTATAATTATCTACAGGACGTAGAATGCAGCTCTGAAGACACACAGTCAGTTTCCTCTTATGTATCATGTTTGCTAAGCTTAAATGCATTTTTCCTACATGCAGATGCGTTTGTTGTGCTCCCACAATGACTAGGGGGGCTTTTAATGGACATTCAGAGTTTGGATTTCAGGATATGTTTTTTTGTATGTATATTTGGTCAAAAAAATTTTACCTCTCCTCACTGTGTTTCTCTTGCCCTCTCTCAATCCCTCTTTTTTCTCTCTCCCCCTCTCCTTCCTCCTCCTTATGACATTGCGTACACAGCTTCAGTGTGGCACCGCTTCTCACTTTGTTTATAGCTCTGAGTTGAGCTAATTGTAATTGCACATCTACACCCCTTCTTTAAGTGTCCTGTTTTAACTTTATTTCTTCATTAATTCTATAAATATTGTAAAAATCTTTTACCCTTTGTTTGCACACACAGGTCCACTGACGAAAAGAGCCCCCGACCAAGCGGCCAACCGCCCACGAGAACAAGGTACCCCCCCTCCGCCTGCGCTGTACTACACCTCCACCTCAGCTGTACCTGCAGTGTACTACACCTCCACCTTACCTATACCTGCAGAGTACTTTACCTCTACATTTCAAATTTCAAATTTATTGGTAGGATAATCCGTTGAGATGCATCATCTCGTTTGCAAGGGGGTTTTCACCTTTACCTGCAGCGTACTATACCTCCACCTCACCTGTACCTGCAGCGTACTATACCTCCACCTCACCTGTACCTGCAGCGTACTATACCTCCACCTCACCTGTACCTGTTGCGTAATTTAGCTCCACCTCCCATATACCTGCACTGTATTATCGGTCCAACTCACCAGTACCTGCAGCAGACTACACCGCAACCTCACCTGTACCTTCAGTTTATTTTAACTCCACCTCAGCTGTACCTGCATCTTTTATCTCCACCTCAGCTGTACCTGCATCTTTTATCTCCACCTCACCTGCAGCTGCAGCACCTATATCTGCAGTGTACTTAACCTCCACCTCACCCGTACCCTCAGTGTCCTTTTCCTCCATGTCATCTGTTGCCGCAGTGTCTTTTACCGCCACCTCGCCTGTACCTGCATCATATATTTTACCTCCACCTCACCAGTACCTGCACTGTGCTTTATCTCCACCTCACTTGTTGTCACGGTGTACTCCTGATCCAAGAACCGAACTGGGTGGAGAGAACTACACAATATTTTATTTGCAGGAATAGGTGGCCAAAGGAAATGTACTTATGTTTAAATGTGGTGTGCAGAAATAACAGGAGAGAAAAGGCATAAGAAATACTAAGGCTTATGAGGATAGTAAAACACAACAAAATAAAGCACAAAAAACCTAAAAAAAATCTAACTCAAATGTACAACCCCAATTCTGAAATAGTTAGGACGAAGTTTAAATTGTGAATAAAATCAACATGCAATGACTTTCAGATCACATGAGCCAATATGTTATTTGCAATAGAACGTAGATAACATTTCAAATGTTGAAACTGAGACATTTTACATTTTTATCCACAAAATGAGCTTATTTCAAATTTTCTGGCTGCAACAGGTCTCAAAAAAGTTGGGACACAGGCAAAAAAAGGGCTGAAAAAGCAATTAATGTATAAGAGAATCAGCTGAAGGAAGTAATTGACCGATCCCAAGCCCCGCCCATTTTCGGCTTCGTCACAATGGGGCAAGCAGGGGTTTGACCGAACCTCGGACAACTTTCACCTCAGGGAGCCGTCTCACTAAAAAATCTGAACCAGGCACTTTGGGTTTCTGACGATGGTAAAACGATGTGTGCTGGGGACATGCAACAGTGACACTCGATATGCCAACCGTGCTAAAGACGTATTATTCATTCCATTTCCAAAACCATAATAAGCTTTTTAATGTATTCTTAAACTAATTAAAAAAAGATCTGAAACAGTTGTGAAATTAGTGTCTTTTTCATTGGTGATAAATCTCACAAGATAATTACAATTTACGACACAAGAATATTACAGAAGGCACTTTTATCAAACGAAGCTATGCAGTTGTATTCTCATGTCTTTTGCAGCAATACTCATTTGAAGGGCAGTAATAAAACGTTGCATGCGAGCTAGTTAATTAGCTGTCCCATGGACTTGAATAGACCGCTGACTAAGAACAAACGCTGGCGATTGATAACGGTCACCAGCGAGCTACCTTGGTACCCTTACCATCGCGGGGACTGCATTAACTGAGCAGTTAATAAAATTAACAAGGTGGCTAACAAGCTAGCTACTTGAAACTGACATTCAATGACAATACTTCTTACCTGCATAATATTTAAAACGGTGGACAAGTGGCTTTGTCTGTTTATACAGAGTTCAAAAAGACAAGGAGAGGAGAAAGGCTTGGCTGTTAGCTAGAAATCAGGAGAAAAAAGTTTTCTCTGTCCCTCAATCCGTGCAGTGCACTGATCATTTTTGAGAGCAGTGTTTCAACAGGACAGGGGCAAAGATGAAGCTTAGTAAAGGAGTAGCCAGAGTTAACTATCACTTCCTTTTAACAACGTTGGCATAAGCCAAATGATTCAATATAAACAATTCAGTTTCCGGCAAATATACTCAACCAGGCTACAATGAAGTGAGGAAACCAGAGAGTAATTTGATAACATACACGGACATTCATCGACGTTTCTTTTAACGGGAAAAACTTCCAAGCAATGATCTTATCAGAGGGTCATTAAAAGCCTTGGTCACATTAACTTTTCTGCTCGCCCTTAAACGTTGAGACACCGAGTCACATTTCGATCCTCCCATTACCAAGTGTGCCGCTTTCCATCCTCCAAAAAGCACATATTTAGGGTGACAAAATGTTGATGCCAAAATAACACCGATTTGCATGCAAGACATCAGTAAATGGAACCGCCGCCACTATGATCGTTGTTTTCAACTCAGGCAAGGCTGAAGTTTCCTGGTTAGTTGTCCGACCTAGCAACAGTAACAATGGGAGGCGGGGCTTGGGATCGGTCAATTACATTAACTGGCATTTTATAGCCATTAACTGGCTATAAAAAGGATGTCTTACAGAGGCTGAGTCTCTCAGAAGTAAAGATGATCAGAGGCTTTCCAACCTCTGAAGGCTTGCGTAAAAAAAATGTGGAATACTTTAAAAACAATGTTCCTCAACGTCAAATTGCAAAGGCTTTGAAGGTCTCATCATCGACAATGCATAACATCATCAAAAGATTCAGAGAAACTGGAAAAATCTCTGTGCGTAAGGGATAAGGCCGAAGACCTTTACTGGATGCCTGTGAACTTCGGGCCCTCAGACACCACTTCATCACTCACCGGCATGATTCTGTCATTGACATTACTTAATGGGCCCAGGAATACTTCAAGAAACCACTGTCTGTAAACATAGTCCACCGTGCCATCCACAGATGCCGCCTAAAACTCTATCATGCAAAAAGGAAGCCATTGTTGAGCATGATCCAGAAGCGCTGCCATGTTCTGTGGGCTAAGGCTCATTTAAAATGGACTGTAGCAAAGTGGCAAAGTGTCCTGTGGTCAGACAAGTCCAAATTTGACATTCTTGTTGGAAATCATGGGCGTCGTGTCCCCCGGGCTAAAGAGGAGAAAGACCACCCCTCCTGTTATCAGCGCTCAGTTCAAAAGCTAGCATCACTGATGGCATGGGGATGCATTAGTGCATATGGTGTGGGACACTTGCATGTTTTAAAAAGCACCATGAATGCTGAAAGGTATATAAAGGTTTTAGAGCAACATATGCTCCCCTCCAGATGACATCTATTCCAGGGAAGGCCTTGTGTATTTCAGCAGGACAACCACATACTGCAGCTATTACAACAGCAGGGCTTCAAAGTAGAATAGTCCGTGTGCTGAACTGGCCTGCCTTCAGTCCTGATCATTCACCGATTGAGCTCATTTGGTGCATAATTAAGCGAAAAGTCCGTCAAAGGAGACCCAAAACTCTCCAGCAGCTGGAAGCCTGTTTTAAACAAGAGTGGGATCAAATTCCAATGGCTAAACTCAATTAACTTGTCTCCTCAATGCCCAGACGCCTCCACTCTGTGTTAAAAAGAACAGGGGATGCTACACCATGGTAAACAGGCCCCTGTCCCAACTTTTTTGAGACCTGCAGCAGCCATCAAATTTGAAATGAACTCATTTTGTGGATAAATATGTAAAATTTCTGTTTCAACATGTGCCATTTTATCTCTGTTCTATTATGAATAAAATACTGGCTGGTGTGATTTGAAAGTCATTGCATTTTGATTTTATTCACAATTTACACTTTGTCCCAACAATTTCGGAATTGGGGTTGTAAGATATACAAAACCAGAACTACAGAACACACTATGAGGATAAAAGAATGTAAACTAGAAAAAAACATTGCTTTTGGAAATACCTTTTGTTCAGGGAGCTAGAGAGACTGGGAGCAAAAACAGGTCTGTATAAACGAGGCCAGACAAAAAGTGAAGGGAGAGTGAGTGCTTAAGTTGAGAAGTGCATTGGGGAACAGATGTGCGTGGTCAGTACTTTTGGGGATCTGGAGCGAAAACGTGGCATGGAATTTGTGTCCAGAGGGCGCATGTCAGATGAAGAGCCTGGTACAGACGTGACGTTACCGCCCCTCCAGGAGCTGGTCTCGAGGGCCGGCTCTGACTAAGAGGTGCAGGACGATCAGGGTGTTCCTTGTGGAAGGTGGAGAGCAAGGCCGGGTCGTGGATGTCATCTTGAGGTACCCAGAAACGTTCCTCTGGTCCGTAGTCCTCCTAGTCTACAAGGTACTCGAAATGACCTCCACGGCACCGGGAGTCCAGGATTTCACGCACGGTGTAGAAAAGGCTGTCTTTGAGCAAGAGCGGCAGGGGAGGTTCCATGTCCGCACCAGGCTCTTTGGAGCACATGGAAACTTTTGAGTGATAGGGCTTTAAGAGAGACTTGCAGAAGGTGGGATGGATCCTGTTGTGAGCAGGGAGATGAAGTTTGCAAGCAACTGGATTGACCTGCAACACTTTGGTGAAGGGACTAATGAATTGGGGCTGAAGTTTTTGCTGGGCAGTCGCATCCTGATGTCCCGACTGGAAAGCCACTTCTTTTGCCTGACCACGAATTCAGGGGTGGGACAATGCCGGGTATTGGCATGGCTTTGTTGATGTCGAACTATACACTGCAGATGATGTTAACCTGAGTCCCAGACCTTCTCACTCTCACGGAGCATATGCACTGGAATGGGGTGAGAACCGTGGAGGATTGTTTTAGGGAGTTTTGTACGTACTCAGCCCAGGGAAGGAATTGGCTCCAGCTGTGCTGATGGTTATGGCAAAATGTCCCGGGAAGTGGTTTATCTCTTGAACCTTCCTTTCCGTCTGCCCATTTGCCTGCACATGGTACCCTGAGGTCAGACTCACAGTCACACCTAGGAGGGAAAAGAAAGCACACCAAAACTGGGATATGAACTGGGGACACAATCAGACACAATGTCTTCTGGGAGTCCAAAGTTTTTGAAAACATGAGTGAATAGGGCAATGGCTGTCTCATATGCAGATGGTAGTTTGTGGAGAGGAATTAGCTTGCAGGCCTTGGGAAATCTGTCGACAACAATTAAAATTCAAGTATGATTTCAGGAATTAGGGAGATCGGTGATGAAGTCCACTCCCAGCTGTGACCAAGGATGTGGGAGGAGTTTTCCTGCAGGCCTGCGGACAGGTGGCGTCATGCCTTTGCCATAACATACTCAGCTCAGCCAGCAACAAACCTTTTTACGTCACAGGCCATGTCAGGCCACCAATAATGATGCTGAAGAAGCGATGGGTTTGATGGGTCCCAGGGTGTCCTGTGCCCAATGAGGTATGTATAGTGAGGAGTACCTGATCACGAAGGGAGGTTAGCCCTTATGTCAGGTTCTTTAGGGTTCCAAGCAGAGCCGAATCAGTGGTGGTGGCTTCGGCAATCTGGTTATTGAAGGGCCATTTAATAGGACTGATGATTACCTCGGGATTAGTTCCGGAGTGTCAGTGATCTCTCTCTGGGCATAGAGTCTGGAGAGAGCGTCAGCCTAGACATTTTTGGTTCCTGGATGATAGGAGATAGTGAACTCCAATTGTGGGAAAAAAAAAATGAAAAAGACACACCTGGCTTGTCGCAGGTTTATGCTTTTAGCCTTTCTTAGGTACGTCAGGCTCTTGTGATTAGTGTATACTTGGAAAGGATGCTGAGCCCCTTCCAGCGCGTGTCGCCATTTTTCCAATGCCAACTTGATGGCTAAGTGCCCACTGTTCCTATTGTCATAATTTTGATATGCTGGGAATAATTTCTTGGAAAAGAAGGCAAGTGGATGGAGGCCAGGAGGCAATCCCTGCCGCTGGGACAAGACTGCACCCACACCAGTCTGGGAGGTGCCCACCTCGATGACGTCAGGCTTATTGGGATCTGGATGTCGCAGAACAGGTGCTGAGGTGAACTCCTCTTGAAGGGTTGAAAGGGCCTCTTCAGCTTCTGGGGTCCAGGACAGGGACTTGGGTCAACCTCGGAGTAAAGAGGTGAGTGGAGAGGTTAAGGAACTGTAATTCTTAATAGATCTTCTTTAGAAATTTGCAAAACCCAGGAATCTTTGTGGTTCCTTGATAGTTGATGGTGTTGACTATGATTGGACGGCTTGGATCTTCCCCACGTCCATGCTGACTGTCATGGTTCTGGATGTTTGTGTGGTTAAGGACTTTTCTTTGTGGCTCTTGTCCCGGGACGATATTGAATTCCTTTTCCATCGGATTCTTTATCCAGTTGGTTGATTGAACTTGGGCGGCACCTTCCCTGACTCTAAATAAACCGGAAGTCCGCCACGCCTCCTTCACCAGAGTGTTGTTTGCAGTTAAGCACGATAGCCAGATATCTGTAGTCAGGATTTATTTGACTGTATATCTTCTCGTTTTTTTTGGAGTTTCTATCTCTCTAGGGATATTCCCTTTTCTTTTCCTCTCTAATCTTTGTGTCGCGCTATTTGAGGTGCTTTGTTTTCTCGGTTCCCGAGATACTTCTCCTTTTTTCTTTCTCGCTTTGCTTCCTTGTTGTCGGATGGTTGGACGTCCTTTTGGAAGCGCGAGAACTTTTCCTGTCATGTGGTCTGTATCATTCTCAGTGTTTGTGTTGGGTCCGTGCTGCTCGGTTTCCCTCTTGCCGCTGCACTTGGCCACCCAATTCTACCGGCCATTACAGAACACTCTAGCCAGACATGGAGTCGCCAGCAGCGGCTACACTAGAGAGGATTGTTGCTGATCAGCAGTCTGTCCTTACTGGGTATGGCAAGGGTCTTTCTAGCTTGGGCAGTCTGTAGTCGGAGCTGACAGAGAGAATTCGCCTTCAGGAGAACACTATGCAGAGACAGGAAAGCCTTCTAATAAGTCTCTCTGAGAGTATTAGAGCATTGTCAGCTCAGATTACAGAAAGTGTTTCACAAGCACAATCAGTACACCTTCCCCGAGAGCCTAAACTCCAGTTACCCCCAAGATATGGAGGCGAGGCAGGAAAATGTAAAGATTTCATTGCTCAGTGTGAAATATTTTTTAAAGGTGACATAGAATCAAAAACCATTTTTACCTTGTCTATGTTGAATAACGGTAGTCTACCCGCATTCAAGAACTTACGAAAAGTGCTAGATATTCTGAACATCTCCGTTTCATAGAAATTCCTCTTTTAAAAATGGCCGCCAGAAAACGGGCTAATCTGAAGAACGCATACATATGATGTCATATGTATCTCACTGCCCCCTCCCCCACTCTCATTCTGTTTCCTCCCCTTCAAAATAATTTGCATACACCCGCTCTCCCGCCCCCTACGGAAAGTAAATTGCTGCAGTGTTCGTGAAGTTCAAGGCGAAATGGCAAGTCGCATACAGAGGTATGCTCTTCCAGGCTGTGGAAGCAGTGTGCAAACGTTCCATAACCTTCCAACTGAAAGAGATGCACAGATGCGTGGCTGCTGTTCATTTTTAATCGGATTCCCACTACATTCAACCACAAACTGTTGCTTTGTTCAGCCCATTTCACCTCTGACAGTTTTACTAACCTGGCATAATTTCAAGCCGACTTCTCGCAGCGTTTAGTGCTATGTAGCGGAGCAGTTCCGACTTTGCGTCTACCTCAACAACCGGTACAAACTGTAAGTATCATGTTGTTGTTAGATTGTTTTTAAAACGTTGAAAACAGAATATATTCGTTTTGCTTGTCTAGCCAATGTCGTATGACGTGATTATCACTCAACAACAGCTTTGAAACGAGATCTGAAATAAATTTGTGAAGATTGTTGTTGCCAATGATCCTGCCATGCTCACATTAAGACGGTAGGAAGTCGGCATCTGCGCCTTTAGTTTGTGAAGATGTTTCGCCTGGTGCGTCAACACCAAAACATGACAGTAACAGAGATGCCAAGTCTCACGCATTCGGTTTGGGTCTAGCGCATTTTTTAGGATTATTCGCCGTAGTCCGCAATTATTCAATGAATGCTTATTAATGAGATTCTCACGCGGAATTAAAATCCTTGTGCCTTGAAGTTTCATTTTCACTTGTGTAAAGGTGAATTTCGCCGCAAGTAACATGGAAAGCGATTATGACTTGCTTCGCTTTAGGCAGCAAAGCCAGCCAATCAGCGTCAAGTGCTTGGATTTCATAATGAGGCTGCCAGTTAGGCCCGAAAGGTTACCAAATAGGTGCAAAACAACGCATTCAAAATCCCCCACCCTAACATAGCTTTTTGAGGGAGGCTTTTAGGAAGCTTCTGAGGCAACCAAAATTTTGTTGTGTATATGTCACATCACTGAACAAGGATAAATACCCCTTTCAACCATTCTAGGTCACCTTTAAAGCGCAACCGTCACGGTTCTCGAATGAGGAATCACAGATTTTGTTTATTTTATCACTGTTGACCGGCACAACCCTCACTTGGGTGGGGCCACTCATTCGAACTAGATCGCCAGTAGTAAATTCAGTGGAAACCCTCGTGAGAGAAATGATTAATGTTTTTGATCAGGATGTTTGTGTCAGGACGCAGCTATGCATCTAAAGCATTTGAAGCAGGGCTCTGAGAGCATCGCTGATTGTTCTATCTCATTTCGCTCCTTAGCCACAGAGACAGGGTGGCCAGAAGCACCTCTTATGACAGTTTTGGTTCATGCTTTGGCTGAGGAGGTTAAAGACGCTCTGGCTACATTAGAGCCTTGCGTTTCTTTAGATTTGTTGGTTTGTATTGCGATGCGAGTTGATAATCGCATTCGCGAACGAAACAAGGAGAAACGTACTGCATTGGCTCTTGATAGCAAGGGGGTTAACGTTCCTTACAACACCCATACAGCCCCAACTCCACCCACTGAAATTTCCACTTCTAGTGAGCCCATGCAGGTTGATGGCTCTAATGAGAGCCGAGCTCGTAAGCCTCTTCACAGACAAATAATTTGTCATCATTGTAACGAACCGGGACATATCCGTCCACGTTGCCCCGAGCTTTAAGGGAGACGGGAAGCCCCTCTGGTGGTACGGGGGGTGCTAGAGGGACAGACCCAATCTCCCGCTCGAACTTTTATTTCAGTAAAGTTGACTATGGAGAAAAAGAGAATATTGGTTAAGGCCTTTTTGGACTCAGGGGCTGTTGAATGTTTTATGGATGCAGAGTGGGCTAGAAAACATTCCATTCCCATCCGCTCTCTCTCACATTCGCACTCGATCAAAGCTTTGGATGGTCGACCGTTGGGAGATGGACTTATAACCGAGGTCTCTGATTTTTTGAGTATGTTTATCCCTTTTGGCGGTCATTCAGAGAAAATTCGTTTTTTCTTAATCAATTCCCCGGTTTGTCCTGTGGTTTTAGGTCATTTGTGGTTGCTTAAACATAGGCCACAGATCTTTTGGGGCAGTCAAAATAACCCAATCATCCAGTGGGGCTCGGACTGTACGTCTCACTGTTGTGAGATTCTGGCAAGTCGCCCTGAATTTCAACCCATGGGGGAGGCGTCGGGTTCTGAACAAGATTGGTGTGTAGGAGCCATGCTGAACCTTGGTTTACCTCCCAATGTTCCAGATGCCAGCAGCCATACCACTATTCAATCTGCTCCAGCTGCGTGGCTGAAGCTAAGCAGGTGTGGGCTTGGTCAGTACTTGGATGGGAGACCACCGATGAAAACCAAGTTGCTGCTGGAAGAGGTGTGGGTGGGCCAGTAGGTGACGATCTTCCCTCTGGCGGAATAATCCCCAATGCCCCAGTGCAGTGACGGGGACACTGTCATGAAGGAGACGCCTTCTTTCGGATGAAACGTTAAACCGAGGTCCTGACTCGCTGTGGTCATTAAAGATCCTATGACACTCTTTGATAAGAGTAGGGGGGTTCTCCGGTGTTATGGCTAAAGTCCCAACCTGGCTCTTTCGACCTGCCGCATAATCATCCCTTGATCCAATTGGCTGTGCAAATTGCCCTCTCCCTCCCAACCTCAACCCCCAGGGCTCCCTTGAAAAAGAGATTTCAATCTCAACGGGACTTCCCTGGTTATATAAGGGATAAATAAAAAAAATAAAAGATGATTATGTTAATCTCGCGGAGGATTTTGGCAAACAACGAGCTTCGTCTTTGCCTCCGCATCGTGATTACGATTGAGAGATCAAACTATTCCCTGACAAGGTGGCGGCGGTTAGGAATAGGCCTGCCCCTCAGAATGTTAAGGAGGTTCAACAATTTTTGGGCTTTGCTAATTTTTATAGGAGGTTTATTCGCAATTTCAGCGCTGTGGCTGCCCCCATCATTGCGCTTTCTAAGAGGAATGCCTCTTCATCATTTGCTTGGTCCCCAGCAGCGGAGGCTGCTTTTCAGGAGTTAAAGAAACGATTAGCTCTGAACCCATCGTCATTTTGCCCAACCCCTCCCTCCCATTTGTGGTGGAAGTTGACGCCTTGGAGGTCAGGGTGGGTGCTATTTTGTCCCAGTGCCCCCTTCGGGACAATAAGTTGCACCCATGCACCTACTTCTCCCGGTAGTTGTCGCCAGCTGAACAGAATTACAGTATTGGTGACCAGGAGTTGTTAGCTGTTAAGTTGGCATTAGTAGAGTGGCGCCATTGGTTGGAGGGGGCTGAACATCCATTTGTGGTTTGGACGGACCACAGGAATCTCCAGTGTGTCCAGCAGACTAGGCGAAGTGATTCCCGGCAGGCGCGGTGAGCATTGATTTTCAATCGTTTTGACTTTACGTTAACTTATCGCCCCGGCTCCAAAAACATCAAGCCTGGCACCTTGTCATGGATTTATGACCGCTCGGGCCGTGATCCCATTTCTGAGCTGGTCATTCCGGCGGCTTGGATTGTTGCTCCCATGCAGTGGGATACTGAGTCTGTTGTGCGGGAGGCCTTGCGGCCCAACCCTGGTTCTGGTGGGGAGCCGTCTGGCTGTTTGTTTGTCCCGATGGCGGTGCATAAACGGAAGGCCGCCGCTGAAAGGAGGCACCGTTTTGCACACGATTATCGGGTTGGCCAGAGGGTTTGGCTTTCTGCTAAGGACCTTCCGTTGAGAATGGAGTCACGGAGGCCCCGCGTTTCATTGGCTCATTTGAGACCGTGTGTCGCGTTCAGGCTGAGAGGTATGTTGGTCGCGGGGTCCAGTTTTTTGGTGAATTGGAAGGGATGTGGTCCTGAGAAGTGGTGCTGGGTCCCTTCTCGGGATATCTTAGGTCCCACCCTTTTTTTGGAGTTCCGTGCACGGGGTTCTTTGGGAACATCTGGGGCCGTCCCTTGGGGGGGTCCTATCATGGTTCTGGATGTTTGTGTGGTTAAGGACTTTTCTTCGTGGCTCTCGTCCCAGGAGGACATCAAATTCCTTTTCCATCGGATTCTTTACCCAGCTGGCTGATTGAACTTGGGCGGCACCTTGCCTGACTCTATATAAGCCAGAAGTCCACCACGCCGCCTTCGCTAGAGTGTTGTTTGTAGTTAAGCACGATAGCCGAAGATATCTGTAGTCAGGATTTATTTGACTTTATATCTTCTCATTATTTTTTGGAGTTTCTATCTCTCTAGGGATATTCCCTTTTCTTTTCCTCTCTAATCTTTGTGTCATGCTATTTGAGGTGCTTTGTTTTCTCGGTTCCCGAGATACTTCTCCTTTTTTCTTTCTAGCTTTTTTTCCGTATTGTCGGATAGTTGGACGTCCTTTTGGAAGCGCGAGAACTTCCTGTCGTGTGGTCTGTATCATTCTCTGTGTTTGTGTTGGGTCCGTGCTGCTCGGTTTCCCTCTTGCCGCTGCACTTGGCCTCCCAATTCTACCGGCCATTACACTGACACCATTGAGCCTAATGGAGTAACCCAGGAAATGGACTTTGGATCAATGGACAGAGCTTTTTTCAGCTTTCAGATATAGTTGATGTTCACAAAGTTTGATCAGAATGAGGGAGACATGGTGGTGGTGTTCCTCCTCATTCCGAGAGTACAAGAGAATATCGTCGATGTAGACGAGGACAAATTTGTGGAGGTACTTCAGGTACACCTTCTTCATGAATTCCTTGAATACGGAGGGGGCATTAACCAGACCAGAAGGTATAACCCGGTATTCGTAGTCGCCTTTTGGTGTGATGAAGGCAGTCTTCCATTCGTCCCCATCACATATTCGGATCAGGTTTTATGCACTTCAGAGGTCTAATTTTGAGAACATACTTGCTCCCAGAGGATTTTTAGGGAGTTTGGAATGAGGGGAAGTGGATACTGGTATTTGATTGATATCTTGTTTAGGGCTCAGTAGTCAATACAAGGCTTTAAGTCCCTGTTTTTTTGACCACAAATAAGAAGCTGGACGTAGCAGGGGATTTGGACGGATGGATATAGCCTTGACTTAGGACCTCCTCGATATACTCCTCCATGGCCTTCTGCTCAGATTGTGAGAGGGGATAAACTTTACCTCTGGGCACAGGTTCACCAGGCAGCAGGTCTAAAGCACAGTCCCACAGTCGGTGAGGTGGCAATCATAAGGCTTTACGTGGGCAAAAGATGTCCTGGAAGTTACTGCTTTGCTGCTCTTCTTGAATCTCACTAGAAATGTCATGAATTTCAACGGGGCAGGTCAGGGTCTTCTCTATCACCAGAGGGAGAGTCGGCAAACACGTTGAAAAGCAGTCTTCTCCCCACCGCAGGATGTCTCCGGTCTTCCTGCAGATGGTGGGTGAGTGGTGAATGAGCCAGGGATGACCCAGGATAAAGTCTACTGTAGAGTCTTCCAGAAATAGGAAGAAGAGAGCCTCATGGTATAGGAGCCCCACCTGCAGCTCGACTGGTCCTGCTAGATATTGTACCAGCACCCTGCTCAGAGGTCTCTCCAGTATGGATCTGACGGAGTAGGAGATCTGGCAGTGAGACTTTGGCAGAGTCTGTGGCAGAGTGACCCAGAGATGAAGTTGCCTGCCGAGCTCGAATCGAACTTAAATCGATTTGGAATCAGTAGTAGGGGTAACATCAGCACACAACGAAGTAGAGTTGGGGAGAGACATATGCACGACGCTCACTTAGGGCCGGCACGACTGTATGGGACGCATCTCCAAGACGTGCCCCTGACCCCCACAGTTCAGGCAGAGTTTCTAGGCCAGTCTTTGCTGCTGCTTGGCACGTGTAAGCCTCGTTGAAACGCGCTGCATTGCCTCCTCAACCTGCTCGGGTGCTGATCTGAGTCCGGAGGGCTGCTGAGTTACCAATTTCTGTGGGCAGTCTTCTCGACGGTTAGATACACTGAGAGCCAGCTGGATGATGCACTCTAACCCAATGGAGTTGTGGTAGGCACTGAGCTGGAGAGGGAGGGATGGTTCCAAGCCCTGGCGGAAGGTGGTAATCAGAGCTGGTTTGTTCCATCCACTAGCAGCGGCAGTGTTCAGAAACATAAAGCATACTCGGTGATGGAACTTTGTCCTTGAGGGATACAGCGTAGCTGCTGTCTCACCTGTACTCGTAGCGTGATTTACCTCCACCTCACCGCTACCTGCATCATAAACTGTACTTTTCCTTCACACCACCTATAGCTGCAGCATACTATGCGTCCACCTCATCTATACTTGCGGTGTACTATACCTCCACCTCACCTGTATGTGCAGAGTACTTTACCTCCACCTCACCTATACCTGCCGTGTACTTTACCTCCATCTCACCTCCACTTGTATTATTTACTTTACCTCCGCCTCACGTATTCCTCCAGTGTACTCTCCCTCCACCCTACTTGTACCTGCAGAGTACTGTACCTGAGCCTCACCTGTACCTGCAGCGTACTATGCCTCCACCTCACCTGTACCTGTTGCATACTTTGCCTCTACCTCACCTGTGGTGCATATCTATTGCTGTGTGTGAGTGTTTCAGTGAGTGAGCATGGGTAACTGTGTGTATGTGTGCGTGAGTTTTGTGTGTGTGTGTGTGTGTGTGTGTGTGTGTGTGTGTGTATGTGAATGAGTGTTACTGTGGTAGAGAGGTGTTCATAGCAGCTGTACACACAGAGAGGTGTTTATTACTGAGCAGTACACACAGAGAGGTGTTTATAACGGAGCTGCACACACAGAGAGGTGATTATAACATAGCTTTACATACAGAGAGGTGTTTATTACAGAGCAGTACACACAGAGAGGTGTTTATTACTGAGCAGTACACACAGGGAGGTGCTTGGAACAAAGCTTTACACACAGACAGGTGTTTATAACAGAGCAGTACACACAGAGCGGTCTTTATAATGAACCTGTATTTTAGCTACACCTCACCAGTTCTTGCAGCAAAATACACCACCACTTCACCAATATTTGTATCATATACTTTACATTCACCTTACCTATAACTGGAGTGTACTTTACCTCAACCGTACTTGTACAAACCCCAATTCCAATGAAGTTTGAACATTGCGAAAAACGTGAATAAAAACGGAATACAATGATATGCAAATCTTTTTCAACCTATATTCACTTGAGTACACTACAAAGACAAGATATTTAATGTTCAAACTGATAAACTTCAATATTTTTTTTTTTGGAAATATTCACTAATTTTCAATTTGATGCCTAAAACATATTCAAAAAAAGCTGGGACAGGGGCAACAAAAGACTGGGAAAGTTGAGGAATGCTCAAAAAACAGCTGTTTGGAACATTCCACTGGTTAACAGGTTAATTGGAAACAGTTGAGTGTCATGATTAGGTATGAATGGAGCATCCCCGAAAGGCACAGTCGTTCACAAGCAAGGATGGGGCGAGGTTCACCACTTTGTGAACAACTGTGTGAGCAAATAGTCCAACAGTTTAAGAACAAATTTTCTCAAAGTGCAATTGCAAGGAATTTAGGGATTTCTTCATCTACAGTTCATAATATCATCAAAAGATTGAGGGACAAGGCCGAAGACCTTTACTGGATGCCCGTGATCTTCGGGCCCTCAGACGCCACTGCATCACTCACCGGCATGATTCTGTCATTGACATTACTAAATGGGCCCAGGAATACTTCAAGAAACCACTGTCTGTAAACACAGTCCGCCGTTCCATCCACAGATGCCTCCTAAAACTCTATCATGAAAAAAGGAAGCCATTGTTGAGCATGATCCAGAAGGGCCGCCGTGTTCTGTGGGCCAAGGCTCATTTAAAATGGACTGTAGCAAAGTGGCAAAGTGTCCTGTGGTCAGATGAGTCCAAATTTGACATTCTTGTTGGAAATCCTGGGCGTCGTGTCCTCCGGGCTAAAGAGGAGAAAGACTACCCCTCCTGTTATTAGCGTTCAGTTCAAAAGCCAGCTTCTCTGATGGTATGGGGATGCATTACTGCATATGGTGTGGGACACTTGCATGTTTTAAAAAGCACCATGAATGCTGAAAGGTATATAAAGGTTTTTGAGCAACATATCCTCCCCTCCAGATGACATCTATTCCAGGGAAGGCCTTGTGTATTTCAGCAGGACAATGCAAAACCACATACTACAGCTATTACAACAGCAGGGCTTCATAGTAGAAGAGTCCATGTGCTGAACTGGCCTGCCTGCAGTCCTGATCTTTCACCGATTGAGAACATTTGGCGCATAATTAAACGAAAAGTCCGACAAAAGAAGACCAAAAACTCTCCAGCAGCTGGAAGCCTGTATTAAACAAGAGTGGGATCAAATTCCAATGGCTAAACTCAAGAAACTTTTCTCCTCAATGCCCAGATGCCTCCACTCTGTGTTAGAAAGAAGAGAGGATGCTACACTATGGTATACAGGCCCCTGTCCCAACTTTTTTGGGACCTGTAGCAGCCATCAAATTTGAAATGAGCACATTTTGTGGATAAAATTGTAAAATTTCTCAGTTTCAACATTTGTTATGTTATCTCTGTTCTATTGTGAATAAAATACTGGCTGGTGTGATTTGAAAGTCATTGCATTTTGATTTTATTCACAATTTACACTTTGTCCCAACTATTTCGGAAATTGGGGCTGTATATTATATATTATTATAAAATATTATAATAATATATAATAAATAAAACATACAAAAATGTAAAATTTGGCCTCTGATCGTTTTTCCTTTGTGGTCTTCATATGTTTTTAGTATTTTTCAAAGTATTGTTTGTGCATCGCTAGTCAGGGATGCCAGTAACTCTGGAACCCACTGTATACTGTATGTTTAGTATATACAGTAGTATATGTGCAGTGCGTATTCAGTATTTGTAGTGTGTCTCTGAAGAAGTGGCAGTAGTTTTTCTGAAGCAGGGTGATTAGCTCTGTGTCTGTAGATGGGAGACCCCGTGCCAGTCTTGTGATCCCTGTGATTCTGGGGCCGTTTCTGAATAGAGGCATCGCGCTCCTCTTGTGAATCACGCTCTGCAGTGAGCTGTAGCCTTTCTGGGTCATGCTATAGATAGAGCTGCAGGTGTCTGGGGGACAGTGTACTGGAGGCCCCACTCTGTGGTCGCAGGGCTCAGCTGATTGGTCAGCTGTGATACAATCTTTGCTTCAGCCTCCTCTCTTCACTGAGGAGGCTCTTTACCCACAAGCCCCTGCTGCGTGAGAGATGTGGCCCTAACGAGCCCAGGAGCGCCCCAGCTGAAACCCCACTGAGACAGAGTAGGGAGACGGGTCCTCCAGCCCTTTGCAGGGACTGCAGATAAAACCTATGAAGAAGAAAGGGAGATGAGGGCTCTCCAGAGTGTGCGGGTGTTTATTTGTGAGAACGTATGTCATTTTATATATTTTGTGAGTGTGTTTGTTTTTTTTATCAATGTGTATGTATGTGTGTGTGTGTGTCTGTGAGTGTGCACCTGTGTTTAGTGTGCATTTGTGTGTGTATGTGTGTGTGAAATCTATTCTGGTAGAGGTGCTGGTTCTCTGTGGAAATGTGTGATTGGAAACTGTCTCCATGGTAACAGTGAGTCAGTAGAATGGTGGTGTGGTGAGTGCAGACATTTGAATCAGTTGTCATGGCAATGCATCATGATAGTCACCAGCATGTATTTGTTCTTGTATTATTTGCTTTTAGTGTGCGTTTGCATGCGTATGCACTGCATGCTTGATGCGTGTGATTGGAAAAGGATCATTTTGTCTTTCACTCCATCTCTCCCCTTCCATCTCTTGATTTCCTCTCTCTCGTTCTTTCTCTCAGTCTTTTACGTAAGCAGGTGGTCTTGTACATCTCCACCTTAAAGGAGTGATATGAATGTTCTTCACACTATCCTCCGTAAATTACGCCCAAGGTCCACAGTACGCTACACACTTTGAATTACGGACTTCCACCAAAAGGAAGCATTACACCTACTTTGTGACATTCTACCCCCAAAACTGAACTATGTGCTTAACCCTACCCTCAAGACATAATGTGCCACACACTACCACAAAACCTACATACTTCATTCCCTTTGTTACTCACTAACCCCAAAACTGCCCACTTTTTTTATTGCTTCACACAACCCCCAAAACTACGCACTACACACTCTTTGCTACACGCTTGCATCAAAGCTACACACTTTGCAAATATGATGCACATTACTCCCAAAACTACAATTTACATGTTTTTGACAAGTTTTAGTCTGGTTTCCATCAGTTGCATTCAACAGAAACTGCTCCTCTCGGAGTTTCGAAAGATCTATTATTGCAGATTGATGCAGGATAATGTTCTGTTTTGGCACTCTTAAATCTCATGGCTGCATTTGATGCTTTGCATCACAACAGTTTGCTTCAGAGGATCAGGCAGTGGGTGGGTATCTCTAGAACAGCTCTAGAATGGTTCTTTTCATATCTGTCAGACAGGAAATTCTTGGTTACAGTTCATTAGTAAGCTTGAATTTCTGTCTTGTGGTGTTCCCCTGGGTTCTGTCCTTGGCCTGATACTGTTTTCATGTGCTTACTTCCTCTTAGCCAAATAATAAATAATCATAAATTTGTCTCCCTACACTGTTATGCAGATGATACCCAATTTTATTTAAGCCTCAAGATATTTTCAAAACTGTCTCTTCTACTAAATTGCCTCAGTTCTATAAAAAATTAAATGGCTGATTACATTAGTATAATACTGATAAAATAGAAGTTTTTATTTCTGCCCCAGCTAACATTGTCCCAAAGGTGATGGACATATCTTGGCTCTTTATCTTTTTCTGTTAAACCTACCCTACATAATCTAGGTGTCTGCGTTGGCCTGGCTTTGAGTCTGGACCAGAATGCAAAATGTTTGGTTTGCTCTTGTTTCTAACAGCTGAGGAACATTGCTAAACTCAGGCCTATTTTATCCATGGCTGAGATGGATATGATCATAAACGTGTTTATTTCCTCCCCCCTTGATTACTGTAATTTACTTTTCATCCATCAAAGCAATACATCCCTGAACCATTTACAAGTTGTCCAAAATGTTGCTGCCAATTTTCTGACCAGGTCATCCAGAAGTGCTGATGTTACGCTGATCCTGATCTCTTTATACTGGCTTTCCATCAAATTCAGAATCCTGTTCAATGTTCTTGTGATTACATTTTGAGCATTGCATGGTCAGGCACTGACCTCTGTTAAAGCGCTGCCTGAATCAAATAATTTCAGTAGTAATTTGAGGTCCTCTGATAAGGGTTTGTTGGTTATTCTGCGTTTCTGGTTAATGACAAGCAGAGGCTTTGCTTTTGAGCTTATTGCTCCTAAACTTTGGAAATCTCTCCCACTGGACTTAAGATTTGATGATATTGCAGACACTTTCAGCCACAGCCCCATTTCTTTGTGCTTGCTTTTGTTTGTTTCTTTTTTGTCCTTATTCTTTTTGCGAAGCAGTTTATGACCTATGCAGTTTATTGGTGGTATTTTAATAAGATTTACTTACTTACACACCACGCACCTCCTCTGAAGGTACACCCTATTGCTTGAGAGTAGACAGTGCATTCGCTGAGGCATAGACTATAGTCAATAATATCAAATCACAGAGAGCGAAAGCAGACTTCTGTGCCTGCGATACTGGGTTTCTGTGTGTATGTGAGTTTTGTGATATTGAATGTTCTGCCTCCTGAGGCAGTTTTGATAGACGAGGTGGAATTTGGGCCGGAGTGCTTTCAGTACCATCCTCCTCTGAAAATGCCTATTTTTCTTTTTGTTAAATTTTTCATTAACATTTTTAATTAGTTCAGGCATGTACAAAGGGAGCCTTCAGCCGGTGTGAGGTTAAGCTGTGAGCCTGAAAGTGTTTCTCTATGGGAGGATTAACTGGCCTTTGTGCTCTCTGTCTCTGAATATGTATGCGTATCTCTGTATGTATGCGTGTGTGTGTGTGTGTGTTTGTGCGTGTCTCTATGTGCGTGTGTGTTCGTGTGTGTGTGTGTGTGTGTATGTATGTGTGTATCTGCATCTGTGTGCATGTCTGTGTGTATGTGCACACTTCTGCGCGCGTGTGTTTGCGTTTATTGTGCGTGCGTGTGTGTGTGTGTGTGTGTGTTTGTGTATGCAGATATCCGTGACCGGAAAAAGAAGCCTGTGATGTTATTCATTCATGGCGGGTCATATATGGAAGGCACAGGGAACATGTTTGATGCCAGCATACTCGCCTCCTATGGAAACGTCATCGTGGTCACCATGAACTACCGCCTGGGAGTACTGGGTGAGTACTTCTTCTTGTACTTTGTCTCTGTGAGGGAGTGAGTGAATGAGTGAGTGATTGAGTGTGAGGTTGTCTGTGTGTGTGAATGACTGTCACTGTGTCTGTCGGAGAGGTGTTCATAACAGTGGTACACACTGAAGAGAGATGTTTATAACAGAGCTCCACACACCGACAGGTGTTTATAATAATGGGGTACACACAGAGAGGTGTTTACAACAGAGCTGTACTTATAGAGTGATGTTTATAAAAGCTGTATAAACAAATAGGTGTTTATATTGAGCTATAAACACCAAGGCGCTCAGAAATTTACCCTGAGATGAGATGTGTTTTTAACATGTTCCCGCCAGGGAGTTTTTGTAGACACCAAGCGCTACCAGCATTTTTGATAATATTCACTGTTCTTTCAACACCCCTAGAATATTCTGTTCCCCTGGAATGATCAGGGAACATTTTGGTGGAAAGAACAAAGCGTCTAGTTTTAGACCAAAGTTGCAGACACTATTTTATTCTAGTTTAATTCATTCTTTTTTTTTTACTAGCAATTGAATGTTGGTTCTTTTCATCAGAAAACCCATATTTTGGACAATAAGCTGAGAAAACAGCATTTTTTTTAAAGACAGTCATTTTCAGGTGGTATTTTTATGACTTCACTCTTACATTTTTGTCTTTTCTTCCATATAGCAATTTAAATTGTTTAAATAAAAATTCAAATAAGCATAACAATCTGTTTTTTGTCTTACGATGTGGAACATTCCCCAAAATGCATTTGGGTTCCACAACCTTTACAACTGTTAGTTATCATCACCTTATGCGTCACCTATCTTGCAGCACCCTGCTGCCATATAAAATTGAAAATGTTGATTCACGGAATGTCTCATCAATGGCAATGAAGCATCCCATCATAACTGAGGAAAAATCTTGTCAATAGTGGGGAAGCGTTCCATCATAATTGATGCAAAATCTCATCAATGACTAGGAAAGTGATCAAAGAGATCTACCCCCAGAGAGGTGTATATGACAAAGTGTTATTCGGTTAATTGTGTGTTCTTATTGTGGAATGCTGCATGAGCTGTATTTCAGGTGTGATGGGATCCATGTCCTCCAAAAAGGTTCTACTTTTGAGTCATCGGTCCACTTAATATTATCTTTCTGTATTTTTCCATTTTATTATTTTTTTTTTTGCCAACAGTGGTTTTTGCCTTCCAGCTCTCTCATGGATGCCTTTTTTTGCCCAGGCTTTTTCTTCTCAGGGAATCGTAAACACTGACCTTAACTGAGGCAAGTTTGGCTTGCGGTTCTTGGTTTGGGTTCTTTCGTGACTGACTGAATGAATCTATGAGCTCTTGGAGGAATTTTGGAAGGCTGGCCACTCCAGGGCTTTGTTCAGCACTGTTCCAAGTTTTCTACATTTGTAGATGTTGGCTCTCATTGTGGTTCACTGGAGTCCCAAAGAAATGGTTTTATAATCCTTTCCATACTGATAGATGACAACAACTTTCTGTCTCATCTGCCCTTGAATGTCTTTAGATCACGGCATCTTGTGCTGCTTTTTACCTACTTAACATTTCCAGACAGGTTCTATTTAATTGATTTTTAGATTAAACAGGGCTGGCAGTATCATTCCTAGGTGTGTCTGGTGAAATTGAACCCAATTATCAATTTACAGTTGTTTTATTGGTTGACTTAGTTACTAAAGGGGCAATCAGTTTTTCACATAGGTCCAAGGAGGATTGGAGTGGTTTTATTCTTCAACAGATGATATCTTCAATTAAAGACTACATTTTGCATTTATTTAACTTTATCTCTGCCCAATATTTAAATCAGTTTGATGATCTGAAACATTTAAGTGTGACAATTATGCTAGAATAGAAGAAATCAAGAAGGGAGGAAATGCTTTTTTTATAGCACTGTAACAGGTCTGTACTCACTGAGACGTGTTTATAATGAAGCTGTACACGGACGTGTGTTTATGTTGCAGCTGAAAATTTTAGCCGTGATTCTCTAGCTCTCCAGATGTGTCTTCTTGGCTTGACTTGCACACTGACATTGCCATAATGCCATTGACATTATGTGTACATAAAAATAAAAATATTGTGAAGTCATTTTGAGAGAGAAGTCTGTCGCTCTCTCCCTCTCTCTCTCTCTCTCCCTCTCTCTCTCGCTTTCTGTCTCATGTTGTTGTTGCACGCGTGTGTGGGGTGCAGATCACTGTGTTAGGTTTTAGCTGTAATGGGCCTGCTATGCAAATAGGCACGAAACTATCAAATAGATTGTTAACAGCATACTAACAAAGTGCGGGCCCCATAATTGGGCCCTGTGGCCAGAGGCAGTGATTAAAACACAATTTCCTGCAAACTCTTATCTGAGCAGTGGAGAGGGGAGCTGGAACAGCGTCCCCAAATCCGCTAAAAATACCCTGAACAGCCCGAGAAGGGCCGCATGTGCTGCACACAGCTGCATGGCCTAATTACTTCAGTAATGAGTGAGAGGAAGATCGGAGTGCCTTCCTCTTACCGCGCCAAGTGCTTCGCCTTTTCTCACTCCCCTCTATGTGGGGGCACAGTACTCCTTTACGCATAACATAATACCCATTACGTTTCACATTCTAACTTACACATTCCGTATCGCATTTTATATATTTCTCATTCTGCGTTATATGAGGAGTCGGCTTCCAAACCTGCTAAGTCAAGTTTTGAAAATAAATGAGTTATCTCCCTCAGCCTCTCTTTCAGGCACCTGCGCATGTCCCACTGATAGCTCCACTTTCAAAACCAACTAAATCATGTTACAAATTGTGACGAAAAAAAACGAAACGCTGTCAAAACCTGCCAAATCAGGGAGGAAAACTCTATCAAATTCTGCTAAGTCATCAGCCACTGTGCCTTCTATAACACTAATAAATTCTCATTGCTTTATGGTGACAATCAAAGTATGCTAACACATTGGGTTCTAGTTTGTTGGTTTGGGCAGTTCAGAAAAGTGTGATGATAGTGATACCATAAAAGGGGGATTTGAACCCATGGACTCATGTTTATGTTGTCATTGTCATAGCAGCTATTCAACCACTGTGCTGTCTGTAGCATTGGGTTGCATGTAGAGTGGGTTCTGAGTCAAATACCTCCACCTATTGAGCAACGGGGCTGGTTTAAACACTGTCAAAACCTGCTAAGTCAAAACTTTCTATTGCAAAATCAAAATCAAAATCTTAAAAAAAATAATGAATTGCCTCATGGATTAGGTCTGCAAGGCTAATAGTTTCAGTATAGTGAAAATTGGTATCAATGGAAGATAATTTCTAAGCCTACCAAAAAATCTGATTTTTCTAAAAAATGGAAAAATTTGACTTAGAAGGCTTTGTAAGTGGACTCCTCATATAGTCTACATTGCACATTTACTTATTTTGCATCCTATATCAGACATGCCATATCGCACTTAAAAAATATTTTGCTTTCAATTTTGCACATTTATATATCTCACATTCTCTATTAAATATTAATATATTACACATTTTACATCTCACTTTTATATATTTCACATTCAATTTAGCACATTTATACATTTCACATTCTCTATTACACGTTTCACTTTGCACTTTATATACAGCGCCCTCCATAATTATTGGCACCCCTGGTTAAGATGTGTTAAAAGCCTTAAAATAAATTCAACTTTTATTGCAGAAGCATACTCTCACACTGAATATTGTAGAAAAATGTAACCTTCAACTCAAGTGAATTTTAAGGGAAAAAAAAATCCCTGACTAAGAAATAATTATTTTTCATAAAATCACCTGTTCCACAATTATTGGCACCCCTAACAATTCCTAGGAAATAAATGTAATTGAAGTATTTCTGTCATTTCTACAGTAGTTTACAAAGTTGATCAGAGTATCTAGGAACATTTAATTAGTAATTTATCACTTCCTGCTTCCCTGGGGTATAAATATGACGTGACACAGAGGCCATTTCTCTTATCCACTCTTCAACATGGGAAAGACAAAGGAACACACCATTCAAGTAAGGCAGATGTGTGTCGACCTTCACTAGTCTGGCAATGGCTACAAGAAAATAGCCACTCGCCTGCACCTGCCCATATCTACTGTCAGAAGAATCATTAAGAAGTTTAAAACAACTGGAACAGTGGTAAACAAGCCTGGACGAGGACACAAGGTTATTTTGCCACCACGCACAGTGAGGAGGATGGTAATAGAAATAAAAAGTTCTCCAAAGCTCACTGTTAAAGAATTGCAACAAGTGGTAGCATCTTGGGGTCACAAAGTCTCCAAAACAACCATCAGGCGCTATCTACATGCCAACAAGCTGTTTGGGAGGCATGCACGGAAAAAAACCTTTTCTCACTCACAATCATAAACGCAAACGTCTGGAGTTCGCTAAGCGTTACTGGGACGTCAACTGGGACCGTGTGCTTTGGTCAGATGAGACCAAGATAGAGCTTTTTGGCAACAAACACTCTAAGTGGGTCTGGCGGAACACAGAAGGATGAGTATGCAGAAAAGCACCTCATGCCCACTGTGAAGTATGGGGGAGGATCAGTGATGCTGTGGGCCTGTTTCTCTTCCAGAGGCCCTGGGAACCTGTGTCCCAGCTGGTGAAATGGCAGATCAAGGAGTAGGCCTATCCATTATCCATTATTGATCAGCGCATCAGGATGTACTTCAGGAAGTACTTTAACACAGGCAGAAATTGCATTGTGTCTTTCTGTTTGAGATGCCATCTCTAGATGCCAATGGATAGGCCAAATCTGCCATTGCACCAGCTGGGATGCACCTGGACCAGACAGTGGCATCTGAAGGCTGAAATCAGGACGATGGACTGAACCAGCACGCAATCATCAGAGATGATAATTATCCCACGGAAACAAAAGTTTGTTATATTGAGATAACGAAATAAATAAATGTGTTATCACAGGAAAACGGACTTTGTTATATTGAGATATCAAAATAAATCAACGCGATATCACAAGAAAACGGACTTTATTACATCAAGATAACGAAATAAATTAATGCGTTATCACGAGAAAACGGACTTTGTTATATCGAGATAACGAAATAATAAGTCCTTACCACAAGAAAATGGACTTTGTTATATCGAGATAACTAAATAATAAGTCCTTATCGCGAGAAAACGGTAGTAAAATAAAAAAGTAATTATGTGGCCACTCTTGGCTTCCGTATTAGACATTGTACATTGCATTTTTATTTATCCCACCTCCGGCAAGAATACTCGGATGGTATTGGTCGAAAGCAGTCACATGGAAACCCCGTATATTCCCATATTACGTCTTCGAGCCCATACACGGTGTGCGAATTGGTTACCTCCCTTAGCATCTCTGCAGCAGCCGAAATGGCATGCATGTGAAAAAAGGTCTTCGGTGGGATAACTTTGTTACACAGTTTGTTAAAGGGCCAATACGGAAATATATGGGGATCAGTGAATGGCATATTGGGCAAGGTGTGGCATTTACTGACCCCATATATTCTGTATTGGCCCTCTAATGAACTGTGTAACTTATAATATTTCATATTCAATTTTACACATTTTACCTTACCCTTTTGTATATTTCACATCCTAAATTACATATTCTACTTTGCACATATATATTTCACATTTTATATTATAGTCTACATTTCTCATTCAAATATTTAGCATTTTATTCCACAAATTCTTATACTTTTATATATTTCTGATTCGATATTACTTTGTACATTGCACATTTGTTTATTTTGAATGATACATTATACATTTTACCAGGTATGTGCGGTCAGGGTAGTGACCTCTCCTTTTTTATCGCTAGATTTTGTCAACCTGTTTCCACGTACTATGCCTGATTGTCAATCAATTTGACCTTTTTTCTGGTCAATTAAGCCTGTAATGATTAAGAGGTGATAGTGACAAAAAGATTAATTTACCTTTATGCTTTGATTCGAGACTGTTAGGTATCGTTCAGGAACCAGACGCGAGAACAGAGCAGTGCAGAAAAATGGGATTTTATTTGGAAAGGGGGCGAACCCCCGCAGAGCAGGAGGCAACGGTACAAAGTCCACAATCCAAAAATCAAAATCCAGGAGGGCGAAATCCAAATCGTAACCAGGGCACCAATCACAAAACTCAAAGTCGGGCAAAAAAAGGGTTCAAAAACAGATACAGGCAAAAGTACAAAAGAGCAGATCCAAAAATCGTAGGTCGGGCGGTCCAGTCAGAAGATAAACACAGAGAGTACAAAGGCTAAAAAAGAAAGCAGCACAGGTAAACTTGGGAAAAACGTTCTGACGGGGAACTGCAGTGAGAAGACAGCTTAAATACATTCAAGGGAAGTCACATGCTATGATTAGGATCGGGTGAAGGGGATCAGACTAATTACAAAGGAGGGAACATGAGGGAGAACCTAATCACATGAAATTGGCAAAAGCCAAAACGCGGACAGGGAACACGAGACAACCTATGACAAAACATACAGCTCCGGTTAGGGAGTTCTAATGTGCACAGATAATGAGAGGTAGGATAGAGTGGAGCAGGTGCGGAGGATCCGCTGAATTGCAGGAGAGACAAAGTGAAGGCAAGAGGCGGAGACTAGAACAGGGCGAGTGCTGAGAGCTAGTTAATCAATTAGTAAGTGCAGCTATACAATCCCTAGTGCTCGTTAGTAAGTTAGTATTATATACAATGTTAGTTTGGGTTAGTAACTTTGACAAAAACAAACTGTTAGTATTGGTTAGTAATATAGAAAAGAGAGGCGAAGGAAGCAAACGAGATTGGAAGGAATGTTTGAAACCCAGAAACCATGGAATCACCTAAGCATGTGACACGCAGGACTGGGGAGAAGCTGTAACTTAACAAGAGACCAGACAGGGGAGACAAAGTGCAATGCTGGGCATGAATAAAACATGGACCGGACTCTAACAGAAAAGTGGAAGGGGATGGCAAAAACGAAAACATGGCAAAATGCAAAAACTAAACAGAACATGGCAAAACCTAACAGAACTGATCATAAACATAACAGGGAATGGCAGAAACATAATAAGCATGGCAGAAACAAGACAGAACAGAGCAGAATCATAACAGAGACTGCAAGGAAGTAAATCTTAATAATTAATTAGGAAAAAATCTCAACTCTCTCGGTAATTCCGAATATTGTTTTGACCTTTTGTTTATCGGATTATGAAAGAAGACTGAAAATAAACTCCCTATTTTTTTAAAAATGGCATTAAAAATTACGTGTTTAAGGGGGGAAATATTATCGTAAACATATTGACCACACATTGAACGCCGCATAAGAAAGGTTTTAATATTTGTTAATGGCACTGCGTTAGCTTCCTCTAAGCAAATATGAACAAACTTGCTGTCTCGTGAGCATTTTAAATTCGATGCACTGAGCAATAATGTTGTGGATGGAACTGGCACGCCATTCTGCCGTTTAGTCTTGTAAATTAGTTAATCAATCAGATTGCAAATCAAGCAAAGTAATAGAGTTATCGTTTGTTTAACGGTGAGGATTCTGCCTACCCTAACTGACCTCCCACGGCACGTCACTGCATTTTACACCATGATTTTATGTATTTCATATTCAACATTGCACATTTATATTTCACACCCTTTTTACAGATTCTACATTTTATATACTTCACATTTATATATTTCACATTCTACAATACACTTTCTCCTTTGCACATTTATATATTTGTACTCTATACATACTCTATACTACATTGCACTTCAATATGTTTCACATTCAACTTAGCACATTTATATATTTTACATTTTCCATTGCAAATCCCACATTGCACATTAATATATTTAACTTTCTATGTTACATATTCTACACCACACTTTAATATATTTCTTCATCAACACTGCACATTTACTGTATATATTTCACATCCTATATTAGACATTCTATATCCTTTTATATATTTCACATTCTGTTTGACACATTCTAAATCACACATTTATATACTTCACAATCTATATTACACATTCTGCACCACAATTTCATATATTTTGTATTCTATAATTCACGTTTTACATTAAAAATTTATGCATTTCACAATCTCTATTACATATTCAACATCACACTTTTATGTATTTTAATTTCAATATTGCAAACTCTATTGTATATATTTTGAATTTTATATTACACATTCCAGGGGTGTTTATAGACATTTGAAACACCAGGGGCTGAGCCCCAGAGACAGGACGTGATTTGGTACAGATTGGAATTAATTAATTTGTCAATGGTATAATGAAGTCTCACACCTGGATTAAATCAAATCCAGTGTATTAGCCTAAAATTTCACATTCCAAAGAAGTGACTAATGCAAAAACCATATGTGATATTAGATACAGTACTGCACGTAAACATTAAATGAAAAACGCCCTGATGATTCCATATCTTTTTAATGTTTGCTCTGATGACCCTGATATAGCACCTCCATTAAAGCCCTACCAAATCATTTAAAGCCAAAAAATGTTCATGTACACCACCATCTTTTTGAGAGACATAGCGAAAACAAACTGACAGTTGTTCTAAATTATTGTCCCTGGCCTCATCAGCCACTATAGCATACATGCTGGATTCTTTCAGTTCAGCCACAACACTCTCAGTAACTTCAGCACAACACTGAATCATTTGCAGCGTTGCCGACTTTCACGCATTCGGCTTGAGTTTAACTGGCATATTCAAGTTCCTGTGCTGTAGTCAGAAATTTTTCAATCAGTGCGTTTGTAAGAGATTCTCAGGTGGAATTGTCATCCTTGTGCATGGAGGTTTATCAGTTTCACAAGCGTTACGGTGGATTTCACCACTAGTAACATGGAAATGAATTATGACTCCGGACTTCTCATGGTTTTCTTCACTCAGGGGTTGGAAGCAATGGAATTGCATAAAAACCGCTTTTTAATGTATTAACTGCACGCACAAACAATTCGTCAAAGCCATACGCTTGACGTATTTATACTTCCTAAAGAGGTATATTAACAGAATTGACCGCTGTGTGCGCGTAAATATTGAAAATCGGTTAAATCTGTCGCAATATCCCAAGTTTTTAAAATCAGCTTGTCAACATTCAGCTATGAAAACCCTCTAATGTTAGACTACTACACCAATGTGGTTAATCAAGCTAGCTCATGTAGTGGTAGCTAGCCACAACGACAAAAAGTTTGAAGTCTACTGTTCACTTTACCACGAGCAAACAACAAGGCGTATTAACCCTTAAATGCCCAACTATAGTAAAACTTGAAAGAAAAATCTATGTATTCTGTTAATATGTCCTGGGGAGGGGCTAATAACAACCCAACAGCAATTTTTAATTTTTGGTGACCTTTGACCTCATTTTAGTTTTGTGACATATATGTCACTCTAAGTTTCTAGGATATAAAGAGAACTTTTTGTCCATCATTGTTTTGGTAGTTGACATATAGCTGAAGTATTAGGCATAGCTTATTTTTCATTAGCTTACCTGTTTGTCTACTTTATCCAGTGATGAATGGGTGCTGATCTATCATGTGGATTCCACCATGGGGGCGGCCATATTGGAAAGGTTAGCTGCTGCAGCCAGTGTAGTGTCAGTTCCACTTTTATGCATCAGATGGCAGCACTGATGGTCTAAATATGTCACTATGGGCATTAGGTTGCAAAATTTATGTGGGGTCAGTGGTTTTGACAACCCCCAAAATCGTGTGACAAATTTGTCACAGGGGGCATTTAAGGGTTAATATTCTATCAAAAATGGAAGGCTTATATCTAATAAGTAGATGTTACCTTTATCGTTTTATGCTTTTCTCAGATTCTTTTTTTTTTTTTTTTTGGCTGCGCTACTAGCTAGCTCCCCAGTGGCACGTTTCAGACGTCATGAACTTTGCGGGTGCGAAGACTTTGGGTGCATCTCAAAGCGTAAGCTGCATCCTTCGAAGGCTGCGATTTTAGGGCTCGTCACATACTTCCATCTGCCAAACTAACATTTAGAATCAAGGATAAGGTTAAATTTAGGGTTAGGTTTTGGGTTAAGGGTTAGAGTTAAGGTTAGAGAAACCAGTGACAACTCACTTAAACCAAAGCTGTTTAATGGAAATGAAATGACGTTATGTAAGTTCGCAGATGAAATTAAGTGACGACCCCAAAAAAATGCAGCCTTCAAAGGACATAGCCTATGCTTTGAGATGCACCCCTTAAATTGGCTTATAAAGTTTCCGGGCTTCCGGGAGGAGGCTTTTATGAGAACGATTCAGACGCATAAGCATCCCCATAGCTACGGTAACTAACCAACACACACCATGAATAAATTACAATATAGGCTAAAAACTCAGTGGTTGCAAGAGGTCAAAGTTGATACTTGTCTTATTTTTTAATATAAATTTGGCATCTCCAATCCCACCCCTATTTGGAATTCCCAATCCGAGAACTATGTACAAAGCTTGCTCGTATGCAACCCCCTATTGCCAGCTCAGGAGAAAGAGACAGTTCACTACTCTCCTCCGAAGCACGCGCCTGTCAGCCCCTGCATCTTTACACTCACTGGTCGAAATTATTGCAAGTTCAGAACAAGGGTGGAGGATACCCGAACATGAGCAAACTTAGAATCTTAATGACGAGCACCCGGCTGGCCAACAGGAGGCGCTTGAGTAACGAACAGGGCAATCATTTTTAATTTCCCCTCCCAACAGTCCATTCCCAATTTGCATCCCTACAGCGCTTAAGCCAATTGTGCTCTGTTCTGAAAAAGCTGCCGACCACTGCTGGTTGGTACGACCAGGGATCGAACCCGTGCCATGTAGTCACTACTGCATCGCATTTGCGGCGCCTTAACCGAGTGAGCTAACCAGGCAGCACTCTTCTTTTTTTCTAGCCATATGAAAAGCCCCCTGGCTAAAGAAAAAATACCCCGGGCTATAGCCCAGTAGCCAGGCCCTAAACACGCCCCTGTTACATTCTACATTGTACTTTTATATTTTTTGCTTTCTATATTACACTTTCAACATAATACGGAGGTCCTGGGTTTGAGCCCCAGCTGGCCAGGACCACTCTGTGTGAAGTTTTCATGTTCTCCTTGGGTTTGCATGGGTTTCCTCCAGGTACTCCAGTTCCCATAACCTGTAAAATGTATTCTGCTGGAACACTGCTACCAGTGCTCCTGACCAAGGATCTGGCTTTAGAAAGAAATCCTCTATAGAAACACTCCTACCAGTACCACTGACCAAGACTCTGGCTTTAGAAAAACATGCCCTATAGGAACACTGCTACCAGTGCCCCTGAGCAATGCTCTGGCTTTAGAACTGGAGTTAGTTCCCAGGTGCTGCTCTGTGGCTGCCCACTGCTCCTAAGTATCTAGAATGGATTAAATGCAGAGGATAAATTACCCCGCGGGGTTCAATACTTATTTACATCTGTGTGTATATATGAATTTTTCAGTTATTAATTTCCAAGCAAGTATGGTCTTTTGCCCCCAACATTCAACATGACATGGAAATGATGCTAGAATGTCGAAGTTATTTAATTTCATTAAATCTCCGGATGATATTTTTCTCATTTTTAAACCTTCTCCACTTTATTTGGTACGACGCGCTCATTAGTGCTGAAACTGAGGAGAGGGAGGCAGGAAGAGAGAGATACTATCTGTTAATCACTGAAATGGGAAGGAAGTTTTAAATATTAATATTTTTACTGTTCTCGAAGCAGAATATGTCAGGCAGCTTGCACAGAATATGGGCCTTGCAAGTTAGGGACCAGGCTTTAGTGAGACATGTTGTGTTGACAGAAATGCTGTATGCACACCTGTGTGTGTGTGTGTTTGCGTGCGTGCGTGTGTGTGTGTGTCCTCTCTACTGGGCTGTTTGAGCTGTCGGGCAGGAGCTGATGGATCTCCCTGCTGTAGTGAACATATGGTTATGCTGCTAACCCTAGGATAATCATCCAGTATAAAGAGGGACTAATGTTCCCCGGCACTAATCGGGTTTTATTGTCTTTAGTATTTACATAGAATGTTCCTCTAAATTACTTTGCGATTGTCACATTGCTAACCTGGAATAATAATCATCATGTTGAATAAAGGATGAATGGAGTTGTTGCTATAGGCATGATATACTCATCTGTACAGAGCTGGAGCAGGGTGTGCACATCTGTACAGAGCTGTAGCAGGGTGTGCACATCTGTACAGAGCTGTAGCAGGGTGAGCACATCTGTACTGAGTTGTAGCAGGGTGTGCACATCTGTACTGAGATGTAGCAGGGTGTGCACATCTGTCCAGAAATGTAGCAGGGTGTGCACATCTGTGCCGAGCTGTAGCAGGGTGTGCACATCTTTACAGAGCTGTAGCAGCGTGTGCACATCTGAGCAGAGCTGTCGCAGGGTGTGTACATCTGTCCAGAGCTGGAGCAGGCTGTGCACATCTGTACAGAGTTGTTGCAGGGTGTGCACATTTGTCCAGAGTTGTAGCAGCGTGCGCACATACAGAGACGTAGCAGGGTGTGTACAGCTGTACTGAGCTGTAGCAGGGTGTGCACATCTGTGCAGAACTGTACTAGGGTGTGCACATCTGTACAGAGTTGAAGCAGTGTGTGCACTTCTGTACTGAGCTGTAGCAGGGTGTGTACATCTGCACAGAGTTGTAGCAGGGTGTTAACATCTGTACAGAGCTGGAGCAGGGTGTGCACATCTGCACAAAGCTATATCAGGGTGTGCACATCTGTACTGAGCTGTAGCAGGGTGTGGACATCTGTGCAGAGCTTTAGCAGGGTGTGCACATCTGTTCAGTGTTGTAGCTGGGTGTGCATGTCTGTACTGAGTTGTAGCTGGGTGTGTACATCTATGCAGAGCTGTTGCAGGGTGTGCACATCTGTACTGAGTTGTAGCAGGGTGTGCAGATCTGTAGAGATCTGTAGCAGGGAGTGCACATCTGTACAAACTTGTAGCAGGGTGTGCACATCTGTACTGAGCTGGCGCAGGGTATGTAAATCTATGCAGAGTTGTTGCAGGATATTCACATCTGATGAGAGCTGTAGCAGGGTGTGCTCATCTGTATCGAGGTGTAGCAGGGAGTGCACATCTGTTCAGAGCTGTTGCAAGGTGCGTACGTCTGTACTGAGCTGTAGTAAGGTGTGTATATCTGTACAGAGCTGGTGCAGTGTGTGCGCTGCTGTACAGAGCTGTAGCAGGTTGTGCACATCTATATTGAGCTGCAGCAGGGTGTGCACATCTGTACTGAGCTGCAGCAGGGTGTGCATATCTCTGCAGAGCTCTAGCAAGGTGTGTACATGTATACAGAGCTGTGGCAGGGTGTGAACATCTGTACAGAGTTGTAGCAGTTTGTGCACATCTGCACCGAGCTATAGCAGGGTGTGCACATCTGTACAGAGCTGTAGCATGGTGTGCGCATCTGTGCCGAGCTGTATCAGGGTGTGCACAGCTTTACAGAGTTGTAGCAGGGTGTGCACATCTGTATTGTGCTGTAGCAGGGTGAGCACATCTGCACAGAGTTGTAGCATTGTGTGCACATCTGTAAAGAGCTGCAGCAGGGTGTGCATATCTGTGCAGAGCTATAGCAGGGTGTGCGTATCTGTACAGAGCTGTAGCAGGGTGTGTACATTTGGACAGAGTTGTAGCAGGGTGTGCACATCTGTACAGAGCTGTTGCAGGGTGTGCATATCTGTGCAGAGCTGTAGCAGGGTTTGCACATCTGTGCAGAGCTGGAGCAGGGTGTGCACATCTGTACAGAGTTGTTGCAGGGTGTGCACATTTGTCCAGAGTTGTAGCAGCGTGTGCACATACATAGACGTAGCAGGGTGTGTACATCTGTACTGAGCTGTAGCAGGGTGTAGACATCTGTGCAGAACTGTAGCAGGGTGTCCACATCTGTACAGAGTTGTAGCAGTGTGTGCACATCTGTACTGAGCTGTAGCAGGGTGTGCACATTTGCACAGATTTGTATCAGGGTGTGCATATCTGTTCAGAGCTGTTGCAGGGTGTGCACATCTGTCCAGAAATGTAGCAGGGTGTGCACATTTGTGCAGAGCTGTAGCAGGGAGTCCACATCTGTTCAGAGTTGTTGCAAGGTGTGTACATCTGTACTGAGCTGTAGAAGGGTGTGTACATCTATGCTGAGCTGTAGCAGGGTGTGCGCATCTTTTAAGAGCCGTAGCAGGGTGTGACCATCTGTACAGAGTTATAGCATGGTGTGAACATCTGTACAGAGTTGTAGCAGGGTGTGGACATCTCTACAGAGCTGTAGCAGGGTGCGTTCCTCTGTACTGAGTAGAAGTAGGGTGTGCACATCTGTACTGATATAAAGCAGGGTGTGCACATCTGTGCAGAGCTGCAGCTGGATGTGCACATCTGTACTGAACTGGAGCAGGATATGCACATGTGAACAGAGCTGTAGCAGGGTGTGCTCATCTGTACCGAGCTGTAGCAGGGAGTGCACATCTGTTCAGTGCTGTTGCAAGGTGTGTACATCAGTACAGAGATGGAGCAGGGTGTGTACATCTGTACAGAGCTGGAGCAGGGTGTTCACATCTGTTCAGTGCTGTTGCAAGGTGTGTACATCAGTACAGAGATGGAGCAGGGTGTGTACATCTGTACTGAGCTGTAGTAGGGTGTGTACATCTGTACAGAGCTGGAGCAGGGTGTGCACATCTGTACAGAGCTGCAGCAGGGTGTGCACATTTATAGCAGGGTGTGCACATCAGTGCAGAGCTGTAGCAGGGTGTGCACATCAGTGCAGAGCTGTAGCAGGGTGTGCAATGCTTTACAGAGCTGTTGCACGTTGTGCACATCTATATTGAGCTGCAGCAGGGTGTGCACATCTGAACAGAGCATTAGCAGGGTTTGCACATCTGTATAGAGCTGCTGCAGGGTGTGCATATCTGTAAAGAAATGTAGTAGGGTGTGCACATTTGTGCACAGCTGTAGCAGGGAGTGCACATCTGGCCAGAGCTGTAGCAGGGTGTGCACATCTGTGCAGAGTTGTAGCAGGGTGCATTCATCTGTACAGAGTTGTAGCAGGGTGTGCAGATACAGAGATTCAGCAGGGTGTGTTCATCTGAACTGAGCTCTAGCAGGGTGTGTACATCTTTACCGAGCTCGAGCAGGGTTTGCACATCTCTACAGTGTTGTAGAAGGGTGTGCCCATTTGCACATAGTTGTAGCAGGGTGTGCAAATCTGAACAGAGTTGTAGCAGGGTCTGCACATTTGTACAGAGTTGAAGCAGGGTTTCCACATCTTTATAGAGCTGGAGCTGGATGTGCACATCTGTACAGAGCAGTCGCAGGGTGTGCACATCTGTGCAGAGCTCCTGCAGGGTGTGTACAACGGTAGAGAGCTGGAGCAGGGTTTGTACATCTTTACTGAACTGTAGTAGGCTGTGTACATCTGTACAGAGCTGGAGCAGGGTTTGTACATCGAAACAGAGCTGTAGCAGGGTGAGTACATCTGTACAGAGCTGATGCAGGGTGTGAACATCTGTGCAGAGCAGTTGTAGGGTGTGCACATCTGTGCAGAGCTGAAGCAGGGTGTGCACATCTGTACAGAGCTGAAGCATGTTGTGCACATCTGTACAGAGCTGTGGCAGGGTGTGCACATCTGTACAGAGTTGTAGCAGGGTGTCTACATCTGTACAGAGCTGAAGCAGGGTGTGCACATCTGTACAGAGTTATAGCATGGTGTGAACATCTGTACAAAGTTGTAGCAGGGTGTGCACATCTCTACAGAGCTGTAGCAGGGTGCGTTCCTCTGTACTGAGTAGAAGTAGGGTGTGCACATCTGTACTGATATAAAGCAGGGTGTGCACATCTGTACTGAACTGGAGCAGGATATGCACATGTGAACAGAGCTGTAGCAGGGTGTGCTCATCTGTACCGAGCTGTAGCAGGGAGTGCACATCTGTTCAGTGCTGTTGCAAGGTGTGTACATCTGTTCTGAGCTGTAGCAGGGTGTGTACATCAGTACAGAGATGGAGCAGGGTGTGTACATCTGTACTGAGCTGTAGTAGGGTGTGTACATCTGTACAGAGCTGGAGCAGGGTGTGTACATCTATCCACAGCTGGAGCAGGATGTGCACATCTGTAGAGAGCTGCAGCAGGGTGTGCACATTTGTACAGAGCTGTAGCAGGGTGTGCCCATCAGTGCAGAGCTGTAGCAGGGTGTGCAATGCTGTACAGAGCTGTTGCACGGTGTGCACATCTATATTGAGCTGCAGCAGGGTGTGCACATCTGTACAGAGCTGGAGCAGCATTTGCACATTTGTACAGAGTTGTAGAAGAGTGTGCACATCTGAACAGAGCATTAGCAGGGTTTGCACATCTGTATAGAGCTGCTGCAGGGTGTGCATATCTGTAAAGAAATGTAGCAGGGTGTGCACATTTGTGCAGAGTTGTAGCAGGGTGCACTCATCTGTACAGAGTTGTAGCAGGGTGTGCAGATACAGAGATTCAGCAGGGTGTGTTCATCTGAACTGAGCTCTAGCAGGGTGTGTACATCTTTACCGAGCTCGAGCAGGGTTTGCACATCTCTACAGTGTTGTAGAAGGGTGTGCCCATTTGCACAGAGTTGTAGCAGGGTGTGCAAATCTGTACAGAGTTGTAGCAGGGTGTGCACATTTGTACAGAGTTGAAGCAGGGTTTGCACATCTTTACAGAGCTGGAGCTGGATGTACACATCTATACAGAGAAGTCGCAGGGTGTGCACATCTCTACAGAGCTCATGCAGGCTGTGTACAACGGTAGAGAGCTGGAGCAGGGTTTGTACATCTCTACTGAGCTGTAGTAGGCTGTGTACATCTGTACAGAGCTGGAGCAGGGTTTGTACATCGAGACAGAGCTGTAGCAGGGTGAGTACATCTGTACAGAGCTGATGCAGGGTGTGAACATCTGTACAGAGCAGTTGTAGGGTGTGCACATCTGTCCAGAGCTGAAGCAGGGTGTGCACATCTGTACAGAGTTGTAGCAGGGTGTCTACATCTGTACAGAGCTGAAGCAGGGTGTGCACATCTGTACAGAGCTGTGGCAGGGTGTGCACATCTGTACAGAGTTGTAGCAGGGTGTCTACATCTGTGCAGAGCTGTAGCAGGGTGCGTACATCTGTACTGAGTAATAGTAGGGTGTGCACATCTGTACTGAGCTAAAGCTGATGTGTGCGTATCTGTCGTGAGCTGTAGCAGGGTACGTACATCTATGCAGAGCTGTAGCAGGGTGTGTACATCAGTACAGAGCTGATGCAGGGTGTGAACATCTGTACAGAGTTGTAGCAGGGTGTGCACATCTGTGCAGAGCTGTAGCAGGGTGCGTACATCTGTACTGAGTAGTAGTTGGGTGTGCACATCTGTACTGAGCTAAAGCAGGGTGTTTTCCTCTGTGCAGAGCTGTAGCAGGGTGTGCACATCTGTGCTGATCTGGTGCAGGATGTGCACATCTCTACATAGCTGTAGCAGGGTGAGCTCATCTGTACAGAGCTCTAGCAGGATTTGCACATCTGTAGAGAGCTGTAGCAAGGTGTGTTCATCTCCACTGAGCTGTAGTAGGCTGTGTACAACTGTACAGAGCTGGAGCAGGGTGTGGACATCTAGACAGAGCTGGAGCAGGGTGTGCATATCTGTGCAGAGCTGTAGCAGGATGTGCACATCTGTTCAAAGCTGTATCTGGGTGTGCTCATCTGTATTGAGCTGTATCAGTGTGTGCACATCTGTACTGAGCTGGAGCAGGGTGTGCACATCTGTAAAGAGCTTTATCAGGGTTTGCACATCTGTACTGAGCTGCAGCAGGGTTTGCACACCTGGACAGAGCTGTCGCAGAGTGTGCACATCTGTGCAGAATTGTAGCAGGGTGCACATTTGGACAGAGCTGTAGCAGGGCGTGTACATCTGTACAAAGCTGCAGCAGGGTGTGTATATCTGTGCAGAGCTGTAGCAGGGTGTGCACATCTGTACTGAGCTGGAGCAGGGTGTGCACATCTGTAGCGAGCTGGAGCGGGGTGTTCTCATCTGTACAGAGCTGTAGCTGGGTGTGCACATCTGTACAGAGCTGGAGCAGGGTGTGCACATCTGTGCAGAGGTTTAGCTGGGTGTGCACATTCGTACAGAGCTGTAGCAGGGTGTGCACGTCTGTACAGAGCTGTAGTAGGGTGTGCACATCTGGCCAGAGCTTTTGCAGGGTGTGAACATCTGTACAGAGCTGTAGCAGGGAGTGCACATCTGTTCAGAGCTGTATCAGGGTGTGCACGTCTGTACAGAGTTGTAGCAGGGTGTGCAAATCTGTGCAGAGCTGGAGCAGGGTTTGCACATCTGTACAGAGCTGTAGTAGTGTGTGCACATCTGTACTGAGCTGGAGCAGGGTGTGCACATCTGTACTGAGCTTTAGCAGGGTGTGCGCTTCTGTACAGAGCTGTAGCAGGGTGTGCACATCCATGCAGAGCTGTAGCAGGGTGTGACCATCTGTATTGTGCTGTAGCAGGGTGTGCATATCTTTACTGAGCTCTAGCAGGGTGTGTACATCTGTACAGATCTGAAGCAGGGTGCGCACATCTGTACAGAGCTGTAGCATGATCTGCACATTTGTACAGAGCTGTAGCAGAGTGTGTACATCTGTACAGAGCTGTAGCAGGGTCTGCACATCTGTACAGAGCTGTAGCAGAGTGTGTACATCTGTACAGAGCTGTAGCAGGGGTCTGCACATCTGTACAGAGCTGCATCAGGGGTGTGTACATCTGTACAGAGTTGTAGCAGGGTTTGCACATCTGTACTGAGCTGTAGCTGGGTGCGCACATCTGTACAGAGCTGGAGCAGGGTGTGCACATCTGCACAGAGCTGTAGCAGGATCTGCACATTTGTGCGTACATCTGTACAGAGCTGTAGCAGGATCTGCACATTTGTACAGAGCTGTAGCAGGGTGCGCACATCTGTACTGAGCTAAAGCAGGGTGTTTTCCTCTGTGCAGAGCTGTAGCAGGGTGTGCACATCTGTGCTGATCTGGTGCAGGATGTGCACATCTCTACATAGCTGTAGCAGGGTGAGCTCATCTGTACAGAGCTCTAGCAGGGATTTGCACATCTGTAGAGAGCTGTAGCAAGGTGTGTTCATCTCCACTGAGCTGTAGTAGGCTGTGCACAACTGTACAGAGCTGGAGCAGGGTGGACATCTAGACAGAGCTAAAGCAGGGTGTGCATATCTGTGCAGAGCTGTAGCAGGATGTGCACATCTGTTCAAAATCTGTATCTGGGTGTGCTCATCTGTATTGAGCTGTATCAGGGTGTGCACATCTGTACAGAGCTGGAGCAGGGTGTGCACATCTGTAAAGAGCTTTATCAGGGTTTGCACATGAGCTGTAGGCTGTGTACAACTGTACAGAGCTGCAGCAGGGTTTGGACATCTGGACAGAGCTGAGCAGGGTGTGCACATCTGTGCAGAATTGTAGCAGGGTGCACATCTGGACAGAGCTGTAGCTGGGTGTGCTCATCTGTACAAAGCTGCAGCAGGGTGTGTATATCTGTGCAGAGCTGGAGCAGGGTGTGCACATCTGTACTGAGCTGGAGCAGGGTGTGCACATCTGTAGCGAGCTGGAGCGGGGTGTTCTCATCTGTACAGAGCTGTAGCTGGGTGTGCACATCTGTACAGAGCTGGAGCAGGGTGTGCACATCTGTGCAGAGGTTTAGCTGGGTGTGCACATTCGTACAGAGCTGTAGCAGGGTGTGCACGTCTGTACAGAGCTGTAGTAGGGTGTGCACATCTGGCCAGAGCTTTTGCAGGGTGTGAACATCTGTACAGAGCTGTAGCAGGGAGTGCACATCTGTTCAGAGCTGTATCAGGGTGTGCGCGTCTGTACAGAGTTGTAGCAGGGTGTGCAAATCTGTGCAGAGCTGGAGCAGGGTTTGCACATCTGTACAGAGCTGTAGTAGTGTGTGCACATCTGTACTGAGCTGGAGCAGGGTGTGCACATCTGTACTGAGCTTTAGCAGGGTGTGCGCTTCTGTACAGAGCTGTAGCAGGGTGTGCACATCCATGCAGAGCTGTAGCAGGGTGTGACCATCTGTATTGTGCTGTAGCAGGGTGTGCATATCTTTACTGAGCTCTAGCAGGGTGTGTACATCTGTACAGATCTGAAGCAGGGTGCGCACATCTGTACAGAGCTGTAGCATGATCTGCACATTTGTACAGAGCTGTAGCAGAGTGTGTACATCTGTACAGAGCTGTAGCAGGGTCTGCACATCTGTACAGAGCTGTAGCAGAGTGTGTACATCTGTACAGAGCTGTAGCAGGGTCTGCACATCTGTACAGAGCTGCATCAGGGTGTGTACATCTGTACAGAGTTGTAGCAGGGTTTGCACATCTGTACTGAGCTGTAGCTGGGTGCGCACATCTGTACAGAGCTGGAGCAGGGTGTGCACATCTGCACAGAGCTGTAGCAGGATCTGCACATTTGTACAGAGCTGTAGCAGAGTGCGTACATCTGTACAGAGCTGTAGCAGGATCTGCACATTTGTACAGAGCTGTAGCAGGGTGCGCACATCTGTACAGAGCTGGAGCAGGGTGTGCACATCTGTACAGAGCTGTAGCAAGGAGTGCACATCTGTGCAGAGCTGTAGCATGGTGTGCATTTCTGTACAGAGCTGTTGCAGGGTCTGCATGTCTGTTCAGAGCTGCAGCAAGGTGTGCATGTCTGTGCAGAGCTGTAGCTGGGTGTGCACATTTGTACAGAGCTGGAACAGGGTTTGCACATCTGCACAGAGCTGTAGCAAGGTGTGCACTTCTGTACTGAGCTGGAACAGCGTGTGCACATCTGCTCAAAGCTGTAGCAGAGTGTGTACATCTGTACAGAGCTGGAACAGGGTGTGCGCATCTGTATAGAGCTGTAGCAGGGTGTGCACATCTGTGCAGAGCTGTAGCAGGGTGTGCACATCTGTTTCGAGCTGTAGCAGGGTGTGCACATCTGTCCAGAGCTGTAGCAGGGTGTGCGCTTCTGTACAGAGTTGTAGCAGGGTGTGCACATCTGTGCAGAGCTGGAGCAGGGTTTGCACATCTGTACAGAGCTGGAGCAGGGTGTGCACATCTATACAGAGTAGTTGCAAGTTGTGCACATCTGTACACAGCTGAAGCAGAGTGTGTACATCTGTACAGAGCTGTAGCAGGGTCTGCACATCTGTACAGAGCTGCATCAGGGTGTGCACATCTGTACAGAGCTGGAGCAGGGTTTGCACTTCTGTACAGAGCTGGAGCAGGGTGTGCACATCTGTACAGGGCTGTAGTAGGGTGTGCATTTCTGTACAGAGCTGTTGCAGGGTCTGCATGTCTGTTCAGAGCTGCAGCACGGTGTGCTTGTCTGTACAGAGCTGTAGCCGGGTGTGCACATTCGTACAGAGCTGGAGCAGGGTTTGCACATCTGTTCAGAGCTGGAGCAAGGTGTGGACATCTGTGAAGAGCTGCAGCAGGGTGTGCATATCTGTGCAGAGCTGTAGCACAGTGTGCACATTTGTACAGAGCTGCAGCAGGGTTTGCACATCTGTACAGAGCTGTAGCAGGGTGTGCACATTTGTGCAGAGCTGTGACAGGGTGTGCACATCTGTACTGAGCTGTAGCAGGGTGTGCACATCTGGACAGAGCTGTAGCAGGGTATGTACATCTGTACAAAGCTGCAGCAGGGTGTGTATTTCTGTGCAGAGCTGTAGCAGGGTGTGCACATCTGTACAGAGCTATAGCAGGGTGTGCTCATCTGTACAGAGCTGTAGCAGGGTGTGCACTTCTGTGCCGAGCTTTAGCAGGGTGTGCACATTCGTACAGAGCTGTTGCAGGGTTTGTACATCTGTACAAAGCTGCAGCAGGGTTTGCACATCTGTACAAAGCTGCAGCAGGGCGTGTATATCCGTGCAGAGCTTTAGCAGGGTGTGCACATTTGTACTGAGCTGGAGCAGGGTGTGCACATTATGACAGAGTTGTATCAGGGTGTGCACATCTGGACAGAGTTTTTGCAGGTGTGCACAAACAGAGTTGTAGCAGAGTGTCTACATCTGTACTTAGCTGTAGCAGGGTGTGCACACCTGTGCCGAGCTCGAGCACGGTGTGTACATCTGTGCAAAGCTGTGGCAGGCTGTGCCCATACAGAGTTGTAGCAGGGTGTGCACATCTGTACTGAGCTGTAGCACGGTGTGTACATCTGTGCATAGCTGTAGCAGGGTGTGCACATTTGGACAGAGTTGTAGCAGGGTGTGCACATCTGTACAGAGTTGTAGCAGGGTGCGCACATACAGAGCTGTAGCAGGGTGCGTACATCTGTACTGAGCTGTAGCAGGGTGTGTACATCTGTACAGAGCACTAGCAGGGTGTGCACACACAGAGTTGTAGCAGTGTGTGCACATCTGTACTGAGCTGTAGCAGGGTGTGTACATCTGTACTGAGCTATAGCAGAGTGTCTACATCTGTGCAGAGCTGGAGCAGGGTGTGCACATCTGTACAGAGCTGTAGCAGGATCTGCACATTTGTACAGAGCTGTAGCAGAGTGTGTACATCTGAACAGAGCTGTAGCAGGGTCTGCACATCTGTACAGAGCTGTAGCAGAGTGTGTACATCTGTACAGAGCTGTTGCAGGGTCTGCATGTCTGTTCAGAGCTGCATCAGGGTGTGCACATCTGTACAGAGCTGTAGCCGGGTGTGCACATTCGTACAGAGCTGGAGCAGGGTTTGCACATCTGTTCAGAGCTGGAGCAAGGTGTGGACATCTGTGAAGAGCTGCAGCAGGGTGTGCATATCTGTGCAGAGCTGTAGCACAGTGTGCACATTTGTACAGAGCTGCAGCAGGGTTTGCACATCTGTACAGAGCTGTAGCAGGGTGTGCACATTTGTGCAGAGCTGTGACAGGGTGTGCACATCTGTACTGAGCTGTAGCAGGGTGTGCACATCTGGACAGAGTTGTAGCAGGGTGCGCACATACAGAGCTGTAGCAGGGTGCGTACATCTGTACTGAGCTGTAGCAGGGTGTGTACATCTGTACAGAGCACTAGCAGGGTGTGCACACACAGAGTTGTAGCAGTGTGTGCACATCTGTACTGAGCTGTAGCAGGGTGTGTACATCTGTACTGAGCTATAGCAGAGTGTCTACATCTGTGCAGAGCTGGAGCAGGGTGTGCACATCTGTACAGAGCTGTAGCAGGATCTGCACATTTGTACAGAGCTGTAGCAGAGTGTGTACATCTGAACAGAGCTGTAGCAGGGTCTGCACATCTGTACAGAGCTGTAGCAGAGTGTGTACATCTGTACAGAGCTGTTGCAGGGTCTGCATGTCTGTTCAGAGCTGCATCAGGGTGTGCACATCTGTACAGAGCTGTAGCCGGGTGTGCACATTCGTACAGAGCTGGAGCAGGGTTTGCACATCTGTTCAGAGCTGGAGCAAGGTGTGGACATCTGTGAAGAGCTGCAGCAGGGTGTGCATATCTGTGCAGAGCTGTAGCACAGTGTGCACATTTGTACAGAGCTGCAGCAGGGTTTGCACATCTGTACAGAGCTGTAGCAGGGTGTGCACATTTGTGCAGAGCTGTGACAGGGTGTGCACATCTGTACTGAGCTGTAGCAGGGTGTGCACATCTGGACAGAGCTGTAGCAGGGTATGTACATCTGTACAAAGCTGCAGCAGGGTGTGTATTTCTGTGCAGAGCTGTAGCAGGGTGTGCACATCTGTACAGAGCTATAGCAGGGTGTGCTCATCTGTACAGAGCTGTAGCAGGGTGTGCACTTCTGTGCCGAGCTTTAGCAGGGTGTGCACATTCGTACAGAGCTGTTGCAGGGTTTGTACATCTGTACAAAGCTGCAGCAGGGTTTGCACATCTGTACAAAGCTGCAGCAGGGCGTGTATATCCGTGCAGAGCTTTAGCAGGGTGTGCACATTTGTACTGAGCTGGAGCAGGGTGTGCACATTATGACAGAGTTGTATCAGGGTGTGCACATCTGGACAGAGTTTTTGCAGGGTGTGCACAAACAGAGTTGTAGCAGAGTGTCTACATCTGTACTTAGCTGTAGCAGGGTGTGCACACCTGTGCCGAGCTCTAGCACGGTGTGTACATCTGTGCAAAGCTGTGGCAGGCTGTGCACATACAGAGTTGTAGCAGGGTGTGCACATCTGTACTGAGCTGTAGCACGGTGTGTACATCTGTGCATAGCTGTAGCAGGGTGTGCACATTTGGACAGAGTTGTAGCAGGGTGTGCACATCTGTACAGAGTTGTAGCAGGGTGCGCACATACAGAGCTGTAGCAGGGTGCGTACATCTGTACTGAGCTGTAGCAGGGTGTGTACATCTGTACAGAGCACTAGCAGGGTGTGCACACACAGAGTTGTAGCAGTGTGTGCACATCTGTACTGAGCTGTAGCAGGGTGTATACATCTGTACTGAGCTATAGCAGAGTGTCTACATCTGTGCAGAGCTGGAGCAGGGTGTGCACATCTGTACAGAGCTGTAGCATGATCTGCACATTTGTACAGAGCTGTAGCAGAGTGTGTACATCTGTACAGAGCTGTAGCAGGGTCTGCACATCTGTACAGAGCTGTAGCAGAGTGTGTACATCTGTACAGAGCTGTAGCAGGGTCTGCACATCTGTACAGAGCTGCATCAGGGTGTGTACATCTGTACAGAGTTGTAGCAGGGTTTGCACATCTGTACTGAGCTGTAGCTGGGTGCGCACATCTGTACAGAGCTGAAGCAGGGTGTGCACATCTGTACAGAGCTGTAGCAGGATCTGCACATTTGTACAGAGCTGTAGCAGAGTGTGTACATCTGTACAGAGCTGTAGCAGGATCTGCACATTTGTACAGAGCTGTAGCAGAGTGTGTACATCTGTACAGAGCTGTAGCAGGGTGTGCACATCTGTGCAGAGCTGTAGCAGGGTGTGCACATCTGTGCAGAGCTGTAGCAGGGTGTGCACATCTGTATCGAGGTGTTGCAGGGTGTGCACATCTGTATCGAGGTGTAGCAGGGTGTGCACATCTGTCAAGAGCTGTAGCAGGGTGTGCGCGTCTGTACAGAGTTGTAGCAGGGTGTGCACATCTGTGCAGAGCTGGAGCAGGGTTTGCACATCTGTACAGAGCTGGAGCAGGGTGTGCACATCTATACAGAGTAGTTGCAAGGTGTGCACATCTGTACACAGCTGTAGCAGAGTGTGCACATCTGTACAGAGCTGTAGCAGGGTCTGCACATCTGTACGAGGTGCATCAGGGTGTGCACATCTGTACAGAGTTGTAGCATGGTGTGCATTTCTGTACAGAGCTGTTGCAGGGTCTGCATGTCTGTTCAGAGCTGCAGCACGGTGTGCATGTCTGTACAGAGCTGTAGCTGGGTGTGCACATTTGTACAGAGCTGGAGCAGGGTTTGCACATCTGTTCAGAGCTGGAGCAAGGTGTGGACATCTGTGAAGAGCTGCAGCAGGGTGTGCATATCTGTGCAGAGCTGTAGCACAGTGTGCACATTTGTACAGAGCTGCAGCAGGGGTTGCTCATCTGTACAGAGCTGTAGCAGGGTGTGCACATTTGTGCAGAGCTGTGACAGGGTGTGCACATCTGTACTGAGCTGTAGCAGGGTGTGCACATCTGGACAGAGCTGTAGCAGGGTATGTACATCTGTACAAAGCTGCAGCAGGGTGTGTATTTCTGTGCCGAGCTGTAGCAGGGTGTGCACATCTGTACTGAGCTGGAGCAGGGTTTGCACATCTGTACAGAGCTGTAGCAGGGTGTGCTCATCTGTACAGAGCTGTAGCAGGGTGTGCACTTCTGTGCTGAGCTTTAGCAGGGTGTGCACATTCGTACAGAGCTGTTGCAGGGTTTGTACATCTGTACAAAGCTGCAGCAGGGCGTGTATATCTGTGCAGAGCTTTAGCAGGGTGTGCACATTTGTACTGAGCTGGAGCAGGGTGTGCACATCTGTACCGATCTTTAGCAGGGTATGTACATCTGTTCAAAGCTGTAGCATGGTGTGCACTTCTGTACTGAGCTGGAGCAGCGTGTGCACATCTGTTCAAAGCTGTAGCAGAGTGTGTACATCTGTACAGAGCTGGAACAGGGTGTGCGCGTCTGTATAGAGCTGTATCAGGGTGTGCACATCTGTGCAGAGCTGTAGCAGGGTGTGCACATCTGTATCGAGCTGTAGCAGGGTGTGCACATCTGTCCAGAGCTGTAGCAGGGTGTGCGCGTCTGTACAGAGTTGTAGCAGGGTGTGCACATCTGTGCAGAGCTGGAGCAGGGTTTGCACATCTGTACAGAGCTGGAGCAGGGTGTGCACATCTGTACAGAGTAGCAGGGTGTGCGCATCTGTACACAGCTGTAGCAGAGTGTGTACATCTGTACAGAGCTTTAGCAGGGTCTGCACATCTGTACAGAGCTGCATCACAGTGTGCACATCTGTACAGAGTTGTAGCAGGGTTTGCACATCTGTTCAGAGCTGTAGCAGGGTGTGCACATCTGTACAGAGCTGGAGCAGGGTGTGCACATCTGTACAGAGCTGTAGTAGGGTGTGCACATCTGTACAGAGCTGTAGCAGAGTGTGTACATCTTTGCAGAGCTGGAGCTGGGTTTGCACATCTATACAGCGCTGTAGCAGAGTGTGCACATCTGTGCAGGGCTGTAGCCGGGTGTGCTCATCTGTACAGAGCTGTAGCAGGGTGTGCACATCTGTGCAGAGCTTTAGCAGGGTGTGCACATTCGTACAGAGCTGTTGCAGGGTGTGCACATCTGTACAGAGCTGCAGCATGGTGTGCACTTCTGTACAGAGTTGTAGCAGGGTGTGCACATCTGTACAGAGCTGTAGCAGAGTGTGCACATATGTGCAGCGCTGTAGCAGGGTGTGCTCATCTGTACAGAGCTGTAGCAGGGTGTGCACATCTGTGCAGAGCTTTATCAGGGTGTGCACATTCGTACAGAGTTGTTGCCGGGTGTGCACATCTGTACAGAGCTGCAGCATGGTGTGCACTTCTGTACAGAGTTGTAGCAGGGTGTGCACATCTGTACAGAGTTGTAGCAGGGTGTGCACATCTGTACTGAGCTGTAGCAGGGTGTGCACATCTGTACAGAGCTGTAGCAGAGTGTGTACATCTGTGCAGAGCTGGAGCAGGGTTTGCACATCTGTACAGAGCTGTAGCAGAGTGTGCACATCTGTGCAGGGCTGTAGCAGGGTGTGCTCATCTGTACAGAGCTGTGGCAGGGTGTGCACATCTGTGCAGAGCTTTAGCAGGGTGTGCACATTCGTACAGAGCTGTTGCAGGGTGTGCACCTCTGTATCGAGCTGCAGCATGGTGTGCACTTCTGTACAGAGTTGTAGCAGGGTTTGCACATCTGTACAGAGCTGTAGCAGGGTGTGCACATCAGTGCAGGGCTGTAGCAGGGTGTGTCAAAGCATTTCTAGCATTTGACGTGACGTCATACTGCTTCTCCCTCCCTCAATTCAGTTGGAGCTTGCGTTTCGTCTTCCCCTCCTGCTCCAGTTATCAATCACTCATCCAGCTTTTTTTACCTTTCTAAAACTCAGCCATTATATTAATCTCCCTACATCATGTCTTCATCTCAGGCACACATCTCCACCCATAATAACACCCCTTCTATCACACTGTGTCTCCGTCTATTTCTTTCTCTCTCTCTCTCTCTCTCTTTCTCTGTGTCTAATGTATAGTTCTGCTTTAAGTGTTTCTCCTTCCTACTGTTTGTATCTGTTGCCTGCTGTTTTTGGATTCTGCTCAATCTTAATTTATATGTGCTATTTTATCTTGTTTTTTTGAGTTATTTTTGCATGTTCATTTGAGTTTTATAAACTAAAAATGAAAATTTGCTGATCGCTAACTTTGTGAAATAAACAAGCAAATGAAAAAAAAATGCCCGTAGAAAAAAAAAAAAAAAAAAACACGCTCATTCACTCTAAAATCCATAAATTCTTGGTGATTTGTTGTCTGTCATTCTCTCCTCACTGATAAACAGGTAGTTTTGAGCAAGTGTCCTTTCTGAGAAAATGAGCTTTGCTCTGATTGGCCGGGATACAGAGTGAAACGCCAAAACAGTCATGATAGCATAACGAGGGAGAGAGAGGTGTGCAGGGCGAGTGAGGCTATGGGAGGGAGCAGGGCACACACATAGAGCCGGTCGGTGTGAGCTATCCAGGTGTGTTTCCCGAAAGCGCAGGTGCTAACTAACATAGTTGTGAGCACTGACCGTGAATGGATGAACTATGTACGTTGCTAACTTGGTCAGCAGCTATGCTCTTGGGCAACGCACCCCAGAGCAGGTCTGTCTGTGATGTGTAAAACGGCTGGAATTTCAAGCTGTGTGCTTCAAATTCTTAAGTGGTAAAGCGACTATGATGGCTAAACCAGGTGGTTTTCAAAGTCAACCTTCACTGGGCTGTTAGAAAGAAGGGATACTGAAGTTCAGGTAACCTGAACTTATTGCGCAAGATTTTTCAGTCACACTTTAGATGAAGTGTTGCTCATAAAGGCTTTATACAGCATGTATAATGCCTTCATAAACGAGTCAGAATGTCTTCATAAATCATATGTAAGCAAATATCATGCTTTGTTAAGGGTGAAATAACACATCCTTATTCCGCATGTGATGCCAGATGTGACAGTGACAATGTCACTTAGCTGACAGTGTCACCCTTTATAGCATCTAGACACTAGCTAAGTGACGTTGTCATTTATATCACATCTGGCATCATGTGCTGAATAAGGATGTGTTATTTCACCCTTTACAAAGCATGAAATTTGCTTATGTATGATTTATGAAGACATTAAGTCTTATTTATGAAGGCATTATACATGCTGTATAAAGCCCTCATGAGCAACACTTCATCTGTAGTGTGACCGATTTTTTCATAAGATGGTTCCCTAAACTTGTTGGCGATGATTAGTTTGAACCGGAACTGTCTGATTCTGTGACCAGGTATGAATGAGGTTGAACAGTCTTGGCTGCACTGAGAGCCAGTCATGTCATGCAGAGTGACAGTGAAAGAGCTGCTGTAATGCTCAGAGAGAGGCGTTAGCCTGTTTGTGCTAACAGGTCGTGCTAGTAAGAACATCTTGGGCCCGCAGCCCTTCCTCAGTGTGGCCTCTATGGGTCTGGGCTGTGGGAGGTTCTGCTGCTGGCTGCACTGAGGATGCTGCTGTGCTCGATATGGACACAGCTAATGCTAATGCTAACCGCGGGTGGTGCACCCCTGGACATTGATCTCCGCTTGCTGTGCTGTGGGCACAGTGCGAGTGACCTGCACGTCTGGATCTCAGTGGGGGAGGTGCTTGGCTGTGATTTGGAAAGGTGTTATTCCCATCCATCCACACTGGGGCTAGGGTGAGATCAGTCCTTCTGTTGGGCCATTAATCAGAGCCCTGAACTTACCATTTATGCCCCAGTCTTTGGGTGTTGCTTTGAATGAAAGTATCAGATAAATAACGGTAGCGTAACGTGACTGTGTGTATAAACAGTATCAGTTCCATGGACAGCTGCAGTCTTCCTGAGCCCCTCCTGGCCTCTTAGTGCTGCTGGGAAAAGCACAGAGACTCATTACTGCACTTCCTGTTCTGTCTTCCTGGCAAACACTGATTCAATCAATCAATTATGACATCACACCGCATTAGGGGCTTAACCGAGAAGCAGTACTCCTCGGAAATACACACAGAGACAAGCACAGACACACACACACACACACACACACACACACACACACACACATGCACACAGGTCGAGTCACACACTGACACAAATATCTATACACACTTAGGAACACAAAAAAAAACCACACACACACACACACACACACACGCACTGACTCACACACACACTCACACGCAAAGACAGGCAAAGTCACACACTGACACAAATATTTATACAAACTTAGCAACGCATGCACACGCACACACACACACACACACACACCTCCTCATTGGGGCATTGTGAAGGTTTTCTTTTTCCTTTTTGAAATTCTCAATTTTGTGTTGTATATTTGGAATACTTTGCAACAGTTTTCATTGCACTTAATACCAGACTGACTCTGGGATATCTTGCAATGATTCAGGGGAGCTGCCACATGGCAGTGCGCCACAGCCTGAGCTGAGTCTCTTAAGCAACTAATCATTGTGCTGCGCAGGTAAAAAGAGCCTTTCACTCAACCAATCTCTGCTCGCCAGACAGTGGCGTTGTGCAAGCCAAATTTTTGGGTGGGCACAGCTCAGCTATACTGTACAATTTTAATTTGTCTCCTTTACATAAATAATACCCATGCAAATAAGCTTTTTTTTATTGAATTTTGTTGTTTACAATTCAGCAAATCTTTTCCCCCATAGTTTTCTGTTTTAGGCTACATAAATAAAAAATAATATTCAAAAAAGAGTCCACATGTCCTATTCCCAGCAGTCAGTTAATAGTCAAACCACTTACACCGCATTCCTTCCCCATCCTGATGCTTGGTAGGAACATGTTCACATGCATTGCATGAGTTTTAGCCTCGTGATTGACTGAAATATTTGCATTCTGGAGAAGGTGTACAAGTGTACCTAATAAAGTGACCACCGAGGTCATCCTGCACATTCGGTAGCAGATCAGTAAAAGGTAGAGCTAAAGAGAAATCCTCTGTACAGTTGAATCCCAGTTAGCCTGAAGTATAAAACCCAACCTAATTGTGAGGCATTATCTGAAAATAGCTCTGCGTCTTTTCACCTAAGTACAGAATAAGTTTTGATCATTTTCATTTCAAGAAGCAATAATAACAACAATAGTACTTCACTATCCTGAAGGAAATATGCTGCTGAAGTTGCAGCCTTCAAGAATTGCCCGGAATTACCCTACCTTACATTTTTGTCCACTCCATCTAGTCTTCGCACATGTATTGGACGTGACATCACAAACTATACAACAAAAGGATAAGAAAATAATTTAATATCTTTAATATTAAATTGATGGGTAAGTCATTTAAGGTAGTGTTTTGCGTTGTCAAACTATTTTTACACACACGTAGCCATCAGCACAAGGGATATTTCTGAAAAAGTACCAAAAATACGCACATTTAATTGGAAATTGAAAGAATGTATGTTCTAAAGCAAGGGAATACATTTTCAAGCCTGAGTAGCCAAGCTTAGTGTTAGGCTACCTGTCCACTCGTCAGCATCACATGTAAGCTTGTCCGTGCAACCTGCTGGGGAACGGAAATAGATACCAGTTTCATCTGTTATGGGCTCGTTTCGACCGCAACGCTAATAGTTCGCTAATAATTCCCGAGATGGGATTCACTCAGGCCCGCCTGTTGAGCAAAGATAAACCAATAGAAGTTCAGCATGAGACTACCCTGAGACGTGTGGATGACACGAGCTGCGCAACGTTGCACTTATGGACAAGTTCTGCTGATTCGTCATAGCTAAATCTGATTTTGCGACATGGGGATGGGGGGAAAGAAAGAAACCTCCACGATTCTGGGCTGCCCTAGATGTATAGGCACAGCGCCACTGTCGCCAGATGTCAACAGCTTCAGGGACACTGCTGAATGCTACCAGTCATGTAGGCTTATGTACCAGATCTTACCTGGATATTTCCATGAGCAGTGTAGACAGTGCACTTGGAAATAATGTGACCTAGAGAAATCAACTAAATCCACTCCTCAAATGAAGATGAGGGATGCCGCTCTGCTTAAAAGCTGATGCCATTTTGTTGACTCATCATTATTGATAAGGCGTAGTTTGGAGTGGCTTTAGCCAAACCAGGCTTGGCATTATGGGTCGGCCTAGGTGGACCTAGGCCCACCCACTCATCTACAGGCCCACGCTAAACTTTTCTTTTAAAAAATAATATATATTGTTTTAAATACATTTCATGATTCAATTCATTAATGATTCAAATTTGTTAATTTTAAAAAAAGATTTTTAAAGGTTGGTTATGTTGACACTTTAACCGTGGTCAACGTGGCCGCTTTTAAGGAGATGCGCTGCAGCGCAGCCTGCGCGTAGAAGATTCCAGAGCGCTCCTCTTTGGTCAGAACCAAGGAGAGCGGTCGCGTATGGAACGCCATCCAGGTCAAATACACGTGAATTCTAACACGTAAACAACACGTTAACAACACGTTAACAACACGTAGACAACGCGTCAATTTTTCACGCGTTGTTAACGTGTTAACGTGTTGATAACACGTAGACAACACGTAAACAACACGTAGAGAACAGTTAACAACGCGTTGTCGATTGTCGACGTGTTCATTTCACGTGATTGTGAGCCCTTTGGCCACTTGTCCAGTTTGAAAGGCTGAGAGTCCTAAGTTCCCATTGGCTCCTGAGCAGTAGGGTTAAATCATTTCTGTAAGCCTGGGGGTTTCCAAACCACTATTTAACATGATGAGGAACCTCTTTCTTTCTTATTGCCATTTTCTTCCGTTATTGTGCAGCTTATGAAAATAAAACATTTGGATTGCAGTTTTATAACTTTATATTAGTTATTAAGTTATAAATTATTTTTATCAGGATAAAATTGCCTCCGATTTTTGTCATTTATTCTTGCAGGTGTGTAAATGTTACCGGCTACCTTTTAATGTTATAAGTACGTTAATTAGTCTGTCTATATTGCTCTGTTTAAATTATTGTGCTTTCTTATATAGTAACGTTAAGTGTTTTGTGCTGTTAAGGACGGCGCTACAGTGGAAACAACCGTCATTTAAGCTGGCGTAACCCCGCAAGGATCTACGCATTTATTTTTCTAAATAGGCTATTCGGCTATATCACAACTTGCGACAATACTGTAATGAGTAATTGGATTGATGGGGAGAAAGTGATTGCACCTGCAATCGGGGGGATAATGAATGGAGAAGATTTAAATTCAAAAATTGCGGCGGCTCGTGTGTTTTGGGAGTGGAGCTTTGTGAATGTCATATGGGGCAGTAGCCCAGCCGAGCAACCTGTATTTTGCACTCATTGCTGGAGGGTGGGTGCCGCTCGCATGCCAGTTAGGGCTGCCGGCGGTGAAGACAGGCACTGGGTGTCAGGGCGAGGTTCCGGCGTGGGGCAGGGCTATGGTATGGTTAGGTAGCGGGGATATAGGAGTGCCGTTGTCCGCTCTCCAGTGTTGCAGAGGCTTGTCTGTCGTTGGTGGAAGCGCCTCACTGCGCTGAACCGGCGGGTCCCCCCCCCCAAAGCAAATCTTGAAGCCGGACCAGCGCCAAAACCCTGGTTGCCGTGGCAGTCATTTTTTAAATGACTACAAGCAGGTGGTTTAACTTTCCTATCCCATTGGACCCAGGTGCAATAATGGAGATAATATAGATCCTGTAATCCTGAGATCCAAATAAAATACTCATTCACAATTTTGGTGACTTTTACAAAGTAATCGGTCATCTCATATAATTTTATTATATTGTGCCTTGAATCAGAAGAAACTTATATTTTTTGTGCATTTTTTTTTTTTTTTTTGTCAGATGGTGGACAGTAGAGCAAATGTGGTACAGATTTTTTTTTTTAAGTAATTACTCAGTTACATGTGTTAATATATGTATGCACTTTATTTTGCATGTTTACAGAGACCCCCATTCAATTTAAGCATTTTCAATTTGAGTATTAAAGGTACAGATCACCTGTGGGTAGAGGGCCACTGGAACTATTTTCTGGGAGGGGGTGCTGTGGACCGAGCCTCTAGGGAGGTAAACAAAGCCAAATTAAGAGGCTCAATCATCATCATAAATCATCTCATAAATAGTGACTGTACACATCTGCTGACCTTATGACGTAGTAACCAAAGCAACTGAATGAGTGCTTATTTCATATAGGCACACAAAAAAACACCTGAACAAAAAATGATAGTCTACTAAATCATTTACAATTACAAACAAAAGGGACCAAATCAAACTGTGCACAAGATTTTTCAGCAACTGGCATCTAAAATAATTCAAGAGTCAGCAGCTGTATTGCCTATTTCACAGGACCTCTAATGGTACCATTGTTGATGTCAAAACAAAGCCTTTCAGTAGGCCTACTCTACCCACCAATGCAGGCTATCTCACTTTGTCTCAGTCTAATGCTTTGCCAAAAGTGGACCTTCGCTCAGTTGTCCTTTATCAGGGTGGGAATATTGATGACATCCAAAATGTCACAAGAACACTCATTATTGCCAAGTGGGTGAGTCTCTCTGTCATGGTGTCGCTATGCGACAGAGATTGAGAGTGACAGGCATAGCTTTATGAGCTTCTGCACCTCCGGCATCATGCTTTGGGTTTGTGGCTGCAGGTCCTGGAGGATGGACATCACATCCTTGATGGCGGTGACCTCTCAGCCTTCAAGACATATCTCCCACCATAGCCAACTCCAGGTTTTGCCACTCTGGCTTGCTCTTGATGGCTGACCTGTACACACTGCGCACAATGCTGTCACAGTCTGAACTGTATTAAAGCCACTGCCACTCTTTGCATCAGGTGGCTCTACAGGAGCGAAAGTGCAGCTCTCCCTGGTAAATTTCTGGGCAGGGAATGTGTAATTATCTGGTGGTCTGAAGGACATTGCAACTGCCTTTGAGTAGCCTCAGGAAGGAAGGAGAGGAGTGTAGTAGGCCTACTACAGAATGGGGCTCTCTGCTGTGGCCCCTGTTGCTTTCGGCCTACTGGCACAGATCTGTGAGGTACTGCTTGTGCTGTTGTCAAAGTGAAGTTTCTCTCTCTCTCTCTCTCTCTCTCTCTGGTGCTTTGCTGGCTCAGAGGGAAGTTTGGAAAAGAAATTGCGAAACCACTTTTAGGGCATTACTGAACAGCTAGCCTAATTTGCCCCCACATACTAGCAAACAAGGGCAACCTCATAATCTACGGACGCAGAAACAGTCCAGCCACAAGCAACAGTTTTGACAATGGCACACTGATTAAGCGCAGAAAACATGTTTTTATTTATTCAATGATTACCATTTTAATTGTGGTGAAAAGTCAGACATGGTATATTTATTTATCCTCTATATCACTGTGATGCAACCTCTCTCTTACAACAATATACATGGCAACTCTACTGCTTTTGGTGGTAGACTACCGCTTTCGGGGCCTTTCATTCTGAAAAAAACACCCCAAAAGCGGTAGAGTTGGCATGTGTTGAGGATTATAGTTCAATGTTTCTCATCATATTCATCAGTAGATCAATTGCCATGTTGAATAACCATAATCAATAATCATAATCAGTATCCATATAATGTATGCAGCAGTAACACCCATGCACACACAAATACACATACAAGCAGTTCGCACACACGAGCAGTGCACACAGACACATGCACACACACATACACACACAGCACACGTACATATACACATGCACAGACACACACACATTCAAGCAGTTCACACAAACACACACACACGCACACACACACACACACATACAAGCAATTCAATTCACACATGAGCAGCTCACTCACACATAAGCAGCAGGCTTCTGTAGCTTTGATTAGTAAGCGGGCTTCTGTTTAGTTGATTTGAAAACATTATCAGGTGATGCATTTGATTTCTGTAGCTTTGATCAATATTTGTTCAGTAAAATCATTAGTTGTCACTGAAAACATAATAAATTGAATCATTTATGTATCTACTTGTATCCTATTCATCTGGCTGTATTTTTCCTCTCTTGACTGTAATTTTCCAGTCCTTTGTAGTGATGTGCATCCTTATCTTTGCTTGAAGTTCTGAAGGTTAGTGGGCAGTGTTTTTGGTTTGCCTGTCCCTTGTAGCGTGAGAATGAGAAAGCAGAAAGACCATATTTGCAAGATATTTCCTGTGATGACGGTATAAAAACTGGGTATGAAAGGCAAGAAAGCAGAAAAGACCATATTTGGAAGATATTTCCTGTGATGAAGGTATAAAAAACTAGGTGTGAAAGGCAAGATGTGAGTTCTTCTTGCACAAAAAGAACTCGGCTTTATATTTATCAACATGCCACAATAAAGCCTAATTGTCTGAAGAATCTGTCTCTCTCCAATTGCTTGGGGATGGGGCAACCTCATAATCTGAAAATATGTCTGAATGAAAACCACAACACATGTATGCAACAATGTTAAAAAGCACAATAGTGTAGTGAATGCTGAAAGCAGGTACATTTTAGTGTTACACTGGTGTTTTTGAAATAACTTTAGTAGCATAGTTAATGGTGTCACAACATTTACTACAACACTGTGACATGGCCTATGTTAATTCGCAACTGTACTTGCCATTTCTACAGTTACAACCCATTGTACAGAGATTTGGAGGTTGTAGGCAGTGGATGTTTAAGGGGGAGATAGCAGATCAACAATAAATGCCACATAAAAGTGGTGGACATCATCTGAAAGCCATGAACCTGAAGATTAATTTGAGATGCAGCTTAGCACTGTAAACGATCTGAGAACAGTAATATTTTTCTTTCTGAAGCCCATTTCCATGCTCAACTTTGTCCCATAAGTTGTTGCAGAAATTTGAAGTGGATACCCTTTGGTAGCTACACAAATTTGTTGCTGAATTAGGCATTTTTGTAATATCAAGAATATTTAAAAATGATCGGAAATCCCTCCAGAATATTACATCAATACACCAAGACCTTCGGAACAACATAGAAAAACCCATGCTGTGATTTGGTTTAAAAAACGTTAGTAATGTAGGAGATTTCTGTATTTTCAGTGATCGGATGGCGAGCACTTCTGTTCTTTATATTGCTGAGAAACCCTCAGCCCCACGGCAACCACGGTATGAATTTGTGATGGCCCGATATCCAGTTTTGTTCCCAATATAAATCTATCAACACAGCTGCCAAGTTTAGTGCTTTTATCCCAAAATGAACAATTGTTATATAGAGAGCTATGCCGCCCAACTAATATAATGTATCACAATCAACGTTGCCTGTTTCCGCTAACAGGATGTTTACAGTTGCTATGACAGGTGAACGCTGCCGGTAACATATCAGCGCAACCGCCGGATCAATAAACACCCATAAAATGACAATTTGGCACAAGTAAATAAAATCAACGCTAACCATCAACAGCCATTACCCTAAGGACCTTAACCAATGTATCGTCACAAGTTGTGATATAATATTTAGCAAAATAAATGCGTAGATCCTTGCGGAGTTACGCCAGCTTAATTGACGGCTGTTTCCACTATAGCGCCGTCCTTAACAGTACAAAACACTTGCGTTACTAATATAAGAAAGCACAATAATTTAAACAGAGCATCTCTTGTAGAGTACTTTTGCTATGACAAGTGAACGCTGCCGGGAGCGTATTAGCTCAACCGCCGGATCAATAAACACCCATAAAATGACAATTCGGCACAAGTAAATAAAATCAACGCTAACCATCGATAGCCATTACCCTAAGGACCTTAACCAATGTATTGTCACAAGTTGTGATATAATATTTAGAATAATAAATGCGTAGATCCTTGCGGAATTACGCCAGCTTAAATGACGGTTGTTTCCACTGTAGCGCCGCCCTTAACAGTACAAAACACTTAACGTTACTAATATAAGAAAGCACAATAATTTAAACAGAGCAATACAGACAGACTAATTAACGTACTTATAACATTAAAGGTGCTTCGGTAACATTTACACACCTGCAAGAATAAATGACAAAAATCGGAGGCAATTTTATCCTGATAAAAATAATTTATAACTTAATAACTAATATTAAGTTATAAAACTGCAATCCAAATATTTTATTTTCATAAGCTGCACAATAACGGAAGAAAATGGCAATAAGAAAGAAGAGGTTCCTCATCATGTTAAATAGCGGCTGGAAACCCCCCAGGCTAACAGAAATGATTTAACCCTACTGCTCAGGAGCCAATGGGAACTTAGGACTCTCAGCCGTTCAAACTGGACAAGTGGCCAAAGGGCTCATAATCACGTGAAATTAACGCGTCGACAACGCGTTGTTAACGTGTTCTCTACGTGTTGTTTACGTGTTGTCTACGTGTTATCAACACGTTAACAACACGTTAACAACGCGTGAAAAATTGACGCGTTGTCTACGTGTTGTTTACGTGTTAGAATTCGCGTGTATTTGACCTGGATGGCGTTCCATAGTCGCGGATAGGTAGCCAATGCACTGAAACGTTAAAAAATGCAACAAAATATTTAAGTAACATTAGCAACCAAATTCTATATAAAAGAGATAATATAGTAGTACATCAGCTAGACGTATTTATTCAGTGAAGATTAAAGCCCAGACCAAAGATTCGCGACGAGACGGGTTGAAACTTCCATCTACTTGCGACACACCGGTGTGCGATGTTCTGAAACCTGCCAGTTCACATCGATGCGACGAGATGAGAGGATGTATCGTTTCCATAGCAATGACTCAGCGCTTCCATTTTAACTGCCGGCTTTTTAGGCCTATTTTCCTAGTGTTGATGAGTTAGGCGCAGTAACGTGCGGTCGGAGGTTAGTTTGGTGAGGCACAATCCTCCCCTTTGCTTGATTAGCAATCAAACGATTAACTAGTTTAGTAAGACTATTCGGCAGAATGACGGGCCAGTTTAAGTTTCTGCAGCGTTATTACTCTGAATATCGAACCTGAAAAGCTCACGAAACTGCAGATTTGCGCGTACTTGCTTACAGGAAGCCAGAGACGTGCGGTGAGGTGATGCAGTGACCCAAACTACAGGATTTTGTGAACCTGTTCCCACGTACTATGCCTGATTGACAATCAAAACAATTAAGATCAAGCCTATAGGAAGCCCGTATACTGATAGAGGAGATATGACAAAATGATTCATTCACGTATACGCTTCAATTCTAGACTGCAAGGATGGAAATTTGAATAATCAATTAGGAAAAATTCTCGGCTCTCGGTAATTCTGTATATCGTTTTAACATTTTGTTAATCGGATTATGAAAGAAGACTGAAAATAAACGTCCGCTTTCATTGTTTGGGTGTAAAAGCGCGTAGTTAAAGGATAATACACTGCTCAAAAAAATAAAAGGGAACACTTAAACAACACAATGTAACTCCAAGTCAATCACACTTCTGTGAAATCAAACTGTCCACTTAGGAAGCAACATTGATTGACAATCAATTTCACATGCTGTTGTGCAAATGGGATAGACAACAGGTGGAAATTATAGGCAATTAGCAAGACACCCCCAATAAAGGAGTGGTTCTGCAGGTGGTGACCACAGACCACTTCTCAGTTCCTATGCTTTCTGGCTGATGTTTTGGTCACTTTTGAATGCTGGCGGTGCTTTCACTCTAGTGGTAGCATGAGACGGACTCTACAACCCAAACAAGTGGCTCAGGTAGTGCAGCTCATCCAGGATGGCACATCAATGCGAGCTGTGGCAAGAAGGTTTGCTGTGTCTGTCAGCGTAGTGTCCAGAGCATGGAGGCGCCACCAGGAGACAGGCCAGTACATCAGGAGATGTGGAGGAGGCCATAGGAGAGCAACAACCCAGCAGCAGGGCCGCTACCTCCGCCTTTGTGCAAGGAGGAACAGGAGGAGCACTGCCAGAGCCCTGCAAAATGACCTCCAGCAGGCCACAAATGTGCATGTGTCTGCTCAAATGGTCAGAAACCGACTCCATGAGGATGGTATGAGGGCCCGACGTCCACGGGTGGGGGTTGTGCTTACAGCCCAACACCGTGCAGGACGTTTGGTACTTGCCAGAGAACACCAAGATTGGCAAATTTGCCACTGGCGCCCTGTGCTCTTCACAGATGAAAGCAGGTTCACACTGAGCACGTGACAGAGTCTGGAGACGCCGTGGAGAACGTTCTGCTGCCTGCAACATCCTCCAGCATGATCGGTTTGGCAGTGGGTCAGTAATGGTGTGGGGTGGCATTTCTTTGGGGGGCCGCACAGGCCTCCATGTGCTCGCCAGAGGTAGCCTGACTGCCATTAGGTACCGAGATGAGATCCTCAGACCCCTTGAGACCATATGCTGGTGCGGTTGGCCCTGGGTTCCTCCTAATGCAAGATAATGCTAGACCTCATGTGGCTGAAGTGTGTCAGCAGTTCCTGCAAGACGAAGGCATTGATGCTATGGACTGGCCCGCCCGTTCCCCAGACCTGAATCCAACTGAGCGCATCTGGGACATCATGTCTCGCCATCCACCAACGCCGCGTTGCACCACAGACTGTCCAGGAGTTGGCGGATGCTTTAGTCCAGGTCTGGGAGGAGATCCCTCCTGCCACCTCATCAGGTGTGTGTGTGTGTGTGTGTGTGTGTGTGTGTGTGTGTGTGTGTGTGTGTGTGTGTGTGTGTGTGTGTGTGAGAGAGTGATTTTGTTGTCAGCACATTCAACTATGTAAAGAACAAAGTATTTAATAAGAATATTTCATTCAGTTCTAGGATGTGTTATTTTAGTGTTTATTTTTTTTGAGCAGTGTATATTGATCAAGCATTGAACTCTACATAAGTCGAACTGTTTTAATATTTGTTGATGACATTGCTTCGGCTTCCTGTAAGCAAGTACGCGCAAATCTGCAGTTTCGTGAGCATTTCAGGTTCGATATACAGAGTAATAACGCTGCGGAAACTTAAACTGGCCCGTCCTTCTGCCGAATAATCTTACTAAACTAGTTAATCGTTTGCTAATCAAGCAAAGGGGAGGATTGTGCCTCACCAAACTAACCTCCGACCGCACGTTACTGGTTAGGCGCAACAGTTGTATTTCAGCTATTAAGAAAACAGCGAGGACAAACAAGAAAGAAAGGGGCGATAATTTGGAGTCATCCATTGCCGTGGCTTAGCCAGAACTTAAAATTGGGTGGGCTCTAAACATCTCTTTCAAACAGTTATTAGTTCTGACTATCGCAATCCAATCCTTAAACGCTCCGCACTACCAGGTGTTGCTTGTTCACTTCAGTTAAAACGACAGTCGTTCATTTGGACGCGCAATTTTGTGCATTTCAAATCAGTGGCGTAGCCAGAACTTAAAAATGAGCGGTCACACAACATCGCTTTACTACAGTTGTTAGTCCTAACTTGTTCTCGGTCATTTTCCTTTGTTAAAACAATTTTCCACTTATAAGAATAATTAATTGGCAATTAAAGACACGGCTTCTTTCGTGATGCGATCTAGGGTGACTAATCAATAGGCGTAATTCAGATCAGAAAAATAAGTTACTCATAAGTGGCCTATGGGCTACTTTTCGAGGGGTAAACTGCTCTGGAAATTCTGCACCACCTTTCTGTCTCATCAGGCGATCTAGCCTGTGCTTCATGATCGATTTAATTGTTTAAATTGAATCAGAGACAGATCTGAAATAGACAAAATTGCGCGTCCAAATGAATGACGTTTTGCCATAACGAGGTGAACAAGCAACACCTGAGTGCGGAGTGTTTTCGGATTGAAGGTAATTAGAAATAAATGATTGCGATCGAGTCAGAACTAATAATTGTTTTAAAGGGATGTTTATTACCCACGCAATTTTAAGTTCTGACTGCGCCACTGGTCCATGGGTGCTTCAACGAGATACCGAAGGCGCTGCTGCCAATCTGTGCCAGGAGCTAGGAGCGGTAGACCTGCCCTCTTTTGTAAATTTCTCCCGGTTACTCCCGGACAGTTTGTAACTGACGTGACCAGCTGAATTCGCTACGAGCTGGTTGGCTGTTGAGACGGGTTACGTGCTTTAGGTTCTAAAACCAACATCTTGCGATTTGACATGCTGAATCTCTGGCGACGCCACCAGCCGGCTTGAGTCGAGCTGCGACGGGCTAGTTCACACGGTAACTAATAACTTGACCGAGGCTTTTAATGACCCTCTGGTAAGAATTTCTTGGAAGTATTCGTTGTTATAAGAAACGTTAATAAATGTTTGTTTACATTTTCAAATTGCTGTCTGATTTCTTCACTTCATTGTACCCTGGTTGAGCATATTTGCCATTTACCGAATCGTTTATATTAATTCATATGGTTAATGCCGACGTTGAACGGAAGCGCTAGTTAACTCTAGCAGTGGAGGCCGACTATCGTAAATGTTTAGCAAACGTTAAAAACAAGGTAAACGTTAACTAGCTAGCTTGCTAGTTCGTATTTTTTATGTTTATGTTAATGTAGTATGTTACTTAAAATAATGCGACCAGCACGCCTCAGTTTTAACAGCCAAGCCTTTCTCTCCGCATCTTTTGGAAATTTGTATATACAAACAAAGCAACTCATCCACTGTTTTAAAATATTTTGCCGTTTCATCTCAATTACAAGTAGCTAGCTTGTTAGCCACCCTTTTAATTTTGTTTAACGTCATGTCAACGTAGTCTCGCAACGGTAATGTAAGAGGTGCAATTAAAGCCACACAGGCTCTACAGGACAACTTAGTGACGCAACTCAGGAAAAACTGACCAAAGGAGTAAAAGCTAAAATTTTTTTTTTTTTTTTTTTCACAATTTCATCCTTAAGACAATTAGGGCAAGGGAAATAAATCACAATTCTCATGCAAGCGGCGTTCGTAAAGTGCTATGTGCGTATATCAATAAATAATCACAATCTGTAAGTAAGGACGATCGTACAAAAAGTTAGCAAAATACACCCAAATCTCACCGCTGTAATTCATATATAAATAGGGAAATCAAAACAATTCATTATGTCATTTTATTTCATCATTGTGCAAAACGGGCAAACACGGCAAACCGCAAGTAGTTCAAGTAGACACTCCAAAATGATACCAGAACACAGCAAACTACATACCAGACTACATAAATCACAGCAAGTCAATTCAAGGCTAAAAGTTGCACCTTCCTACACTCACAGCGGAGGTAAACCAAAATTACGCTACACTAATACACACCGCTGGCTCACACACACACACACACACACACACACACACACACAATTTAAACGCGGGGGAGAATTAGTCAATCCCCCGAAAACACCGTGCAAACAAATAATCTGGGGATGCTGCTGGCCTCTCAGCCACCGCTGCCGGACGCGGGGCTCTTCACTACAAACAAACTAACTCGCGCATTACCCAATGCAACTTACCCCAGTTCCCGAAACGACCGGCCGCACGCAAGAACAGCTACAACCCACGTCCCGGCACGGCAGCCAGTGGCAGAAAGCTCAGCAGTCCTTCTCTGTCCCTGCTCTCTCGAACAATGAGCAAAAACCCCTTAAAAACCATACCCTGCTCATCCGCCGCCAACCATCACAGGTGCGCCCGCCAATTAACACCAAATGGCTTCAGGTGTGCCTGTGACAGCCAGTGCGACTGAGCCCCACCCCCGGTGCTCAGCGCACCAGCCTACAGTAAGGTGACCAATCAAGCTAGCTGGTGACCGTTAACGATAGGTAGCGTTTGCTTTTAGTCAGCGGTTTTTGAAGTCTGTGAGATGGCTAATTAGCTTGTTAGCACGAAAACGCGATTTTTTTCAATTAAAGTAATAAATTCGCGTCTCTACGTTAACTTACGCATGAAGCGATTTATTACAGCCCTTCGAATGAATATTGCTGCAAAACGCAGCCGCACATCTCGGCATTTCAGCGATTATATTAACTTATTTGAAATTTGCCTCGTAGGAAACCATTCATTTTTATGAAGAAGTTGGGTGTATCAATATGGCGGCCGGGTGCTTCACTTTGCAGATGACATCATATTTACATTACACAATCTAGTGTTCTAAATATATATATATATATATATATATAAATATATATATATATATATATATATAATCTATGGCCGTGCCACGCCATTTGATCACGTTCGGTGACTTGACCGTAACCCCTGGCGACAGCTCTGCGGTTTGCCTTATAGAACATTACGTCAGCGGTCCCTGATTTTTAGCAGCGCGGCGCTAAAAGCGATGGGAGCACGAGGACGCCCCGCTCAGGAGACTTTCGCGCAATTCTGTTATTTTCGTCGCATCTCGCTCCGGCGTGAGGAGAGTGTGCTCTTCCAAATGAAGCAGACTTTTAAGGACATACAAAATTAGCGCTCCCTCTTTTCCTCATAAAAATGCGGGGCCGGGTAAGAAAGAATGGCTTCAAACCGAACTGAAATCCTGTTCTTTTTTTTTTTTTTTAATGATTTTGCCAATGCTTAGTCCCTTTGGGTTGCTATAGAAACTAGCGGCGGGCAGAGAGCAGGTGTTCTGCATAGCAGCACTCAGTGTAACTGTTATTGGCCAAAATAAATCTTCTATCGAAGGCTTCCTGGTCAGATCCATTGCAGGGTCGCTTTTACAAGCAAACCTCTCTTATCTTTAACTTGTTTTGGTTCTGAGGAAATACTCCAGTGCTGCTCCTTGCTTATTGCCTGAAGTAACCATGGCTACCATTTATGAGTGTGTGCGCGGGTGTGAGTGTAGGTGTTTGTGTATTAAAGTGTGTGTGTGTGTGTGTGTGTGTGTGTGTGTGCACACACTGTCCATTCACGGTCATCACAACACGGGGAACATTTTAATATATACTTTATATGCAAGTCTGAGTACAGACATAACTTCAACAGTATTTCCCCAATGATCTATTGAGCTCTGTGTGGTTTCAATGATTTCAATCCAGGGCCCTCTTGCTGTAAGGTAACACGGCATCATCACAACCCCCATTTTCTCTCTCTCTCCCCCTCTCCCTCTCCCTCTCCCCTAAAGGTTTCCTGAGTACAGGAGACCAGACAGCAAAAGGGAACTATGGGCTGTTGGATCAGATCCAGGCTCTGCGCTGGTTGAATGAGAACATTGGCAATTTTGGGGGCGACCCAGAGAGGATCACCATCTTCGGCTCTGGAGCTGGGGCGGCCTGCGTCAACCTGCTGATACTGTCTCACCACTCTGAGGGTACCTGTGTGTGTGTGTGTGTGTGTGTGTGTGTGTTTGTCAACTTGCTGATACTGTCTCACAACTCTGAGGGCACCTATGCGTGCGTGCGCGCGTGTGTGTGAGTGTGTGTGTGTTTTTTTTTTTTTGTCAACCTGCTGATGCTGTCTCACCACTCTGAGGGCATTTCTCAACCAGATCCAATAGGATTTCTGTAGCGGATCAAATAGCATTTCTCTGCCAGATCCAATTGCATTCCTGTATCAGATCCAATAGCATTCCTGCACCAGATCCAATGCATTCCTGTCGCTGATCTAACAGAATTTCTGTACAAGTTCCAGTAACATTTCTGTATCAGAACTGTTGGCATTTCTGTCGCAGATTTAATAGCATTCCTGGATTAAATCTGATAGTATTCCTGTATCGAATCCAACAGCATTTCTGTACAAGATCCATTACCATTCCTGTTCCAGGTCCAATAGCATTTCTGTACCAGATCTCGTGCATTCCTATAGCAGATCCAATAGCATTTATGAACCAAATCCAATAGTATTTTGTACCAGATCTGATGCATTCCTATGCCAGATCCAATAGCATTTCTGTACCAAAGCCAATAACATTTCTATACCAGATCTTATGCATTCCTGTACGAGATCCAATAGCATTTCTATACTAGATCTGTTAACATTCCGATAGCAGATCCAATCTCATTCCTGTTTTACATTCAATAGTATTCCTGTACCAGATCCAATAGATTTTCTGTATCAGATCCATTTGCAATTCTGTTGCAGATTCGATACCATTTCTGTACCAGATCCAATGCATTCCTGCGCCAGGTCCCAGAGAATTTCTGTAACAGATCTGATGCATTCATGTTGCCAATCCAATAGAATTTTTGTATCAGATCCAGTAACATTTCTGTAGCAGGTCCAATAGCATTCCTGTAGCGGATCCAATAACATTTTAGTACCAGACCTGTTAGCATTCCCATAGAAGATCCAGTAACATTCCTGTATTAGGTCCAATAGTATTCCTGCATCAGATTCAATAGCTTCCCTATGGCAGATCCAATAGCTTTTCTCTCCTGGTTCCAGTAGTTTTGATCTGGTTCTCTCCTGCTCCAGGCCTGTTCCACAGAGCGATTGCACAGAGTGGCTCGGCGGTCTCCAGCTGGTCGGTAAATTACCAGCCACTGAAGTACACGCGGATCCTGGCGCGGAAGGTTGGCTGCGGCCATGGCGAGGGCGCGGAGCTGGTGGCCTGCCTGCGAGGGAAGAGCTTCCGCGAGCTGGTGGATCAGGACATCCAGCCAGCCCGGTACCACGTCGCCTTCGGACCCGTGGTTGACGGAGACGTGCTGCCCGATGATCCGGAGATTCTCATGCAGCAGGTCTGGTGTGTGTGTGTGCGTGTGTCTGTGGGTGTGCGCGCGTGTGTGTGTGCGCGTGTGTGTGTCTGTGTGCGTGAGTTTCCTTGTGTCTCGGACTCTACCTCTCTCTCTCCTTTCTCTGCCCTCTGTTTACTCTTAGCCTTTTTTTCTCTCTGTTATCTGGTTTTGCTGCAGTAGACAGGGTTTTTGATAGGAAATGTGTTATGTGATTTTTATCTCTGATAACATTTATATTTAAAGTGACTGTGCCTGCAGCTTCATGTGATTCACTGTGAGCTGTTCAGGTCTGGCCTTCCCCTGAGAGGAATAAAAGAGCTGTAACAGGCTCGGTCTGTCTTGCTGAACCCTCCTGAATATAAGCACTCTGAAGACGACGGAAAACTGCATTTTCACAGTGTCCCAATAGATGGAGACAGAGTAAAAGAGATACATTCTTCATTTTCCACTATGAAATATCTACCGTTACATGAGAAGGTGAACCAGAGGAGCTGCAGTTGGTGCTGTGCAGGCTAACGTTATTAACAGCAGCTGTAGTTACACGGGCTACATTTTCTAACAGCAGTCACTAACATGCAGGCTATCATACCTAACAGCTGTTGTTAATGAGTAGGTTGTCATTGAAATTTAACAGCAGTTACTAATATGCTGGCTACCACTGCTAACAGCCATTATTTTAAAACCCGCTATCATTACTATTGCCAGATTTTAGCCCAGCCTGTCCCCAACGCTTCCCTGAATATTAAAGTGCATATTCTGGACCAAATTCGTCTTTTTTGTCTAAAAAGATTGTGTCTTTATACACCAAATCCTAAGGGTTATTTTGCCAAGGGTGGTCCTTGTATGGAACAATTTTTGAAAATTACCAGAAGCATCTGGAAAAATCCCCGGGGAGTTCTTAGCCGTATTGATCCAGATTCGTGACGTCACCTGCGGTTCCCCCATATCCAGGGCGCTGAGAAATCCAGTGCCTGCATGGATCAGTGCGCACTCACTGACATATACCGATTGCAGCTAAACAACAGTCACTGTTCTTATTAGTGTTCCTGCTCCCTCCCACCACAAACCCGTTGACCATTCCAGCCAAATACTTCAAATAACGCCCAAAATCGCTAAAATAAACACCATAAACAATAACGCAACCTCCTAGTATATCCTTTATCAACAGAATGACCAGCTTTCCCGATTGGCTGCGGGAACCGCACGTGACGTCAGAGAAAGTCAATTTTTCCGGGATATTCAAACCGCAAGCTTTATTCGCGCCTGACAAATTCTGCCTAAAATACTGATATTAAACCAGGTATATCTGACACTGACCGATGTGTTATATTGGTTAAAATGCGTAAAGTGACTAAAAATCCTATATAGCATCTCAAAATTGGGTGCATTTTACGTTTTAAATCAGCAAGGACTTTAAGACCCTGATATGCTATGCTTTCTGATTACCACCAGGGGGAGTTTCTGAACTACGACATCCTGATGGGCGTGAACCAAGGGGAGGGTCTGAAGTTTGTGGATGATAGTGAAGGAGAGGACGGAATCACCCCTGCCAGCTTTGACTACACCATCTCCAACTTCGTGGACAACTTGTACGGCTATACGGAAGGTGAGTCTGCTATCTGGCATACTCACAATGCAGCGCTGCGTTCTAGTGCCGTGGTAACGCACAAGTGCATGATGGGGCAGAAACAGCATGTGGTTCGACAGGTGTAAAGCATATGTTAAAAAAAAAAAAAAAACCACTTCAGACATCTTCTAGAACAGGGGTCCCAAACACAAATCCTGGGTTGCTGTGTTTGCTGGTTTTTGGTTTGTTCCTTTGTTTGAGTGCATAACATAAGGGGTGATCTGGGGTTAAATGGGCAAAATTTGATTATTTTTCCAAAAATTTATTTTTGAATAAAAATATTCTATAATAACCCACTTGTAATAATCACTAATTGCTACAAGGATTAAAAACTGAATTTTGCCATAAAATCATGATTTAAAAGCAACTGTGATTATGAAATTTATGCTTTTCACTCCAGGAAAGTGATAAACATTTGAATAATCAGATAATACAGTCTGAAAAATGGGTGTAAGCCACAGACTAAGACTGAACTCAACTTTTCAATGCGGTCTAATGCATTTTCCATTGATTTCCTAAGGTATTACTTTTTCCATGTTTCTCATGTTTGTGGCAGCCATAACTTTTTTATTTATCATTGAAAATCAATGAAATTTGGGCTGCAGGTACTTTACTTCATTAGAAATGCAATGCCAGAAGGAAATTTTGCCTATCTGTTACATACTTTGAATATTTTGAGTATTCGTCAGATTCTGCGCAAAATAATTTCAAAATTTGAGTAAAATGCCCCAAAATCACAAAACTGATAAATTGGGCAAAGAATGGCTATGTCATTGCATTTGGATAAGCAATGGCTTTTAAATGATGAAAGCAAAACTGAATTCTATCAGAGTTAAAGAGGAATTGGTACCAGAAGTTTTCTGCAAATTTAAGAAGCTTGCTCGGTTACCATGGCAACCGCATAAACAGAAAAATGCCAACTTGTATCTTTTTTGGTGGTTATTACATATACCTCTGTAGATTAATTCTGAGTTGTTTCCTGGTGTCATTTTTCATTTAACCCCAGGTCACCCCTTAAAGGGGCAATAAGCGAAATCGTTTCACCACTAGGTTTGCTGTTGTGCACTGCCTGTAGACCAAAACAAAGTGTGTCATGAGCCACACCTCCCTCTACCTCTGCTATTCGGCAGAATGACGGTCCAGTTTAAGTTTCCGCGGTGTTATTACTCAGTACATCAAACCTGAAATGCTCACGAAACTGCAGATTTGCGCTAATTGCAAATGTTAGCTGGCTGCCGGGCTACTCACCTAGCACAACCGTAACGCCTGGCCCATTGCTGGGACCGAGCCGCTAACAACTCAAGCTCTGGACATTAACCCATGCTACGATTGTAACATTAAATTTAATTGAATCAACATAGCGACATGTGCCTAACGTTACTGTAACACTAATTAAAGCAGACATTTGACTTTATGTTGTTACTTACCTGTCCAGGAGAAGAAGAGGTCTGAGTCAGATTGTAGCCCCTTTAGCTCTCGCAGTGCTCTCCACCTTGGAAATGCAAGGCCGATATTAATCCAGGTTCTGTCCCTTTTTTTAATCCGACAACTTCCTCGCCAACGACTGTTGTTTCTTTAGAAGTAATTTCGGATCCTGCTCGTCTTCAGATGAATGTTTCGTTCCGCTCTCCGCCATCTCGCTTTTTAAAAAATACTCGCTGCCACTGCTTACTGGCTGTATGCATGCATTCTCGGCAAGGAGGAGGAGGCGATTCTGCTCACACTGGCTGGGCTTATAAACAAGGTGCTAGAGATCAACACAGAGAGCGGGTGTGTAATGTCCTGCTGTACTCCAGATGAAATTACACCTCTCGTTCTTCACATAGCGATTTTTAATTCCTTCAATCTAGAAATGATGTATTTCTGCTTATTGCCCCTTTAAGTCATTAATTGGCTGAGATGTCTGCACACCTATCAAACCTGATTTACCAGCTGATTGAACGTACAACCCCAATTCCAAAATAGTTGGGATGAAGTGTAAATTGTGAATTAATCAAAATGCAATGACTTTCAGATCACATGAGCCAGTATGTTATTTACAATAGGACATAGATAAGATTTCAAATGTTTAAACTGAGACATTTTTATCCACAAAATGAGCTTATTTCAAATTTTCTGGCTGCAACAGGTCTCAAAAAAGTTGGGACACAGGCAAAAAAATACTGAAAAAGCAATTAATATATAAGAGAATCAGCTGAAAGAACATTTCGCAAGTAATTAAGTTAACTGGCATCAGATGTGTAACATGATTGGCTATAAAAGGGATGTCTTAGAGAGGCTGAGTCTCTCAGAAGTAAAGATGGCCATAGGCTCTCAAACCTGTGAAGGCTTGAAAAAAAAAATTGTGGAATACTTTAAAAACAATGTTCCTCAACGTCAAATTGCAAAGACTTTGAAGGTCTCCTCATCGACAGTGCATAACGTCATCAAAAGATTCAGAGAAACTGGAAAAATCTCTGTGCGTAAGGGACAAGGCCGAAGACCTTTACTGGATGCCGGTGATCTTCGGGCCCTCAGACACCACTGCATCACTCACCGGCATGATTCTGTCATTGACATTACTAAATGGGCCCAGGAATACTTCAAGAAACCACTGTCTGTAAACACAGTCTGCCGTGCCAATCACAGATGCCACCTAGAATGCTATTATGCAAAAAGGAAGCCATTGTTGAGCATGATCCAGAAATGCCACCGTGTTCTGTGGGCCAAGGCTTATTTAAAATGGACTGTAGCATAGTGGCAAAGTGTCCTGTGGTCAGACAAGTCCAAATTTGGCGTTCTTGTTGGAAGTCATGGGCGTCGTGTCCTCCGGGCTAAAGAGGAGAAAGACCACCCCTCCCGTTATCAGTGTTCAGTTCAAAAGCCAGCTTCTCTGATGGTATGGGGATGCATTAGTGCATATGGTGTGGGACACTTGCATGTTTTAAAAAGCACCACGAATGCTGAAAGGTATATAAAGGTTCTAGAGCAACATATGCTCCCCTCCAGACAACATCTATTCCAGGGAAGGCCTTGTGTATTTCAGCAGGACAATGCAAAACCACATACTGCAGCTATTACAACAGCATGGCTTTGTAGCAGAAGAGTCCGTGTGCTGAATTGGCCTTTCTGCAGTCCTGATCTTTCACCGATTGAGAACATTTGGCGCATAATTAAACAAAATGTCCGGAGACCCAAAACTCTCCAGCAGCTGGAAGCCTGTATTAAACAAGAGTGGGATCAAATTCCAATGGCTAAACTCAAGAAACTTTTCTCCTCAATGCCCAGACGCCTCCACTCTGTGTTAAAAAGAAGAGAGGATGCTACACCATGGTAAACAGGCCCCTGTTCCAACTTTTTTGAGACCTGTAGCAATCATCAAATTTGAAATGAGCTCAATTTGTGGATAAAATTGGAAAATTTCTCAGTTTCAACCTATGCTATTTTATCTCTGTTCTATTGTGAATAAAATACTGGCTGGTGTGATTTGAAAGTCATTGCATTTTGATTTTATTCACAATTTACACCTAGTCCCAACCATTTCGGAATTGGGGTTTTAAATCCCAAAAATCAGCGGATACTGCGGCCCTGGAGGACTGGAGTTTGAGACCTCTGCGTAGAACCTTGCAACATACAGAGATGAGCTTCCGAGTTCAGATTTTGTGTTGTAATTCAGCTTGACAGGCAGTAGGGGGAGCTGGGGAGTGGGGAAGGCATGTTTGTCTGGCTCATTATTTTTCTCTCTCTCTCTCTCTCTCTCTCTCTCTCTCTCTCTCTCTCTCTCTCTCTCTCTCTCACTCACTTTTATTTTAATTGGACTCCGTTCTGTTGGTTTCACTGGCGTGACAACAGAGGCCGTTAGCATTAACATTCTCCCGTGCAAGCATTTTACTGAAATAAAAGAAAACCAAACACAAAGTTTGAAGTTCATGGCCTGTAAATGAGCTGTGATTCTCTCTCCTTGTATAACTTGTGGGGGGTGGGGGAGAACTCTTGGTTTATAAATAGGTGTTGATAGAATTATAATGAAACTGTGCGAAGTCTTGAAGATGAAACAAATACAATAACTGCTGCTTATGTTTACCCCCCTCCCTCCCTCCTTTCCTCTCCTCTCTTGCTCCATCTCTCACCTTCTCACTGCTTCATAATCTCCCTCTTTTTCCCTCCCTCACTCTTTCCATCCTTTGCTTTTTCATTCTTTAATCACCTCTCCCTCGTCTCTCTCCTTCTCTATCTTTCTCCTTCCATCCTTCTCACTCCCTCCCTCACTCTCCCTCATCTCTCCCGCTCTGTCTTCCCCCCCTCCTTCTCTACCTTTCTCCCTCTCATGCTCTCCCCCCTCTCCCTTTTACTCTCCCTCCTTCTCACTCTTTCCCCCTCTCTCTCACCATCTCTCTTTCCCTCTTTTCCTCCCTCGCTCTCTCCCTCTTTGCGAAGGAAAAGACATTCTCAGAGAGACAATAAAGTTCATGTACACGGACTGGGCGGACCGGGAGAACACGGAGATGAGGCGCAAGACCCTTCTGGCGCTTTTCACCGATCACCAGTGGGTGGCGCCGGCAGTCGCCACAGCAAAGTTGCACGCGGAGTTCCAGTCGCACGTATATTTCTACACCTTTCACCACCACTGCCAGATGGAGGGCCGACCAGAGTGGGCCGACGCGGCGCACGGGGACGAGCTGCCCTACGTTTTCGGCGTCCCCCTGATGGGTCCCACAGACCTCTTCCCCTGCAACTTCTCCAAGAATGACGTCATGCTCAGCGCTGTAGTCATGACATACTGGACCAACTTTGCCAAGACCGGGTCAGTCCCGCCCGCTAAATCTGCTCAGTTCCGCCTACTTCCTGTGTGCAGTGTATTTCAGCCATTTGGCATGAAATCAATGTGCAAACATCCAAACCAGGAGGGTTTATAGTAAAATTGTAAGCTAATTTTTTAAGAAATATTTATGACTGTTTTCATTGTTCTATTTTTGTTGCTGTTTTTGCTGGCGTTCTTGAAGTAGTTGTTTTGTTGCTGCAGTTGTTGCTGCTCTAGCTCTGTTGCTGGAGTTGTTGCTGTTTTATTGCTGCAGTTTTTGTTGCTGTAGTTGTTGATACTGCTTTTTTCTCATTGTTTTGTTGTTGTTGCTGCCTCGCAGTTGCTGTTGTATTGTTGATGTTGTTTTTTGCTGTTACTGTAGTTGCTGTTTTGTTGCTGGTATTTTGTTGCCATAGGTGTTGTTGCTGCTGCCGTTGTTGTCCTGTTGCTATAGTTGTTGCTGTAGTTGTTGATGCTACTTTGTCGTCATTGTTTTGTTGTTGTTGCTGCCTTGCGGTTGCTGTTGTATTGTTGATGTTGTTTTTTGCTGTTACTGTAGTTGCTGTTTTGTTGCTGCTGCCGTTGTTGTCCTGTTGCTGTAGTTGTTGCTGGAGTTGTTGATGCTGCATTGTAGTCACTGTTTTATTGCTGTTGCTGCCCCGTGGTTGCTATTGTATCGTTGTTGTTTCTTGCTGTTGCTCTAGTTGCTGTAGCTGTTGTCACCTTGTTTTGTTATTCCCTGTGTTCTGAGCTCGGAGGCACTGCAGCTGTTTGGTGCAAATTTTGTCTAACCATCTATAAAGGTGGGCCTCTGCTGAGCTCTGCTAATCTGCCACTTAGACTTAACACCAACTATACTTACCCCCAAGTTACACCAGATGCGTGTTTGGTCCATTTGTGCTCTGCTATGGCAGCGCAGCTGATGGGATTCACTTTAGTCAATGTGTGTGCTTACACTGGATCCGCTGCATTGTATTTCTCGTCTGTCCCAGCTCCGGCAAACTGGAGCCGAGCGCAGCAGATATGCAAGACTTCTATTTTTGCTGGATGCCGCAGCACAAACGCGAAACTTCAGCACAGCAGATCGATCAGTAGACGGACACAACATTAAAACATACGGTTAACTTTCAAAATCCGCTTTGGCGCCAGTTCATATTGTGGGCTAGGATGGCAACCCAAGTAAGAAAATGTGTAGGCTATACTTCATCGACTGAACACTTGCAGAGCAAATGAGAAACCTAATACAAACAGGAAATTAAGAACATTTATTAATAAATAGGCTACTTATCCATGGTAGAAGCACGAAATCTCGAAAAATAAATGAATGAAGCAAGTCAACCATTCCTCAATCCTTTTGGTAACGAACAAAGGCTGTTGCCTGTTTGTAGTTGCACTCAATACAACATGTATCATTGATCTCGGGCGATTGCGCGTGATTTTGTAATTACCGCGTGATCTCGTCAGGCTTGCTCATTGGTCTCGCTTCTCTAGCCTTCCGGCCCTGGTACGCTGTAAAATGCAGCCAGTGGGCATTGACGGACGGCAGTGCACGCAGCAAACACACAGCAGGGCGGAGGTGGACCAATCACACATCTGGTGTGATCTCGGGGTCAGTCCTTGTTGATTTGCTTCATATCCCACCTGACTCCTCTCTTTTCCTATTGCCTGTACATTATTTCCATCCTGACTCTTCTTTTTTCCTATTGCCTGCAGAGACCCTAACTTGCCGGTGCCCCAGGACACAAAGTTTATCCACACAAAGCCGAACCGCTTTGAGGAGGTGGTGTGGACCAAGTTCAGCTCCAAGGACAAGCAGTATCTGCACATGGGGCTGAAGCCCCGGGTCCGCGATAATTACCGTGCAAATAAGGTGGCGTTCTGGCTGGAGCTAGTGCCACACCTGCACAGCCTACACCAGGACTGCGTCTCCACGGCAACGCGCCTGCAGCCCGGCACCACGAGGGCGCCCTGGATCAAGACCCCGCGGCCCACCCGCCAGCCGGCAGCCACCCTCCCTCCAGAGCCCGAGACGGAGTCTGAGCGCCCGCGATTCTCGCCGTTCCCCAGTGACGTGCGCGACTACTCCACCGAGCTCAGCGTCACCGTCGCTGTGGGCGCCTCCCTCCTCTTCCTCAACATCCTGGCCTTCGCCGCGCTCTACTACAGGCGCGACCGCCGGATGGAGCTTCGCCCCCGACGCCTGTCGCCGCGGCAACGTGGCGCAGCCAACGCCAACGACCTTCCGCACCACGGGCCAGAGGAGGAGCTGATGTCTCTGCAGCTGAAGCGCTCCGAACACGACCCCCACCGCGACCCGGAACCGCTCCGCCCCCACGACATCCTGCGCCCCTCCCCCGCTTGCGCTCCGGCCTGCCCGCCTGATTACACCCTGGCTCTCCGGCGCGCCCCGGAGGACCTGCCGCTCATCACGCCAAACACCATCACCATGATTCCCAGCTCCCTGAGTGGAATGCAGCAACCCCTGCACGTCTTTAATGCCTACCCCGCCCCTGGCCACACCCCTGTGCCCGGACACGCCCCCACACCCTCCTCTGCCCACAACAACACCCTGGCCCACCCCCACTCCACTACCCGCGTATAGTGGGGCCGGAGAGGGGGGCGCGGTCTTGCTGGATTGGGCAGGGACAGGCAGGGTTGAGACGGAGTCAGTTAGAGCTGGGTGGGGCTAGGACAGAGTAGGTGGGACGTGGGGCGGGACCAGAGGAAACTGGGAGGGGCTCATCTGTGGAGATACGCCTCTTCTCTGCTTTCGCCCATTCCTCTCCTCTGCTTGTCCTCCTCTCTCTCTGCTCCCGTCGCTGTCTCGTTTTAGAGGACAGGCCTGTGGTGTTTTGCTGGTGTGTGGATGGAGGCTTATTTCAGCGTCTGACCTGCTTAAACTTACTCAAAATTGAATCAAACTTTATTCACGCTGAATACACTTTACAAAGGATTTGTTACGAATACACTTCCCAATTTTAACCCTAATCTATACCCCCACAAGAATAGGAACAGTGTCTCCAGATGTGTGTACAGGTCACAAGCGTGATTGGGTCAGTATCCCCCCGGCCTGAGTGGTTAATGGTTATTGATCAGTCGGTCACAGCCGTTGTCGTTACAGTTTATTGAGCTCCTGGATGAGCTTTTCAGGGCAGCTGATTGGCTGAATGAGTATTTCCTGTGTTTGGTGTGAGTTTTAAGCTGTCCCATAACCCCCGTCCACGTGTTCGTGGGACAGCCGGGAAGAGTGGCGACGGTGGGGGTGTGCTTCAGGACTCTGTACAGCCCTGTCCTGGTGCTCCGACCCTGTCTCCCTCAGTCTGCAGTCCTGCAAGTCTCCTGCAATTCTGTTTTCACTTTCATTTGAAGTTTAGGATTTAAAGAGGGAGAGAAGGTGGGCCTGATTGGCCTGACCAGCCCTCCCTTCCAAACACACATACTGACACACAGCCTCTCGCACACGAGTTGGGCATGACCCAGAGGTGAAACCCTGGAACCCATTGACAATGAAACATTTAATCTTCCAGAGATTCTCTCTTTTGGTCTTGGAGCATCAGAGAAGGAAATTCAAGGGTCTGCTTAACATCAGTCAGGTATAATAGAGTAATGTTACGAGAACAAAAAAAAAAAGGAAGATGTTTGAAAATGGGCGAATTCACTTTTTATAGGACATTTGAAATTGATTCTCGTGGTCAGCTCAAAGACAGGGGGCGCTGTTCACTGCTGTGGAAGATAATACATCTGAATGATCCACAGGGAGAAGAAGAAAGCCTGTACAGTTCAAACTGTCAGATTAAAAACTGAAAAATGCTGATATTTGTAAATATTGGGTTCCTCATTTGGTTTTAGCATTGAACGGCCGCCAGCATTTCTTATGGCGGGTGGGCTGTGCCTCCATACGATCATTCCTTTTAATTTTGTGTTGATGTAAAGGTCAGAGGTCAAAGCTAACAGGCGGGGTTGTGGTTCTCTGCCGGGTCGCATGACCAGGCGCCGCACACACAGAGAACGCTGCAGACGCACAGAAGCTCGCTGTATGGTGGGGGTCTCACACTCCAGTCTGGGAGCACCGTGGTCTCTGTTGGCATTTTGGGATTTCCTGCCACTCAGAAGCTCAATATAAACTCTGCTGCCAATCAGCAACTTAGACCATGCACTCAGGCGCAAGAATACATTGAAAATCGGTAGCCACGGTAGTGCTCCAGAACTTGAGTCTGAGATCCCCCGTTTTTCACAGATTATTTGTCCATTCTCATCCCAGAGGAAGGAGGACACGTCACCTGCGGGACAGCTGGGTACCTGCTGCAGCTGAACACACCTGGGCATCCGCGTCACACCTGATCTCACTGTAGCACTCTCCTGGGATCAAAGCTGTGGCAAAGGCAGCTCCCGCCTCAAGACGTTAGCGGGTGTTGCTGGTACTGAGTGGTTTGCATTTATTCTGCGAACTGCTCCACTCTCATCTCATCTTGCCTTACAGACGAGAGGACGGCTGAACACTCCAATCTGCGGTGCCCTCTGGTGGCTCTGGAAGGGAACAGCAGAGAGACGCCACGTCCCGTGCTTTCAGGGCCGCTGTATCTACTGCTGCAAGAATGTGCTTCAGCCTTACGAACGGAGGTTCTGCTGGGCCGGAAATGCATCCCTTTTGCCCAGATCTTGAGAGTCATGAGGATAGGATAACACTCGCGCAGATCTTAGGGCCATGAGGATAGGATATCACTGAGATCTTAGTGCCATGAAGACCAAATGCCAACCAAATCTTAGTGCCATGAAGAATGGACTGCGTTCACACAGATTTTGAGTCATGAGGATAGGATATCACTCAGATCTTAGTGCCATGAGGATAGGATATCACATAGATCTTAGTGCCATGAGAATAGGACTTCACCTAGATCTTAGAGGCATGAGGATAGGATATCACTCAGATCTCAGTGACATGAGGATAAGATATCACTTAGATCTCAGTGCCATGAGGATGAGATATCACTTAGATCTTATTGCCACGCGGATATCACTTAGATCTTGGTTCCATGAGGATTGGATATCACTTAGATCTTAGTGCCATGAGGATTGGATATCACTTGGATCTTAGTGCCATGTAGAATGGATCACATTCACATGAATCTTAGGAGTCATGCTGATAGGATTACGTGTAGACAGATTTTAGCACTACAAGGATTGGATAACATTCGCACAAATCGTCTGGCCACGCAGCTAAGATGACATTAACACAGCTCTTAGCCTTGTGAGGATAGGATGACAGTCACGCAAATGTTTGCACCATGAAAACAGAATAACCCTCAAACATATGGTGGAAGGATCTGGATTGGGTAGCATTCATACAAAGATCTTACTGTCATGAAGATCGAATAACATTCACTTAGATTTTGTCACCATGCAGAGAGGGTAGCATTCACACACATCTTCGTGATTTGCTGATTGGCTAACATTCACATTGGTCTTAAATTTATGCAAATAGGCTACCATTCACACAGATCTTGGAGCCATTCCAACAAGTCAACATTCAAATTACTGCATAATTTGAATGAGTTAATATTCATTCAAATCCCTGCAGTATGCAGACAGGATGGCATTCACGCTGATCTTTGGGGTATGCAGACAGGATTAGCATCTTGCAGGGGGGATAGCATTTCCACAGATCATATCAATATGTGGGAAGGTTAATGGCATGCTGGAGTTTACTGTGTGAATCGCATTAGTCATCCAGATGATTTTAGGACTGACCAATTTGGGCAAATGTGATGGATGATCGGAAGCAGTAGGACCCAGCATTTTATGAGAGACCAGTTTCTGAATCGTTCTAATTTATGCTGAGTTAAATTATGTTTTTGATGACAACAAGAAATGAGCAAGCTTGTTAAATGTATGATGCGATGTCAAATGAGTGACCGCCTCCATTCTTGGGTCGTCCCGGTGCCACATAGATTTTCTTGTTCGGTTTTGCTTCAGATGTGATCGCTCTGGCTGACCTCACGGCAGGTTATTGTGGCTCTGCCCTACACTTAGGGAATCATTATTTTGGAATAAGTACTGGGGAGGTGATTTATCTGTGCTCTTAGTGTGGGAGCAGACGGAGGGAAATACTATATTTTAAATGAAATGAGTTTATGAAGATGGCGGCAGGGCCAGATGTAGCACAGTGACTCGGCCGCCATCTTTGTGCATCTCTGTGTGAGTGACTCAGTAGCACAGCGGTGGAACATTATCATAACATTCTCACAACGTTCGCCCGGTGATGCTGAAAATGCCGTGAGAACGTTTGGAAAAACAATGTCACAACATTCCCAGAACCAGGGCTGGGGTGTCAAAGGGCCTTGCTCCTGTTTGTTTTCATTAGATTTTTCTTTGTCAAATTAAAAAGATAAAATGAAGAAAAGACAAAACAAAAAAGAAGTCTTGACATGAAAAAATGTTAATAATGGGTTTGAAAGATGATTATTTAAAAAAAAAAAAACAGAATTTAAAGACATTAGTGCGGTGGGGATTTTTCTGTTTCATTTGGACATTTCTGTGCATTGCACTTGACCTGGGAAACATTAAAAACATTCATAAACAAATCACCCAGCGACTCTGGCTCATCTGTTTTATGCTCAGCTTTTATCATCAGCCCAGGATATATATTAAAACCTGAAAATACTGAAATATTTTCAGTCAGCTGGACCCTCTGCCAAACTGGACTCCAACAGTAAGTTGATTTGCTTCAAGAAAATGACTACATTTTGACCTGGTTATGAAACATTTTTGATCGTTTATGCATTGTCCACCAAGAAACTGAGGCCATTACTGGCTTACTTGCTGTTTATTAAGTGGCGGTAATAGAACACAATGGGTGAGGTAATGTATGGTGATAGTGAAGAGTGTTTGTGTTATCCTGGTGTAAGTTGTTAACACCTGCATCCTGACGCTGCGCCGCTTGCCAACATCAGATTTGTAACTCTAAGGGCCCGTCCACATGAGAATTATTTTTTTGAAAACGCATAAATATTTTGTCGCTTGGGCCTTGCGTCCACATGGAGACGGCGAAAACGCATCCCGAAAACGAGAAAATCTGAAAACGCCACCCCAGCATTTTCTTGTGGACAACCATAACGAATTTTTGAAAAAAAAGATGTGATAGCCCCCATCACAGCCTCCAGGCCTGTGCGCGGCACTGTATGGCACTGTAGCCTTTGTACAGAAATTGCCCAAAAACAGAGAAGAAGGCGCGTGCAAGGCGGCGAATAGTCTTTTTTGCTTAGGAAAGTTACGAGTCCTAGACACAGACATATATAGGTAGACTGGATGCCTTACGGTGGAATCCCAGTAGACTGACGTCCGACGGCGGCGGCCATCTTGCCGCGGTCGACCCCGCGATTCACTGTGCATTATTGTATAACCAATACAAGCTTTCGGAAATAAATATCTATTCCCCTTGAATATTTTGAAGTTGTAGTGGTATAGTTGTTATCACACAAGACATTATTTATAGACCCGGGTTAAATTCTCGCTAGAAGCATGTTTTTTCCTCTCAGATGCCCATCAGAAAGCATACTTTATCATTAGACATGGCAAATTTTAAGATGCCTGTCAGTCCATTTGTTATAAATTTCAGTTTCTCATGGCCATATATTAAAAGATTATTAAACTTATTATTATTAAAATTATTAAAAGATTAAACTAAACGTGTCTTACCTGTGAAAGGTAATTCCCTGTTGTCTGGATTGTGCAGTACGCCGGTTTTTACAGCCGTAGGCTGCACAATGTTAAGGCATTTTGCAACAACAGTGATTTATTATTGTCACCGAGTACCACTCTGCGTTTGGGCAGTCGACCGCTTTAAGATGGCTGCCAAGTCTGCCGTGAAAAAAGGGGGAGGGGCCAATCTAGCCTCTCTTAATGTCTATGGTCCTGGAAAACGATCCGGAAGTATTTACGTAGCAGCCATGATAAGTGCGTTCGGATTCTTTAAATGTAGATAAAGGAAAGGTGCTACAGTGCTTCCTAATTTATCACCTTTACATACATGCCAACTCTACCGCTTTTGGGGCATTTTTTTCAGAATGAAACGCCCCGAAAGAGGTAGTCTACCGCCAAAAGCAATAGAGTTGGCATGTATGCTTTTAGCATAGGGTACACTGAACCACCCTTTTCGAAAAGAAAGGAGGAAATGCTATCCAGCAATTCCGCGATGACCGTCCATCCGACCAATCATGAAAGCAAACAAACATGACGGGCAGGAGGCGGGTGATCACTGTGCCTAGTGTAAGTGCATTCGTATTCTCTTATTAGCGCAGTTCTCTTCCTAAGCTGTAAAAGAGGCCCCTTTACACATTTCCTTTACCTCATGACGTTTTACACCGAGGTTAAAGAAAAGTGGTTAGGAATTAAATGATAGGCCGTAATTTTTTTTAGCTATTCGGACGCTGTGACAATTTATTTTTAACATAAACCGCACTGGTTGCATACACTATAATTTTCATTCCTATCCCGCTGTTTGGTTCGCAGCCCAAGAGTCGTATTACAAAATGAAAGTGAATGTACATAGCATCTTCATTCATTACGTAATTCAAACTTTTAAACTCCCTAAAACTTTATAAAACAAATACCACCAAATTCCATACTTTCCATGTCGTTGTTGCTCTGCAACTTCTGACAAAAGTGTGTTAATATCGCGTATAGCTGGTTGGGATGAACGTTGTGTGGCTGGCTGTCAATGGAAATCTATTGGCGCTTTTCCACTACACGGTACCGGCTCTACTCTACTTTACTCGCCTTTTTTGCTTTTCCATTAGGAAAAAGTACCTGGTACCAGGTACAAGTAGGTACTTTTTCTGGTCCCTGCTCTCCTGGGGTTCCAAAAAACGGCCGACCAGGTACCAGTGGGCACTAAAATGTGACGTGCAACATTGCTGCCCACTGATTGGTCAGAGAGAATCGTCACTGTGAAAGATGACTCCGTAGTCGACCTCGGGACATCTCATTCGAGTTAGATTGACGAGTCTCAAGATTGGCGTAGTTATTATGATCATCGACTTATATTATTTTATGCTACTTGTTCGATATACTGTGAGATACGGTAGAGTTCATACCTCCAGCCGAAAATGTGTGACGTCACGCGCAATGGATAATGGGTATTAAAGCTAACTCCGATGTGGTCCATTACGATAATTGGAAAACACGTCAATAAAACAAAATGATTGAGAACTTGCCAGGACTAAAAGGGACGTATCTGTGCCACCCCAATTCCCAGTTCTAGACCCGCCACTGCTCACTGAGCTAATTGGCAAATGGAAATGTCAAATATAGCTTCACAAATTGACTAAGCCAGTCACCTGTGTGCAAGACAGCAGCTGTTAGCGTGTAAAGGCGGATTTCAAACGGCTGTCAAAAATTCAGTTATTAAGACAAAAATCCGAAAATACACAAATTGCATCTACACAGCATGGAGATGTTGATAATTTGTTTTTAAAAATGATTTATTGGCTCCATAAGTGAAAAACTGTTGTTTAAAAATGCCATTTTTGCATTGACTCCAATTGTTCGCATGAGACCGAAATTCAAAATGCTGTAAAAAATTTAGTTTTTGAGATAAAATTCTGATACTTTCCAAACATCATCTACCATGACTCCAAAATTTTGTCATTTTTTAATGAACATTGAAAATGTATTTAGCAAGAATTTGCAAGTACATGTTTACAGTACTGTTTACAGTCAAACATTTTGATGCACTGTAGGCTCACTTTTCAATAAATCAAAAATCTGTGTAGATAGATTGTGTAGGACAGTCTGAAGATGCTCTGTAGCAAGTTTGGTGTCAATTGAGCAAAAATTGTGGGAGGAGATAGGTTTAATAAGTTTTACAGTTTTTGAAAAAAAAACACTGATGGACTTTATAATTTGCAATAGGTTTAAATGTACAAAAGTTTCTTCAGTGTAGGGGCTACATTTTGGTGAAAGTTGCAAATCTGTAGCACATGTGGTTGATCTGTTGTGAATTTTCAAAATTTTGAAATTTAGAGGCTTGCTGTAGCGCCATCATCACGATTATTGGCCTGTTTTTGCAGCTGAGGCAATCTGGCATGGGACTGGACCTTTCTGCAAAGTTTGGTGATTTTTTGCGCATGGGAAGTAGGATTTCCTCGGAAGAAGGAGAAGAACATGCAGGATAACAATAGGGTCCTGGCAGCTTAGGCTGCCCGGCCCCTAATAATGCTTGTGTTTCTATGCTCAGTAATACTAATATTGTCATTGAGGTTTTATCATTTTTAGAGGAGAAAAGGAATATAAACCTATTAGATTGCTATGATCTTGCCCTGGATTGATATACCCAGGCGAAAAAAAAAGTATACTTCAGCATACTAAATTTAAGTACACTTAGTATACTTCACATGCACATAATTAGTGTACTAAAAGTGTGTTATTTTCGAGTACTAAAAATGTGCTTAGTATACGAATGATATATCATTAGTGCTACTAAAGACATACTAAAATACAACAGTGTACTTATCTGTACTATTTTGAGACACCATTAAGATCAACTTAAATATACTTAAGTACAACTTTCTCTACTAATGCTGTGCTTATTTAAAATGTTCTTTAATTCAACTTAAAGTATACTTTAATCCACTTCTCAGATTACTGTTAATAAATTTAGAATACTCTGGAAATGTATTTCTAATTTAATCAGAATGTGTTGCCATTGCATTTTAAATATGTTTACAAAAAGTTAAATAAAATATAAAAAGTTGTACTTCAGTATATTATAGTTCATCTTAATGGTGTCTCAAAATAGTACAGTTAAGTACACTAAGTGGTATTTTAGTATATCTTTAGAAGAATTAATGATATATCATTAGTATACTAAGTACATTGTTAGCATATCGAAAATAGCACACTGTGAGTACACTAATTATGTGCGCAGGAAGTATACCAGATGTACTTCATTAAAATACACTTCAATGGTACACAGAAAGTATAGATGTTTTATAATTAATCTGAATTTGGAATGACTTTCAAGTAAACATACAAAATAATTACAACATACTTGAAGTAGAAAAAAGGTTAGGAAAAAGTTTATTTTAAACATGCATGACATTACAGGAAAAATGTGCATAAATACAGTACATTTAAGTGCAACTTATAGATGTACAGTTTAGTGTTGGTACATCTAAACAACATTTTCAAACAGTTTCTCTTCATCGAAACATTTTTATTCAGCTTTGGATCATTTGACCCCAGACAATTCTTTGTAGTAATACTCTTTAACCAGTTCACAAAAAAATTTAAAACCAGTTAATCAACTACTTTTACAGACCTGAACAGTTTGATCTTCAGAAGAAACAATAGATGTGCTAGCACTGCCCTGTAACTGTGCACCGCAGAGTAGCTAGTGAATTGTGTCTTAAATTTTATGTGTAACCCTAATAATGACAGTGATGAACATGAAACTCACTTTTGAAATTTTTACATGTGAACCTTTGGAGTTTAAACAAACTGTCAAATTTATGTCCACCAAAAAACAGACGCACAAAAAAAAAAAAGTACAATCACTTACTGTTTTTACTGCCTACTGTTTCTTTTTGTACACAAAATTCTCATTATTGCATTTTCTCCGAATTACTGCTCTCACATCAGACACATTTGTTCCTGGAAATTCAGCAATGACTGTATCTGTATATAAAAAAAGAAAAGAACAAATAAAATGGTATTACAAATCATGCTTTTCCAGAGTTATCACGTTAGCAAGAACATACATGAGGACAACCTGAAACATGTTGCTTCTGGCTATGGCCAAGGCAAGGGTGGAGGCATAAAAACAAAGTGATAATAAGGAAAAATAGATTGAACCAATACTTACCAACTAGGGCACTCAGCTTTTCTGGATGTAGCTGCTCTTTCGCTGTTCCAGTAGGCCCCGATTTTCCTGTTAGAGTTGAGGATGCCAACACATCCCGCCCAAAGATGAGCACAGCTAATTCCTGTGTGAACAGGGACATTCTTGTTCGGTTTAGTCTTCGGAAACAGCTTTTGCTGACCTGCACCCCTGTGTTGACCAGGAAAATCTGTGTCCAGGAAATAAAGTTTGTCAGTTATTACAAATGGCATTAGGAATACGTTTCTGGAATGCATTTCTTAAAAGACAAAGGAGAACTATACTGCCCTACAAAGGCTAAGTGCAGTAACTACATAATAATTTAAACATTGAAAAATAGCTTCAGAGTTTGTTTGCTGTCCCAACAAATGAATAGTCAGCACTTCTATGATAGATTATGATTAACTGACTCACCATGGTATAATTCCTGTCCAAATAAATCCTGACCTCAATATACTTTCAGGCCCAAAACTGTGTAACTTACAATTTACCTTATATGTAGTTACTACACTCAGGCTTTGTAGGGCAGTATAGAATGCCAGATGTTAGTAAAGTTGGAATTTCTGCAAGTGGTCTTCAATGAATTAAAGTATAATTTCTGAACAGCTGCATGCTGAAATGGAAAATACAGCTTCTATCAAATACAGTACGTGCAAAATGTGGGTCGAGATTACAGAGAAAAAACTGCTAATAGTCAAGTAGTTTACAACAATTTTGGAAGACACAACTATAGGAATTTGAAAACTTTCTCTGTCAAGCATTGAAATGTGATCCTACACTATTTACCTGAGCTAAAAATTCATTACAAAATATCTTGATTTCTTCATACAATGAAATGTTTCCTGTAATAAAAGGCATTATTTAATATTTACAAAACACGTATAAATGCAAAACATACCATTTCTGGAGCAGGACTGGAAGAACCAGAACTTGTACTGTCAGTGTCCATGACAGGTGGCATTCTCTTCATGGTTGTAATAAGATCTTTGACACACTTAACTAAGGCTGGTATTTCTGCATTAAGGGAAAAAAAAACACAACAGTCACAGATATATGAGAGATAAGACTCCTATCGATACAATTACTGACATAAAAAACATAAATCATTCTTCTTTGTATGAATACCTTTGAGAGCATCCATCACTTCCTGTTGCATGTCAACATTGGATCTTGATTGATCCATCAGGACACTGTCCTCTTCTTCACTTGCCCCTTGGCAGATGTCCTGCATACATAAAAATGTCAGCAATGCTATGTTAATGTGACTCACTTGGAACCAAAACTGGAATTACCATCATGGAGGTGTTTGCTTCTGCTAACCAGTAAATGTGCAGTTTCCATCCATGTTCGTCAATAGTCACGTATGTAGTGAATACTTTGAAGGAGCAATTTCATCCTATTAGACATTGGTGTGAAATGTTGTTACTACTTGAATATGAATTCTTGAACTATGGACAAAAACACGTATTGTGAGGTCACAGTGACGAAGACGATTAAATCGTAGCCTAACGTATGGCTTTGAGGGACAGACAGAGATATCAATAAGATAAGAAGTAGGGATGGACGATATTGGATTTTTGGCCGATATCCGATATGCCAATATTTTACAACTCATTTGGCCGATAACCAATACCGATATCGATATTTTTTCCCCCTCACCTAACTGCAGAGATCATCTAGGTTCTGTAGTGGAATTAACATACAGAATTATTCTGCATACTCTTTATCATGTTGGCCCACTGGCAAATGCAGACATAAGACAAAGCTGAAAATGATGTAACATCAGTAATCATTCCTTGTGCAAAATAAGAAAAATACTTTAACTTATGTTATGTAAAAGCACGTCATATTTATTCATGACAATTGTTTTTAAACAAAACAATTAAGATACTTGCATCCTATCCTACTGAAAACAGACTTGGATAATGCTCTCCCTGAGACAATCATGACAATACCCACAACCAGGGCAAATTTGGCAATTTTACATAACCTCTATTCACAAGGAACATGTAAAAAGTGCATTGTACAACTGTACAGCAATTAAATTTTATTTAATAAATCAGCCTGCTGCAGAGGACAACGATTATTTCTGTAGCAAGAGATTATTATTTTTTTTTTAACTGCTGAATAGATACTATGGGCGAGTATACTGAGCAGTTTGCACATCAGGCTCAGCTGAGGAGTTTTATTCAGGCAACTCCTGAAAAACAGGGATTGTGAACTCGTCCATATTCTAAACCTCGTCCGGCTTGCTTGTGAATATTCAATAACTGATCCTGATGTGCCATCTAGTGATAGAATATTGTAACTGCGTACACAAATTTGCAGGACCACGTCCACGGGCAGACACATCTGCACAAAGATACCGAGCACCGCTGTTCTTCTCGAACTCGCAAAATCCAGATAATCCGTAAATGATGAATTAAATTCTTATTTTAATTGAAGTGAAAGTATACTTTTTTATCTTTTAAATATAGTAAAGTAAAAGTAAAAGTCCCAGTTTTAAAAAAAATCTTAAGTACTAATCCTCAAAAAACTAGGCTATTGACTATGCACCTTTGAAAACGGGAGTATCATGCACCCCCCAGAGAAAATCTCGCTCTAGCCTGCACTCAAACCTTGAGAGCCCTGAGACTTGTCCCTGATAGCGTGTCCCGGCTTCTCGATGAGCAGGCTGAATTGCTGAAATAAAAAATTTTAAAAAAGTGCCCCGCGCCAATGATGGGCAACCTCCCGGACGATAAACAAAAGTTTTTTTTTTACTTGGCTTTATCGGTTAATTATATCGACGGATATCGGCGGAATAGCCGATGTCCGATACTTAATTTTAAAGCCAATATCGTCCGATACCGATAACGTGCCGATAATATTGGGCGTCCCTAATAAGAAGTGTAAGATAAGGCCTCAAATGCTATATGACTCTAGATAAACATGGATGTGAACTCACACTTGACAGGTTTGTGGAGGCAAACAATCACGTAGGAGTAATTCTAGTTTCTTTTCTTGCATTTTGTAAATACTTACAGTTGATCCCAAAGCCTGAGGTGGGTCAAATAAGTCCACATTGGTGTCTATGTCTGTTTCATCGTCTTCACTTGTCAGGGGGGTTGAAGTTGTTGGATTTGTTCTCAGCAATGAGGATTTCGGTTGGGAAAGGATTCTGTCTCTTGCAGCCTTTGCCATCTTCGGTTTCTTAAACAAAGGGCAGAAAAAGTAAAATGTTTAAACTGATAAGGCAAGAGAGGGGTAAATGTCCATCTTTGTAGATGTTTGTAGAATCTATCACCTACTGTACAGCATATTAAGGTACTGTCAGACCATATTTCACCAGAGGAACAGTACTCACACACAGTTTTAAAAAGCAAGAGGGAAGAACGAAGCGAAAACACTTCTGCAACTGCACTGCTATCAATCCTAAAGCCAATTATATTGAAAAATATCTTATCCTCCCACAATAGTCCCTTATTTCTGTAAATACTTACATTTGTTTGAAGAACTTGTGATGGGTCAATCTGTGTTTCATCTTTATCTGAAGTGAGACTTGAAGTTGCAGTAATTTTTTTTTCTGTACCGAAGAGAAAGGATGTATTACATGACAACAACATATGAACTATACCACAGATGCTTTCTGGTGAAGAGATTTTTTTAGAAAAACAGTTAAACTATAAAACATCACAGTATTACAGTGTCATAAATTCATGAAGGATTTTATATGTGTATGACATGACCCTCTTCTTCTCTTTCTGTCATGGTTTTTGGAGGCTGGCGAGCTTTCTTTGTTACTCTTGTCTGGGACGATATCGTTTTGCCCACAATCGGATTCTTTGGCCAGCTGGCATCAATTGTGGGCGGCGCCCGGACTCTATTTAAGTCCAAGTTCCGCCTCGCCGCCTTTGCTAGAGTGTCAGGGCTCTAAATTCGTAGACCAGGCGCAGGCGCGGCGCAGGTGCGGCGAATGGGGGGTGCGCCGCGCCAACGGGGTGTGTCCAGGCGTATGTTGCAATTTTCGTGCCCGGCGTAGCCTGGCGCAAAATACTCCCCGTCCGCCTCGGTCCCTCCCTGGCGCAAGTGGCAAAGAGGGAGGAGAGAAGGCGTGTTTCGGTATAACACGGCCGAGTCAAATCTTCACCAATCAAATGAGCTCCTCTCCTCACCTTTAATATGTTGGAATATAGAAGCCTCTGTCCTATATCTGCATGAAGCGTTAATGTTGCATTTTACTTTGCTGCTTCAGGCATGTTTTCTGCACCGCTTACGTCTGTATTAAGCATTACGAATATGAGTTAGCTGGCTCGCTAGGGCATTCGCGAATTATTACCATTAGCGAACTTGAATGGAATTTCAAAACGAAACTACATCAGATCATTCAAACTTATGAAGTTGGAATGAAATCATTTGATTTGCTCATTTATTTCTTCTGCCTGCATCATTGGGAAGAGAAACGATGGATAGCGTGTTCCTATTATTACACCCTGTTGCTGCTTAAAATTTTGGGATTAACATGCATGGACAACAATGCAAGATACGTTACGCATTATTTTCAATATGTGATCTTAACTCAGTACGAGATCATAGCAATCAGGCTGTGTTCCTTTCCCCCACTAAAAACGATAAAACCTAAGTGACAATAATAGTAGCCTAGTATTAAGCCGCTTGCACACTGGACGCGAAACGAATTTTTCGCACGACAGATTGCGCTGAACGCAGTCTCCCTGTCCGACAGTCGGATGGTTTCAATATAACTCCGTGTCCGACTGTCGATTATTGTTTTTAATTTCTTCAAATCTACTGACTGTTTTAGATATTAAACGTGAATGTTTTGATAAGAGGGCTCAGTTCTTCAAGATGAGTACCGAGAATTTCAATCAATGTTTCTGTTTAAGCTCTGCTCAATAAAGTGAGTCGACATTGGCGCGGGACAATGTACAATGCCTGTCGAACATTAAATGCAAAATACTCCGTTTCTGACAGCCAAAAAAAAGAAAAAAACGAGGACGATTAGAACAGATTGATACGAAATAAAGAATAAAAAGAAACATTTTAACAACAAACAGAACATCCAATGAACACTGCGATTTATTTATTTGCGGGCCATCGTTTTTGGATGTTCTGTTTGTTGGTGATATATTTTTATTCTTTATTTCATTATGAATCTGTTCTCATATCAATACCTTTACTTTTTGCTGGCTGCCGGACATGGAGTATTTTGCATTTCGCGTCGGACAGTCTTGATCGTGCATGCGATATTTAATTCACAATGTCAATGGTCATGGAATTGATTTGCTCACTGACTACAAGCACTATTTTATCTCTGGTGTGGAAATAAAGCGTGAATCTGTTCGATCCATCTGACTAATTTTCAAAAGAGAGACCGAATAAAGACTGTTGTCTATCTTCAACGGAAGAAAACACACGAATAAAAAGACCAAGAAAAGTCGATAGCTATCAATTTGCATTTTGTGAAGGTCGAACACAAACATGGCCAAGTTTGCACGTCTAATAATTCCTGGAATACTCGAAAAATTAGAACTTTTATGACTTTTGGACACGGAGATATATTAAAACCCTGTCCGACTTTGGCGTCTTTGCATTGACTTTGACTGTAATCGGTTGTGCGAAAATTTCGTTTCGCGTCCAGTGTGCAAGCGGCTTTACTGAGCATAGAACGCAAGCATTATAGGCAGTTTGTGTTGGGCTGAGAAAGATGTGAAGTCGTTAGTTTGCATCACAGAGTAAGCCAAGAGGAGTTTCCATTACGCGTGCCAACCGCCTTTAATCTGACATCAGGACAATCGATATAGATACTATAATTTATGTCCTGATTCAGATAGTTACATTAAATAGTGGTTGCTGTAATTATTTTTTGCACTGAAATGTGCCTGACATTCTGGAAACCTGCCTGTGAGGTTTCGGTGACGTGTGCGCACTGTGCGCCGGTCAGCCAAATTACCACTGCACAGAAAGTAAACCAGGTTGGAGCTGGCGAGCTTTCTGCGCAACTTCAGCGAAGACTTTTTCTACGAAATTGTCACTGCGTCTTGATGAATATGTCACACCTTCCCCTACTACGCCGCCACACCCATCTCGGTGCACGTCCGTCTACCAAATTGCCAAAGTGGCTGCGCAAGGTGTTGCACCGCACGAAATGACCACTGCGCGGGCTGCACCGGACGAAATTACCACTGCGTGGGCTGCGCCACGCTACGCCACGGTGCGCCACCCTGCGCTGCGCCAAGAAATTAGAGCCCTCAGTGTTGCCATTGCACTGTAGCCCACAAGATCTCTAGCTAGAGAAGTGTTGAGGAATTAGTTGCAAAAAAGGAAAGTGTTAGTAAAGGGAATTTTTCTCTTCCCTTTCCTCTTTCTGTGCACCGGCTGGTGCTTTGTCTTTTTATCTCGGTTTCCGAGATTTTTCCTTTGTTTCGTACAGTCTAGCTCGCACTACTTCCTTATTTCACTCGGACTAGATTTATGTCCTTTGGAAGTGCGAGTCTCTTTCTCCTATTTTGTCTGTGTTTGTCTCTCTTACATTCCTGTACTTCCTTTCGTTCTGGCCACTGCATTTGGCGTCTCGAAACACCAGCCATCACAGTACACTCTAGCCAACATGGAGATGTCAGCTGTGGCCGAGACTGAAAAGGTTGTTACCAGCCAGCAAGCTATGCTTTCTGGTCTCGGCAAGGGGCTCTCCAGCCTGGGCAACCTGCAGGCTGCTTTGGCTGAGAGACTCCGCCTTCAGGAGAATTCGTTGCAAAAGCAGGAGAGCGTTCTGTTAAGCTTGACCGAGAGTATCAGATCCCTGTCTACACAAGCCTCACAAAATGTTGCACAAGCATCGCCCGCACACCTTCCTCGAGAACCAAAATTACAATTGCCCCAAAGATTGCCAAAAGGCCGTAAAATATAAGGAATTCATCGCCCAATGTGAGATATTTTTTAAGGCTCAGCCGTCTTGATTTGTTAATGAGGATTCTCGGGTGGCATTTATATTATCCCTGTTGGCTGGCACAGCACTCACTTGGGTCAGCCCACTTATCAGATCTAATTCACCGGTCGTAAATTCTGTGGAGGCTCTTGTTAGGGAGATGGTGTCAGTTTTTGATCAGGATGTTTGTGGTCAGGACGCGCTCTGGCGTTTGATGGATCTGAAACAGGGCAAAGAAAGTACTGCAGAGTTTTCTATTTTATTTCGCTCCCTGGCGACAGAGACAGGCTGGCCGGAGGCTCCTCTGATGACTGTGTTCAGTCATGCTCTCTCTGAGGAGGTAAAAGACGCGTTGGCTACATTGGAGCCCTGTTTGACTTTCGATTTTTTGGTTCGCACTGCGGTGCGAATTGACAATCGCATTCGCAAACGTAACAGGGAGAAACTAAACAGATTGCCGCTTGCTGACAAGGGGGCCAAGGCTGCTAGTGGCGAGTGTGCGGTTCCTATTCCACCCATTGAATATTCCACTCCGGTTGAGGCCATGCAAGTTGATAGCTCGTTTGAGAGTCGGACTCACAAACCTGCTCGCAGAAGAATAATCTGCTTTAATTGTAATAAACCAGGTCATACCCGTCCACGTTGCCCGAAGCTTCAGGGAAACGGGAAATCCATCTAGCAGTTTGGGAGGCGCTAGAGGGGCAGACCCAATTTCCCTTCCGAACACTAATCCCTGTTGAACTGACTATGGGGAGCAAGAGAGTTATTATTGAAGCGTTCGTGGATTCGGGCGCCGTGAATTGCTTCAGGGATGTTGAGTGGGTTAGGAGGCACTCCGTTCCCACCTGTCCTCTTTCACAGCCACGGTCTGTGAGAACTTTGGATGGTCGCCCGCTTGGAACGGGAGTTATAACCGAGGTTTCTGAACCGCTAAATATGTTCATTTCCTTTGGTGGCCATTCGGAGGAGGTTTAGTTCTTTATTATCAGTTCCCCTGCTTTTCCCATTGTTTTAGGGCATTCTTGGCTACAGGAACATACGCCTTGCATCACTTGGGGGCAACAGAATAATCCTATCGTCCACTGGGGCGCCAATTGTAGGTCCCATTGTAGAGAGAATGTGACTTATTTTCCCAGACATCAAGCTATGGGGCAGGCTGATGCCTGGAGCGAGTGTGAGGAGGTTGTCTCACTGTACCCTCCTACACTAGAAAAAGGGGCAGAGGAGGGGTTGGAATGGGATCCTCAATTTGACTGGCGTCAGCCAGAGGACAATTACCTTTTAGAGGATTTTTCTGATTCTGAATCAGTCACCGAGACGTTAGGTTCTGAACAGGGTGAGGAATTGGGAGCCACCCTGAACTTTGGTTTGCCTTCTAATGTCCCTAATGATTATGCTGATCTCGCTGAGGTTTTTAGTAAACAATGAGCCACAACTTTACCTCCTCATCGCCCGTACGATTGCGAATCAATCTCTACCTTGGTACGACTCCTCTTAGGGGTTCGCTTTACTAGCTGTCAGGGCCTGAGCGTAAGGCCATGCGAGAATATATTCAGGAAGCTCTTGCTAATGGTTTTATTCGGCCGTCCACGTCTCCTGCCGGAGCGGGGGTTTTTTTTGTGGGAAAAAAGGATGGCAGTTTGAGACCCTGTATTGATTGTAGAGGTTTGAATAAAATCACCATTAAAAACCGATACCCCCTTCCGTTGATGAATTCCGCGTTTAATGTCTGCAAGAGGCGTCATTTTTTACCAAGCTAGATCTCCGTAATGCTTATACCTTAGTTTGCATTTGGGAGGGGGACGAATGGAAAACGGCATTTAACACTCACGATGGGCACTACGAATATTTGGTCTTGCCGTTCGGATTGGTTAATGCCCCCTCGGTGTTTTAGGCACTCGTTAATGACGTCCTCCGAGAGATGTTAGAGAAATTCGCCTTCATTTATCTTGACGACATTTTGATTTTTCTTCAACACTCTCAGAGCATAAACAACACGTCAGACGTGTGCTTGAGGCCCTCCTTAATGCTAAGCTTTTTGTTAAGGCCAAGAAATGTATCTTTTATGCCCAAACTGTCTTGTTTCTTGGCTTTACTGTTTCCAAGGGGTCGGTCCGCATGGACCCAGACAAGATGGCTACGGTCAGGAATTGGCCTGCCCCTCAAAGTGTTAAGCAGGTCCAATGCTTCTTGAGCTTTGCAAATTTTTATCGGAGGTTTATCCGTAATTTTAGCGCAGTTGCTGCCCCCATTATTGTGCTCACCAGGAAGAATATCTCCTCAGCGTTTTTTTGGTCTCCAGTGGCTGATGGTGCCTTTCAGGAATTAAAGAAACGCTTTAGCTCAGAGCCCATTCTGGTTTTGCCCGATCCCTCCCTCCCATTTGTGGTGGAGGTGGATGCTTCAGAGGTTGGCGTGTGTGCTATTTTGTCCCAGCGCCCCCTTTGGGATAATAAGCTACACCCATGCACATACTTCTCCCGGTCTTTGTCACTTGTGAGCGGAATTACAGCATTGGTGACCGGGAATTATTGGCGGTCAAGTTGACGCTTGAAGAGTGGCGCCACTGGTTGGAGGGAGCTGAACACCCTTTTGTGGTGTGGACAGACTATGAAAATCTCCAGTATATTCAGCAAACCAAGCGACGTAATTCCCGGCAGGCGTGGTGGTCATTGTTCTTTAACCGCTTTAATTTCATGCTAACTTACCGCCCTGGCTCCAAAAACATTAAGCCTGACGCCTTATCGCAAATTTACATCCACTCTGATCACGATCCTACCCTGGAGCCAGTTATTCCGGCTGCTCAGATTGTGGCGCCCATTCAATGGGAGATAGAGCTGGTGGTTCAGGAGGCTTTGAAGACCGATCTCGGTCCTTGGGGGGAGCCTCCTCGCTGTTTGTTTGTCCCACCTAGGGTTAGGCCACAGGTCCTCCAGTGGGGACACTCTTCCCGCTTGGTGGGGCACCCGGGGGCTTATCAGACCGAGCAGTTCCTGGCCCAACATTTTTGGTGGCCTGGTATGATGAGGGACATTTGGTAATTTGTTGCTGCCTGTGGCATATGCTCCAGGAACAAGACTTCCCACCTCCCTCCCTCTGGTCTGCTGTGACCATTGCCCGTTCCCAGGCGCCCTTGGACGCATATTGCGCTGGATTTTGTTACTGGGCTGCCTGTGTCTGAAAGCAACACGGTCATCCTGGTCGTGGTTGACCGTTTTTCTAAGGCCGCTCATTTTGTCGTACTACCCAAACTGCCTTCAGTGCGGGAGACGGCCCTTCTTGTGGTTAACCATGTGTTCCGGCTGCATGGGCTTTCGCAAGATGTTGTCTCTGACCGAGGCCCTCAGTTTATGGCCAGATTCTGGCGGGCGTTTTGCAAACAGTTGGGGGCCACTGTGAGTCTCTCCTGTGGGTTCCACCCAGAGACCAACGGGCAGACTGAGCGTACTAATCAGTCTTTGGAAAACAATCTTCAATGTTTAGCGGCGGATAATCCATCCTCATGGAGTCGATTTTTAGCATGGGCCGAGTATTCCCATAACTCACGGAGTAATTCCTCCACGGATCTTTCCCCATTTGAAGCTCAGGTGGGTTACCAACCCCCACTGTTTCCTGAGACTGAGAATGATTTCGAGGTTCCCTCAGTCAACCATTTCATTCGTCGCTGACTGTCGGTTTGGACCAGGGTCCGTTCTTCTCTGTTGCGCTCGGGGCTCAAACAAAAATCCGCCGCTGATAGAAGGCGTCGTTTGACCCCATCTTATCGGCTCGGTCAGAGAGTTTGGCTGTCTACCCGGGACCTCCCCTTGAAGGTAGAATCCCGAAAACTGGTGCCCCGCTATATTGACCCATTCAAGATAGTGCGGAAGATCAATCCGGTCACTGTCCAGTTAAAGCTCCCTAGATCTTTACGCATCCATCCATCATTCCATGTCTTTCGGGTTAAGCCAGTTAGCACTAGCGTCCTGGCAACTGCCGACACACCCCCGCCGCCACCTCGAATGGTTGAGGGGGGGCTGGTTTACACCGTGCGCCGCATTCTTCCCGAGAGGCGTGTTGGTCGTCGGGTCCAATTTCTCGTGGACTGGGAGGGATATGGACCTGAGGGGCGCTGCTGGGTCCCTACTCAGGATATTCTGGATCCCAGGCTTATTTCTGAGTTCCGCGCACGGGGTTCCCTAGGGACTTCTGGAGCTGTCCCTTAGAGGGGGGGGTCCTGTCATGGTTTTTGGAGGCTGGCGAGCTTTCTTTGTTACTCACGTCTGGGACGATATCGTTTTGCCCACAATCGGATTCTTTGGCCAGCTGGCATCAATTGTGGGCGGCGTCCGGACTCTATTTAAGCCCAAGTTCCGCCTCGCCGCCTTTGTTAGAGTGTCAGTGTTACCATTGCACTGTAGCCCGCAAGATCTCTAGCTAGAGAAGTGTTGAGGAATTAGTTGCAGAAAAGGAAAGTGTTAGTTAGTAAAGGGAATCTTCCTCTTCCCTTTCCTCTTTCTGTGCACCGTCTGGTGCTTTATCTTTTTATCTCGGTTTCCGAGATTTTTCCTTTGTTTCGTACAGTCTAGCTCGCGCTGCTTCCTTATTTCACTCGGACTAGATTTATTTCCTTTGGAAGCGTGAGTCTCTTTCTCCTATTTTGCCTGTGTTTGTCTCTCTTACGTTCCTGTACTTCCTTTCGTTCCGGCCACTGCATTTGGCGTCTCGAAACACCAGCCATCACACTTTCATCTTTACAGTCAGCAAGAGAAACAAAATGTTTTACTAGCTACTGCAATGCATTATGGGATATTCAAACAGATGAATTTTTCCATCACTCATGGTTCTATAATTTCAGACAAAAATAATTCAGTGGGTGACATTCACTTCATATTATTTTTCATAAACAAGATGAGAGACAAGATATTAAAAGCATATCTAAGCTGCAAATAGGGATTTCCAGTGAATCAAGACTTTGGTAAGTATGATAAGAAATGGAGCAGCATTTTAATCCTACACGTGTTTTAATCTGATGTGAAATGCAAAGAGAGGAAGGAGGACAAAAGCAAAAAATAATCGCTGTGGAAAGTGCTAGTGCAGCAACAGGTCATTAACAAACATGTAATGACAAGTGATAAAACTGCAAACTGTCCTCTCACTGCAACCCCGGCTCTGTATGATTGCGCAAATGTAAATACAGCAGCTGAGTGCTGTTCACAAGATTAGTAGGCTCTTTCGTACTGCTCAATATATATGCACATGTGCGTGTTAGCAACATGTGAGTTTTACCAAATAATTGATATATTCTATTTCCATGTTATCAGGATGATGAGGAAGTTTTTGCAGTGGTATAGAGTTTGTTACAGACAAGTTTGAATGCCATCAGTACTATCTACAAAATTTCTGGTATTGTGGCATCTCTAGTTGCAACACAATATAGCGGTTAATGAAAGTGTATTTCCTAAATGAACCACCAACACAAGCAACAAAAACAACCTTCGGTTTGCTTTCATCATGTGTTGTGATACAAGGTGAGGTCCTACTCCTTGTAACTGCCATGTGCCAGATGTCCTCATTCTTGAGGAAGGCCGCTCCCCCGCCCCCATCAACTCCTTGTAGTTATCTGTAACCACAACCAAACGTCAGACAAAATGTCAAGACCATGTTTTTTCCGTCTTTTGCTCAATATTTTTGTGAGGGTGCGTTCTGGAACCACACGTGAGTACCAGGAAGTGCAGCAAAATTGGTTTTATTGAATTTAGGGGTAAAAACCCCGGCAGGATTGAAGGCAACAATACAAAGTCCAATATCCAAAAACACAATTCAGATGGCCAGAAACGGTTCGTTACCAGGGCAGCAATCACAAATCTCGAAGTCAGGCAAAGCAGGTTCGTTACACAGGCAAGGTATTGCGGTACAAAGTCCAGTATCCAAAAACACAATCCAGAGAGACAGAAACGGTTCGTTACCCGGGCAGCAATCACAAATCTCGTAGTCACGCAAAGCAGGTTCGGTACACAGGCAAAGTAAAATCATAGGCAGAGGCAGAATCAAAATCCGGGACGTTCCAGTCAGAAGTGTAACGCTATGAATACAGGGCATGAACAGAGTAGCACGAGCAGACAAGAGAAAACGTTCTGACAAGAGCTGGTTGTGATCAGACTGCTTAAATACACATACGGGAAGTCACATGCTACAAAACCCAAAACCAGTGAAGTTGGCACGTTGTGTAAATCGTAAATAAAAACAGAATACAATGATTTGCAAATCCTTTTCAACCTATATTCAATTGAATACACTGCAAAGACAAGTTACTTAATGTTCGAACAGGTAAACTTTGTAATTTTTTGCAAATATTAGCTCATTTGGAATTTGGCGCCTGCAACATGTTCAAAAAAAAGCTGGCACAAGTGGCAAAAAAAAAAGACTGAGAGAGTTGAGGAATGCTCATCAAACACTTATTTGGAACATCCCACAGGTGAGCGGGCTAATTGGGAACAGGTGGGTGCCATGATTGGGTATAAAAGCAGCTTCCCTGAAATGCTCAGTCATTCACAAACAAGGATGGGGCGAGGTCACCACTTAGTGAACAAATCGTGAGCTGATTGTCGAACAGTTTAAAAACAACATTCCTCAACGAGCTATTGCAAGAAATTTAGGGATTTCATCATCTACGGTCCGTAATATCGTCAAAAGGTTCAGAGAATCTGGAGAAATCACTGCGTGGCGACAAGGCGAAAACCAACATTGAATGCCCGTGACCTTCGATCCCTCAGGCGGTACTGCATCAAAACCGACATCAGTGTGTAAAGGACATCACCACATGGGCTCAGGAACACTTCAGAAAACCACTGTCAGTAACTACAGTTCGTCGCTACATCTGCAAGTGCAAGTTAAAACTCTACAATGCAAAGCGAAAGCCATTTATCAACAGCACCCAGAAACGCCGCCCGGACCGCTGGGCCCAAGCTCATCTAAGATGGACTGATGCAAAGTGGAAAAAGTGTTCTGTGGTCTGACGAGTCCACATTTCAAATTGTTTTTGGAAACTGTGGACGTCGTGTCCTCCGGACCAAAGAGGAAAAGAACCATCCGGACTGTTATAGGCGCAAAGTTCAAAAGCCAGCATCTGTGATGGTATGGGGGTGTATTAGTGCCCAAGGCATGGGCAACTTACACATATGTGCAGGCACCATTAATGCTGAAAGGTACATACAGGTTTTGGAGCAACATATGTTGCCATCAAGCAACGTCTTTTTCATGGACGCCCCTGCTTATTTCAGCAAGACAATGCCAAGCCACATTCTGCACGTGTTACAACAGCATGGCTCCGTAGTAAAAGAGTGCGGTACTAGACTGGCCTGCCTGTAGTCCAGACCTGTCTCCCATTGAAAATGTGTGGCGCATTATGAAGTGTAAAATACGACAACGGAGACCCCGGACTGTTGAACAACTTAAGCTGTACATCAAGCAAGAATGGGAAAGAGTTCCACCTGAAAAGCTTCAAAAATTGGTCTCCTCAGTTCCCAAACGTTTACTGAGTGTCGTTAAAAGGAAAGGTGATGTAACACAGTGGTAAAAAAGGCCCTGTGCCAACTTTTTTGCAATGTGTTGCTGCCTTTAAATTCTAAGTTAATGATTATTTGCAAAAAAAATAAAGTTTCTCAGTTTGAACATTAAACATCTTGTCTTTGCAGTGTATTCAATTGAATATAAGTTGAACAGGATTTGCAAATCATTGTATTCTGTTTTTATCTACGATTTACATAAAGTGCCAACTTCACTGGTTTTGGGTTTTGTATAATAGGGAACAGGTGAGCTGGATCAGACTAATTAATAAAGGAATGAACAAGAGGAAGTTCCTAACTACATGAAATTGGCGAAAGCCAAAACGCGGACAGGGATTACACAGACAGCCTATGACAAACAAACGGCTCCGGTTAGGGAGTTCTAAAGTGCACAGAGAGTGAGAGGCAGAACAGTGTTTAACAAGGTGCAGAGAATCCGCCGAATTGCAGCAAAGTAAAGTGAGTGAAGGCAAGGAGCGGAGATAAGAGCAGAGCGACTGCTGAGAGCTCGTTAGTCAATTAGTAATGTGCAGCTATACAATCCCTAGTGCTCGTTAGTAAGTTAGTACTATAAACAATATTAGTTAATGTTAGTAATTTATCCAAAATAACAAACTGTTAGTATTTGTTAGTAAAGACAGAACAGCAAGGCGAAGGAAGCAAACGAGATTGGAAGGAATAATTGGAAACCCAGAAACCATGAAATCACCTGAAAACATGGCACACAAAACTGGGGAGCAAAACTGTATGTACACATATGACCAGACTGGGGAGACAATGTGCAATGCATGGCATGGAGAGAAACATAAACCAGAATGATATCTAAACAGAGAATATGAGTAATGGCAGGGAAAAGACATGGCAAGGCAAGACAGGCAAAATACAAAACATGACATGGACTAAATCAAAACATGGCCTGGCAACAGCAGAATCATAACAATTTTACATATTTTAGATGTACATATCTCGTGAAATGCACAACGGCCAATCTAATATATATATATATATATATATATATATATATATATATATATATATATATATAAAGTAACTTGCAGTCTTCTTATAAATAAAGTTAACATAGTTGCATAAAAACTGAAATTACATACAAGGTTAACCTTAACAATCATTCGCATGAGCCACTGGCAAATTCTTTATCAAATCATCAATAACACTTAGTAGCTGGCAAGTGCTAGCATAACAAATTTGTACAAACGATTTTTGTTCTTGCTCTTCTCTTTACATTGTGCAATTGTCTATTTATGGCTAGCACCACACAAAACTTTTGCTAAACATTCTCCACAGAAAATGTTCACACAAAATCTCAAGGCATGTCGCACTGGTACCAGTTACGCACTGCGGTAAAGTTGGTTTTACATTCGGATATTCGGATCGAGGCGTCAATAACTCATGAATGAAATGTCAAAAAATAAAGCTAAAAACACTTTCCGAATGCGTATATAGAAGACAATTAGCTACAATGTTCGTATTTACCGAAGATGGCGAGTATTTTTTAGATTTTGTCAGACTTTCGAATATCCCAGCTGCTCGAGCTTCCGTGACATAAGGGACCGTCAATAAAGTTCTCCTTCAGAAATCCATTTGTGAATGAATCATTCATACCATTACGAACACGAGTTACATGGAAGTAAATCCAACCCTACAAAAATCAAAGTATTTATTTATTAGAGAGGAAAGCTGTTGAACACGTTTTATTTTTATTTTCTGATATCTCTGAAGTTACGGTGTGGTTCTTCGTAATGGTCGTAAGGCAAGGAGCCTGTTTCAATCCACAAAGAATTTTTTTAAAAATTATATATGTGTGTGTGTGTGTGTGTGTGTGTGTGTTTTTATTGTATATATGTATGCAAATGTTTTGATCGAACCCCTTCTATTTAGAGCTGCTTGGATAGCTCACGTGGTTAAGCTATCGGACTGAGACACAGTTGTGACCATTATGGCGTGGGTTCGATCCCCGATCATATCAGTCAGCATTAGTGGGTACATATTTCAGAGTAATACACAACTGGCTTTGCACTGCAGTGAAATAAATTGGGAGGGACTGCCGGGATGGGATATAGTTGCTTTGTTCATTGCTCAAGCGCCTCCTTGTGCTAAAATATAAAGCTAAGTTGTAGAACTCAAAATTGTTTGAGAGCTCAGCAATCTCACTGCATGAGCCATTTAATGATGTAAACATGACAATGAAAATTGTATTTAAAATTGTTTCAGAGAAACTGACTATATCCTATAGGTTCAATTGTATAGCATTGTTCCAACTTGTCAAAACATGATATAATCCATGTTCTTACCTCAATAGCGGTCCAGATTAAAAAAAAAAAAAATGTTTTATCGGACAAACATCATTAAATTCGACATGGACATAGAGGTAGTAGCCGCTTTTCATGAATTTCATTATAATTAGCCTTTACACTCAATGCAGAGCTGCATATTTTACTGTAGTCAATTAAAAACAAGGAGAGTGACCCCCTGGCTATTATGTGGTGATCTTACAGAACAGTAAGCATTTAGCCTATCAGCCCTCACTCCAGTATAACAGGAAAATCTTTTTTTTTTTAGGTTACAAAGACAGCCAGTGGTCTGAAATTTCAAGAGGACGGTGTGTATGGTAGCCAAGGGATTAATTTTTACCTGAAGGAATTTTGTCAATAGTTTCTGGCAAGGGGATTTTGTCAATGAAGCAAAGGTGTTTTGGAAGCGACTTTATTTAGCAAATACTCTCGCACGCGAGTGCTGGGAACTGGAAGGCTGTATTGGAGTGAAAATTTAGTGACAAATGGGGAAAAAGATCTGAAATAAGGAAATAGTGAAAAGCGAACTTACTGCAAGAGCGACTGTGACTGTGGTTAGGAACACAGGGAAATTTGGACTCTCCAAAAGTTTGTTGAAACACGCACAAACATAACCAAGATAAAATCTGTGAAATATTCATTTTTGGTTAAAGAATCATAATATTTGTACCTGCAGTTGCTTTGGTATGTGGCTGTGGCTGTTAGGTAATGAGGCTTGGTCACAGCGCTACAGGGGCAGAAGAGAGCAAAGAATCCATTTCTGACTGACAAAAACTTACATTTTTAATGCTGTTACTCAATGTGAGTAATACTGTCAGCAATTCTGACTATTTGAGAGAAATCTACTGAGTGTCACCTTTCAAACAAAACCATGATTATGCCTGTTGTCAAAGTGGTTCAAGAACAGTAAGCATTTTAGTTTGGAAGGAAATTCGCTCAAAAAAGGGTTGCGCTTTAAAAGGTAAATTGGGTAAATGACTGAAAATGGGTCGAGACTAATGATTTTTTTAAGTAAGTAGATTTTTTGAGTTTTCCCTATTTGCTATTGAGCTTTTGCTTTCATATAAAAATTCACCAAAATTAGAAACAGCTTTAAATTTCCATTTTGAACAATGTAGTATGATGATTAGATGCCCCTGGACTAAATGTCATTTATTTTGAGGCTGTGATTCAAACCAACCAAAAGCTATTGAACTTTATTTGTTTTAAATGTAAGATTCACAAAAATTGGACAAAACTAAATATTCTACTTCTGAAATGTGTAGTATGACCATTAGACGGCCCTCTATAAAATAGAATTAATTTCAGGGCTGTCATCATAACAGATCAAAAGCTATTGAATTTTTTTCACACATGCATTCACATTATCATTAAAGAGGATAATAAATTTGGGTTTGAAACGGTGTAGTATGACCACTAGGTGGCTCTCTATAAAGTGTAACTGGTTTTAGACTGTTATTATGACAAATCCAATACCATTGAACTTCTGTTTACGTATAAATATTCACCAAAATTAGAAAAAACTATACATTTGAGTTCTGAAAGATGTATTAGGATTATTAGGAGGCCTTAAATTAAATGTAATTAGTTCTGGGGATATGATATAGACCAATCCAAAGCTATTGATTATTATTTGTATCAAAACAAATATTCACCAAAATGACACAAAAGTAAATATTTCATTTCTGAAGTGTGTAGCATGACCACTAGATGGCTCTCTATCAAATATAATTTGTTTCAGGGCTGTCATCATAACAGATTCAAAGCTATTGATTTTTTTAAAAACATCTATCCATACTATAATTTAAGAGAATTATGAACTTTAGTTTTTAAAGTTGTAGTATGACCACTAGGTGGCCCTCTATTAAGTGTAATTGGTTTTAGGGTTGTCATTGTGACACATCCAATACCGTTGATGTCTGTTCACATATAAATATTTGCCTGATGAAGACCCTGTAAGTGGTCGAAACATTGCATGTCATCAGTAAAGATTTGGGAGCTTTAATCCAGTGTGCGGATTTTTTAAACTTTTTTTTCTTGAGTTACATGTGAATCCAGCACCGGGCCTAATGTGGATGAGATGTGCACACAGCTACTCCTCTGAACCACATGTAAATATTCACCAAAATTAGAAAAAAACTATACATTTGAGTTCTGAAAGATGTAGTACAATTATTAGGTGGCCCTCAATTAAATATAATTAGTTTTGGGGCTATGATACAAACCAATCCAAAGCTATTGATTTTTATTTGTAACAAAATAAATATTCACCAAAATTACACAAAACTAAATATTTTACTTCTGAAGTATGTAGTGTGACCATTAGATGGTCCTCTATCAAGTATAATTTGTTTCAGGGCTGTCATCATAACAGATTCAAAACTATTGATTTTTTTTAAATTTTTTTTTTTACGCCTGCATCCACACTATAATTAAGGAGGATTATATGAGTTTTCAACGGCGTAGTATGACCACTAGAGGGCCCTCTAAAGTGTCATTGGCTTTAGGGCTGTCAGAATTACGCATCAAATACCATTGAACTTCTGTTTATACATTAATATGCGCCAAAATTGAAGTTCTGAAAGTTGTAGTATGATTGTTAGGTGTCTCTTAATGAAATATAATTAGTTTTGGGGCTATGAAACAAACCAATCCAAAGCTATTGATTTTTATTTGTAACAAAATAAATATTCACCAAAATTAGACAAAATGAAATATTTGACTTCTGAAGTGTGGTATGACCAGTAGATGGGCCTCTCTCAAGTGTAATTCATTTCAGGTCTGTCATCATAAGGGATTAAAAGTCATTGAATTTTTTTAGACAAGCATCCAGATTATAATTAGAGAGAATTATAAATTTGAGTTTTCAAAGGTGTATTATGACCACCATATGATTGGAGCAGATGATTATTAATTCTTGTTATTGTAAAGAATTAAAAACAGGCTTGCATATACCCTCAGTAAAATCGGTAACAATAGCCTGAAATCAATTAGAACGTTTCAGCACCATTCAAGTGGACAGCACCACATCAAAATTAAGATGTAGTTAACAGAATGCGCGCGCTCCCATTTCAAGTGCTGCTTTGGGAAACGCGTCCGAAGTTCAAGATTGCAGCATCCCACTAGGGACTCTGCGATCAATCATTATTGGGAAATGAGGCCTGGGGGATAGATTCATGCTTTCACATAGTCAAATGAGAGTCCTGACCTCAGATCAAATTGTGACACAATCTATAAGGAGCCATTCATGAAGGACTTCAAGAATATAAACAGAATTCAGTCTTTTGCAAACAATGAATTCAGAACTCAGGAAATCCAAGGGTTGACGTACCATTTCCAATCAAACAAATCTAAAGCTATTGATTTTTATTCCTGACAGTGAGAATTCATCTCTATTATGTAGAGATTTATGCTGAATTCTAAATTTGAGTTCTGAAAGATATACTATGGCCATTTGGTGGCCCTCGATAAAGTGTACTTGCTTTTAAGGCTGTAAGCATAACACGTCCAAAGCTAATGAGCTTTTGCTTTCATATAAAAATTCACCAAAATTAGAAACAGCTTTGTATTTCAGTTGTGAACAACGTAGTATGATGATTAGGTGCCCCTGTACTAAATGTCATTTATTTTGGGGCTATGATTCAAACCAACCAAAAGCTATTGCATTTTATGTGTTTCAAATGTAATATCTACCAAAATTGGACAAAACAAAATATTCCACTTCTGAAATGTGTAGTACTATGTTTTAGGTAGCGAGCCGTCCAGCCGTCATTTTGACGGTCAATTTTCGAAAAAGACGGCCAAAAAAATAGTGGACGGCTTGCTCAAAGCCGTGCTAAATACCTGTATAAGCAAGAGGACATAAGTAAGCTAATGCTGATCGAGATAGGTGTGAGTAATGCAGTGGACATAATTAAAGTAACTTCAAAAAACATAATTGATGATGAATGCGCGCGCGACTGCTCACCGGCAGCAAGTAGGGCACGTCAATTTTCAAGTCATCAATTTTACTTAACGTGAACGGTACTTGGAACGGTACTAAGCCACATATGGAGAACCATTCAAACAGTCAAGTGTGTCTTGTTTCTGTGCTAAATAATGATGGCCGGGGTATATTTAAAATTATGCACGATACATGGCATTCGGGGCGCGCCCACAGAATGCAGTCCATCAGATAATCTAGTAGGTGAGAAGCTTTTAGCGAACAGAATGAACGTGAAAAAAACCAGTGAGAGATATGTCGTAGCAGGGAGAGGTAAGGAAAGGAGGGGGTGGGTTGTATCTTTTGGTTACAACTCGGATGAAGAAAAAACTTTCCTGTGCTTGTGTATTGATAAAAAGGCGAGCGAAAGTCATATCAAAGAAAGCCAAATGTGCGACAGCACATCAGTCTTTATTTCAAACTAGCTTGAAGTGTTTTTTTTGCACCGGGGGCTCAAGTTAAGCTTTTAAGGCAAAGAAACAGTCTTCCGTATCCAAGGCAAGTAAGGAAGTAACTAGCTAACTGGTTGGCCTGTTCGTGACGTGAGTTGCAGGCGATCTAGCTCGGCAAGTTTTTTTAAACTGCACTGTGTGAGCTCATTTCAGCAAACGGTACGATTACCTGTTCAAAGGTGAGTATGTGGCGACGTAAGCAGTTCTGAGTATGAAGCGAGATGGTTTTCCATGATTGAGTTCGACCTTTAGAGGCTCTTACCCTCTGTCAGTCATCACAAGTGCTTGCTATTTATCTTATTGATCGAGCTAATCGACTTCTTTGGTCAAAACTGGATTAGATATTTCACCTGGGCATTGGACGTATGTTTGACTACATGACAGATAGGCGATAGCCGATTTTTATCCCTCGGAAAAGACCTTGAGAATTAAGAAGTTGCTAACCGGCCACCTTGCTGTGGAACATCGCTTGCTGACGTTAACTGAATGATTAATTGTCAGTGTTGTCCCCACCAAGTTTCCGAGCCAAAATGGTGGGAGCACGGACCTTGACGATTAAAGGGTAGTCTGTTCAAAATTCTATTGTATTTTCCCGTAAATACAATTTCCCGCTGCCAGTTACGTTCGATCGGTATATGTTCGCATTTCTGTAAATGAATGGCCGCCTGTTTGACCCCTGTCGTCCTGCCGCTGTCGCCGGGCAGCGCTGAGTGTTTGAGTCTCAAACTTGACTTTGGCAATAGAAAGGCGAACTCACAAGAAAAATTACACAATGGCTTGGAGAAGCTACGAGTTCAATCATGGGCGTAGTTTTGATTTCAAAGGTGGGGGGGACACATTTCTGGGGCAAATTCTCAAAAGGGCTTTAGTTCTGAAGTAGAACAAAATAACCATGTTTTTTGATTTTTAAATAAAATAAATTTAATGCAAAATACATCAGAGAGTAATGAAATTGATCAAAATATTGGCGTACCCCCATAAGGTGGAAAAAGAGCAGAGTAAAACCACCCTGGATCGAGGTGGGTGCGGGGTTATGGGGGTGACAACTTAATCTCACGTAATTTTTCACCCATTGCTGAAATTTAGTAAGAATTTGCAATAACAGTACTCTGATGGCTGCCATCAAAGCAACATGAATATCAAAATACGTTTTTACTTAGAACCTGAGCCCAGCAGCTTTTAAATCCACATTATGTGGGAATTGGAATTTTTTCAAAACTGCACCCCCTCAGGTTCTGCGTGTTAGACCACTGATGTAAGTCATACGCTTCATCTCCAAACCCCCCAGGAAAACAGTAAACGCCAGAGTAATAACTGTTGAAGCTTGCTAGTTAGGGCAAAAACCACATCACATCGCTTAAAGGGGCAATAGGCGAAATCGTTTCACCGCTAGGTTTGCTGTTGTGCACTGCCTGTAGACCAAAACAAAGTGCGTCATGAGCCACACCTCCCTCTACCCCTGCTATTCGGCAGAATGACGGGCCACTTTAAGTTTCCGCAGCGTTATTACTCAGTACATCAAACCTGAAATGCTCACGAAACTGCAGATTTGCGCTAATTGCAAATGTTAGCTGGCTGCCGGGTTACTCACCTAACACAACTGTAACGCCTGGCCCATTGCTGGGACTGAGCTGCTAACAACTCAAGCTCCGGACATTAACCCATGCTACGAATGTAACATTAAATTTAATTAAATCTACATAGCAACATGTGCCTAACGTTACTGTAACACTAATTAAAGCAGACATTTGACTTTATGTTGTTACTTACCTGTCCAGGAGAAGAGGAGCTAGCTCCGAGTCAAATTGTAGCCCCTTTAGCTCTCGCAGTGCTTTCCACCTTGGAAATGCAAGGCCAATATTAATCCAGGTTCTGTCCCTTTCTTTATCCGACAACTTTTTCGCGAACGACCGTTGATTCTTTAGAAGTAATTTCAGATCCTGCTCGTCTTCAGGTGAACGTTTCGTTCCGCTCTCCGCCATTTCGCTTTTTAAAAAATAAGCGCTGCCACTGCTTACTGGCTATATGAGTGCATTCTCGGGATGGAGGAGGAGGCGATTCTGCTCACTGGCTGTATGAATGCATTCTCGGGAAGGAGGAGGCGGCAATTCACCTGAACGTACATGAACGTGCAGCCGTACCGGGCTTGTAAACAAGGGGCTGGAGATCAACACAGAGAGCGAGTGTGTGACGTCCTGCTATACTCCAGATGAAATTACACCTCTCATTCTTCACATGGCAATTTTTAATTCCTTCAATCTAGAAATGATGAATTTCTGCTTATTGCCCCTTTAAATATGACGATTATTTTCAAAGATTTTTCTTAACTAACGTTAGCTAGCTAGCTAGATGGCTATATAATCTCTACAATAATGTAATTCGCTATATTATACGGAACAACATAAGACGTGATAATGATAATGTCTCTAGCCAAAGTGCATGCTTGCTGTGTTCGGCCAACAAGAAGCTGTTAGAGGTTGTGTGGGCGTGATCGCGTTGAAAGCAACCAATCATAAGAGGGCTAGTGCCTCCCCCTACCAGTGTGTATAAGCTTATTGCCTGCAAAGTTGGCTTTAACTTGTTTTCAGCCAATCAGAGTTGTCAAAACTTCTCCCCTACCTATCTTGTTTGGGAATCACACATTCGAGCCTTGGTGCAGGTTAAACGTTCAGCAATCAGTGGTTCTCAAACTCGGTCCTGGCGCCCCACTATGTATGCTGGTTTTTGTTCCAACCATAATTGCAATCTTAGGATTTTAAAAAGCTGTTGTTGTCACAGGCCAGTCACTTGCATGGTTCTCTAACTATCTCACAGACAGAGCACAGAGTGTCAAATTGGAAGATCACCTCTCTCAGCCCCTCCCTGTCACTAAGGGAGTTCTGCAATGCTCGATCCTAGGCCCCACACTGTTCACCATTTACATAAATAATATAGTAACCGCTGTGGGAGACTCATCTATCCACCTTTATGCCGATGACACGGTTCTGTATGCGGTCGGCCCCTCCCCAGATGCTGTGCTCAAGACACTACAGGAGAGCTTCTATAAAGTGCAGCAGGCCTTCTCCAGTTTACACCTCCTGCTAAACACCACTAAGACTAAGGTCATGTGGTTTGGTAGGAAGGGTGCTGTGCCCACTCCAGCCCAACAATTTACCACCCTTGATGGAGCTGTCCTGGAACAGGTCAATGAGTACAAGTATCTGGGGATATGGCTAGACAGCAACCTGTCATTCACACACCATATCACTAAGTTACAGGCTAAGATAAAATCTAAAATTGGTTTTCTATATAGAATGCGCTTCACTTTCACCTCCTCAGCCAGAAAAACTCTTGTGAAAATGACCATACTTCCCTTATTTGATTATGGTGACATACTTTATAGGTCAACATGCAAAGGTGCAATTCACAAACTTGATGTTTTTATATCTTTCGGCCATCCGGATTGCCACAAATGCTCCGTTCAGAACTCACCACTGCACACTCTACTCCTCTATAAATTGGCCATCTTTACACATCCATCGTACTATTCACTGGTTCACACTCATTTACAAGACCCTTCTTGGCTTGTCCCCTCCTTATCTTTGTCATCTGTTACACACCTCCACTCCTGCGTACAGTGCTCGCTCTGCTCACCACATTCTTTTAAAAGTGCCCAAAACAAATGCTGCAGTGGGTTCTTCATCTTTTCAGGCTGCTGCGGTCAGGGACTGGAATAATTTGCAGAGGGGACTCAAACTGGAAGCATTTATTCCCCTGTCTGCCTTTGAAGTCTGGATTATGGACGCTCTGAAGGAGACATGCTGTTGTCCCTCTGAAACTTAATCTGGGTTAGATGGAGCATCTGCACTGTTTTTGTTTCTCTTGATTATTGTATTATTAGTATTAATTATAATTTTGTTTATTCTTTGTTCTGTTTAATATTACACTGTTTTTCTTTTCAGCCCCCTTCCTTTCCCACTCAAGAGGCCCCCCACCTCTTGTCAGGCCGGCATTGTAAATAAGAACTTGTTCTTAATTGTCTAGCCAGGTTAAATAAAGGTTAAATAAATAAAAATAATGGCATCGCGTTAGCTTCGTCTAAGCAAATATGAACAAATTTGCTGTCTCGTGAGCATTTTAAAGGGGACCTATTATGCTGATCCTTCTTTTAATACATATTAGTAATGTTATAATGTTGGTTGTCCATGCTCAACCTCTGAAAAGTTTCTAAACATAAGATACAGGGGTTTTGCCCTAATCCAAGAACTTGATTTCGTCAGCGTGTTTTCCTCTCGGAACAGCTCCTCCCGAGATCTTCACGAGATCTGGGCAAAACCTGACGTCAGGTTGTGCCGTCCAATTAGTACAGACCTAGCCAGAGCCAACCACTGAGCTGGACCTTCCCACACCGGAAACTATTCTAGCGGGCACTAACAACGGCAGATCATACTATGCCTTAGTAGCGTCTACACTTTTGGAAATACAAAAGAAGAACCGCAGATCATTTGAGGTGCAATTTTGTCAGTATCTCTCCCAAAGCTGCTTGTCTGTTTACTTTTGGACGTGCAGAAAAACAACTATTTTTCTTCCAAAAGACGATGCCACCAGAAATCAGTGGGTAGCTTTTCTTGTTTGCTGGCAGCAAACAGCCACGCCAAAAGGGGCGTTAGCTGATTGTGCTCAGCATTTCACCAAAGACAGCTTTGTTAATAAAGGATAATTCGACACAGGATAAGGGTTTCAGCTGCTTCTCAAACCTGAAGCAGTTCCATCGATCAAGCGCTCAGAGTCACAAGCTGTAAGTAACGATATAACAGCAAATAATGTAAGTGAAGCTAACGTGTTACGGGTGGCTAGCAGGACCGCTAGCGATAGTTAGCACTAACAACTGGCCTCAAACGCAGGCTTTGTAAAATATCTGAAGATAAAGCCTGTATCGGTCGCGACTGTCCGTGACTCACAGACACAGAAGCTGTAAGTTGCTGTTACTGCATAAGCCAACCTGACGTGATAGCTAGTTGATTGTGACTGTAGCACAACGGCTAACGTAGCCAAGTTACTGTTGCTAATATTTGTGTCCTAAATATGCAAGAGTGATATCAGGGGAAATTCTACAGAAGGTGTGTGAACATAAACCTCATTTGAAGCTAACTTTTAATACTTGTTTGTAATTTGAATGCTTGGTATAACTGTTCACAGTAACAGAACTTGCTGTCTGTAAAACCTGTATTGCAAGGGTTTGTCTCTGTGGTTATGACCGCTCGGTTACCAGCTACTGCATGTTAGTTTGCGTGCCGTGCTAACTAAAAATGCTCCTGGTTGACTTATATGCAGTAATTCTGATCGGTATGCTTGTGTTACTTCGGTAAGCATCAATGTGGCAGTTTCATCATAACGTTGCCTGATTGTAGCAACTACAGTTAGTGATCGCTTCACTTATCCATGACCGGGATCAGCCGGATACTTCACAAATGTCTGAGCAAGCTCTCTGGTGCTACAGTGAAAGCAATGCGAAACGCAGAAGCTCTACCGGTTTATAAATGATTTCTCTGCACTACCTTGACATAATTTCATCCCCCTTTAGAAATTGTAGTGGCTAATAAAAAGCCGAAAAAGGCGGAGATTAAATAGGTAATTCTTTCCTGTAGAACTGATCGATTCGCTATCTCCAGATAAGCAACTTGTCCGCGCTAACGGAACTTACGGTCTGCAAAACCTGTATTATATTCATAACATAACCGAGCTCTCTCTAGCTGTCGCGTACTATCCAAAAAGCTGCTTTCACATCGGACACAAAACAAATTTTTCGCGCGACAGATTAGCGACATTCAAAGTCAATGCAAAGACGCGAATACAGGCGTTATGGGCGTGTTAAGCAGCTTTCACACCGGACGCGAAACGAATTTATCGCGCGACAGATTAGCTACATTCAAAGTCAATGCAAAGACACGAATACAGGCGTTATGGGCGTGTTAAGCAGCTTTCACACTGGACGCGAAACGAATTTATCACGCGACAGATTAGCTACATTCAAAGTCAATGCAAAGACGCGAATACAGGCGTTATGGGCGCGTTAAGCAGCTTTCACACCGGACGTGAAATGAATTTTTCACGCGACAGATTAGCTACATTCAAAGTCAATGCAAAGACGCGAATACAGGCGTTATGGGCGCGTTAAGCAGCTTTCACACCGGACGCGAAACGAATTTATTGTGCGACAGATTAGCTACATTCAAAGTCAATGCAAAGACGCGAATACAGGCATTATGGGCGCGTTAAGCAGCTTTCACACCGGACGCGAAACGAATTTATCGCGCGACAGATTAGCTACATTCAAAGTCAATGCAAAGACGCGAATACAGGCGTTATGGGCGCGTTAAGCAGCTTTCACACTGGACGTGAAACGAATTTTTCACACAACAGATTAGCTACATTCAAAGTCAATGCAAACACGCGAATACAGGCATTATGGGCGCGTTAAGCAGCTTTCACCGGACCTTGGTTTAATTTTTCGCGACAGATTACATTCAAAGTCATGACTGCTTATCAGCTACTGCATGTTAGTTCACGTGCTCTGCTAATTAAAAATGCTCCTGGTTAACTTACATGTAGCAATTATGATCGGTATGCTTGTGTTACTTCGGTAAGCATCAATGTTACAGTTTCATCATAACATTGCCTGATTGTAGCCACTACAGTTGAAGCTAACCGGAGAGGTGCTGTATGTGTCTGCCGAGTTGGGCTGCAGTTAGACCAGACATAGGTTTTGCAGAGCTTGGGGTGCGTTTTTGGGTGCTTATGAAACGATCGCTTTACTTATCCATGACCGGGGTCAGCCTGATACATCTCCAATGTCTGGGCAAGCTCTCTGATGCTACCGGTGAAAGCAATAGGGAAGCGCACAGGCTATAACGTGCCCGGTATAACAAACGATTTCACTGCATTGCCATCGATTGAATATTAAATTCTTTCCCGTAAAAGTGATCGATTCGCTAGCTCCACATAAGCAACGGTTCACGCAGACGGAACTTACGGTCTGTAAAACCTGTATTATGTTCATGACATAACCGGAGCTCTAGCTAGCTCTCGCACACTATCCATAATGCGCCCATTTTCCGCGAGGAAAAGCTGGTCATTCCGAAGCAATAAATAAAACATTACCACGGGCAATTTCCGAAATGGCCGTTTAGCCTGGAGCTTTCGCCCCTCCGTCATATACCAGCGCGGAAGCTGTTCGTTTCTCCATGCTAACAACACACCACAGCTATGCACACGAACCAGCAGGTCCTAATACACACTGAAGCAGTCCATAAGCTGTTGGTCCACTTTTAGCTTCTCCTCACTGTCCATGTTTCCCTCAAAACTCAGACCCACCGGATTTCTACGGTCTCCGGTCTACACTTGGGCATGTCGACCCGCTCTACAAATGTGTCTATATGGGGTGGATTCTAGCTTTCCCTGCATCCGACCTACAGAGTAGAAAAATCGCTGTACTCACCCCTGTTGCCAATAGAAAATTCGTGCTTGAGCTGCCAGACATTCGCACTGCGTCCTCCACTTTCACCGTTGCATTTATTTGAACAAGTTAATTTCATTAGATCTATACACATGTACTGCGTTAGATTGCAGAATATGTCCGTCGAATCCTTCGGGAGACGCGTCAGTTTCACTCTAGAGCCCGACCAGGAAAACTGCGTTCTGCTGCCTCGTCCCACCTAGATCCGCCCTCCACAGAGCTGGCCAGTCAGAAGAAAGTGGGCACACGGGGAGTGGGGGCCATAGCGGAAGAGCCACCCCAATGAGGCGTTTCAGGCAGAGACTACTATGGACTACAAACGGGGTTTTTGAGGATGGCACTATGAGCAAAATAAGTACCCTTTTTTTACTTTGCACGATCAGGAGTACTTTAGGGGAGTCAAAGACCAAAATATAAACTTGGAAAAATAGCATATTTGGTCCCCTTTAAGTTCGATGCACTGAGCAATAATGTCGTGGATGGAAGTGGCATGCCATTCTGCCCTTTAGTCCTGTAAATTAGTTAATCCTCAGATTGCTAATCAAGCAAAGTAATAGTGAGTTATTGTTAGTTTAACGGTGAGATTCTGCCTCCCCTAACTGACCTCCAACGGCACCTCACTGGATCTGAATTGTCATGACTGGGGATGAAACAATATTGACTGATTTAATCGGTATTTGTTTGCTAAGCAGCTCGCTTTAACAATCAATCGCCCAACTCAACTACGTCGTTTAAGGAAGTTCCTAATACTGTTTATCTACGTAGCTAGCTATAAAAGAGGAAATCAAGCAGTTCCTCGCAAACTATACGTTCGTAAATTGGGTTTAATGTGACTCGCAGTTTTTTCTTCAAATAAAATCTTATGTAATCCGTCTTCAGTGGTTAGGGGGTTTACACATTGCGATTCGCCAGCGTCTCACATGCTGGCAAAGCTTACTGCCTGTTTGAATGAAAGGCGGGACTTGGAGAGAAGGGAAGGAAAGTTGAACAGGATTGGCCACTGGCAGCTTGAGTGGGTATTATTTCCCCGAGGTCTTAGTACGTGCAGTGTTTTGTTTTTTTTTTTTTTTTTACATTAGTTTTAGAACTGTGAAAAGTGGGGGGGTCCAATGCTGCCTTTTCAAAAAGTGCAGGGGACATGTCCCCCGTGTCCCCCCCCAAACTACGCCCCTGAGTTCAATACTCTTTAATTTATTTATTTTTTCTTGTGGGTTGGGAACGTGCAGTAAAACCTTGCTATTATAATGCCATAGAGGACTTATAAAACCATCGATATCTTTGCTTAATTAAATTCTTTACCGACCTGGGCCGCGTTTCCCGCAAGCGTAGTTGCTATCTAAATTAGCAACTTACGTAGTTCGTCCATTCACAGTCAATGGGCCTAACTATGCAAGTTAGCATCTGTGATTTTGGGAAACGCACCCCTGCCTATTGCGATGACGAAATTGCGATAAGTCTCCCTCAGACGGTTGGGTTCAGTCTTGTTCTGTTTCGCAAGCAAGCCCGTCGATGGTCAATAAGCCTGTGTCCCTGGCGTTAAGATCATTGAGTATAAATATTCAATGATGATTTATTTTGATAGTTACATATCTGGTCCTTTAAATAGTTGATCATTGTTTAATCATTTTCATGATTTATTTAATTTTTCACTTTCATAATGCAGACACATATTTGTATAGACTGTACATCATTCATGTTTTTCATTTCATTGATGAATAAAATATTCTATGCTGTTTAAAATGTTTCTGATTTTGATATAAGTATTGACATTAAATAAAGTACAATCATGCTTCTTCCCTCACCACTTTAAGTATGTCTGACATACTAAGGCCTTGGGACCTAGCTATAGGTGGCATATGCTATGGCAAGAATAAAAGGGATATATCAATTTTCTGATTTGGTTGTTAACATGCAGATAACAAATAAGCATACAATATTCAATTAAAAACTAAGAAGAGGATAATAGAAACTATTTCAGAGTCTACGTAGGTGCACAGTTTAGGGGTGCAGATAGAAGCAATGTACCAACTACAGGGGGTTTAGACAAGCAAGTACAGTGAAGTTTGGAGTGAGGTGAGTCAGGTACAGGTACATGTTAATGGGAAGTTGGAAACCGTCACCAAAGAAAAGAAGCCATTACATGAAAAGAAAAAAAGAGATAAAATTTAAACAAAGCGAGAAAGGATATAGGATGTATTAGCAAAAATGTCTGGCAGAAAAGAAAATATATTACTGTAAAGAAGCAAAATCTAATCCCATTTCTCATGTCAAAATGTAGTATTTAGTTTTCCAGAATGTACTAGAATGCAGCATTTAAGGTCTATTTTTTCAAATTTTTCCCGGGGGACACCACTGGACCCCCCCCCCGGGTGTGGACACCCTACTTTTTTTTTGGACACCCAAAACTCCCATTTCTGCCTAAAACTATGATTACAATCCAATTTTACTTGTTATCTATCCATCCGATTCAAGTATTTCGTTGATTGTTGACATTTGTAAAGCTGTGATGACAGTTCAAAAATCGAGTTTAATCTTCTTGCTCCTCCAAATAAAATGAAAAAAGTAATGTAACCTCACCCGGGATTCGATACGATACATTTATTAATTTAAATTAAAAAAAAAAAACCAAAACACTACTGCGACAGATTAAGCCGCTAGGCCATCGAAACATATCAATTACTGAGTTGTCCAAGTACATTCCATAACTCAAATGCATTTCTTGGTTGAAAACATCTCGGCTGGATTAACTTGTGACCATTGTTAGCGCTGAGATAGTAGCTGAACCTGAGTTTGTTGCGCCTCTGAAATTGAACATTTTAGGTTTTTGTTGATAAGCATCTAGTCGGCTGACGATTTTTTAATATATTGAATTTATTTTGTCATTAAACAGTTAGTAGAAATTCAGTTTATGAGATTATTCCCACCGTCTGAAAGATGAAGATAGGAACCGTGTCCTATCGCGTTACCCCATTCAAAATATTATCTGTAAGTAACCAGCCATTATAAACACATGATGCATGGACTTTGTTTGGACTGGTTATATATTACGCAGTATTATTTATAACGCTGGTCATTAACGGACTATATTGAAAAAGGTCTACCCGATAAAAGAGTGTTAGTGGGCGTCATTACGGTTGATCACTCCTCGAAGAACCGCACCTGCTTCCCTGTTTCCATGGAGTGGAGTGGAGGAGGGAAGAAGACTACCGCTCTGATCGATTCTGGCGCTGAAGAAAATTTCATTGACCTGGAGGTTGCCCAGAAATGGGGCATACGTATTGAAAAGATCTTCCCCAATCGAGTTGCTAACTCTTCAATGGCCAGAGGATTGGTCACATTACCCACATCACTGGTCCGATCAAGCTACGGATCTCAGGAAACCATCAAGAGTCAATCAGGCTCTACCTCATCCAGTCTCCACATGCCCCGGTCGTCCTAGGGCACCCCTGGATGGCCAAACACCTGCCTGAGGTCGATTGGGGAAAGCATGAAATTAAGGGTTGGAGCCCCAGTTGTGCTCGGTCCTGCCTGAGTGATGCCCTTAATCACGTCCCTGCTCCCCTCTCGGAAGAGATTCCTAACCTGAAGAAGGTTCCCCCGGAATTCCATGACTTGAAGGAGGTGTTCTCCAAATCTCGGGCCACCTGCCTGCCCCTGCATAGACCCTACGACTGCGCCATAGACCTGAAGCCTGGTACTATGCCCCCCAGAGGTCGTCTGTTCTCCCTGTCTCGCCCTGAAACTCTAGCCATGGAAAAATATCTAAGTGAGTCCCTCGTGGCTGGCATCATTCGCCCCTCCTCATCTCCTGCTGGAGCTGGGTTTTTCTTCGTGGGCAAGAAGTACGGATCCTTACGGCCCTGTATTGATTACAGGGGCCTCAACGAAATTACAGTAAAGAACAGATACCCACTACCTCTCATGAATACTGCTTTTGACCTCCTCCAGGGGGCGAAGATTTACACCAAACTGGATTTGCACAATGCTTACCACCTGGTACGAATACGAGAAGGTGATGAATGGAAGACAGCATTCAATACTCCCACCGGACACTAGGAGTATTTGGTTCTGCCGTTCGGTCTTACTAACGCCCCAGCTGTCTTCCAAAACCTAGTAAATGATGTTTTACGTGACATGATTAACAAATTTGTGTTTGTCTACTTAGATGACATTTTAATTTTTTCCAAGTCACAGGAGGAACACGCTTGCCATGTCCACCAAGTTCTCAAGCACCTGCTCGAGAATCGCCTGTTTGTTAAGGCGGAGAAATGTGAGTTCTCAGTCCAGACCACCTCCTTCCTGGGATACATCATTTCGCCCGGCACCACTCGCATGGGCCCTGTCAAGATTGAGGCTGTTACTGATTGGCCCAGACCTACTGATCGTAAGTCGCTCCAACACTTCCTGGGGTTTGCTAATTTTGACAGACGATTTATTTGAAACTACAGTTCTGTCGCTGCACCCCTTACTGCCCTTACCTCCAACAAGGTCAAATTTCAATGGTCTGAAGAATCTGAGAAAGCATTTAAAGATCTCAAAACCTGTTTCACATCTGCCCCTATTCTAACCATTCCTGATCCCAAGCTTCAGTTTGTTGTTGAGGTTGACGCCTCCAACATGGGAGTCGGGGCAGTCCTCTCCCAAAGATCGCCCAAGGATGGCAAGATCCACCCGTGTGCCTTCTTTTCCCGTCGTCTGAGTTCCTCAGAACGCAATTATGACATCGGCAACAGGGAATTGTTGGCGGTCAAGCTGGCGTTGGAGGAGTGGAGACAGTGGCTGGAAGGAGCCGAACTTCAGTTTCTCGTTTGGACTGACCACAAGAATCTGGAGTACCTCCAGTCTGCCAAAAGACTCAACCCTCGACAAGCCAGGTGGGCGTTATTTTTCTCACGTTTCAATTTTCACCTTTCTTATCGCCCCGGCAGCAAGAATGTTAAACCAGACACCTTGTCCTGCTGCTTAAAAGTGGACAACGAGGAGCCCATCCTCCAGACACCATCCTCCCTAAGGAGACTTTTGTTAACGCTGTTGATATAGACATTGAGACTGAGGTGAGAAATGCCCAAGGTGATTCCGCTGCACCCAGCGCCTGTCCCGATCACTGCCTGTTTGTGCCTGTTAACCTGCGCCCCCGAGTCCTGGACTGGGGGCATGCTTCCAATCTCTCTTGCTACCCAGGAATTCGTCACACCCTGGACTTTATAACACGTTGCTTCTGGTGGCCTGGAATCAAACAAGACGTCCAGAATTATGTTGCTGCCTGCTCGGTCTGTGCCCAGGGAAAGGTATCACATCAACCCCCTTACGGCTTGTTACAACCCCTGCCCACTCCTCACCGCCCTTGGTCACACATCGCATTAGATTTCATCACTGGTCTCCCCCCATTCAATCATTTCACTACTATTCTTACCATTGTCGATAGATTTTCTAAAGCCGTCCATTTCTTTCCCCTGACTAAACTCCCTTCTGCCCAAGAAACCGCCAACCGCATTATTCAGCACGTCATTAGACTTCACGGAATCCCCACAGACATCACATCCGATCGCGGACCCCAATTCACAGCCAAATTCCGGAAATCATTCTGTAATTCATTGGGCACATCAGTCAGTTTATCATCCGGTTTTCACCCCCAGACCAACGGCCAGACCGAGCGGGCCAATCAATGCATAGAGACTGTTTTAAGATGCCTCTGTCTTAAGAACCCCTCCTCCTGGAGCCACCAACTTCCCTGGGCATATGCCATTAACAGTCACACCTCCGCTGCCTCCGGGCTTTCCCCATTCAAAGAATGTCTTGGCTATCAACCACCTTTGTTCCCCTGCCAGGAGGAGGAGGTGGCTGTCCCTTCTGCCCTTGAGTTTGTTCGTCGCTGCAGACGCACTTGGAAGAGTACCCGGGAGGCGCTGCTCAGGTCAATGGCCCGCATGAAAGCCCTGGCGGACAAGAGACGCACTGCCACCCCATCCTACCGACCTGGGCAGCGCGTATGGTTATCCTCCAAGGACATTCCCTTAAGGGGGAGTGGGGGTAAACTTTTCCCCAAGTTTCTTGGCCCCTTTACCATCGAGAGAGTGCTTAGTCCCACTGCTGTTCGCCTCCGTCTGCCCCTTTCCATGCGCCACATTCACCCCACATTTCATGTGTCTCAGATTAAACCTGCTGTTTCCCACCTCCTGTCTTCTGGTCCTGATCCCCCACCACCCACCCGCATCGTCGACGGAGGCAAGGCCTACACAGTTCGCACCCTGCTGGACTGTCGATGCAGAGGTCGAGGATTTCAATACTTGATCGACTGGGAAGGCTACGGCCCTGAACACCGTAGCTGGATTCCCTCCCGCTACATCTTGGATAAGTCTCTGATAACGGACTTTCATGCTTCGAACCCTAGGCCTGCCAGGTGAAACGCCAGGAAGCGTTTCGTAGGGGGGGGGATACTGTTATGACTCTGCCATGACCGCCCATGTATTTGCTTATGTTTTACTTCATGCCATGTTTTTGTTTTTGCCTTGTCTGTATTCCTGCCAGTATCCATTCCCTCAGTTATATTCCGGTTCTTGTTTTGCTCCATGCCATGCATTGCACTTTGTCTCCCCTGTCTGGTCTCATGTCATGTGACTGCTAATTTCCCCAGTATTGCGTGCCACATTTTCGGGTGATTTCATGGTTTCTGGGATTTCAATTATTCCTTCCAATCTCGTTTGCTTCCTTCCCCTTGCTGTACTATCATTACTAACAGTACTAACAGTTTGTTATTTTTGTTAAATATATTAACCAGAACTAACATTGTTTTGTTACTAACTGAGCACCTGTTAAAGGGATTGTATAGAACTCCCCTAACTTTATCTAAACAGTACTAATATTAACCAGAACTAACATTGTTTATAGTACTAACTTACTAACGAGCACTAGGGATTGTATAGCTGCACTTTACTAATTGACTAACGAGCTCTCAGCGCTCGCCCTATTCTAGTCTCCGCCCTTGTCTTTACTCAATCTACTTTGCTGCACTTCAGCGGATCCTCCGCACCTGTTAAACTCTGTTCTGCCTCTCATTATCTGTGCACGTTAGAACTCCCTAACTGGAGCCGTATGTTTGTGTATTGGCTGTCTTGTGATCCCTGTCCGTGTTTTGGCTTTTGCCAATTTCATGTGGTTAGGTTCTTCCTCGTGTCTGCTCCCTGGTTAATTAGTCTGATCCAAATCACCTGTTCCCCATCATAGCATGTGACTTCCCCTACGTGTATTTAAGCAGTCTGTTCACTTCCAGTCCCCGTCAGAACGTTTCCCTTGGTTTGCCTGTGCTACGATCATTTATGCCTAGTGCTCTTTGTGATTCTCTTCTGACTGGACCGTCCCTGTTTTTGATTTTGGCTTTGTCTTGGATTTGTCTGCACCTGTGTATCGAACCTTTTTTGCCCGACCACGAGTATTGTTTTTGCTGCCCTGTTTACAATTTGGATTACGTCCCTGGGATTCTGATTTTTGGATTGTGGACTTTGTACCGTTGCTTCCTGCCCTGTGGGGGTTCACCCCCAACCTTAATAAAATTCAAGTTTATTGGATTGCTGGGTTCTCACGTCTGGTTCCTGAGCGTAACCTCACAGTTATACGACTCCTAGACACGAGATAATCTCGTGAACTGAATTTGTTTCGGCTAGTTAATGGTAGGATTAAATTAAATCTATTTTTAAAAGCGTCAGACAATTAGATTCTTAACAAAAACCAAAAAAAAACTGGGAGAAAGACTCGACTTCTATAAACAAAGGTCACCAGTTAACAGGGAAACCAGTTGATCCGTAACACGGGTTACCCCTTTTCAATATAATCTGGAAGTAACCAGCCATTATAAATACATAACCAGCCAAAACAAAGTCGATGCATTATCTATTTAAGATGTTTTAGAGATTTAGCAGAAACAACCTGATATTAATTTGTCGGTGTAAAACTCCTCGGCTAGATTAATTTGTGACCACTGTTATTGCAGTGATTACAGCGGAACCTCAGCGTGTTGCGCCTCTGAAGTGAAACGTTTCGTTGGGAAGAGTCTCATTGAGTTTCCCCCATTTATAGAAGATTTGATTTAATTTTACAGTTAACGAACAAAAAAAAAAAAACACACACCCACATGCAGAACATTGTCATAATTTATTTATGAGTTTATTTTAGAATAAAGTAATTGTTTTAATGGCTTTACGCATCCTCTCCCATCTCCGGCAGCTGAAAAGGGAATCGTGTTGATGTGATATCTGTTTGAGGGTGCCTTCCTTTTGAGGTCCTTTCGCATTTCTTAACCGAATCTTCCGTAAGTTAGTGGAAGGAGGGGGGGGCGGGGAGAAATATTGTGCTCAGAGCACTCTTCATTTTGCAGCTGGACTGACTTGTTCAGCTGTGGGAAGGGCACACAGGGCAGAAGAATGCTTGGTTTGTGGGAGGCTTTCCCATACAGTCCCAGTGGTACCAGCACCCACATGCAGTGCATTCAATCTGGAAGAAATATAACTTAAGTATTATGCAAGGAGAAAAGTAAACATTTATGGAGCAGAGATGCCCTTACCCAGTCAACATGGCTCTCTTTAGTGCTTCCTGCATCCCTCTCCCCACAGGAGTGACAGAGATCCAACAGGGTATCTGATTCAAAGAGCTACTGAAACTTCTGTACTTGTGTATAAAGATTTAAGCAAGACCATAAATCATACCTGACTCATCAATCAATGTTTGGGCCATTTCCACCCTCATTTTGTTGACCCCGTTCTGGTCAACTGGAAAGTTGGGCTTCTCCCCTTTTAAGATGTTCTCAGCCACCTTGAACATAGATTGCAGTAAACTCGCTTTGAAATATTTGAAAGATGGATTAAGTGACAATATGGACAGCTTACTTTACAGACCAGCACCCCACATGATGTGGTGTCCTGCTGGTGGGGGTGGTCAATGGTGCTGCATGACCATCTGGACACATTTATGTTTTTTCTTCTAATGAAGACTCTAAATTGTAAAGATAAAGGGAACAAGTGATACTGCTTGTGGCTTACACAAGATACTTCATTTACTTCAGATAATAGGCAAACATGAGGAATCATTTAAGATTACCTTGTTTTTTCCTTGCATTTCTGAAGCTGGGCACTAGTAGCTCCAAAGGGGTCAACAAAAAGGGCCCTTCGCTCCATGGGGTACATAGCCTGTTAAAAATACAGTATGATTCCTAAGTCTACAGAAAGCTTTATGCTTGCTAAAAATGTGCATGTAGCTTTGGATAAATGTGCACTTACTACCGGAGTCCAGTGTCTGTCCTTGCAAACTGCTCCAATGAGTATATCATACAGTGCAGCATCCAGCTACAAAAATTCCGCCTGTTATGACTTGCACATCTTGTACACATCAAGATTAAATGATACTCACCTTTCTCAACCCCCTAGATGTGCCATTCCATATAGCGGTCATTTCAAAGGAGTCAATCACAAAGGCCGTGGATGGCACTTGTCTGGCAACAATTGACATGTAACAGTTCAGTACCTGCAAATAGTTGCCTGTTATTGATGGTCTGTTTCAAAAAAAAAAAAAAAAAAAACATCTTCAAGCCAGCTTAAAGCGGAGTATATTCAGAAATACTTACTTCACTCACCAATTCCTTTCCAGGGGCAAGGCTCTGGAGATTTGCTGTAAAGATCTTATGGGGCCCAGTCTTCGCCCATAAGATCGGACCCAGTCTTTGCCCATAAGATCTCCCCCTTTTTCTGATCCCAGATGTCTGACACTGGAAAGGCAGAGTAGTATTTTGAAGTTACAGAAATGGGAAAAAAAGGAATTAGATACAAATCTAATCTGACAAGATATATAAATACCATTGCTTTGGAGTGGATTTTTGATTGGAGATATTCCTTCAGTGGGAAAGGTGCTGGAACTGGATTTGTTGCCTGGAGAGATGGGTGTGCGGGGACACGACAGAGTGGCTGAGGAGTTTGGAGAGCGGGTGATCAGAGAGGTGCTTACAGCATCAGGTTGGATGTTTTGGTGGGTTGGACTAGGAGTACTCGCTGTTAAACTGTGGTGTGAAGCCAGATGAGGGGGCTTGTCTGTTCTTTTAAGCTTTGCTGGAATCCTCTCTTCTGGCTTGATGAAATGAACCAGATGATATAGGTTTAAGGTGGTTTTTGTTGTGCTGGTGGTGCTTTTGAGTACAGCAATTTTCTCTTGGAGGTCTGTAATTGTGAATGGTCCAAGCATGTCAGCCTCCATTTTCCCCCCCTTCCGCTGCTGTTCCCTGATGTTTTTGAGCAGCACGACATCTCCAGCTTTGAACGCGTCATCCTGACACCGGTCCTCTTTCCTTTTCCTTGTTTTCTCATGGCTTTTTAAAATGTTTTCCTGCACCTCCTGATACACCTCATGCCGTTTGAGTCTTTCCGAGACCACCACTTCATCTCTCAAGAGTGTTTCCACCTTCTCCTCGGTCACCTGCAAGAAAATACAAGAGCATTAGGAGAGTTAGAGTAATCACATTTAATTGGCTGTTGTATAAAAAACATTGCAAACAATTTCTTGACAGGCTTACCTCATACTCTCTGGGTACCTCTGAAGGATATCTGGCCTCCCTACCAAACATGAGGTAGTAAGGGCTGTACTTTGTGGTGAGATGTTTCTTAGTCCTGATGCCAAACATTGTGGCACCCAGATATCGGTCCCATGTTCTGGGATTGTCCCTCGCCAGCTTGCCCAGAGACCTGAAATATTCAGTGGTGTCATACTGAAAGTGATCATGTATTCATTATCAACTTAAACAAGTTGTTTTTACCCTTTAAGAACATACCGTTGGATAGTGCTGTTAAGTCTCTCAACAAGCCCGTTTGTTTGGGGATGGTAGGGGGAACAAAAGCTCCTTTTTATGCCCAGCTTCTCACAGAGGCAAGCGTTGACCTTCCATATGCCAAATATTAATACAAGTCAGCATGGATGACCATTACTAGGGTACTGCAAATACTCCATTTTTACCTCACCTTATTTTTGAACTCTGTTCCCTGATCTGTAAGCGGTCTTTGAGGAACCCCAAATTTGTATACAAAGTCAAGAATACAATGGGTTACCTCTTCTGCTGATTTGCTTTTAAGACGGTAGGCCTCTGCCCACTTAGTGAAGTAGTCAACCATAACGCAGATGTACTGGTTACCACTCTGAGTGACAGGGAGCTTGAGAAGATCCATTCCAACCAGCTCAAATGGCTCAGACACCTGAAAGACAAGAATGCGCATTACACAACTCCACTGGAAGGTTAGTTCGGACTCTTAAGTCACAAGGAAGCTCACCTCTATTGGGTTATATTGTTTCTTTTCCTTTAGGTTGGCCCGCTTAGACTGGCATGCTGGGCACTGGGCAACCTGAAAAATGAAAGTCCTCAGAATAGCCATCATGTCAGGTCTGTCTTTATAAGTAATGTACACAGGAATATTTAGATAGCAACAGTCACATCTTCACATCTACTTTTTAAAACTTTATTCACACAATTGTGTCTGAATTGTTTCTGGTCTTTTAGATTGCCCATTCTTTCAAGTTAGCTGATACATGAAAATGTTTGGGGTGAAGTAATTCCTTTGTTCACTTACCCATTTACGAATGTCATCGTCCATGCCAGGCCAATAATACCTACTGATGATGGAATGGTGAGTTTTTTCCACTCCTCAGTGAGCTCCATGAGTGCAGCAGTGGAAGTCCCGGAGGATTTCATCCGCCTCGTCAGACGAAAGAACAACCTTTGCAAGGTGTTCTTCCTGACCTTTTCGTCTTCTACAAATGTAGAAGAGATCTCCATCTAGAAAGGATGCTGCTCCTGAATTACTAAGCACCAAAATATCACTGAAAAATAAAGTTTTGTTGATTTGTGTACCCTTAAGGATGAAATTTGCTGCTCTCCTCTTGATTACATATTTTTATTGCTTTGTTGCGCCCTGGGGGAATTGATTATGGACTTTAAAGTCCATCAAGTCTCGCAAAATTGTAGGATTCGTTGTTTTTTTTTATTCTCTCACTTGCTATAAAACCCAAAACTTATGTAGGGGTCATGGGTAATTGGATTCAAAAATCAGCTCTCAAAAAAGGGCTGCTGACCTGTGGTGTAGTGGTCACTGGTTCATTTGTAATTAATAATTTGGTTCATTGGTGAACACGCATTGATACTGTGAAACGTATCAATAAACGTGAAAGTAGTAGCAGTTGTTGAAATAATAAACGAAACCGTATCAAAAGTGTTCGAATTGAAGGTGGAAGTGGAATTGGGCTTCAAAAATACGAATAATAGGCTCCCATGCAGAGGTTAATTTGTTGAATATTAGCCTATGTTAAAATGCATAATGACCAGGAAATGTCAAACGATGGCTTCTGTATTGAAGTTCAATCAATGTACTCTCTCGATAACGTAATTTTGGTAATCGTGGGATGAATTTTGTGATGTGAATAATTTATTATGTTTCCATTGAATCTCAGTGCTTATTTTACCCCCAAAAAAGCAGACATTACAACCTCTGATCTCTAAAAATACAGAATAGTCTGGAAAAATGAGACTGTAGTAATGGATTTATCATCAACTAGAACCGAAAATAACGGGTTATCACTGCAACAACGGGTCACATGTTAATCCAGCCGAGGTGTTTTCTGCCGACAAATCAGTGTTTGGTTGTTCATGCTAAACCGATATGTAGCCTCCTCAAACTCTACTGTCAACCGTCCAGTGCAGTGACGCAGTGGACTGCTGCAATGACACCTTGTCCATAGTTATGGGAATCTTTGGTATCGAAACCTGGTTGAGGATTCATTTTTTAAAAAGAAGCAAGTAAAATGCGATTTCAATTTGTCATCAGTTTCACTCAATTCTATTAAAATATAAATAAATGAATTGGACTGATAGCCGAGTAAAATTGGATTATAACTGTTCAGGCATATCCACGATCAGCGCCGTTTCTTTTCCGTAGTTAGAACATCTGCAGTTGCTATGAGAAAGGTCCGACGTTTGTAAACAAAGGTCACCAGTCAGGTCCGGCGCTAGAACAGGGAATTGGGGGGCACAGACACGTCCCTTTATGACAATTAGGATAGTCCTGGCTAGTTCTCGATTATTTTCCTTTATTGACGCGTTTTCCAATTATCGTAATTGGCAACTAAAGACACGGTTTCTCTCCATATGCGAACTAACATGAAATCATGGGGTAAATTCAGTAGAACTGAGAATTGGGGAATTATTGGGCTAATTTAAGGGGGCATAATGATTCTCACTCCACTAAAGGAGTGTTGCTGGAGTGCTGGGAGAATGGGAGGATTCAGAGGGATAACTTTGGTCGGGTAGGGAGTGACAATGCTAAAGAATTTGGAGTATTTGATTTGAAGCTAAGCCCTACTGTCATCTATCCGGTGGTGGCTCCATGGAAGCTAGTGTGGCCAGATATTGACTGGTATCTGCTAGAAGTTAAAAAGAAAGAAAATGGAGAAATTGATCTGGTCAATGCATTTCATTATCATGTAATGAAAGAATATTGTGGTTTTTTACAGATTTACACAGATGGTGCGAAAATGCCTGAGTCAGGAGTGACAGGGTTTGGGGTGGCAATACCAGAAAAAGGAACTGGAATAAATAGAAGAACTTCTAATCATCTAGGTGTTTACACAGTGGAGATGCTGGCTGTGCTGGTTGCATTACGTTGGGTGGAAATAACAAGGCAAATTAAAGTGTTGATTTGCTCAGACTCATCAGTCCTAGCAAGTTTAAGATCTCTGCATTCAAACAGCTGTCAAGATATGCTCTATGAGGTCCTAGAGTCAGTCACAAGAATAACACACTATGGGGGTCAGGTAAAATTTCTGTGGGTACCTTCACATGTAGGGGTGAGGGGGAATGAGAGGGCAGACGAATTGGCAAAGAGGGCTTTAAAGAAAAGAAATGTTGAAATGCAAATAAGTATCAGTAAAGCAGAGATTAAATGTGTAATCTGGGAAAAAACAAACCAATTGTGGCAAGAAAGATGGGACAGAGAAATGGAAGGTAGGCATCTGTATAATATTCTAAAGAGTGTCAAAATTAATAGGGTAGGTAGTGGGCACAGGACAGAGGAAATTGTACTGACTAGATTAAGGTTGGGGCACTGTGCACTGAATAAAACACTGAAAATAGCAGGAAAACGCCAGACAGGATTGTGATGGATGTCAGGAGGAGGAAGAGTCTGTGGAGCATGTGATTTTGAAATGTAAGAAGTATGAAACACAGAGAGAAATCACGAGGAATACACTGAGGGAGTTAGGGGTTCAGGAGTTCACATTAAAAGGATTACTGAGTATGAGTGAGGGAGCACGGGTGAGGGCACTGTTAGTTTTCTTAAGGGAGACAGGGATTTTTGTTAGGATTTGATGGATCAGCAGGGATATTGTGATAGGGCAGGTGAAATGGATAAAGATTATTGGTAGGGTGTAGAGCTGGGATATAGGGTTTTTTTTCTTTCTTTTTCTCCTCTTCGAAGGGATTTAGACAGTAAATCTACCGTCTGATCCACACTCCGGAGCAGAAGGTGGCGGTAATGCACCATTAAGCTGGATGCTAACCGCCAATAAACAAGAAGAAGAAGAAGAAGCTAAAGCCAGCGGAAAATCTTCTGCTGCTGTGAGAAAGACCCGACTTTTGTAAACAAAGGTCACCAGTTAACAGGGAAACCAGTTGATCCATAACACCGGCAGCCAGCTAACATTTGCAATCAGTGCAAATCTGCAGTTTTGTGAGCATTTCAAGTTTGATGTGCTGAGTAATAATGCTGTGGAAACTTAAACTGGCCTGTCATTCTGCTGAATAGCGCAGGTAGAGGGAGGTGCGGCTCATGACACAGTATGTTTTGGTCTACAGGCAGTGCACAACAGCAAACCTAGCGGTGAAACGATTTTGCTTATTGCCCCTTTAAGCCTTTACCGGCGGCTACGTTTTGCCTGTTCCGCTCATAGTTACATCAGGGGTTTCCTACGCAAGCAAGGTTCTGCTGTCTGCAGTGGTCAGAATTCAATTTCCGGAGAAAAGTGATCGTGAACACGCACCCTGGGTAGGAGTTCCACGAGCGCGAGCCGTTGTCATGGACACCCTGGACACCAGCGCATTCATGAGCCCCACACTACGCAAGTGTGAGCAAAAAGTCACACAGCGCATGTCTGCGTGTTTCCGGAACTTGGCCCCCATGTCGGCGTGCTGCGCCATTGAGCAATTTCCATTGAAATGAATGGGCGGCCATTTTCCAATTGTATATCCAGTGAAATATAAAACATCCTTGCGTGCTGCGCCATTGAGCAATTTCCATTGAAATGAATGGGCGGCCATTTTCCAATTGTAAATCCAGTGAAATATAAAACATCCTTGGTTGTGGGCAGCAAACGGAAACGAGATTTTACGAGATTTCAGTCAACTTCCGCTGTTGGAGACCTTGCATCTAGATACCAGTATATCGATTGCTCTGGATACCACCACTCAGACTGAGTGAAGACGGCAGTCTAACCGTCAAACTAAGAGAATAGGAGGGTCCCTAGTAATTCGAGAGTGCCTATTGGTTAGTTTCACATCAGAATACACTGGCAAAGGAATCCACCAATCACACATAGTGATAGATAGATGAAGTATACGTAAAGCTCTCTCTTAATGGCTGTTTACCTCCAGCTGTGAATCACGTGGGATTCGCGTGTTTGCTGTCAAATAGCAGTAAATCAGTTTTTTATCTAGAGATTTCATTGGGTGGGCAGAGCTCTTCCACCCCCTGCCCCCCCCTTGGTAATGCCCCTGCTTGGTGAGGGAGAGAATTACATCTCCAACCATGAGAAACAACCCAATAAGCCCTGAAATAAAATGTCTGACAACACTTCATTACTTGGCCACGGAAAAATGCAACTTTGCAATGTGGACAATTTAGGGATTTCACGATCACCTGTCAGTCGCTCAATTGGCAAACAATCATTGCGCTCAGTGAACCCCATATCATCCGACAGTTTATCCGGTTTCCAATAGACATTCGCCAACAACACAGGATCAAGCTTGAATTCATGCACATCTCAGGTATGCCCGGTATCATTGGTGTGGGAAAGTCCCTGCTGGACGCAGGGAGCTGACGTCACTCTGTGGACTGAGAGACTTGTGCTCATGCGCAAATGTGTTTATTCTTAGTAGTGAGTCCCCGACATGAGTACTGAGTTGCTCCACGTTGCTTACGCTGTTCCAACTTCTTTGTGTTGCTGTGTGCGTCAATGAAACTAAACCACACACACATACACATTGGCTCTCATAGTCATGTGCATAAATATTATTGCACATTGGATCATCTGAACACCTGTAAGCCTGCTGGATTGGCATAATAAACTATTGTTGACTTCAACTTGGAGGTGGCAGCTTCTCTCTAACCGGAGTACATTGCCAGTTTGGATAGCACCAGCCATAGACGCACACAGCCTTCACAAATGGTGTTATTGACGAGACCCATATTTGAATTATTTCTCCGACCCAAGATGAAGAGGTATTTGTAAATAGAAAAAAAGTTCATTCCTTCAACACCTAGATAGTATTTGATGCCGAATACAATATTTTGGACATTGTTGCAAAATGGCCAGGATCCACGCACGACTCTCGCATTTTAATAGAAAGCAGCTTATGCCAATTATTTGACAGGCATTATGTGCCTGCGGATGCCACTTTGCGGGGGACGGTGGCTTTGGTGTTGTACCTCTTCCTGCTATGCATGAATTGTTTTATTAGGCTGTTGAGCGAGGGTTACATTTAATAGATCATCATAATAATACCAGCCTGTGTCATATTTTGTATACATATTTAAATTGTAGGCTATAAATTACAAACCAAGCTTAGTATACTTTCCTGTTTGAACGATAGCCCGATTATAGGCTGCAATCTCGTACCTCCCCTGCGACTGCAGCCCATACCACCGCTTCTCACAGTTGTCTGCCGTCCGAGACACCGAGGGGAATGCATTGATCTGTAGGCTGATATTATCCCACACATCCCGCTTGGATTTGCTGTTCACCCATGAGCCAAATTTCCGTTTGATTACATGCTTTCGCTCCAGCACCAACTGGGCCAGCAGCAGTAACTGGTCGTGGCTCCAGTTGGGCTTTCGCGTCCTTTTTGAACTTTCATCCATGACAGTTTAGGGCAAACAAACTTGAACGGCTCAACATTTAAATGATCGCAACATATTCTCATTGGGTAATAAGTTGCTAATTACTGGGGCAAATGACGCGTTTTATTCATACATGTCAGCTGACGTCATAGACGCACGTGACCGCTCTCAAACTCTAGGCGCCGCCATTTTGGGTACTGACTTACAAAAGGCCGTCTATCTGTCGCCCCATGGGCTGTGATAAGAAGTCTCACAAAAAGAGTGGATTAACATTTTTTTATGATACGGCTCTTTTGAATGCTGCATTTTGATTAATGAATTACATTCTGATTCTACATTTTACGGTCTTTTATTTCTGTATAACAGACTGTTGAGAAGTGAAACAGGCCATTGCTAGGGACGCCGCTCTGATCGGAGGAGACAGAGGAAAAGAACTATGCAGGATATTTACCTTATGTTTCATTTTTACCTTCATTAAACAGCTTCGGACTAATTGTGATGTTAGATAAATGACTTGTAACTTGTTACAGGGAGAGTGGAGGCTCCTTCCACGTTGTGGCTGGAAACCAAAACTGCGATCAGAGCCTCGACCCGTGTCACAGCTCTCGCTCACGAGGCATGCATGTCCGTGTTAATTTTTTACCTCAAAGTTTCAAACACGTTTACGCCAGTAGCGCAGCCAGAACTTAAAATTGCGTGGGCAATAAATATCTCTTTAAAACAATTAGTTCTGCCTCGATCGCAATCATTTTTTTCTAATTAACTATGCCTTCACTCCGCAATATCAGGTGTTGCTTGTTCATCTCCTTCAGGCAAAACGACAATCATTCATTTGAATGCGCAATTTTGTGCATTTCAAATCTCTGTCTTTGGTTCAGTTTGAATAATTCAATCGATCATGAAGCACAGGTTAGATCGCCTGATGAGCCGAAAAGGTAGCGCGGAAGTTCCAGAACAGTTTACCTCTCGAAAAGTATTATTAAAACTAAGCACAACTTATGAGTAACTTATTTTGCTTAACTGAATAATTCCTATTGATTAGTCACCCTTAGATTGCACCACAAAAGAAGCCGTGTCTTTTTTTGCCAGTTGATTATTCATACAAATGGAAATTGCTTTAACAAAGGAAAATGGCTGAGAACAAGTTAGGTAAAATAATTGTAACTAGAGAAGCAATTTCTGAAGAAATTGCGAGTGTGAATGCTGAAAGCTGAAGCCACACTGCGATGCTGTCTTGATTACAAGAAAGTTTGAATGATTTGAATGTTTGCTGACACCTCACTGAATAGCGGCCATGAAAATATAATATTTGAATTATGTAGAATACTTGAATGTTTATCAAAAAAATGAAAGAAAGAAAGCTGAACAAAGAAAGAATGAAAGAACAATGCTAACCATGCCATCCACGTTATTCAGCTAACTTAGCAAATGTTAGCAGTTATGCTAACTATGCTAACAATGCTAACCACGTTATTCAGCTAACTTAGCTAATGTTAGAAGTCGAATGAAGTCTCTAGGAGAAAGAATGCTGAAGTTATAGAGGTTCAAAGTAGCACAAGAGTTTGAAGAGTTTGAAGACTGTTTCAATGCATTTCTATGGGACAAAAAATAAGTGAAATATTTTAAAAAGTATAAATAGTATGAAAGCCAGGGCGAGAAATGAACTTTTCTTTTCAGTCGTTAGCTGGGCAAACTAGAGTTTTTTAGGGTGGCAAAAACCGCTTTAGGTAGTCAAGACATAGGCTGTAAAAAAAAAAAAGCTTGTATGATTGAGCACTCACAATGTATTTCGGTTACTTTGGAAAGTTTATACTGCCTGGAATTGGATAAGAGCAGTTTGCACATGAGGCATGGCTGAGGAGTTTAATTAATGCAACTCCCTGGAAATCAGGGGAAGGATTGAACGTATCAATATCACCAGAGGCGGACAGAGTACACAGCTTCATTACTTAATTAAAAGTACAGATACCACTGGTTAAATTTTACTCAAGTACAAGTAAAAGATCTACAGTCAGATTTTTACTGAAGTAAAAGTACTGGAGTACTTGTTTTTAAAAATACTTAAGTATCAAAAGTAAAAGTAAATTTTCTAAATATTGTATTATTACTGCCACAGTGCTTACCTTTACCTATAGAAACCTACTGGATGGAGCTTTTATAGATACTTTAATGTTAAAGGCTGTATCAGCGATATGACGTCACTATTGTTGACAGTGGAAACGTTCTCAAAACATAACAGAGCCGCTTGCCCCTCCCCTTCAGAAGCTTGGAACATGAACGCTTTTCTTAAAGTGAAACTTGAGTATTCAAGGCTTTTGCATTGACTTTGAAAGTAATCTGTCGCACGAAAATTTTGTTTCGCGTCCGGTGTGAAAGCAGCTTAAGACTGGCTCACTCATGCTGGGTAACTCAGCATGGCCATGTACAGCTCGTTGTGATAAACGCCCGGTAGCAACAATGACCACCATTGCCAGACGATAAAATTTACACCTTTAGTGCTAGCTACAACAAGGTATCTGACAAGTATCTTAGCTCGGCATTACAAAATGAGTATTAACAACGTCACATAGATCACCACTTTTAGCTAAACTTATCACGCGGTTATACATTCATCAACGAATTGCAACTCTGAGTACTAACCAGAGAAAAAATGTTATTACATGAACACAAACTCTGGTTTGATCGGACAGAATGAGCAAACTCACTAGCTTGCCAACCGAGAGTTAGCAAAGGTTGCTAACTCGCTCCAAAGAGGAAATATCAATCTCTCTACTGTTTGATTCATTCTGACCAGCATGATCTATGCAAGATAGCCTTACAAAAACAATACACGCGCTTCCCTCAATTTTGCTTGGGATGACAATTTACAATTCACATCCAACCGAGTTAGTACCACATACCTCCCAAGTTTGAGGGATCGAAAAGCTGGTGCATAACCACAGAGTGCTCAGAGATTTTTTAAAAATGAGGAAATTCTACATGGTAGGATATAAAAATAAGGAAGTATTGACATCACATCGTATTGACATCAATTTATCATACATCACCATTTTGGATTTTTTTTTTTTTGGAATCCAATTTGTATTTCATTCACATTCATCCAGTCATCATAAACAAAGAAAACGAACAATATTGAATGTTCATACACTGATGCATGTATGAGCATTAATGTAACACAAAAATCAATTAAATGTATACAAGTCTATGCAATTGAAACCACATCAACTTTGACAGACAGTCCTGACATCATTGTAATAAGGGCATCTACAACTCATCACCATCATCATCAGCCAAGAACTTCCTGTACTGCTGTTTACGAGATTATGTCCGCGATCTAGACAGATATCCATTATCTCATCCACAAGCAAGATAGCGGCATAAAAGCAATGATCCAAATGGCCACAGAAAGCAATGGAGCCTTATTACCTGGCTACGTTAAGCTGTTTTTCCACCGAACGTGAAATGAATTTTTCGCGCGACAGATTGTATTCAAAAACAATGCAAAGACGCAAATACACGGGAACTCGCGTGTATTCGCATCTTTGCAGTGACTTTGAATGTAATCTGTCGCATCTAAAAAATTCGCCTCGCTCGGTGGAAAAGCAGCTTAGACTAATTGTAGACTTCGGACACAATGTCAGAACTTTACAGCAACTTGTCATATAAGATCTAAAATGTTCGCTGAGTTGCTGTTATTTAGTATTTGCAGGACAGCACCTAACAAGCACACAAAGTTTGCGGTTCACCTTTTAAATGATCAACTACAAATTTTGAATGAATAGGAAACCTTTAACCAGTTGAAATGCGTTGGGCGCGGATTTCGGGGGCTGCATCTGTGGTTCAAGGGAGTGATGCAAGGGAGAATCGATGATACGGCTCATCATCTGCACGAAATAAAAATGGGTTCTACACTGAACATCAGAATTGCTCTTACAGAGGAAAATTTAAAAAATACGGAAATCCGTAACATTACGGACTCTGAGCACCCATGTATTACGCAGGGGTGGAGGAATAACGCGTAAATCTCTCAATGCGCAAATTGCGGGTTTTTTCACTTGCTTGCTGGTCGGCGGGTTTTGCTATTCAAATGCGGGTCGGAGCCGCCAGATGCGGATCACTTGGGAGCCAAGCACCAGCTCTACTCACCTCAAGTAGAAACAAGGCGACCTGGGCGTCAGAATTAAAACCATTCAACTCCCGGAATTCTCTCCAACGTTGGTATGCTTTCCCTATGTTTATTCGGGACTTCGCGATAACTGCGATTAAGGCCTCAACTGAACTATGGAGTTCGCGGGTTCATGGTACGAAAGCTGAAGGTGATTGCTGATAGGCTGTCCTGTCAGTGGCACCTATACAATCCAATCACGTTTGAGAAGGAAACAACCACAAAATACTGAATGCACAGGGTTTCCCCGCTGTTTTTTTTTTTTTGTTTATTTGTTTTTCTTTAATAAAAAGTAGCGAGTACTTGGGTTATGGATAGAAATGTAGCGGAGTAAAAAGTACAATATTTGCCTTTCAAATGAACTCAAGTAAAAGTCATAAGTGGTCCCCCAACATGATACTCAAGTAAAGTACAGATCTCCAAAAAGTGTACTTCAGTACAGTACTTAAGTAAATTTACTCCGTTACTGTCCGCCTCTGAATATTACAAACCGTGTTCGAGTTCAGCTGGCCAGTGAATATTCATTGACTGATCCGGGTGTGCCATCTAGTGACAGAATAATGTAACTGCGTGCATAAATAGAGCAGCTCCATGTCCGCTGTCATCAACATCTGCGCATTACGGGTTATGGATGGGATCGAACGTAAAAAAAAAAAAAAAAAAATGAAAAGCAAAAAGAAAAAGGCCATTCACAAGTACGAACTCGCGCCATGAAAACCATAATAAAACATACAATATGAGACAGAGTTGTGAATGATTGAAAATATTTCAAGTGTTCAATTGATTAAATTAAACGAAATAGATGTCGGCGTTTGCTGATGCGCCACTAAAAAGCCTCAGTCGATGAGAGCTGCTATCGCAAGCAGAGGCAGCCGGTGGACAGAGAGCTCTACGTTGTCTGCGCGAATATTCCTTGGAGGTTTAGATTATCTTAATAGTACCGCTGGGAAAACAGATACTGTTGACTTACAGAGCCTGTATTCTAATCAGTGAAGACATAACGTTTGCGAATGAACGTAGTGGTAGACAAATACTAGTTTTGCAAAGCAGTACTTCCATTTAAGGTAGTCTGCAAACAATGCCGTATCGCATTCGTGAACATATGTTTTTCTTTTTAACGTTGCATTTGTAGCGAACTTGTCGTTGCGTTTGATTGTTTGACACAGAGAGCAACGTTTTAGAATAGTGGTGCATTAGCTGAGACCTGCAAATAGAAATAAGCAGCGGGGAGAATGAGCTGCAATAATTTCCCTAACCGCAAAACAGCTGGCTCGATTCACTTCGTTCTTATGAAGACACCTCTGTTCTAGCGAAAGCACCGGCATGGAAACTCAGGTCAGCTCACTTAGATGTAAAATGAGAAAATCACGACACGGAGGGCAATGGCAGGAGCGGTGTCCTATTACCAGTGAGAGCCAGGCATGTACAGACAAGTGCACACACAGGCAATCGCTGAGTCACTCAGCCTTGTTCGCGCACACCTCAAACTCCTGCTTCTCACCAAAAACCGTTTATCCTGTTAGCAATGTAACCACATCATTCAAGGCACGAGACTTTGCTGAGTGCGCGGATGTCTTTTTTATTTCTCTGAGTGATACATTTTTGGAGTAACAGCGATCTAAAAACTCTGGCCGTTTGCTGTTCTCCCAAATTTTTTTGGGTGATTTTTGAATGGAAGAGATAGCGAAGTTGAACGTGCCTCCTGTCCTTTGACTGTTCCCTGAGCCAAAACTATATACTTGACTGCTACACAAATGATACTGCTGTAACAAGAACAAATTTTCCTACATTTTTGTGAAATTTCATGAAGAGGGGTTAAAATTTATGGAAGTTAGAGCGATAGAGAAAGAACTTTTTAATGCTGTCTGCTCTCAGCTCCCACTCTAGCTGTGACAGAAGAGTTTGAAGACTGTTTCAATGCATTTCTATGGGACAAAAAATTTAGAAAAAGTGAAATATTTTAAAAAGTATAAATAGTATGAAAGAGAAAAATAATAGCAATAATGTCCAGAAAAATCTGAACGTTTTGATTTAGGAATTGTTGAAATAGCACAAAGTATGTAGGAGTAGTTTAATAGCGTGGAACAGCAGAAGAAGTAAAATGGCCGACATGAAAAACAATAATAACTAGAGCAGCAATTTCTGAAGAAATTGCGAGTGTGAATGCTGAAAGCTGAAGCCACACTGCGATGCTGTCTTGAATACACTAAAGTTTGAATGATTTGAATGTTTGCTGACACCACACTGAATAGCTGCCATGAAAATATAATATTTGAATTATGTAGAATACTTGAATGTTTATCAAAAAAGTGAAAGAAATAAAGCTGAATAAAGAAAGAATGAAAGAACAGTGCGAACCATGCCATCCACGTTACTCAGCGAACTTAGCAAATGTTAGCAGTTATGGTAACTAAGCTAACAATGCTAACCATGCGAACCACGTTATTCAGCTAACTTAGCTAATGTTAGAGGTGGAATGAAGTGTCTAGAAGAATGCTGATGTTATAGAGGTTGAAAGGTAAAAATACGGTTATTTGTTGTGTGAACAGAGCACCAGATTCGCAAATTGATGTTTTTAGTAAATGTATGGGTGAATTACTCGCCAATATGAACCAGAAAAATGTTTTTATATGTGGGGACTTTAATATTGACTTGATAAATCCAAATAATAGCTCTATAATAGAGGATTATATTAACACCATGTATGCCATGGGTATGCAACCATTAATCACAAGACCAAGCAGGATTACTAGACACAGTGCCACCTTGATAGATAATGTGTATACTAATGTATTAGATTCTGAAATATTAAGTGGCATCATGATAAGTGACATTACTGATCATCTACCAGTTTTTGCTATTTGTAACTGCAAATTAGATATAAGGGACCAGGCTAGATCAAAAACCCTGGAACACACAGAAATCAGAATTAAAAGCGAAAAAAGGCTAAAGAAACTAGAATTAGATCTGTTGAACTAAAGTTGGGATAATGTACTAGCAGAACAAGATCCAAATAAAGCCTATGAGGCTTTTCTATGGACAGTAAACTCCCTGTATGATAAACACTGTCTGGCCAAAACAATGAACAAACTGAAGCAAAACAAAGAGAGAAGACCTTGGGTTTCGAAAAAGCACTGGCGAATGCGTAAGAAAAAAAAATACACTGTATAAGCAGTTTCTGAGGGAAAGAACTGAGAAAGCAGAAATTAGGTACAAAAATTACAGAAACAAAGTGACATATTTACTAAGGAAACATAAAAGAGAGTATTATGAAAAGCTTTTATTAGAAAATAAACATTATACCAGAAATCTCTGGAATATAATCAAGAACGTCTCTGGGAGGACTATGAAGAGGGAGTACCCTGCCTTCTTTAACATAAATGGCAAAAAAGGTGGAGAACATGGAATTGGTCGTGGGAGAATTTTAACAGTTATTTTGTGAATGTTGGGCCAGAACTAGCAAAGGGTATTAAATCCTCACACCTGAGATGGGACTACCTTAATAAGGATGAGGAAATCCAAGACATAATGACATTAACTCCTGTTACCGTATCTGAAATCAGATCAATTCTGAAAAATTGTACAGCTAAGACATCTGTTGATGCAAACCAATTAGACATGAAATTACTGAAAGCACTAACTAACGCAATTGTAACTCCACTTACGCATGTATGCAATCTATCCTTCTCCTATGGAGTGTTTCCAGATAAAATGAAGATAGCTAAAGTTATCCCCTCTACAAAAGTGGGGATAAATATGATTTTCAAACTATCGTCCTGTCTCGATTTTACCTCAATGCTCAAAGGTCCTAGAAAAGCTCTTCAATGACAGATTGGACAAGCACATTGATAAACACAAAATACTGTGTGACAGTCAGTATGGGTTCAGGAAAAAACATTCGACAGCACTAGCCCTAACGGAATTTATTGAAATGATTAAAGATTCACTAGATTCAAACTTATATTCTATAGGCATATTTATTGATCTGAAGAAAGCATTCGACACTATAAATCACGATATACTGATTGAAAAACTTTACAAATATGGAATAAGAGGGACCGCATTAAAATGGATCAAAAATTACTTAACAAGTAGGATGCAATTTGTGCAGATGGGCAATAGCAAATCAAATTGCTTGGACATTACCTGTGGAATTCCTCAGGGCTCAGTCATAGGTCCTAAGTTGTTCATAATTTACATAAATGACATTGTTAAGGTGTCCGATAACCTAAAACTAATTTTATTCGCAGATGACACGACCATTTTTTGCTCAGGTGTCGATCTTAAACAATTGGTAAAATTGGCTAATAACGAAATGTCTAAACTTCACACGTGGTTTAATGTAAACAAATTATCACTAAATCTTACAAAGACCAAATTTATGATGTTTGGGAAAAAAGGCCTGAAGGATGACATAGACTTAAAGGTAAATGGTACCAGCATTGAAAGGGTAAACGAATATAAAGTCATGGGAGTTATGTTATATAATCTCTTAAGCTGGAAACCGCATGTAAACTTGGTTCAAAGAAAGTTAGCTAAAAGCGTGTCTATTCTTTGGAAAATGCAGAAATTATTAAAACACAAGTCTCTTAAAATAATCTATTCAGCACTCATAGCACCCCACTTACATTACTGCGCTGAAGTATGGGGACACACTTATAATAATACAATAGAATCATTGTTTAAACTCCAAAAAAAGGCCCTTAGAATTATTCATTACGTTCCTTATGGAACTCATACAAACGATTTGTTTATTAAGGCAAGGTTTCTTAAATTACAGGATATAATAAAATTCAACTCCTTGCAAATTGTATATTTAGGATACCACAAAGAATTGCCTAGAAATATACAATGCCTATTTTTGGAACGTGAATGTACCCATGATCTAAGAGGCAGAATGTTGTTGCAGAAGAGAAGGGTCAAGTCGACTCGGAGTGAGCACTCCTTATCTGTGGCTGGAGTCAGTGCATGGAATATACTTGAAGACAGTATTAGAATGGCAGACAATCTGAAGGTCTTTAAGTATCTCTTGAAATGTGCATGTTTGAACAACTATAAACTTATCCAACAAAATGACATTGGATAAACTAAACGGAACCATAATGGGCAAAAACAATAGGGGTTGTTTAGACTAAATATGTGGACTGCTATTGTTAAATCTGTACCATTGCATCTGCTGAACACACCAGGCCACCTGTCTAAAGAAACCGTCACAGCACATTACTACAGACAGCTGTAACCAACATGGACCTTATAAACTGGTCGTTAAATGCAATTGACAAAATTATTTCCACGAGGCGGACAGGTTCTGGAGAACCGAAATGCCCGGATGGGACATTCCCGGCTGGTTACACCATGGATGCATGGGGAAAGTGGCGTTCGCTGTGTTTGGCAGTCCTGGACATCGAGGATGTAGAGGACGTCTATCTAGTTGGATTTATGATAGCGGGCCTGCTATCATTGGGGCTCAGTCTGTTTTTGATCGACCATAGGATAAAGAAAACTTTGAAAAGCATGGTTATCCTCGACAGAAAGCTCAATAAAATTGGATTTGACGTCAAGGAAGGCAAGGACGGACTAAACATACTGCGAGGGGTCATTAAATCCGATAAGGCAAGGGTGAACCAAGTCGACGGAGATGATGACTAACTAAGAGATCCATGCAAAGATCCGGTATTATTGCACCTTCCACCTATTCCAAATCACTAGGAACAAACCAACTGATGAAGAAAGGAGTTCAGGTTTCTCTGGACCAAGTCTAATGGATTAAATCAAGAGTGACACTCAAATCTAAACTTGCATAGACACTCAGCTATATTGTGATTAAAATTCTTCATGATGTTCACAACTCTTTATTATCTTATGTTGTGGCGCTTAAATCGTAGTGTCAATGGACACTCAGCTCTGTTGTGATTTATGAATCTTTATGATATCTTAACCATAATCAAACTGTTTTTCTGGAAGTTGGGGGCGGACTTTGACAAGCGATCTCGCTTCTCCGCGAATTCTTTTAGGGTTATGATACATGTTGTATTGAAATTGTCATGAAATGAGTATACAATCATGCCGAAATAAAAACAAAATCAAATCAAATCAAAGTAGCACAAGAGTTTGAAGACTGTTTCAATGCATTTCTATGGGACAAAAAAAGTGAAATATTGTAAAAAGTATAAATAGTATGAAAGGCAAGGCGAGAAATGAACTTTTTTTTTCAGTCGTTAGCCGGGCAACCTAGAGTTCTTGAAGGGTGGCAAAGACCATTTTAGGTAGTGAAGACATACGCTGTAAAAAAAAAAAAAAAAAAAAAAAAAACTTATATGATTGAGCACTCACAATGTATTTCGATTACTTTGGAAAGTTTATACTGCCTGGAATTGATAAGAGCAGTTTGCACATGAGGCATGGCTGAGGAGTGTAATTAATGCAACTCCCTGGAAATCAGGGGTAGGATCGAACGTATCAATATTACAAACCGTGTTCGAGTTCAGCTTGTCAGTGAATATTCATTTACTGATCCGGGTGTGCCATCTAGTGACAGAATAATGTAACTGCGTGCATAAATAGAGCAGCTCCATGTCTGCTGTCATGAACATCTGCGCACACGGGTTATGGATCTGATCAGAACGTACGTAAAAAAAAAAAAAAAGAAAGAAAGAAAGAAAAAAGGCCATTCGCAAGTACGAACTCGCGCCATGAAAACCATAATGAGACATACAATACGAGACAGAGTTGTGAATGATTGAAAATATTTCAAGTGTTCATTTGATTAAATTAAACTAAATACATGTCGGCGTTTGCTGATGCGCCACTAAAAGAGCTTCAGTCGATGAGAGCTGCTAGCGCAAGCAGAGGCAGCCGGTGGGCAGAGAGCTCAACGTTGTCTGCGCGAATAATTCCTCGGAGGTTTAGATTATCTTAATGGTACCGCTGGCAAACATACTGTTGACTTAGAGAGCCTGTATTCTAATCAGTGAAGACATAACTTCTGCGAATGAACGCAGTGGTAGACAAATACTAGTATTGCAAAGCAGTACATGCATTTAAGGGAGACTGCAAACAATGTCGTATCGCATTCATGAGCATATGTTTCTCTTTTTAACGTAGCATTTGTAGCGAACTTGTCTTTGCGTTTGATTGACACAGAAAGCAACATTTTAGAATAGTGGGGCATTAGCTGAGACCTGCAAATAGAAATAAGCAGCGTGGAGAATGAGCTGCAATAATTTCCCTAACCGCAAATAGCTGGCTCGATTCACTTCGTTCTTATGAAGACACCTCTGTTCTAGCGAAAGCATCTGCATGGAAACTCAGCTCAGCTCACTTAGATGTAAAATGAGAAAATCACGACACGGAGGGCAATGGCAGGAGCGGTGTCCTATTACCAGTGAGAGCCAGGCATGTACAGACAAGTGCACGCACAGGCAATCGCTGAGTCACTCAGCCTTGTTCGCGCACACCTCAAACTCTTGCTTCTCACGCAAAAACCGTTTATCCTGTCAGCAATGTAACCACATCATTCAAGGCACGAGACTTTGCTGAGTGCGCGGATGTCTTTTTTATTTATCTGAGTGATATATTTTTGGAATAACAGCGATCTAAAAACTCTGGCCGTTTGCTGTTCTCCGAAAATTTTTTGGGTGATTTTTGAATGTAAGAGATAGCAAAGTTCGACGTGCCTCCTGTCCTTTGACTGTTCCCTGAGCCAAAACTATATACTTCACTGCTACAAAAATGATACTACTGTAACAAGAACAAATTTTCCTACATTTTTGTGAAATTTCATGAAGAGGGATTCAAATATTTGGAAGTTAGAGCGATAGAGAAAGAACTTTTTCATTCTGTCTGCTCTCAGCTCCTACTCTAGCTGTTGCAGAAGAGTTTGAAGACTGTTTCAATGCATTTCTATGGGACAAAAAATGTAGAAAAAAATTAATATTTAAAAAAGTATAAATAGTATGAAAGAGAAAAATAATAGCAATAACGTCCTGAAAAATCTAAACGTTTTGATATATGAATTGTTAATATAGCACAAAGTATGTAGGAGTAGTTTAATAGCCCGCAAAGAAGCTATAATAATATTAAGTATAAAGAAAATGGCCGACATGAAAAACAATAGTGTGAATGCTTTCAGCATTCACACTAATAAGTATAAAGAAAATGGCCTACATGAAAAACAATAGTGTGAATGCTATCAGCATTCACACAAATAAGTATAAAGAAAATGGCCGACATGAAAAACAATAGTGTGAATGCTGAAATGCTTTCAGCATTCACACTAATAATAATAATAAGTATAAAGAAAATGGCCGACATGAAAAACAATAGTGTGAATGCTTTCAGCATTCACACTAATAAACCGATGTTGTGTGGCTGCTCAATTTTCAGGTGTGGCTACGCCACTGATATGAAAAGCACAAAATTGCGCATCCAAATGAATGATTGTCTTTTGCCTGAACGAGGTGAATAAGCAACACCTGTGCGGAGTGTTTTCGGATTGAATGTATAGTTAATTAGAAAAAAATGACTGTGATCGAGTCAGGACGAATAAATGTTTTAAAGAGATATTTAGTGCCCACCCAATTTTAAGTTCTGGCTACACCACTGGTTTACGTACACTAAAGAAAGAAAGACCGAGAAACAGAAAGATAACTTACAGCCAAAAGCTCATTCGTGGTGGTATTTCATTGTCAACTCACGAACGTTGGATGGACTGATCAGGTATTTTACGAATACGATATTTTACTTTCCAAATGTATTTTCCAAATTAACTTACTATATCAAAGTGTACGGATGTCCAACTGATGTCATTATTATCATTAATAGTAAGTATTTCATTATTCCATCAAAACAATCCCATCGTCAAAACTCAAAATCATATCTGCACCCCTGAATTTCCCATTTCCTCATTATCATCATCATTTGATAATTATTCCATCAACTTCAGTCGTTAGCGAATACCGAATCGCCATATTCATCATCACTTTTACTATCGACCGGGACTATCAATCACAACGACAATAAATATATCATGTATTTTGTATCAATATCATCAAAATTCATCATCATTACTATTGAAAAGAAAAAGAAAAAAAAACCATGAAACCGATGAGATCGAAAGGCAGCTAGCGAGCGCGAGCTGACTAGACCAAGGAGGTAGGGATTAATACATTCTTGACGAAAATCTCCAAATTGACACTGATTGATTCTCCATCTGTTTCCCATTCAAGTAAGTTGATAATCTAATCGTTGGCGCACGACAGTCGTGAGCTACAGGAATAAATAATGCAGCCTACATAAGCGAATGTCTGGGTGATGCCATTAATGATTACGCATCATTTTATCGTGTGCACAATCAATGTACTGATTTTCGGGAAACGGGTATTGCAATTTTCTTCCCGTGACCCGAACCTTTCGGCGGGACCCGGTACCGTTTTTTAGTCACAGGCCAACACACAACCGAGGAGGGTGAGCAAAACAGCGGAGAAGTGACAGGGCTTGCAGATTCGCGAAATGATGCAATTTATAAATCGATAAAAGTCGTATTTTGATCAACATTACGTCTGAAATTAATAATTTCACTCATAAGCCGTGGAATAAGCGGGAAAATGTAGAGTTAGTCTGTTGTTATGGAGAAATAAAGACTGAGACATCCTTCATTGTAGCCCATACAGTCTATGGCCGTAGCTGTGCCTCGGTCCCTGGTAGGTACTCAAGATGGCGCTCACAACAAAAACGTCACGTGACTGAAATCCATGAATTATTGACTCGTTTTATGCTATTGGCGTTTTTACAACTATCTCTTTCCTATGTATGTTTATTTGCCTAGAGTGTGATATGTGGGGACTGCGCATAGTGCATTTTCAGGAGTGCTTGACGTGTTATGATTTTATGGGACAAACCAGCCGCTTGGACTATTTCCTCATTTTTTCCTCCATGGGTTGTATGTGGGATATTTTTTTCAATGGGCCGCCCTGTCACCAAACAACCAATCACCGTGCTCATTGTCCCAAGACTCGTGCATGAGAATTGACGTCATCCATAGCAACGGAGATTTACTCCCACCTATCTCAGAGCTTCTCCTATTCTAGGAGTTACCAGTTTTCTCAACTAAAAGTTGCTCTCAGCGGCTTTGTGAATAACTTTTAAGATTTTACTCTTACATAAAATGTTTTAGCGCGACTTAGGAGTACTCCTAGCGGTAAGATAAGATGCTTTGTGAATACGGACCCAGGTCAGAAAGAAATGAAAGTAAACTTATAAAGGACTACAGGTTTGCGTAAGCAAAACTTGCTCTGTTCTTATCGTCAACTTCTTTGTGTTTAGTGTATTGATTTCAGTATAGAGCCCAGTGTTTCCCACAGACCAGGAAGCAATGTTTGGTGGTAGACCGGGGGGAAGATAATGTTCATTTTGTTGAGCGTGGGAGGGGGGAGATATGCTTTTGAGGCGGTCCGAGTTGATTCTGTGGAGGCCTGCCACATAATGTTCTATGTGTGGGAAACCCCGAGAGCCTAAAGACCACCTTAATAATGGAAAAAAAAAAAACACGTCTATTTGTTGGTAGTAGAAGCTTTCATCATAGGAAAATAAAATAAATTCAATGACTTCATCAAATTAGCATAAATTAATTCTACTTAACAAAGCTGACATTAAATTATGTAAGATATTGCAAATATAATGGAATAAGTATATGTTAAAAAGAAAATCTGGAAACTACATTGATGAAACCAAAATCGGCGATTTTTTGTCAGACATACCTGTTAGAAAACCGTTGACATGGAAACGGCCAAGATGGTGGATTGACTTATTGGTATAAAATTGTTCCCAGACAAGTTTTCGGAAAAGTCACCAAATTTGGTGGTCCTAGCTCAAGCCGTTCAAAAATTATACATGAAAATTGGCGCGGGCATAAAAAGCCCATCCCCCACCCCCCTCCCCCCAGTCTAAATAGGGTTAAACTGAGTTACCTGATTGGCTGGTGACAAATCACAGGCTACTCATCCATTTGTCTTGTTGATATGTAGTTTGCAGAAATGGACTACAATCTGGACTATAATGCAAAAGAATGAAATGTTTGACAATAAACAACAAATTTGATGCGATCACTCGCATTCGTATACCCCACTGTCTAATCTCGGAGAGAAACAGCTCATGAAATTAATTCTAATTTGAGTAATGCGGGAAAGTGTCCGAACCCCTTTATACATTTCCATAGGGATTTCACTTCTGGCACCATGAGCTACGGAGCAGCGATGTAGTCACCTGGCTTTTTTTTGGGGTTTGTCTTGGAAGCGGCAGGATTAACTGTGATTGGTTCACGGAAAAGACAGTCCTTTGAAAAACACTTAGGATGGACAGAATGAGTCCTCATGTATAGTCTCTGATCATTATGTGAGAGGTGTCAAATCCAGATTCATAAAGTCCTCCAAATGTTTTATCTGACCAAGTAGAATTTGTCAAGTCGCTCAATTTTTCAACCAGCGGGTGGAACGGAGTAAAATCAGCTGTCTGAATGAATGGACTGGAGAAAGGCGTAATAAAAGCATGAACTTCAGACCCTTGGATTAAACAGCTCTGCTGCTGATATATAGGGAAGGGATGCAGTGTTGTTGTGCATTTCAGAGGTGTGCATTGAAACTGTAGCTACAATATGTTGCAGTAACATGATGGGAGTCTAAGTTTTTTTAGGCAAAGTGGATGTGCTTGTCTAAGGTCATATACAACTCCAAGTCCAGTGTTGATGTCAAGTGGATTCTGTGTTCTGTTTCGAAATGTGTTTTAGTTTTGGGTTATGAGGTGCTCATTTACCACTGAATAAAATAATAATAAAAAACTAGATACATGTTTCAGTTGAAATTAAGCAGGAGAGTAAAAACTCAATTATCTTTATTAAAATATCAAAGCTATAGAGTATTTAATGTTACTGGTTTGTGGTCTGAACTGAAATTATTGGACTCTGGACATTGCTGCAGGAACTAAGGAAAACAGGGACTGGAGGTCTCTTTATCAAATACGCTTGGATTGACTGAAATCCACTTTAAAAAATTCAGCAACATCAGTGTGGACTTCCCTCTTTTCGAATTTGCTTTTGTTATTAGTGCAGAACTATTGCAGGAATCAGTGTCAGTGATGTTTTTTCTGCCGCTAAAGAAGACTCACAGATCTCACTTTGACTTCATTCACCCAAAGCAGCACCTCTCACTGCTGACATCATGATCTTTTATTACTCATTTTCATAAGTAGTATTGTGCAGGTTTTCAGGGACTACCACATCATCATTTCATCGCTAACCTCTTCCCTCCTGAAAAGTACAGTGTACACAGTTTGCATTTTAAGTGGAATGTTATTCTTCATTACACTAATTGTAGGCATATATTTTGTGACGGAATCCATTTGAGTCACCAATAAATGAAGGACTATGATATCATTTCGTACGCCATTTATTTGTCAACCCAATGTGATAAAATTGCATTTTTGCCCTGCAGTCAGATCATAATATTTTAGGGGCACAGAGGAAATGGGTACAGGGGGTTATTCAAATTTGCATTATGAACACAAATTAAAATCAGGTGAATTCTGAACATCAGACTGGTGTAAGAAGGTCTTGTAGGCACCAGTGTAAGTTAGATGGCGTGGTGAAGGTGCTTAGAATTACGATGATGAGACACAGTTGTTGAGGAACATCTGGACGGATTGGTCCTCCACCAGCTTGGACTTGAGCTTTTCTTCCAGGGTGGGCACGGACATCTCCTCCACGACTTGCCCCTTGCCGACAGAAATAGGCGCCCTGGGCTGGGAGGCGCTGGCGGATGTCCTCTGGTGCCTCTGGGTTGATCTTATCGCAGCAGTACGCGCTCCACAGGTTTTCTGGGATTCCCACCCGGTCCTTGCCCTCCCGGCGGATGAAGTCTGCGCCCCCGGTGACGCCAGTGATGACATAAGCTGTTCCGAGGCAGTATTTGTCGAGAAGATCACGGACTTTTTCCTCATGCTCCTTCCAGGCTGTGAGCGTGCTGATCTGCGGAACTGCATTTGTCAAGGCGAAGGCGGCTTTACGGTTCTCTTGGCCTGACTGATGCGTGATGGGGTTCAGGTGGAGAATCTTGTGCAGAGCCGAGCTGGAGTAGTCTTCCGGAACAGCCTGACTATTCTCCAGCGTCTCATCCAGTGGACCCGCAGGAAACCGCTCCATGTTCCCGTTCGCGTTATTATACGCTAGCTATGGAGAAAGAGAGAGACAGAGAGAGTGTAGGGAGAGAGAGTGAGAGAGAGAGAGAGAATGTTGTATAAGACAGGGAGGGAGTGTAGGAGGAGAGAGGGAGTGGGGGGGAGAGGGAGCCAGTATGTTGCATTCTGGTTACCTTTTTAGCTAACACAGGGTCCGAACGGTTGGATCTCATTGTGCTTGAGCATTTTTTGGCAAATTTTTACATTTCTAAGCTAGAGAGAATGTATATTCTGGAATGAGTGCTAGATTTTCTGAGAGGCAGAACAGGAAAGCTTCCAAATTATGAACTAAATTGAAACATTTTGCAGCGCAGAAATTTGGTTCTCCTGGGGGCCTCTGTGTGCAGAGATCTGTTCCAACCACAGTTACTTCCCAGAATGTTAACTGGGTGTTGATTGTTCTTCACCTTGCATTTCAAGTTTTGCGGTGTTTTTAAACTGCATACGCAACATTATGACACAAATAATTATACTTGCCATTAAAAATATAAGTCCCACATCCATAATGAGCTTATTTTAGAAACTTTTTTATTTAGATACAACATTTTTAACTGCCACTCAAAGACTGGTGAACCAAAAATGGTCCAGATTATGTTGCCCAGAAGTTTTCAATCTCTTCTGGAAATTATTTTTCAAACTTGAACTACAGACCAGGTCTGACTATCATGTACTCTTGTTAAGCATTCTTCATTATCCAATAAAAGTTTAAAAAAAGTTTCAGTGATTGTGTGTCTACAGTTTCAGCAGTTAGCCAGTTGACTCCAGTTTGCTCTGTTAAATGTTGGCCCCACTTTTTATTTGGTTAATTATGTCATTTCTGATTTAGCACAATGAATGTGGAACTTTTTTGCCGAGGGAAACACAGCCATAACTGACACTGCGCGTAAAAGGAGTAAATTATCCCATTATTAGCCTACTATGAATAGTGGGTTAAAAAAATCAACTTCTAATTTTAACCAAGTCAAACATTTCCACAACACTTTATGATATTATTAAAGCATAATTACAGCATTCTGCTGCCACCTTCCCCATATCTAATGACCGCTGATGAACATAGTAGTTCGTAGACATATAAAGGCCCGAATACGGCGAGGTTCAAGACTATTTTGATAATGACACCACTTTAAAAATTCGTAATTCCTACATGGTTCCCGCTGTAAGTAGGTGAACACCTGGTTATCATAGGAATTAAAGTCTTTTTTTTAATTAAAACTACCATCAGCAGCCGTATAACATTAATTCACACCGACCTGAGACTCCTGCATCGCATCAAACTCCTCGTCAGGGTTTCCTCCGGGTTTCTCGAACCTGTACGCGGAGAAGACGGGGATGCGCCGCTCCCGGTCGTACACCGTGACGAAGCGAGCTTCGTTGCCAAGGGTCTGACAGATCTTCACCTTACTGGGATCAATCATGCCAGTGGGAGGAGTGGCCTCATAGAAGCTATCTACGCACTTGTCCAAGTCTTTAAAGTCAGTCACCACGGTGGCCGCGGTTCGCAGCGCGCCGTGGAAACACACAAAGGTCAAAACCAAAACCTGGAGGGGAAACCACTGCATTTTAGCACTCAGATAGAAGCCGGCAGAGAAGCGCACTGCCTCCTGATCCAGGACGATATATAAAGACCGCAATTATGTAAGATAATGGGCGTGGTGCGACGACAAATGAAGTTCGATCGCGCGTTTGTGGGAGGCCCACCGTACAGTATTTCATCTAAGGTGGAAACCTAATAAGCAACACAATACGTCTCTTTTTCTTTTGCAGGGTCAGATCCAAAATCTCTGCAAGTGTTATGGACGGAATTCAGCTGAATTCCATCAAAAAGAGCGTGAGGGTAAAAAAAATAAATAAATAAAAATAGGTAGGATTCGCAAAATTGAGACAAGTTGGCTTACCTCTGTAGTATAACCAAAAATAAAAATAATTAATGAGGTTGTGTAGAATCAGTCCAACCATGCAATCAAATTAGGAATGCGTTAGGGAAAGAATGAGAAAAATTATCAATTATCACCAATTTCATGGTGGTTTACTGCCATAATGAAGAACTACTTGTTAATTAAGAAACACACACACACACACACACACACACACACACACACACACACACACACACACACACACACACACACACACACATATGACCTAAATAATTCTTTCGTACAAAAGTATCAAAATTGATAAACAATTGGATCATCTAAATTCAAGCTGGCAGGTTCACAAGTTTAAGATCTGACCTAACATCGGGTCCTTAATGATAATATCGAAAGACATTCCAGTGTATGACTCCAAAACTAGCACACTGAAAATGTGCAATATTCCAATTAAAGGTCGTATTATACATTTTAATATGTCATCGCTCGGAAAATCGGATACAAAAGAAACACGAGACAAAGTTTTACTTTTCCGTCTCATTATTTTCAATCTTTCAAAATAATTATTAATAATTGTTTGAGTTGCATCAGTCAAAGCAAAAAAAGAGAACATCGATTTCAGTTTAATAAAATTGTTATCCTGTACTCATCAAGTTCCACTTTCCTCTTTAAGAAAATGCAGATCGCCCCCCCCCCCCAAAAAAAAAAGCTTTTATTGAGTTTTGGGGGGGGGATAATGATTGGAATCAAACAGAATGCTGGTAAAATTAAGAAAAAATAAAATATTTATGAAGATTTATCATCGTATTTAAACAACCCGAAAAAATGTATTTGTTTAATCAGTATGATGCTTTAACATGTCTTTATATAATGCATTTATATAATCCATGAACTTAATACCCTTGGCATTTGATTTGTAAAAAGTATGCGGGAGGAGACAGCCGCAATATGGCATCAAGACGAGTTTAGGCAAGGAATAATCTCGAATTCCGCATCTGCTGATCAGGAGTTGCAAACCATTGGTCGAGGCGGCCCCGGCCCAGCCGACATAAATCCCAGATGTTCAACGCATCAGCCGGTGGAAATTCGACCGCGACCACATCCAATAAAAGGCCGTCATCGCAATGATGGCAACATATTCTCATTGGGTAATAAATTGCTAATTATTGGGGCAAATGACGCGTTTTATGATTGACTCGTTTTATGCTATTGGCGTTTTTACAACTATCTCTTTCCTATGTATGTCAATTTGCCTAGAGCGTGATATGTGGGGACTGCGCATATTTTCGGGAGTGCTCGACGTGTCATTATCTTATGGGACAAACCAGTCGCTTGGACTATTTCCTCATTTTTTCCTCCATGGGTTTTATGTGGGATATTTTTTCAACGGGCCGCCCTGTCACCAAACAACCAATCACCGTGCTCTTTGTCCCAAGACTCGTGCATGAGAATTGACGTCATCCATAGCAACGGAGATTTACTCCCACCTATCTCAGAGCTACTCCTATTCTAGGAGTTACCAGTTTTCTCAACTAAAAGTTGCTCTCAGCGGCTTTGTGAATAACTTTTAAGATATTACTCCAACATAAAATGTTTTAGCGTGACTTAGGAGTACTCCTAGCGGTAAGATAAGATGCTTTGTGAATACGTGCCCAGGTCAGAAAGAAATGAAAGTAAACTTATAAAGGATTACAGGTTTGCGTAAGCAAAACTTGCCCTGTTCTTATCGTCAACTTCTTTGTGTTTAATACATTGATTTCAGTATAGAGCCCAGTGTTTCCCACAGACCAGGAAGCAATGTTTGGTGGCAGGGGGGGGGAGATGATGTTCATTTTGTTGAGCGGGCATAAAAAGGCGCGGGCATAAAAAGCCCCCCCAGTCTAGATAGGGTTAAACTGAGTTACCTGATTGGCTGGTAACAAATCATAGGGTACTCATACCTTTGTCTTGTGGATATGTAGTTTGCAGAAATGGACTACAATCTGGACTATAATGCAAAAGACTTAAATGTTTGACAATAAACTACAAATTTGATGTGATCATTCGCATTCGTATACCCCACTGTCTAATCACGGAGAGAACCAGCTCATGAAATTAATTCTAATTTGAGTAATGCGGGAAAGTGTCCGAACCCCTTTATACATTTCCATAGGGATTTCACTTCTGCCACCATGAGCTACGGGGCAGTGATGTAGTCACCTGGCTTTTTTTTTTTTTTTTTTGGGTGTGTCTTGGAAGCGGCAGGATTAACTGTGATTGGTTCACTGAAAAGACAGTCCTTTGAAAAACGCATAGGATGGACAGAATGAGTACTCATGTATAGTCTCTGATCATTATGTGAGAGGTGTCAAATCCAGATTCATAAAGTCCTCCAAATGTTTTATCTGACCAAGTAGGATTTGTCAAGTTGCTCAATTTTTCAACCAGCGGGTGGAACGGAGTAAAATCAGCTGTCTGAATGAATGGACTGGAGAAAGGCGTAATAAAAGTATGAACTTCAGACCCTTGGATTAAACAGCCCTACTGCTGATATATAGGGAAGGGATGCAGTGTTGTTGTGCATTTCAGAGGTGTGCATTGAAACTGTCGCTACAATATGTTGCAGTAACATGATGGGAGTCTAAGTTTTTTAGGCGAAGTGGATGTGCTTGTCTAAGGTCATATACAACTCCAAGTCCAGTGTTGATGTCCAGTGGATTCTGTGTTCTGTTTCAAAATGTGTTTTAGTTTTGGGTTATGAGGTGCTCATGTACCACTGAATAAAATAATAATAAAAAACTAGATACATGTTTCAGTTGAAATTAAGCAGGAGAGTAAAAACTCAATTATCTTTATTAAAATATCAAAGCTATAGAGTATTTAATGTTACCGGTTTGTGGGCTGAACTGAAATTAATGGACTCTGGACATTGCTGCAGGAACTAAGGAAAACAGGGACTGGAGGTCTCTTTATCAAATACGCTTGGATTGACTGAAATCCACTTTAAAAAATTCAGCAACATCAGTGTGGACTTCCCTCTTTTCGAATTTGCTTTTGTTATTAGTGCAGAACTATTGCAGGAATCAGTGTCAGTGATGTTTTTTCTGCCGCTAAAGAAGACTCACAGATCTCACTTTGACTTCATTCACCCAAAGCAGCACCTCTCACTGCTGACATCATGATCTTTTATTACTCATTTTCATAAGTAGTATTGTGCAGGTTTTCAGGGACTACCACATCATCATTTCATCGCTAACCTCTTCCCTCCTGAAAAGTACAGTGTACACAGTTTGCATTTTAAGTGGAATGTTATTCTTCATTACACTAATTGTAGGCATATATTTTATGAAGGAATCCATTTGAGTCACCAATAAATGAAGGACTATGATGTCATTTCGTACGCCATTTATTTGTCAACCCAATGTGATAAAATTGCATTTTTGCCCTGCAGTCAGATCATAATATTTTAGGGGCACAGAGGAAATGGGTACAGGGGGTTATTCAAATTTGCATTATGAACACAAATTAAAATCAGGTGAATTCTGAACATCAGACTGGTGTAAGATGGTCTTGTAGGCACCAGTGTAAGTTAGATGGTGCGGTGAAGGTGCTTGGATTTACAATGATGAGATACAGTTGTTGTGGAACATCTGGACGGATTGGTCCTCCACCAGCTTGGACTTGAGCTTTTCTTCCAGGGTGGGCACGGACATCTCCTCCACGACTTGCCCCTTGCCGATTGTGAAATAGGCGCCCTGGGCTGGGAGGCGCTGGCGGATGTCCTCTGGTGCCTCTGGGTTGATCTTATCGCAGCAGTACGCGCTCCACAGGTTTTCTGGGATTCCCACCCGGTCCTTGCCTTCCCGGCGGATGAAGTCTGCGCCCCCGGTGACGCCAGTGATGACATAAGCTGTTCCGAGGCAGTATTTGTCGAGAAGATCACGGACTTTTTCCTCATGCTCCTTCCAGGCTGTGGCGTGCTGATCTGCGGAACTGCATTTGTCAAAGGCGAAGGCGGCTTTACGGTTCTCTTGGCCTGACTGATGCGTGATGGGGTTCAGGTGGAGAATCTTGTGCAGAGCCGAGCTGGAGTAGTCTTCGGAACAGCCTGACTATTCTCCAGCGTCTCATCCAGTGGACCCAAGAGGAAACCGCTCCATGTTCCGTTCGGCGTTATTATCGCTAGCTATGGAGAAAGAGAGAGACAGAGAGAGTGTAGGGAGAGAGAGTGAGAGAATGTTGTATAAGACAGGGAGGGAGTGTAGGAGGAGAGAGGGAGTGGGGGGGAGCGCGAGCCAGTATGTTGCATTCTGGTTACCTTTTTAGCTAACACAGGGTCCGAACGGTTGGATCTCATTGTTCTTGAGCATTTTTTGGCAAATTTTTACATTTCTAAGCTAGAGAGAATGTATATTTTGGAATGAGTGCTAGATTTTCTGAGAGGCAGAACAGGAAAGCTTCCAAATTATGAACTAAATTGAAACATTTTGCAGCACAGAAATTTGGTTCTCCTGGGGGCCTCTGTGTGCAGTGATCTGTTCCAACTACAGTTATCTCCCAGAATTAACTGGGTGTTGATTGTTCTTCACCTTGCATTTCAAGTTTTGCGGTGTTTTTAAACTGCATACGCAACATTATGACACAAATAATTATACTTGCCATTAAGAATATAAGTCCCACATCCATATTGAGCTTATTTTAGAAACTTTTTTAATTAGATACAACATTTTTAACTGCCACTCAAAGACTGGTGAACCAAAAATGGTCCAGATTATATTGCCCAGAAGTTTTCAATCTCTTCTGGAAATTATTTTTCAAACTTGAAATACAGACCAGGTCTGACTATCATGTACTCTTGTTAAGCATTCTTCATTATCCAATAAAAGTTTAAAAAAAGTTTCAGTGATTGTGTGTCTACAGTTTCAGCAGTTAGCCAGTTGACTTCAGTTTGGTCTGTTAAATGTTGGCCCCACTTTTTATTTGGTTAATTATGTCATTTCTGATTTAGCACAATGAATGTGGAACTTTTTTTTGCCGAGGGAAACACAGCCATAACTGACACTGCGCGTAAAAGGAGTAAATTATCCCATTATTAGCCTACTATGAATAGTGGGTTAAAAAAATCAACTTCTAATTTTAACCAAGTCAAACATTTCCACAACACTTCATGATATTATTAAAGCATAATTACAGCATTCTGCTGCCACCTTCCCCATATCTAATGACCGCTGATGAACATAGTAGTTCGTAGACATGTAAAGGCCGGAATACGGCGAGGTTCAAGACTATTTGGATAATGACACCACTTTAAAAATTCGTAATTCCTACATGGTTCCCGCGGTAAGTAGGTGAACACCTGGTTATCATAGGAATTAAAGTCTTTTTTTTAATTAAAACCACCATCAGCAGCCGTATAACATTAATTCACACCGACCTGCGACTCCTGCATCGCATCAAACTCCTCGTCAGGATTTCCTCCGGGTCTCTCGAACCTGTACGCGGAGAAGACGGGGATGCGCCGCTCCCGGTCGTACACCGTGACGAAGCGAGCTTCGTTGCCAAGGGTCTGACAGATCTTCACCTTACTGGGATCAATCATGCCAGTGGGAGGAGTGGCGTCGTAGAAGCTATCTACGCACTTGTCCAAGTCTTTAAAGTCAGTCACCACGGTGGCCGCGGTTCGCAGCGCGCCGTGGAAACACACAAAGGTCAAAACCAAAACCTGGAGGGGAAACCACTGCATTTTAGCACTCAGATAGAAGCCGGCAGAGAAGCGCACTGCCTCCTGATTGAGGACGATATATAAAGACCGCAGTTATGTAAGATAATGGGCGTGGTGCGACGACAAATGAAGTTCGATCGCGCGTTTGTGGGAGGCCCACCGTACAGTATTTCACCTAAGGTGGAAGCCTAATAAGCAACACAATACGTCTCTTTTTCTTTTGCAGGGTCAGATCCAAAACCTCTGCAAGCGTTATGGACGGAATTCAGCTAAATAAAATTCCATCAAAAAGAGCGTGAGGGTAAAAAAAATAAATAAATAAAAATAGGTAGGATTCGCAAAATTGAGATAAGTTGGCTTACCTCTGTAGTATAACCAAAAATAAAAATAATTAATGAGGTTGTGTACATTCAGTCCAACCATGCAATCAAATTAGGAATGCGTTAGGGAAAGAATCAGAAAAATTATCAATTATCACCAATTTCATGGTGGTTTACTGCCATAATGAAGAACTACTTATTAATAAAGAAACATACACACACACACACACACACACACACACACACACACACACACACACACACACACATTTATATATATGGCCTAAATTATTCTTTCGTATAAAAGTATCAAAATTGATAAACAATTGGATCATCTAAATTCAAGCTGGCAGGTTCACAAGTTTAAGATCTGACCTAACATCGGGTCCTTAATGATAATATCGAAAGACATTCCAGTGTATGACTCCAAAACTAGCACACTGAAAATGTGCAATATTCCAATTAAAGGTCGTATTATACATTTTAATATGTCATCGCTCGGAAAATCGGATACAAAAGAAACACGAGACAAAGTTTTACTTTTCCGTCTCATTATTTTCAATCTTTCAAAATAATTATTAATAATTGTTTGAGTTGCATCAGTCAAAGCAAAAAAAGAGAACATCGATTTCAGTTTAATAAAATTGTTATCCTGTACTCATCAAGTTCCACTTTCCTCTTTAAGAAAATGCAGATCGCCCCCCCCCCCCCCAAAAAAAAAAAAAAGCTTTTATTTAGTTTTGGGGGGGAAATCATGATTGGAATCAAACAGAATGCTGGTAAAATTAAGAAAAAATAAAATATTTACGAAGATTTATCATCGTATTTAAACAACCCGAGAAAATATATTTGTTTAATCAGTATGATGCTTTAACATGTCTTTATATAATGCATTTATATAATCCATGAACTTAATACCCTTGGCATTTGATTTGTAAAAAGTATGCGGGAGGAGACAGCCGCAATATGGCATCAAGACGAGTTTAGGCAAGGAATAATCTCGAATTCCGCATCTGCTGATCAGGAGTTGCAAACCATTGGTCGAGGCGGCCCCGGCCCAGCCGACATAAATCCCAGATGTTCAACGCATCAGCCGGTGGAAATTCGACCGCGACCACATCCAATAAAAGGCCGTCATCGCAATGATGGCAACATATTCTCATTGGGTAATAAATTGCTAATTATTGGGGCAAATGACGCGTTTTATGATTGACTCGTTTTATGCTATTGGCGTTTTTACAACCTCTCTCCTTCCTATGTATGTTAATTTGCCTAGAGCGTGATATGTGGGGACTGCGCATATTTTCGGGAGTGCTCGACGTGTCATTATCTTATGGGACAAACCAGTCGCTTGGACTATTTCCTCATTTTTTCCTCCATGGGTTTTATGTGGGATATTTTTTCAATGGGCCGCCCTGCCACCAAACAACCAATCACCGTGCTCTTTGTCCCAAGACTCGTGCATGAGAATTGACGTCATCCATAGCAACGGAGATTTACTCCCACCTATCTCAGAGCTACTCCTATTCTAGGAGTTACCAGTTTTCTTCACTAAAAGGCGCTCTCAGCGGCTTTGTGAATAACTTTTAAGATATTACTCCAACATAAAATGTTTTAGCGTGACTTAGGAGTACTCCTAGCGGTAAGATAAGATGCTTTGTGAATACGTGCCCAGGTCAGAAAGAAATGAAAGTAAACTTATAAAGGATTACAGGTTTGCGTAAGCAAAACTTTCCCTGTTCTTATCGTCAACTTCTTTGTGTTTAATACATTGATTTCAGTATAGAGCCCAGTGTTTCCCACAGACCAGGAAGCAATGTTTGGTGGCAGACCGGGGGGAGATGATGTTCATTTTGTTGAGCGTGGGGGGTGGCGAGTGATATGCTTTTGAGGCGGTCCGAGTTGATTCTGTTGCGGCCTGCCACATAATGGTCTACATGTGGGAAACCCTGAGAACCTAAAGACCACTTTAATAATGGAAAAAAAAAAAAAACCACATCTATTTGTTGGTAGTAGTGATACGAGATCAGGAAGGCACCAGACGCAAGATGCAGGGAACGGGGGTTTTATTTAAACACAAAGAAAACAGGCACGAGGGCCAACGAAAAACTTGGCCCAAAGGGTTGCAAAAATCCAACTAAGAAAAGCTGCACAGAGCTAAAAAACAAAGACCCAAACGACAAAACAAAAAACCACTGGAAACTCCAGGGAGAGAAATCACTAACAAAAGAATAATCAGGAATATATACAAACAAGAACTTGACTTAGCTATGAAAAACACGAAAATACTGAACACTAAACACTGATAAACACTTGGTGATAAACTTGGTTGGAAACTCGACAAAAGAAAAACTTGGTGATAAACTTGGCTTGGAAACTCAGTGATAAACTTGGCTTGAAAACTCGAGACTCTGTCTGCCAGCCAACTTCCACCGCCTCCAGATAAAGGGCAGAAATCAGAACACATGAGGGGCAACACCTGGAGAAGAACAAGAGGCAAGGCAAGATCAGGAGACAAAGACAATAGGTGGACATGACTTGCTCATTAAGAAAATGAGCGTGCTCAGCTTAAGTACCAATGAAGCATGCAGATTGGAAGGAAGCATAAATGTTAATAGAAAAGCACAGCAAGATCTTGAAATAGCAAAGCAGGAATCATGACAATAAACTCCCTACCTAAATTAGTAGTATTAGTAATGTGCCTGTCTAAGAATTACACCTTCCCGTGACTGTTAGTAAATGTTAGTATTAAAAAACAGTTAATTGCCAATTAAGCTTAGACAGCCCTGAATCCAGCACAGCACAGAAGGAAGGGGGAAATACCAAAAGCCAACCAGAGCTCTGAAGTGTGCAAACACAAAGATACGGGGCGGAACGCAGACAAACGGTGGAGTGGCTGGGCAGACCTGGCAAAACAGAAAACCTGGAAAATAAAAACATGAATGAACGTGAACTATGAAATGGGAAATCCTGAGACAAGAAACTGTTAAAACCATAAATATGTCCTGGTCAAAGGCCCAGGACCCTGGAACACAACAAGTAGAAGCTTTCATCATAGGAAAATAAAATAAATTCAATGACTTCATCAAATTAGCATAAATTAATTCTACTTAACAAAGCTGACATTAAATTACGTAAGATATTGTAAATATAATGGAATAAGTATATGTTAAAAAGAAAATCTGGAAACTACATTGATGAAACCGGAATTGGCGATTTTTTGTCAGACATACCTGTTAGAAAACCGTTGCCATGGAAAAAGCCAAGATGGTGGACTTGACTTATTGGCATAAAATTGTTCCCAGACAAGGTTTAGGAAAAGTCACCAAATTTGGTGGTCCTAGCTCAAGCCGTTCAAAAGTGATACGACATGAAAATTGGCGCGGGCATAAAAAGCACCCCCCCCAGTCTAGATAGGGTTAAACTGAGTTACCTGATTGGCTGGTAACAAATCATAGGCTACTCATACCTTTTTCTAGTGGATATGTAGTTTGCAGAAATGGACTACAATCTGGACTATAATGCAAAAGACTTAAATGTTTGACAATAAACTACAAATTTGATGTGATCATTCGCATTCGTATACCCCACTGTCTAATCTCGGAGAGAACCAGCTCATGAAATTAATTCTAATTTGAGTAATGCGGGAAGTGTCCGAACCCCTTTATACATTTCCATAGGGATTTCACTTCTGCCACCATGAGCTACGGAGCAGTGATGTAGTCACCTGGCTTTTTTTTTTTTTTGGGTGTGTCTTGGAAGCGGCAGGATTAACTGTGATTGGTTCACTGAAAAGACAGTCCTTTGAAAAACGCTTAGGATGGACAGAATGACTCCTCATGTATAGTGTCTGATCATTATGTGAGAGGTGTCAAATCCAGATTCATAAAGTCCTCCAAATGTTTTATCTGACCAAGTAGGATTTGTCAAGTCGCTCAATTTTTCAACCAGCGGGTGGAACGGAGTAAAATCAGCTGTCTGAATGAATGGACTGGAGAAAGGCGTAATAAAAGTATGAACTTCAGACCCTTGGATTAAACAGCCCTACTGCTGATATATAGGGAAGGGATGCAGTGTTGTTGTGCATTTCAGAGGTGTGCATTGAAACTGTCGCTACAATATGTTGCAGTAACATGATGGGAGTCTAAGTTTTTTAGGCGAAGTGGATGTGCTTGTCTAAGGTCATATACAACTCCAAGTCCAGTGTTGATGTCCAGTGGATTCTGTGTTCTGTTTCGAAATGTGTTTTAGTTTTGGGTTATGAGGTGCTCATGTACCACTGAATAAAATAATAATAAAAAACTAGATACATGTTTCAGTTGAAATTAAGCAGGAGAGTAAAAACTCAATTATCTTTATTAAACTATCAAAGCTATAGAGTATTTAATGTTACCGGTTTGTGGTCTGAACTGAAATTATTGGACTCTGGACATTGCTGCAGGAACTAAGGAAAACAGGGACTGGAGGTCTCTTTATCAAATACGCTTGGATTGACTGAAATCCACTTTAAAAAATTCAGCAACATCAGTGTGGACTTCCCTCTTTTCGAATTTGCTTTTGTTATTAGTGCAGAACTATTGCAGGAATCAGTGTCAGTGATGTTTTTTCTGCCGCTAAAGAAGACTCACAGATCTTACTTTGACTTCATTCACCCAAAGCAGCACCTCTCACTGCTGACATCATGATCTTTTATTACTCATTTTCATAAGTAGTATTGTGCAGGTTTTCAGGGACTACCACATCATCATTTCATCGCTAACCTCTTCCCTCCTGAAAAGTACAGTGTACACAGTTTGCATTTTAAGTGGAATGTTATTCTTCATTACACTAATTGTAGGCATATATTTTATGAAGGAATCCATTTGAGTCACCAATAAATGAAGGACTATGATGTCATTTCGTACACCATTTATTTGTCAACCCAATGTGATAAAATTGCATTTTTGCCCTGCAGTCAGATCATAATATTTTAGGGGCACAGAGGAAATGGGTACAGGGGGTTATTCAAATTTGCATTATGAACACAAATTAAAATCAGGTGAATTCTGAACATCAGACTGGTGTAAGATGGTCTTGTAGGCACCAGTGTAAGTTAGATGGTGCGGTGAAGGTGCTTGGATTTACAATGATGAGATACAGTTGTTGTGGAACATCTGGACGGATTGGTCCTCCACCAGCTTGGACTTGAGCTTTTCTTCCAGGGTGGGCACGGACATCTCCTCCACGACTTGCCCCTTGCCGATTGTGAAATAGGCGGCCTGGGCTGGGAGGCGCTGGCGGATGTCCTCTGGTGCCTCCGGGTTGATCTTATCGCAGCAGTACGCGCTCCACAGATTTTCTGGGATTCCCACCCGGTCCTTGCCTTCCCGGCGGATGAAGTCTGCGCCCCCGGTGACGCCAGTGATGACATAAGCTGTTCCGAGGCAGTATTTGTCGAGAAGATCACGGACTTTTTCCTCATGCTCCTTCCAGGCTGTGAGCGTGCTGATCTGCGGAACTGCATTTGTCAAGGCGAAGGCGGCTTTACGGTTCTCTTGGCCTGACTGATGCGTGACGGGGTTCAGGTGGAGAATCTTGTGCGGAGCCGAGCTGGAGTAGTCTTCCGGAACAGCCTGACTATTCTCCAGCGTCTCATCTAGTGGACCCGCAGGAAACCGCTCCATGTTCCCGTTCGCGTTATTATACGCTAGCTATGGAGAAAGAGAGAGACAGAGAGAGTGTAGGGAGAGAGAGTGAGAGAATGTTGTATAAGACAGGGAGGGAGTGTAGGAGGAGAGAGGGAGTGGGGGGGAGAGGGAGCCAGTATGTTGCATTCTGGTTACCTTTTTAGCTAACACAGGGTCCGAACGGTTGGATCTCATTGTTCTTGAGCATTTTTTGGCAAATTTTTACATTTCTAAGCTAGAGAGAATGTATATTCTGGAATGAGTGCTAGATTTTCTGAGAGGCAGAACAGGAAAGCTTCCAAATTATGAACTAAATTGAAACATTTTGCAGCGCAGAAATTTGGTTCTCCTGGGGGCCTCTGTGTGCAGTGATCTGTTCCAACCACAGTTACCTCCCAGAATTTTAACTGGGTGTTGATTGTTCTTCACCTTGCATTTCAAGTTTTGAGGTGTTTTTAAACTGCATACGCAACATTATGACACAAATAATTATACTTGCCATTAATAATATAAGTCCCACGTCCTATATTGAGCTTATTTTAGAAACTTTTTTAATTAGATACAACATTTTTAACTGCCACTCAAAGACTGGTGAACCAAAAATAGTCCAGATTATATTGCCCAGAAGTTTTCAATCTCTTCTGGAAATTATTTTTCAAACTTGAAATACAGACCAGGTCTGACTATCATGTACTCTTGTTAAGCATTCTTCATTATCCAATAAAAGTTTAAAAAAAGTTTCAGTGATTGTGTGTCTACAGTTTCAGCAGTTAGCCAGTTGACTCCAGTTTGCTCTGTTAAATGTTGGCCCCACTTTTTATTTGGTTAATTATGTCATTTCTGATTTAGCACAATGAATGTGGAACTTTTTTTTTGCCGAGGGAAACACAGCCATAACTGACACTGCGCGTGAAAGGAGTAAATTATCCCATTATTAGCCTACTATGAATAGTGGGTTAAAAAAATCAACTTCTAATTTTAACCAAGTCAAACATTTCCACAACACTTTATGATATTATTAAAGCATAATTACAGCATTCTGCTGCCACCTTCCCCATATCTAATGACCGCTGATGAACATAGTAGTTCGTAGACATGTAAAGGCCGGAATACGGCGAGGTTCAAGACTATTTGGATAATGACACCACTTTAAAAATTCGTAATTCCTACATGGTTCCCGCGGTAAGTAGGTGAACACCTGGTTATCATAGGAATTAAAGTCTTTTTTTAAATTAAAACCACCATCAGCAGCCGTATAACATTAATTCACACCGACCTGAGACTCCTGCATCGCATCAAACTCCTCGTCAGGATTTCCTCCGGGTCTCTCGAACCTGTACGCGGAGAAGACGGGGATGCGCCGCTCCCGGTCGTACACCGTGACGAAGCGAGCTTCGTTGCCTGGGGGTCTGACAGATCTTCACCTTACTGGGATCAATCATGCCAGTGGGAGGAGTGGCGTCGTAGAAGCTATCTACGCACTTGTCCAAGTCTTTAAAGTCAGTCACCACGGTGGCCGCGGTTCGCAGCGCGCCGTGGAAACACACAAAGGTCAAAACCAAAACCTGGAGGGGAAACCACTGCATTTTAGCACTCAGATAGAAGCCGGCAGAGAAGCGCACTGCCTCCTGATTCAGGACGATATATAAAGACCGCAGTTATGTAAGATAATGGGCGTGGTGCGACGACAAATGAAGTTCGATCGCGCGTTTGTGGGAGGCCCACCGTACAGTATTTCACCTAAGGTGGAAGCCTAATAAGCAACACAATACGTCTCTTTTTTCTTTTGCAGGGTCAGATCCAAAACCTCTGCAAGCGTTATGGACGGAATTCAGCTAAATAAAATTCCATCAAAAAGAGCGTGAGGGTAAAAAAAAAATAAATAAAAATAGGTAGGATTCGCAAAATTGAGACAAGTTGGCTTACCTCTGTAGTATAACCAAAAATAAAAATAATTAATGAGGTTGTGTACATTCAGTCCAACCATGCAATCAAATTAGGAATGCGTTAGGGAAAGAATCAGAAAAATTATCAATTATCACCAATTTCATGGTGGTTTACTGCCATAATGAAGAACTACTTGTTAATTAAGAAACACACACACACACACACGCACACACACACACTTATGTATATGGCCTAAATTATTCTTTCGTACAAAAGTATCAAAATTGATAAACAATTGGATCATCTAAATTCAAGCTGGCAGGTTCACAAGTTTAAGATCTGACCTAACGTCGGGTCCTTAATGATAATATCGAAAGACATTCGAGTGTATGACTCCAAAACTAGCACACTGAAAATGTGCAATATTCCAATTAAAGGTCGTATTATACATTTCAATGTGTCATCGCTCGGAAAATCGGATACAAAAGAAACACACGAGACAAAGTTTTACTTTTCCGTCTCATTAATTTCAATCTTTCACAATAATTCTTAATAATTGTTTGAGTTGCATCAGTCAAAGCAAAAAAAAAGAGAACATCGATTTCAGTTTGATAAAATTGTTATCCTGTACTCATCAAGTTCCACTTTCCTCTTTAAGAAAATGCAGATCGCCCCCCCCCCCCCAAAAAAAAAAAAAAAAAAGCTTTCATTGAGTTTTGGGGGAAAATCATGATTGGAATCAAACAGAATGCTGGTAAAATTAAGAAAAAAATAAAATATTTATGAAGATTTATCATCGTATTTAAACAACCCGAAAAAATGTATTTGTTTAATCAGTATGATGCTTTAACATGTCTTTATATAATGCATTTATATAATCCATGAACTTAATACCCTTGGCATTTGATTTGTAAAAAGTTTGCGGGAGGAGACAGCTGCAATATGGCATCAAGACGAGTTTAGGCAAGGAATAATCTCGAATTCCGCATCTGCTGATCAGGAGTTGCAAACCATTGGTCGAGGTTGCCCCGGCCCAGCCGACATAAATCCCAGATGTTCAACGCATCAGCCGGTGGAAATTCGACCGCGACCACATCCAATAAAAGGCCGTCATCTTAAAACTCCCTTGAATCTCACACGGGAATGCGCTACTGCAAGCCTTACCCCAAAGATTTTCTTTATTTATTTTTTTTATTTTTTTTTTTTGACTACGGAAACTTCGGACTGACTTCTTACCGCAGGCTAGCTACATTGCTCTTTGGAAGTGATAAGCTTCTGAGCAGACTGTCAAAACCATTGCAGACAACTTCGCAAATCTTAATAAGCCCTTGTTTGACAAAGATGTTAATGACTGAGTGTCGTCCAGGATCATGTTCTATCTCTCGAAGACACAGGGATAAGGACGACTGATGCGGATAAATAATGGAACGGAGGAATGGTAATTTGCAGAGTGCTTAAACTACACTGATCATTCAAATAATTGGGAATACATAGTAAGAAAATTAATCGAATCTAAAAGATTTTCACCGTCATGTGATGTTCCATAGGTTTTCCATATCAATATAATAGCTTGATTAGCCTACATTTGGCAGCTCCCACTGATTAAATCCCCAGCGACAAAGCACTCACACATTACCCTTGATTCTTGAAAGATATTAGCAATAACTTGCACCAGAATCATCTTAAATTCGAATTTCCTCCTTAAGCTAGCCGGACAACCAACTTTTTCCTCCTCATGCACAAACCCGCATCTTGGCTGTTGGTGAGCCAACTAAACATAAACTTGTAGTAAATGAGCACATTTGAGAGGATTACGTGATCAGTAGTCAGAGTAAAGCCCTTTTACCACCAGTCTGCGTAGGGGCGCGGAGCAGCCGGAATGGCCATACGCGTTAATGCGCATGGTGAACGCAAAGGCATCCGCGGGGATGCGCAGGGATACACAGTAATGTGCAGTAGTGCGCAGATATCGAACGCAAAAATTAAACATGTTTAATTTTTGGCGTGAACTACTGCGGAGGTCTCCCAGAAGCAATGAAACGCGTTACGAACACGGTCAGAACGCACCAGTGCGTATTGCACGAGTGATCTGAACGTAGCACGAACGCGCCCATGCATGTTCCGCACATGATCCACACGCGCTTCCATTCTGGAAGGGAACATCCGCGCTCAGTTTCCTGCGGATTTGTCATTTTCGTTATGTATGGCCAAATGCGCTGCCTCGCGCCCCTACGCAGCCTGATGTGAAAGGGACTTTGCGTATGGGAGGCCTCCGCAGCGGTCCGCGCAAAAAATTAAACATGTTTAATTTTTGCATTCGATGTCTGCGCACCACTGCGCATTACTGCGTACCCCTGCGCATGTCTTTGCGTTCTCCATGCGCATTAACGCGTATGGACATCCGCCCTGCTCCGCGCCCCTACGCAGCCTGGTGTGAAAGGGGCTTAAGTCCTGGCGCGCAATGAAGCCAGTTCGTCCGTCTTGACGAAACGGATCAGTATCAGCGCCAACTGTGGGGACAGTGTAGCCGATAGTAAAAGATACAGATCTATGAGCGAGACATGAGTAAGAACATTTTAAATGAAGGCCCAATCGCTACAAGGGAGACTTCACACGGAGTGACACTCGGTAGTGAAGTGCAAGTGGATAGGGGCCGTTTAGGGATTGGGCCAATGTGGCGGACCCTCCGCGGGAACGCGCAAACGGAGGGGGAGTGGATAGGGTGAGTGGATAGGGACCGGTTCGGGATTGGGCTGAACATGTTTTTGTTGTTGTCCGAAACTTTTCACTCTGAGCTGCTCCCAAGTAGACTTACTGCTGACATCCATGCCAACGCAAAAGACGCATGGGAATATGTGGGCAGAGACTTTTACAACGGTTCGAATGGACATATCTATTTTCGTAAGTAGAGGGAGCATAAAAGTGCCTTTAAACTTTTTTCTTTTTATCAAATATTTTAAATTTAATTTTCCTAAAAACAGGGCAAATTCATACATGTTATAGAGTTCGTAAGCAACGCTGCAACCATCAATATATTTTACAGTGCATATCACCAAAATACAGCTCTGGTCACAGAAGTACACCTCCATTGAGTCAATTTCGTCAGCAACCTTGATCCTACCCATGGACTGTATATAAATATGGACAGCCAAACAGCTCCTGAAAAGTAAAGGCAAAACATCTCGATCGCCATCCAGTGGCTGGCTGCAGTACAATTTATAAGCCCGCCCCCTCCATGTTAGTGGATGGGTCGCAGGCTACACAAAAAAAAAAAAAAATCAAGTAGGGGAGACCGGGGCTTGTTGTCACACGGGTAAGTTGTCACACTGCAATTATCTTCTCCACTAGAGGGCACAACTAAAAAGTGGAATACTAGTTTTCTTCCTTATTATCTTCTCCACTCGAGGGCGCAACTAAAAAGTGGAATACTAGTTTTCTTCCTTTACATGGTCAGGTCTCATGTCCTGTGTGAGAAGAGAACAACACATTGTAAGTTGAAATGCGAACCAATTAACCATTTTCCACAACCCAAAGTAAAAAATATTAACTTTATATATTTTAAAATAAGCTTCTTTCAGATAAAAATCCTAGCAGTGATACATGTGGACTTGTTAGAGAAGATATTAAGGCATCCTGTCATACCTCAGTCATTGTTCTGTTTTAAGCTAACTTTAAGCTAGAGCTAGCATTAGCAAACATGGTAGTTTGGGGCAACTTGTCTCAGTCATTTGGGGGTTAGTTGTCACATGTGAAGAAAACAAGTTAACCAGCAGAGAAAGAAGAGAAAAACTGCTATTCTCACTGACACACCTGTGAAGGAGGCACTTTAAGCTGAAAGGCAGGCACAAGGGAAAAAAAGGCTATTCAAAAAGAAAGGCAAGGCAACCAAATCCAAAATACCACAGATGCAAAGCACAGGGAAGAAACAGAGGGCAGGTACAAAAAGAAAAACTCCATATGACTCCTCATCGGAAGAAAATAAGTCCCTGTGCCTGGTCTGTGTAGAAACATTTGGAAATAGCCGCCCAGGAGAAACCTGGGTGCAGTGCATAATATGCAAAGGATGGGCCCATGAAGAATGCACTCTCGGCAAATCAATCTACATATGCCAGAACTGCCACTCAGATGAGGAGTCTGACTAGTGAGGTCAAGTTTTGTTTGAGATTTTCTGACTTGATGTTCCAGGACTGACTAGTGAGGTCAGGTTTTGTTTGAGTTTTTTTAATAGGTCTTCCAGGACTAGTTTAAGTTTCATAAGTTTCATAATGCATGCTGCATAATATTTTATGTTAAGATTTATTCACTTTCAAGTAAAAAAATAACAACAACAATAATTTGTCCTTGTTTTATTAGTTGCAAAATCCAGTGTGACAACTTACCCGTTGGTAGGGCAACTTGTCACATGGTGACAATCTCTATTTGATTGTTTTTAACTCTGCACTGACACAAGATATGAAAATGACATGAATACAAAATATATACCTGAGACTTTGGTCTTTCATCTGGTACACATTTTTTTAATATATGATGTATTGATTCCAAGAAATATATAAAAGTGTAAAGAGTGTGACAACAAGCCCTGTAGAATAATACAAAACATCTTTTGTATTCTTATCATCTTATTATCATCTGAATTATTATCAAAACATCTTTCGTATTATCATTATTATCTTATACAGCTTAAAACATCTTTTATGTCAATACCCCAAAGCTGGGGGAGGGGATTGAGCCCCCCGAACCCTGGGCTTAACAGGCGGCGGCAGGGCTGCAAAGTTCCGAGGGCACGTTGAAGATGGGTTATAGTGCAGGGGAGAGGACTGAAGGCCCCCTTGTCTGGTGAAGTATGAATTGACATACTGCCGTGGTACCGTCTAGTCGGCGTGCTTGTCGCATGTAAGTGTGGGCAACATGTGGTACGTGGGTGACCGCCCACACCTAGCAGAGGTGCATAGTAGACGACCTCTGTGAACAGGCAAGGCTGGTGAAAACGGTCAAAGTTTCTATACCCATAGCGAAGTGGGGTAGGGATCAGACCGTCGGTTCCCACCTGGGTGGCTGGTAACCACAACGGGATTCGGGGATCGCTATCGACTGGGTCACCGACCGGTCGGGTCGCATATGGCAGTAAGACCACAAGGTGGCCGCCGCGCTCGGCTCAATGTACAGTCAGGCCACCATAAGCCAAAAGCGAATGCGTTAGTAGGCGAGTGGTGCTTCTGTGATCGGTGGGCTTTGAAAAGCATCTAAACTCATTCTGTTGAAACTTTTTCACATAGTGCGCACTGCTGAAAAGAAGAGATGAAAATTAACCTTGTGTGAAAGTGATTAGCTGGCCAGCTGGGGATTTAACTGTGGGTTTTCAGCCTAAGTTTACCTTCTAAAATAGATTTGGGGAAATCCAATTTGGAGTATTAACACAAGACTAAATTCAAAAGGTGGACCACCATATAATTGAAAAAGTCCACTCGTAATGTGATCACATATTACTTAGCCTCCCGTTTCTAAATTTATTTTTGATTAAGTGGACAGTCAAATAAAAGGTACTGACTGATTTGACCTTTATCTGCTGAGAGCCCGACAGAAAAACTAGAACAGTTGAATGTTCAATACGTACCCATTTTTTTGTGAATAATTAAAAAAAAAAAATTTGCATATTGTAACACGGTCTAAAGCAACTCCACCTGGTTCTGCTGATGATGTCGGGAATTCAATGGCTGGGGCTAACAAGCCCTGACTGTGCATCTCCTCCATGCTTTTAGCGGAACCCTAGACTGAGGTGGATTGCTCAAACATAATTAATGGGAAAAAAAAACACTTTGAAAAGATATTATTGTTACAGCACCATTTTTGACCCAGAATACAGAGGAATACCAATTCATGAATATACTGCAAAAAAAAAAAAAAAAAAATTACTGCAAAATTGACGGGAGCTCAGTAGCAAGGATGGGCAAATTTTGTAATTATGAATTTTTAAATAATATTAATTTATCAAGGTGGTACAAGCACAGTGATCGACAAGGCAGTGTATTGCAAACAATTCCAATGAAATTGATGATTTTGTAAAACACATTCAGATCAAGCGAAAATACACAAGACAAAGTTCTTGAATTGGGATTTATTCGGCAGGTAAAGAAAGGATCTAAGTGAATTCCATCGACTCTTTTGCTTGATTTCATTTTACAGATTTAATTTTTTATAGATGTTTTATTTTCCCCATTTTATTATCTGCCAATTATCATTGTACACTACTTTGATTCAACTTTGTTGTTTTAAATGTTCTCTATAAATAGACCTGACTTGACTAATGTTGCTGAAGGAATTTTTGTAGTTACTGTTATAATTCCTCTAAATAGTGTTAAGTGCACTTAGATTTTATTACATTATAGTTTTACTGCTGAAAAACAAAATAAAATATACTGACTAGAAATGTCAATGCTTATTTTGTTCTCCGCTTCAGGCTCTGAGAAAACTATCTGTGGGAAAGTACTGATAGGAGGGGTACATGCACCTGGATAGGAGTTATGGACTCACGTCTGGGAAATGTCCCAACTTAGCCAGATAACAGAATTGTTTCTATCTGTACCAGGCCTCGAAACTGAGCCCCTAAGCACAAGATGTGACTCCTCCAAGTGCATCCCTAGAGCAGAAATCTTCAAAGAATAAAATGTTTGTGTAATTTTGTGATTGATTGCTTGAAGGATGCCTGGCTAGAAGGGTATAAGAATTGCTTGTGAAAATTATTCAGCAGAGACCAACATCTGACTGCTGTGGACACAGAGTCCCTGTTTGCTCTCTCATTCTGCAGAATTATATTGCAATAAACTGTTGATCATGTTCCTTTAAAAAAAAAAAAAAACAACATTTTGTTCCCATTGTTTCAAAGAAGTCCTATCTAATAATACTACATGTCCTGGACTCAAGGACACCCCTCTATCAAATCCTGAGATTGAATACTTTGTTGATGGTTTGGCGTCAAGAGTCGATAAAGGCAACCCATGTGTTGGATATGTTGTCTGTACTCATGAAACTGTGCTGATTATAACCCTCTGCACACCAAACATGTTGACCCAATCAGTTTGGCTGACGCCTTTGCAGACAGAGGAGCAAGGGCAACAGCCAAACACACTCTTGTGGGGCTATTACACCAATCTGAAGACTCAATTTCATGTGACCTGCTGTGAGCAGAGCATGATGCTGCTCCCCCACAAGAAAAATGTCAATGGACATTACATGGAACACAACACACTGATGACGGGTGGGTAGGACCCAATGGTAAGCGTATATTACCAAAATCCCTCTTCCATATTGCTAAAAAAATTTTTCTAAGAAATGTCCAACATGACAAAGATGGGTAGTAGTACAGAGGGGGGCAATCCCTACACCCCTTGGGCCATTCCACACGTACATCTAACACCGTGTGAGGGGAAGAGGTATGCGTTAGTATTGATATGACCTTTTTCTAAATCGTAAAAGCTATAGATGCAATCACAGCTGGGCTGGATCTACCATATGGGCACTCTGGGCATGTGCCCAGGGGCCCTTGGGCAGGGAGGGGCCTTCCGTGATGGGAGAGTTTTTTACGCTTTTTGTGATTCATTACGAGAAGAGAGAAAATGATTCGCACCGAAACGATTATCATTAGTGTGAAGGTATAGTCATTTAAGCGAGGACACGGCGACATTACGGCAAAAGCAAATCTAGCATCGATGGTATTTTATCCTTCTGATGTGCTACGCGCGCCATTATTGCTTTGCCACTCGCCACAGTAATAAGGCTAGCGAACACAGTTCACTGAAAACAATTCCAAGTCGCCGTATAGAATCTACGGTCATAGCTGAAACATCTCATTATTATCATGATTTTTTTCCCTTTAACCATGCCAAAATCGTATGAAGTTGAGGGGTGCACGAACCATAACATGAAAACGGGTGGCATTATTAGGGGAGAGCTGGTACAAAAGTAACATTTTTCACATAAACGTCATTTTAAAAGATAACATTACAGACCGCAAAAAAAATTTGGAGCGATTGACTACTTTTGTGTGTGCTCTGTCAATATCAGATGCTAAATCATCCCAATATATATTGACTTCGGCATAGTTTGCCGTCCAATGGAAGTTGCGCATTGCTACTTTCGACCCCTCCAGTCAGGATGAAAGTAGCGCATGGGCGGGACAAAAGTAACCTGATCAAATTAACTGGAATATTTTGAATTACTGTCGTTTTTCATTTGAAAAAAAATCAAACAATTTCTTTGCTAAAATGCAATTGTAAATATACAATGCACTCATTTATTCAATTCAATCATAAAAATGACATTAAAACAGAAGCAAAAACAATCACAAATTTGTTTTAAACATTTTCATTGCAGTTGTGACAGATATAATGTGCTGCACCCTCAGTGCATGCCTCATGTGACCACAGCAGACAAAAGATGCACTGCACCCACACTTCTCCAGGCAAGGATGAGGCAAATGTCTCCCCACAAACAAGACATTCCTCCTCATTGCCCCGAGAAACTGTGGTTGCAATGTATCCGCTTAACGTCTTCTTTGGGAGTGTTGAAGAGGACTGTTTCTTCTGGTCCCTCTGCCGAGTCTCCTCCTCCAAGGCAGCTTTACTGGGGTGTCGGTCAGTATTGCTGTTGACCTGCAACATTCAATGAGATGATAGTCAGAATCAGCTTGTTTTTATAAAAGCAAGAAAATCAAGACAAGTTAAAAACGACACTCTGCTCACCTCTTTCTGCTTCTTCTTTTATTTTCTTTCCTCGAGCCAGCCTTTGGATATGGGCGAACCTTTTCTGGGCTGAACCCCTGTATTGGCGTGCCACTGGATGTTCCTGGAACCGCAAGCATACCTGGATAGATAATATTTCAAAAAAAATAATAAATGCTTGGCAAGGCTCAACATGCACATTTAAAAGACACACAGACACAAACTCTCACCATCTAGAGGAATGGCAGACTCATGGGGATGCAGCTCAAATGGGCTCTGCCTAGGTTGCTGGTGTCTTACGGGAGTGGGCGCTGGTGATGGAGCGGACATTGGTGATGAAGAGGGCGCTGGTGATGAAGCGGACATTGGTGATGAAGAGGGCGCTGGTGATGAAGCGGACATTGGTGATGAAGAGGGCGCTGGTGATGAAGCGGACATTGGTGATGAAGAGGGCGCTGGTGATGAAGCGGACATTGGTGATGAAGAGGGCGCTGGTGATGGAGCGGACATTGGTGATGAAGAGGGCGCTGGTGATGAAGCGGACATTGGTGATGAAGAGGGCGCTGGTGATGAAGCGGACATTGGTGATGAAGAGGGCGCTGGTGATGGAGCGGACATTGGTGATGAAGAGGGCGCTGGTGATGGAGCGGACATTGGTGATGAAGAGGGCGCTGGTGATGAAGCGGACATTGGTGATGAAGAGGGCGCTGGTGATGAAGCGGACATTGGTGATGAAGAGGGCGCTGGTGATGGAGCGGACATTGGTGATGAAGAGGGCGCTGGTGATGGAGCTGGTGCTGGTGCTGGTGCAGGTGCAGGTGCAGGACGGTCGGTCACAAAAGCTGGAGCAAAGTCTGTCTCACTGAAAATATCTGGATTCAAGGGCCAGATACCGGTACACTCGAACCCAGATGAAATGCTGCTTGCTGTCGCAGCTTGAGGCAGAGCTTTAGCCACAAGACTCGGGATGTTGTAGATGGTCAAAGTTCTTCCAGGGTTCATTCGCATCCAATTGTCTGCTGCACTGTTAATGTAGTGCTTCAGAGGGCCAAAAACGCTTCGGTCTAGCGGCTGAAGACGGTGGGAGCAGTGGGGTGGAAAAGACAGGAGTACAATGCCATGTGACTTGCAAAAGTCAATAGCTACCACAGAGAGGTGTGATGGATGATTGTCTAAGAGTAGCAGCAACTTTGACTCGGGGTCACGCGGGTGTGCCTTGCAAAATGCTGTAAAAATGCCAAGAAATCGGCCTCCTGCATCCACCCCGATCCATTGGCAGAACCAGTGCAGCCAAGGGGGCCATCCCGGGTGAAGTGGTCATGGAACTTCTTCCTTGGGAAGATAAAGTAAGGGGGAATAAAGTTGCCTTGTGCGTTGGCAGCAAAGGCAACAGTTACCAATGTCCCTCTTTCCCCAGAGGTCACAGCACCGACCTGGCACTGCCCCTTGGTGGCAATGATTTTGTCTGGCACTTGAACGGTTGTGGTACCTGAAATAATAAATGAAATGAATTATTGCTATTGCAAATCACTGTTGCTTTTTAATTTATCTAAATATAAATTTTTACCCATTTCATCCATGTTCCAGATGTCCTCAGCTTCAAAATTATAGCGGGTGAGGACATTCTTTAGGTTGTTAAAAAACTCTGTCACGTTGGTATTGTTGAAGCAGGTGGAACGGGACATGCTGGTGGCTTGAGGTTGATTGGTGGACAGGGTTTTGTTGCGCTCGAGGAAGGAGGTGAGCCAGTCCTTCCCTGCCATCTGGTTTTTCTCCCATGAACATGGAGTTTTGAGGCCAATATTTTCGGCCAGCTCATATGCAAACTTTCGCACCTAAAACAGCATGAAAAAAAGAGGTTAATTCCCAGATAGCAAGCACCTCAGAGCCGGGGCAGATCCGGAGCTGAAGTGCTTGCTATCTTAGGCAAATGGTGGTAGTGGTGTAGCTCTGTCTGCAGTGTTACTCCAACCTCTTTAGGACTCAGGCCAAAATGTATATCAGCTGCTCTCTTTATATATGCCTGCAGTCTCTTATCCTGTTCCGCTGTGAAGACTTTGTTGTGAGCCCTGTACCCTGGGGCTCTGGCCTGCTGCCCTCCTGCCTCTGCCCTCCTCTTGCAGTACCTGAACAGGGTGACATGACAAACGCCATGCACCTCTGCTGCCCTCCTTATACTCTCGCCTCTTCGGACATCAAGAAAGGCCCTTCCGTAGACCTGCTGGTCAACCTTTCCTCTCTGTGTAGTTCTGACCCTAACTCTTGGCATTTTCTGTCGGTAAAATATAACACAAGAAAATTTGGCCGCATTAGCAGAAAGGGACGAACGTAACGGTTGCTACATCCGCCCCAACAGCGACTCCAGACATTAGAACCAGGATTGCTTCTAAAGTGGAAAAAGTCTGACATTTCAAACTTCAGGATATGTTACAGAACTAAATGACCTATCACTTAATCATATGACACATGGAGCGATAAAGACCATCTTTAAGTCAAAAAAGTTCACCATTTGTCTGAATTTACTCACCACTGTGGAAAACGGTCTTCCCGGTCTCGTTTCGCGAGGAAGCGTCGAAACCTCAAGATTTTTCGCGGGCCTGGAGAGTGTCGCGAGCTGCACGAGCTGACCTAATATGAGGCATCGAAGTGCGGATGGCTGTGAGTAAATCGCCGTATTACTTTCGTCTCACGTTACTTTCGCACCGGCTCTACCCTACTTTTAACGCATTTCCAAGTGAAGATTCACATCCTGATCGCCACAAAGTGTATTTATCCCCTTGCAAAAATTAGTGGTTAGTCGCAATGGAACCACCTGGACTCCTGCAAAACATAGTACCGTTATCTGCGGAGATCATATACTAGTAAGATATTGCTGTGCCAAGAACTTTTTAATAGTTTGATTTGATTCTGCTTTGTCAGGATAATCTCGCAAGGGAAAAAATGACAAGTAGCGCACTGAAGACCCGAATTACACCGCGTGTCATCGTTTAATACGGTAATTAAAATATTAAATTGATTTTAAAAAACGGCATCTCGTTAGTAGATACACCTTGGGCCCAGGGTTGACGACCCACATTGATTATGCGTCGCTGTCGTTCACCTCCTGATTGTATTATACGCGTATCAAAATTCGTTTGGGTCCGATCTAAGTCTAAGTAAAACTTGTCTGCTTTATTTCTCCTTTATCGAATACTTGCAATGATTTCACCTGAAAAGCCAGTGCCGGAGTTATACTGTTAATCACTAAATATGATTGCATGGCCCATCACTTTGTGAGTGTCATTTTATGGGTTTATGTGCTTCAGAATCCAATTATCATATTGAACATTGTGTTTCCGGTATCAGTTCGAACTTGCAGTGCCCTCTTAACTTGCAGCTGAAATGATCATATACTTTCAGTTGGTGGGTGGTTGTTTGGTTGATCTGTATATTATATTAAAGTTACGCAGCACAAGCAATTGCTGGAGTTATATCGTTTAGATCACCAGAAATGTGGGTGCATTTTATCTTGTTGCATGGTTCGTCATTTGTTAACTGCCACGGTAGGATAAGTTCGTTGTGTACACAGATTGTTTCATGCATTCAATCAGCATAATAAACAAAACATTGATATTTATTTTTTAAAAAAAAGACAAAGTGTTATGTCTCCAACCCCCGCCCGCTGTCATTTTTGAATTTGGGCAACCTTTCATTTGACTTGCTTGCCTGAAGGGACTAGCGGGAAAAATCCTTTTTGTAGCACCCTGACACTGGATAGGCATACTTGCACCTGACTCAGCTGGACTTTGTCATTCAGCCTTTGATCAATTGGTTGGTTGGACGTTCATATAATTAAGATGAGCTTTCGCACCATGTGTGTGTCTGTGTATTTGTGGTGTCAGTCTGGTGGGGCGAAGGCTCCATCAGGAGCCTGTTGTATTCTGGGTGTCAGTAGCTTTGTCATTGCCTTCTTTGGAAGGTCTGGGTGTTAGGGAGGGGAGGGGGGCCCCATGAGCTTCAGTGCCCGGGGGCCCCTGGGGGTATTAATCCGGCCATGAATCACAGTAGCAAAAATCCTGCGTAGAGAAATTATTCCTAGGTGGGGAATTCCAAAGACATTGTATAGTGACAATGGGTCAGAATTTAGGAATGAAGTGTTGACCCACATGGGAGCAAAATTAGGAATAAGACTGAAAAAGCATTGTGCATATCATTTGCAATCAGCAGGATTAGTGGAGAGAACTAATGGAACCCTGAAAGCAAAACTGGCAAAGGCCATGTACTCCACTAATTTGACCTGGGTTGAGGCCCTCCCACTGGCACTATACTCTATGCGCCAGTAACCAGCGAAGGATATGTTTCTTTCACCACATGAATTACTCACTGGAAGGCCCATGCTTGGAATAGATGTCATCTGGAGGGGAGCATATGTTGCTCTAAAACCTCTATATACCTTTCAGCATTCATGGTGCTTTTTAAAACATGCAAGTGTCCCACACCATATGCACTAATGCATCACCATACAATCAGAGATGCTGGCTTTTGAACTGAACGCTGATAACAGGAGGGGTGGTCTTTTTCCTCTTTAGCCCGGAGGACACGACGCCCATGATTTCCAGCAAGAATGTCAAATTTGGACTCATCTGACCACAGGAGATTTTGCCACTTTGCTAAAGTCCATTTTAAATGAGCCTTGGCCCACAGAACACGGTGGCACCTCTGGATCATGCTCAACAATGACTTCCTTTTTGCATGATAGAGTTTTAGGTGGCATCTGTGGATGGCACGGCGGACTGTGTTTACAGACAGTGGTTTCTTAAAGTATTCCTGGGCTCATTTAGTTATGTCAATGACAGAATCATGCCGGTGAGTGATGCAGTGGCATCTGAGGGCCTGAAGATCACGGGCATCCAGGAAAAGTCTTCGGCCTTGTCTCTTACGCACAGAGATTTTTCCAGTTTCTCTGAATCTTTTGGTGATGTTATGCACTGTCGATGATGAGACCTTCAAAGGCTTTGCAATTTGACATTGAGGAACATTGTTTTTAAAGTATTCCACAATTTTTTTACGCAAGCCTTCACAGGTTGGATGGCCTCTGGCCATCTTTACTTCTGAGAGTCTCAGCCTCTCTAAGACATCCGTTTTATAGCCAATCATGTTACTCACCTGATGCCAGCTAACTTAATTACTTGCTAAATGTTCTTTCAGCTGATTCTCTTATATATTAATTGCTTTTTCAGCCCTTTTTTTGCCTGTTTCTCAACTTTTTTGAGACCTGTTGCAGCCAGAAAATTTGAAATAAGCTCATTTTGTGGATAAAAATGTAAAATGTCTCAGTTTAAACATTTGAAATATTATCTATGTTCTATTGTAAATAACACATTGACTCATGTGATCTGAAAGTCATTGCATTTTGATTTTATTCATAATTTACACTTCGTCCCAACTATTTCAGAATTGGGGTTGTAAACGAAAAGTCCGTCAAAGGAGACCCAAAACTCTCCAGCAGCTGGAAGCCTGTATTAAACAAGAGTGGGATCAAATTCCAATGGCTAAACTCAAGAAACCTGTCTCCTCAATGCCCAGACGCCACCTCTCTGTGTTAAAAAGAAGAGGGGATGCTACCATGGTAAACAGGCCCCTGTCCCGACTTTTTAGAGACCTGTAGCAGCTATCAAATTTGAAATGAGCTCATTTTGTGGATAAAATTGTAAAATTTCTCAGTTTCAACATTTGATACACTACCGCTCAAAAGTTTGGGATCACTTGCAAATTTCTTTGTTTTCCAAAAAAAAAAAAAGCATTTTCATGCATTTCACAAACATTTTTTTTCCATTTCACAAACATTTTTATCCATTTCACAAACGATTAGAATTAATCAGATGGTTTTCAAAGAATGATCTTCATTTTTGCATAGAGGCCTATTATCAACAACTGTCAGTCCTCTGCATCAATCTCCTGGTATGGCTGCTAATCCAAGTTAAGCATTTTATAAGGCTAATTGATTATTAGAAAACCCTTCTGCAAATGTGTTGCACAGCTGAAAACCGTTGAACTAATAAGGGAGCGCAAAAGGGAGCATGGCATTCTTGAGGTTGGTTTAGTACCTGAAGCATCAGCAGTTGTTTGTTTGTTTACAGGCTCAAAATGGCCAGAAAGAAAGAACTACCTTAGAGACCCGTCAGTCTATTGTTGTGCTTAGAAAAGAAGGCTATCCAATGCGAGAAATTGAAAACTTAAAATCTCTTACCATGCTGTCAACTACTCCCTTCAGAGAGCAGCAAAAACTGGCACTAACAAGGACAGAAAAAAGGAGCGGGAGGCCCCAATGCACAACTGTGCAAGAAGACAAATATCTGAGAGTGTGTAGTTTAAGACAAAGACGCCTCACAGGTTGTCAACTAGCAGCTGCGCTAAATAGTTCCGTCAAACACCAGTTTCAGTATCAACAGTGAAGGTGGTTTTTTTTTGATGAAGGCAAAGTTTGAAGTACATATTCATCATTTTCCATTAAAATCATTATTTCTAACTCAGACAATGTCAGAATGTTCTGTTCATTTGCTATATTTCCTATTCAGACTAATTTCATGTGTGTTTCCATGGAAAACAAGAAAATTTCCAAGTGATCCCAAACTTTTGAGCGGTAGTGTATGTGATCTCTGTTCAATTGTGAATAAAATACTGGCTGGTGTGATTTGAAAGTCATTGCGTTTTGATTTTATTCACAATTTACACTTTGTCCCAACTATTTCGGAATTGGGGTTGTTGTATTTGCTCTCTTCCTCTCTTTTTTGCATATTTGCCACACATAAATGTTTCAGATCATCAGAAAATTTTTAATAATTGACAAAGATAACCTGAGTAAATACAAAATGCAGTTTTTAAATGATTATTTATATAAATGGTTACACATATATATATATATATATAATTTGTGACGGACAGGGGCATAAAAATTCTGTCATAATTAATTATTATCCGTCATTGTAATTTTATTTTTTAAAATGATAATTGTTTTTTTTAATAAAATAAACAGAATTATTTATAGATTACGCATTAGCTGATGCCGTCAGTGATTCATGTAGACACACATTGCGCACTGTGTTAAATACAGCACTGCGTGGATTTTCGAACTTACTGCTGTATGAACTTTATAAAACATCACAAATGATTTCTCCCCCCACACAGTAACAGTGCGCAAATGAACAATGCTTTCAGTTATTGCTGGGCTTCACTAAGCCTAACAATCGCAGTCTCGGTAAGCGGTCCTACGAAGCTGCTTATCAACTCATTATGTCAACCGGGGCTTTCCCCACCTAGATATCTGCGTGTTCACATAACAGAGACGGCGATTGTAACATATGACCGATCGTCTACCGGCAACAGAGCAGCATATTTTACAAATGAAGAGCAAATGATCATATTACAAAAATATGAGGAATACAGGATCATACCAAAGATGCCAAGTCTGACGCCTTCGGCTTGAGTCTCTCGCCTCTTATTGGCATTCACGTTCCTGTGCCGTAGTCGGCAATTATTCAATCAACGCGAACTGAAGAAATTCACTCGCGGAATTCAAGTCATTGTGCATTAAGTTAATCAGTTTTGCATGCATTACGGTGGATTTCCCCACTATAGTGACACGGAAATTGATTATGACTCGGGAATTCTCACGCTTGTCTTTACTGAGGGATTGAAAGCAATGGAATTGCATAAAGATGTTTCAAATGGTCTTTTTTCATTTAAACAATTTAAACGATCATGAATCACACGCATTGTTTCCGATCCCTGAGTAAAGAGAAGCACGGGAAGTCCAGAGTCATAATCGCTTTCCATGGTGAGGTCCACCTTCACGCAAGTGAAACTGAAACTTCAATGCACAAGGATTTTAAATCTGCGTGAGAATCTCATTAATAAGCGTTCATTGAACAATTGCGGACTACGGTGAATAAGCCTAAAAAATGCGTGAGACCTACGCCGAATGCGTGAGACTTGGCATCTCTGTCATACAGATCAAAGACAATGCTCGAGACAGTATGACACCCACCACCAATTGGATGGGGATGTGAATTACATTCTGTCAAAATGACGGACGGCCTTCAAAATATTCTGTCATTGTTAAAAAGAATCCGTCAATGACGGAAAATATTCAGTTAACGCAACCTCTGGTTCCGTATGGTGCTTTGTGTCCTATTGTGTCTTGGTGCTTACGATGGTTATACAAGTGGAGTGTGTATTGAGCATTGGCCTGCTGTTCGATTCGTATTTTTGTATATTTATTTTAAAAAAAGCAATTTCTCACTCACGTTCTTTAAAGCCGTTGGTTTCTCATTAATGCTTTCAGCAATGGTATGTTTGGCACAGGAAATTGTTCATGTTAGTTTTCATAATTCCATAATTTGAATAACCATGGCCGAAAATATATTAAGTGTTGTTCAGATGACGGTTGCCTTAGTGCTGGACCAAATTGTGATTGCCATGAATATTTAAATCAATTGCTGTTACACCGCTTGAATTCTACTTTTTTCCAATAGTTATGCCGCAACTACTCCTTGGTGTTTTCATCTATCCCTAGCAGGTGCTGCCATTGGTAGTAGTGTCCAGTTAAGGTAACAGTTTGCAATCACATCGTATGCACCTTGTGACAAACCCACAACAAATGCTAGCAGCTGGAATGCTCAGCAAATGTTTTGAGGGGGAAGAACGGAGAAAAAAAAAATTAAATAAATAAAAATAAATTAAATTAAAATTTAGTGGATGTGGTTCCGACCAAAAATTCTACCTAATGCTGTGGAATGGTCTGGACTCGATGTAGCCATTCCAGTTGGCATTGGAATTTCTGTTATCAAGCAGGTCATACTCAACCTTGTTCGTAAATGAATTGGTATTGTTGAGCTGAGCTGCAGGCCACGCCCTTTCTGCCTGAGTACTTCAGGTCTGGGTGAGTCTCCCAGCCTGAAGGCAGTTAGTTGATTGCATCAGGTGGGAATGATCTGGTGATTAAGGGAGTTTGGAGGCAGTTACTCACAGTAAGCAGCGTGTAAGAGAAATGGTTGGAGAATCTGGACTTGGGAAAAGACTGCGGGACTAAAGCTTGTTTCAAGCAAGGAAGAAGGAGCCGGTGAGCATTCATTTGTGATCTGTGTCTTTGTAGCTGCATTTGGAAAATCATTTGATTAAACCTAGGTTAAAATGTGATGTGTTTAAAAAATTATGTGATTGAAATGTAAGTTAAAATGTCATATATTTAATATCATATGGGTTTAAAAGTATAGTTAACAATGTAGTGTATTTTAAAAGAGTTTAAAAGTTTAAAGGCTAAAGTAATGTGATGTGTGTTTACAGAAGTTAAAAGCTGCTAAAGTTGTAAGGTTAAAAATCATTATTGAGCAGTGTTTTAAGATGTATTTAGTTTGGGGTGCTTTAAATGTGGGTATTTTCTACTTATTTTTAAGATTAATTTTCTAGTTTAAAAATTAAGTATTTGATTTTGGGTTATATTTTTCTTGACCTTCTATTTGTGTTTGTATTTAAAGGTTTTTCACCTGTGCTTGGCTGTGCTTGGCCTTGATGACTTTTCAAAAAATAAAAGGAAAGCAAAGGGAGAAGTTGAGTCTTGGTCATTGAGTGACTTCCAGTTCTATCTTTTGAAGCAAGCTGCCTGTTCCAGTGGGGGAAACTGCTGGTCAAATCTCACAAGAGTGAGGGCCACTTGACAGGTATCATTAGCATTACCTTTCTGATTGCCAAAAGCTCTGTGGTTTCCCCATAACTTGGCAGTAACGTTTTTTAGCATCATTGTTCGCACACTAGTACCCTAGTTTAGATATAATTATGATTGCAGTGTTGCAAGTAAGCTTGGGTTGCTTGCCAACATCAAGCTCACGTCCTCAAGTTGTGGCTTATCTCGCGCACGCTCAGCAATGCCATGGTGTGGTGACAAGCAGGGTAAATAATGATGAAATATCAGCAACGTCGGTAAGCTAGCTTGTGGTTTGGTCATCTGCCCATCATTTCATTCAAAATGGCTTTGTCTCTGCTCTGTCTCTATAGCCTCTAACTGTGCTATTTGGTTAACCCAAAAACCATAAATAAAGACCACATGGTCTCTGGCTCTAAAGGCAGGCTATCATTAGCCTCTGGTCTTTGGTTTATGCCTGCATCATTGGTTTTGGGGGATTCTAGCAGCTTTCTCAGCTTTCAGATTCATGAATGCTCTTCATATTTTGCAATCATGGTATTTTTATTGTTATATCAACTTTATTGAGTACACAACATTCTCATGGTATATAACCAGCACTGCTTCCACCTGCTGCTCTCCACTAATTGCCTGGTTTTGTGTTCCCTCCATGTCTGCGGTGGAGCCTTGCCCTGAGCATGCTGCTGCTGCTGGTCTTCGCCATCATCGCCATCTGACCCTCTGCCCAAGTGCTGCCTAGTCTCCACCATCAGAACGGTTTGGTCCATGGTGTCTATCCAGCAAACTACAAATCCTGGACTGCTTGTCAAATGGACTGTTTTGCATTATGGCAACCATGAACTCATACCCTGGGCCGGTCCGAGGAGGATGGACTACCCCTCATAAGCCTGGTTCCTCCCAAGGTTTCTTCCTATTTTGATTCACATAGGGAGTTTTTCCTTGCCGCTGTTGCCACTGGCTTGCTTTTGAGGAGATTCAGGCCAGGCTTTACTGAAGTGCATCATGGCAATTTTTTATTTTTAAATGTGCAATTCTGATGAAACAAAAGGTTTCTCTTGTTTTAAGTTAAAGCATATGACAACATGGCAGTTGTCTCGCACATAGTTGCTCTACATTAATCTTTGCACTCATTACTGCCTCATGCATCGCATAGAATCTCTTCCTTTCACATAGGCAGGTCGTCCAGTGACACTGCACAGCTCATGCCAACTTATCCACCACTACACAACTCATGATCTAGGTCCAATTTCTCTTTTAAGCAATTGTACCAGCCATCAGGCTGTATCTACTCAGTACACTTTATAGCATATCTCTATTGAATCAGCTCAACTGAAATTCTGCCAGCCACTGGGATGTCACTACGCATAGTACATATCATAACATGACATTCAGCCCAGCAAAGCTCACCATTTTCTTATCTCAAGTTTATCTAACACATCAGATACTAGTTCACTAAATGGTTCATATAGTATATTTCTCTTGGCAGCCGCAAGGTTGTCACTACACATTGTACACTTCATATAGTATATTTCTCTTGTATTGGCCTCAAGGGAAATCGTACCAGCCATTGGGCTGTCACTACACATAGTACACTCATGTCGTATATTTCTCTTGAATTGGTTTCAAGAGAAATTGTGCCAGCCATCGGGCTGTTACTACATGGAACACTTCACATAGTATATTTCTCTTGTATCGGCATCAAGATAGATTGTGCCAGCTGCCGGGCTGTCTCTACACAAAGTACACTTCGCTTAGGATGTTTCTCTTGTATTGGCATCATGAGAAATTATGCCGGCCGCTGGGCTGCCACTACACATTGAACACTTCATAATTTATTCTGCATTCAAATTAGCCTATGCCCGGCATGGTTCTGTTTGGGGGGTTTATAGCAGCTCCTTGCCTTCGGTTCCACGCTTGGACGGGCAGGGATCTCTCAGAACAGAGGCATGTCACCAAACTCAATGTATGCTTGTATGCTGATATGCCTGTATGCTTTCAATAAATGTTCTTTTTTACAAAGTGGTCCGATCAGAAATATGTTTACAATACCATTTACAGTCAAACATTTTGATGCACTGTCGGCTCAATTTTCAATAAATCAAAAATCTGCATGGAACGTTTGTGTAGGACAGTCTGAAGATGCTCTGTAGCAAGTTTGGTGTCAATTAAGCAAAAATTTTGGGAGGAGATAGGTTTAATAAGTTTCACAGTTTTTGAAAAAAACAGTGATGGACTTCATAATTTGCAACATGTTTAAACATACAAAAGTTTCTTCAGTATCGGGGCTACATTTTGGTGAAAGTTGCAAATCCGTAGGACATATGGTTGATTTGTTGTGAATTTTCAAAATTTTGAAATTTAGAGGCTTGCTGTAGTGCCACCATCAGCACTGTTAGCCTGTTTTTGCAGCTGAAGCAATCTGGCATGGGACTGGACCTTTGTGCAAAGTTTGGTGATTTTTCGCACGTGGGAAGTAGGATTTCCTCAGAAGAAGATGAACATGCAGGATAACAATAGGGTCCTGGCAGCTTAGGCTGCCCGGCCCCGAATAAAATAGTTAGCCATTATTTGGTGCTGTTTGGTCATTTGTTGAAAACACCTGAATGATGGCACTGCATATCATGTGCATGCATCAGTTTAATCAGTTTTTGAGGGTTGTCACAAGTCTGTTTTTATGATACATATTGTCCTGAAAAGCATTTTAATCAGTTCAGTTGAATCTTCAGTTTACAGCTGATGCCAACTAGAATGGTAAAAATACATGGGTGAACATTTAGGGTTGCTTTAAAATGTACAGCGCAAGAACAAGCAACTGGACCTGTGAATTAAATGTGGTTCTTTTAGAAAAGGAAAAACTGCCACAATTACAGTAAAAGACTGGCAGCGGTGGTTGCCAGGGAATTACTCTGAATATCACTTGTACATGTGGAAATTATGTGGGAATTATAGTTTGGCGTTTACCATAGATTTTACCCTCCAGAGCCATTTTTGGGGTGGGCTGCGAATAGCGGCCAGGCCCCTATAAACACGAATGTCGCTGAGTGAGTGAGTGGCTGCCTGAGTGATCAAGTTCAACGATTGGCTGGCCAGCGGGGAAGAAGTTCAGCGATTGGTCGGCCGGCAGGGAATAACTTCAATGATTGGTTGGCCGACGATTAACTGGCTGGCTGGCTGGCCGGGTGTTTGTCACTCGTATCTCCTTGGGGGTATACTATGAAGCAAGTTCAACATAGGCTATATTTGAGTGAGCCGGCTCAAGAAACCCTGAACTCGCAAGCAGAGATGATTCTTTCTATGTTAATCTCCTTTTTGTCCTTTCAACACTGTATGCGTTCTCAATAAAAAAGCGTTTAATGTGTCAATTGACCCTATTTCCATTCACAAAATGACCGGTCGCGTGCTGTACGTTCCCTGAGGACATTATCCCTGATCCAGAATCAGTGACACTGTGGATTGTCTCCCCCCGCGGCACCAGGGGGCGCCGCCAGCAGCTTGGGAGACACACATAGAGGGGCTACATTACAGTGAGCCGGCTCAAGAAACCCTGAACTCGCAATCAAAGATAATTGGTACCACAACAGTGGTCGCAATCTTTCTTTGTTAATGTCGATTTTGTGCTTTCAACACTGTTGGCGCTCTCAACAAAAGAGCGTTTCATGCGGCAATTGACCCTATTTCCGTTCATAAAATGACCGATCGCGTTGTGTATGTTTCTCCAAGGAAGCTATCCCTGATCCAGGATGAGTAACACTGTGGGTTGTCTCCCCCCGCACCACCTGGGGGCGCCGCCAGTGGCTTAATGGGAGACCCATATTAAGTTTTACACTCATTGGTTGGACACTTGAAAGACTTCATGATTATGCATGCGCATACTCAGGTGGATACTTGGGAAATTATAATTGAGATTTATGTTAGTGCATTAATGTTGGTTGATGTATGCACTTGTTCGTTGGATGTAATGTAAGTGGTTACTGGGTGATTAATAAAATCTTTAAAAAAAAAAAAACTCTCCTAGGAGGAGTGGGTCGTGATTATGGACAGTTATGAAGAATGTAAATATATAAAAAACAGCAAAAAGCAACACTGTTCCTGTTAATAAGGCCAGAGAGGAATCCTGGCGGAAAATTGCTGACCGTAAGTCCTCTGATGAAGGACTAGTGGAAATCACATCAGTTTCTCAGCCAATCAAACAAAATTAAATTAAATTATAGAATGAACTTTCTTACTTCTCGGCCAATTCTCAAGATCTTGCTGTTAACTACAAGGACTTTTCGAGAGCTTTCAATAGGTCATAAATTCATTAAAATTAATTGCATTTCAATTTTTTTGTCACATAGTTAACCATATTCATTCATCACCAATATCAAATAACGCTTTATGTAAACACATGGCAGCTCCTTCACTCGAACATACTTATTAAGCGGTTTTACTCGAAACTGAGGATTCTTTGTCCATAACGTGCCCAAAGACGAAACATGGGGGAAAAAGGGAATTTTTGAAGTTCGTTCTTACACCCTCACTATATAGGAACTGCCATGCATTCACAAAAGTGACGCTACGTTCCCGGTTAGCACAACTGTAACAATAACTTTATTGTTTCATTACGATTCAGGAACATACATACATACTTTATCTGCTATCTACATCTGTTGCTGCTCTCTCTCAAATTCACATTCACAAAATCAATAACTGCTACCCTTACTCTAGCTCTTTGTCTATTCAAATGTATAACTTGCTTTTGATATGTTTTCCTTACTCAAGACCCCCCCACTGCCTCACACACTCTCACTCACTCCCACTCCCTCACTCACACTCTCACTCTCACACTCTCCCCACCCACTTTTTAAAAATTTATCAGCTCCAGCTCATTACTAATCTTGCACTTCATATGTTTGCGGGAGCTTTACCTCATTTAGCACCCTTTTCTTGGGCCCACATTCTCATACAGCACTTGGCGGCCCAGCCATATACTAGGTTGCACCTAGTCTTGTTTAATTTATGGCAATTTAATTGATTTGCTGTTGACAATCGTAATTTTCGGTATTTTTTTCTGTTTTAGGAAATAGTTTAAATAAGTTTTCACAATGAGACAATGCAGGAAATTCAGAAAATCTGTTATACACTGTCCGGTTAAAAATGTCACAAAATCGTATATTTTGTTGGCCTGCCTTTAGCTTTGATCACACCACACATTTGCCATGGCATAATTTCGATAAGCTTATGCAATGTCACAGAATTCATTTCTGTCCAAATTTGCATGAATATTTCGTCAAGATATGGGAGAATCAGACTGCAGCATAAAGTCTTCTTCAGCTCATCCCAAAGATTCTCAATGATGTCTCATGCTGCTTGAACTACTCTTTAACAGTTTGAGTCCAATGACTCGTGGTATTTTCATCTTGGAATATGCCCACACCATCAGGGAAGAACAAATCCTTTGATTTAAAAAACCTGGTCATTCAGGACATTTAGGTAGTCTGCTGTCCTTATTTTTTGGGCACACACCATTGTTGAACCTAGACCTGACCAACTGAAGCAACCAAAGATCATATCACTGCCCCCACAGGCTTGTATGTTATAGGCACTAGGTATGATGGTGTATCACTTTATCCGCCTCTCTTTTTATCCTGATGCACCAATCACTTTGGGACAGGGTAAATCTGGAATCATCAAACATATGACCTTTTGCCATTGCACCAGAGTCCAATCTTTATGCTCCCCAGCAAATTTAAGCCTTTTTTCCCCAATTAACTTCATTGATAAGTGGTTTTCTTATCAATCTAAGCTGTTTAGTCCTAATCCCTTGAGTTCTCAAGTTTTTTTTTCCAGCCACGTTTCTTCCTCGAAGATAATGGTTCATCACTATCCTTCCAGGCTTTGACATTGCTTTGGACAATTCTGGACGTAATTTTGGTGGCTTTAGAAATCTCTTCAGTTGTTGCAAATAATTTGACTCCTCTGAAACGAAGTAACATCTTTTCCTCGAGCATAGGCAATGTCTTCTAACATGGTTGTTCAAGAAATGAGAAGTTGCTCACTGCATCAGTCAGGGTAGATTTCTTGTTTCCAGCTGAAACATATTAGTTATTATCCAATGGAAGGCTGTTACCTATTTGCTTAGTTATGGAGTCTTCAGGGTAAAGTGAAGAAATAACCATTATAATAAAAAACTAAGAAATAAACATACTCAACATGATTTTAACCTCAGAAAATGTTCCATTTTGATAAAAATTTACATGGTTGCCATGGAAACGGCACTTTAATGACAAAATCTGAAAACATTTTGTAGCACTGATATTTCAATAACCCATGGTCAGATTTTACTCAAATTAGGCTCATATGAAAGGTGTAAGATAGGTAGATGAAATGACAAAGGTTTTTTTGTTTGGAACATTTATGAATATTTAATGAGCTCTGTTATGTAACCATAACGAAAATCGCTACCATCAACTTGCTTCATTTTCAAAATTAACCCCCTAGGGAAGCACATATCTACAACCCCAATTCTGAAATAGTTGGGACGAAGTGTAAATTGTGAATAAAATCAAAATGCAATGACTTTCAAATCACATGAGCCAATATGTGTTATGGTTCTGCCTGATGTGTGTTGTCTTTGTGCTTATTTGTGCTTGTGCTTTACTTTCGTTTTATTTTTCAGCTTTCATTCCCGCCGTCTGAGGTTCAATTCCCTCTTTGTCCAATCTCCAGTGATGTCATGTGACAGCCTTCAGCATGCCTGCGTCTCGTTTTCTAATCACGTTTCCTCATTCGGAATCGGCTGCGGTATTTCATTCATTACTTCCACCTGTGCTTGATTCTGGGTCTCGCTAAACTCTGAGTGAATGCGTTCTCTGATAGGTTAATTACTAACCCGCACTAACCAGCACTTATTTGAGGGTGATTGTAAATATTTTGTCACGTAGTATTAACTTTTATTAACTCATTAGCGAGTGCGAGTGTTTCTAGCTTTTGTAATTCCTGCCTAAGCTTTCCCTGATTAACTGCGTTTAAAGCTGTGCTTTCCTTTGCTTCTCTCGTGGTGCTTTTTACTCGTCACGTTTAGATTACCTCAATCTAAACCGTCTAGCTTGATTGATTGTCTTAGAGTCTTGTCTCGAGTCATTATTGTTAACCCGGTTCTCGTGTAATTGTTTTATTAATCCCATGTGTTTCTGTTCCATTCGAGATTGCATTCCGAGTCCCCGCCTCCTCTCGTGGCCATATCTGTGGCAAAGTGAGAGGCGAATTCAGACGGAACTTTGTATTGGCTTTGCTGTACACTGTGAAATCTCTGCTCCTGTGCCTTCCCGAGTATTTCCTTTGTATGATTCCCGAGCCTTTTGTTTTGCTGCGCCCACGTCTTGTCTGCCCACTGTCTAAGTCTCCCAGTGTGTCCGTCAGTTTAGTTAGGTTCAGTTTTTGTTTTTCTAGTTTATCCACTCATGGAGTGTGTATTTCTGTTTCCCCCTGCCTTGGGCAGTGTTCCTTAGTTTCTCCTGTTGTTCAGTGCTTGCGCACGGTGTTTTGTTTCTGGCCTGTGTGCCTATTTTCTCCTTAGTGTTTGGTGTTTCAATAAACACATTGGATCCTGCACTTGGTGTCCACCCGACCTTTTCTAACAATATATCATGTACAATAGAACATAGATAACATTTCAAATGTTGAAGCTGAGACATTTTACATTTTTATCCACAAAATGAGTTTATTTCAAATTTTCTGGCTGCAACAGGTCTCAAAAAAGTTGGGACACAGGCAAAAAAGGACTGAAAAAGCAATTAACATATAAGAGAATCAGCTGAAAGAACATTTAGCAAGTAATTAAGTTAACTGGCATCAGGTGTGTAACATGATTGGCTATAAAAGGGATGTCTTAGAGAGGCTGAGTCTCTCAGAAGTAAAGATGGCCAGAGGCTCTCCAACCTGTGAAGGCTTGCGTAAAAAAAATTGTGGAATAATTTAAAAACAATGTTCCTCAACGTCAAATTGCAAAGCCTTTGAAGGTCTCATCATCGACAGTACATAACATCATCAAAAGATTCAGAGAAATGGAAAATCTCTTGAGCATAAAAGACAAGGCCGAAGACCTTTTCTGGATGCCCGTGATCTTCGGGCCCTCAGGCGCCACTGCGTCACTCACCGGCATGATCTTGTCATTGACATTACTAAATGGGCCCAGGAATACTTCAAGAAACCGCTGTCTGTAAACACAGTCTGCCATGCCATCCACAGATGCCACCTAAAACTCTATCATGCAAAAAGGAAGCCATTGTTGAGCATGATCCAGAAGCACTGCCGTGTTCTGCGGACCAAAGCTCATTTAAAATGGACTGTAGCAAAGTGGCAAAGTGTCCTGTGGTCAGACGAATCCAAATTTGACATTCTTGTTGGAAATCATGGGCGTCATGTCCTCCGGGCTAAAGAGGAGAAAGACCACCCCTCCTGTTATCATCGTTCAGATCAAAAGCCAGCATCTCTGATGGTATAAGGATGCATTAGTGCATACAGTGTGGGACACTTGTATGTTTTAAAAAGCACCATGAATGCTGAAAGGTATATAAAGGTTTTAGAGCAACATATGCTCCCCTCCAGACGACATCTATTCCAGGGAGGGCCTTGTGTATTTCAGCAGGACAATGCAAAACCACATACTGCAGCTATTACAACATCATGACTTCATAGTACAAGAGTCCGTGTGCTGATTTGGCCTGCATGCAGTCCTGATCTTTCACCAATTGAGAACATTTGACGCATAATTAAAAGAAAAGTCCGTCAAAGGAGACCCAAAACTCTCCAGCAGCTGGAAGCCTGCATTAAACAAGAGTGGGATCAAATTCCAATGGCTAAACTCAAGAAGCTTGTCTCCTCAATGACCAGACGCATCCACTCTGTGTTATAAAGATTAATGATTTTATGAATGCCACAAGGTTGAAAATCAGTCAAAATTGTGATTTTTGTTAATTTGCATTTGAAGTCACACGTAACAATTGAGGCAGAGGAAAAACATAGATTTTTGATGTTCACCGGCATCCCACTGCATTCCTTTATTTTATTTGAAAATCAAAAATATTGAAATTTTAGAGAAAAAAAATGTAAATTTTTACCTTGAAGACCCCTAAAATCCAGGTGGCGACTTTTTTTTGTCCAGGCAGTGCATCTAATAAAGGTACCTTTAAAAAAACATCAGTTCTGAACTGTAAAATCTGCAGTGACCCTAATTCCATGATACTTCATTAATAACATTGAAATTAATGATACCGTGACCAAAATTGACAGGGTTCTTCCTCTAGTGGTTACAAATGTCCTTGCCATATTTTAAAAGATTGCAAATAAATACAGTTTAAGTTCCTGCATTGACATGTAGGATCTGTGGCAGTGGTGGAAACGGCGGTCATTCCAAAAGTAATTTGGGAATGTAATAACCAGTATGTGCTGTCACCTGCAAAAACCAGCATTTACTGGTCATCATCACATGTACTGCGGTCACCAGCATAAACCAACATGTGCTGGTCATCATCATATGTGCTGCGGTCACCAGCATAAACCAGCATGTGCTGGTCATCATCGCATGTGCTGCGATCACCAGCATAAACCAGATAAACCAGCATGTGTTGGTCATCATCGCACGTGCTGCGATCACCAGCATAAACCAGATAAACCAGCATTTGTTGGTCATCATCGCACAGCTGCGATCACCAGCATAAAACACTGAACCCCGAATTGCTGCCAGCGTTTTGGCCTCACTGGATTGCTGCCATCGGTGTATTAATCTGTGTGTGTGTGTGTGTGTGTGTGCAGTGTCGATGGGTCAATAGCAGGCCTATTTTTACAAAAGGATGCGCAGCACATTTGGCGTATGGAGCTAGCCGATTAATGGGTTTGTGAGGACATTGACTGGAAGTAAGGATTGCGAGGTCCCGTACAGACGCTTTTTGACGGGAAGTTTGTTGGGTGGGTGCGGCTCCCTTTTTGCATGAGTGTAGAGTAAATATGGATATGAACAGTGGTCTTGTTGCGTATTGCATTAGTTGGGAGTGTTAAGAGTGCACTAAATATAAATAAATAACCCCTAGTTTACATGCAATAAGTTAAAATTATTATTAATGGTCATTACTATTTGGCAGATTAAAAGAAGTAGTAAATTGCATGTATTAAAAGATGATTATCTTAGCATTATTTTGATCGGTGTACTATCATCATTAAATAGGTGAGAAAAAAAAAAAACAATTTGGCCGAGAAATAAAATTTGGATTAAAAAATAAACAATGATGATTACAGCAAAGCTGGTAGATAGAGGAAAAAAGGAAAAAAAAAAAAAAAGAAAAAAAAAGCAAAAGTAACTTCCTATGTTTGGGGTAAAAAAACACAAAAAAGGCAAATGGAACTACACAAGAAATATCATGGATTAGACGAGTAGATGTTTATAAACTAAACATAACCCTGGTTTAGGAATACGGAACAAAATACGATCTAAGTTAAAACGGAAAGGAGAAATCGCATAAGTGTGTTTATATTATAGACTGCTTATTGAGCAGTGTAACTAGTAAAATAGACATATTGCAATTTAATACGTGGGAAACATAATTCGGCTAAGTAATAAAATTTAAATTAATACATAGATAACAATGGCAGCGCCTGTGGAGGAATTAAGAGAGCAATTTCCTACCTTTGAGAATGATATAAAAAAAATGTTAAATAAGTGGGCAAAAAGGACTAAAAAAAAAAAAAACAGACTAACAAAGTGGCCAGAAGAGGGGAAATTTGATCTTACAATATGCGAAAAAATAATGGGTATAATGACAAATTATGCATCGGTGGCAAAAAAGGGTTAAAAAAAAAAAGAATAAAATGAGCTGGCAGTTCTGGAATTGTTTGGAGAAAAGGGGAATGCTAAACATTCAGGATCAGGATAAATATTTTGTAAAGCAAAGTGAAGCTGCATCTCAGTCAAAGCCATCTGAAAAGGTTACTGACAATGAATTGTTTAACCAGCGCCGTATGCCCCCCATATTCAGGAACAATGTTTAACCCAGCGCCGTATGCCCCCCCATATTCAGGAGCAGAGGGAGAGACAGCAGCTGAAAAAAAACCTGAAGTGAGTAATATACAGTAATATCAGATTTGGGAAACAAAATTGCCGTTGGCAGTGTGTAAAAGAACACCTAGAAGGCTTTAGGTTTAAATTTAAATAGCGCAGAAGAAGAAATTGATTTAATGGGGATGTATGGCATACAAAAAAAAAAGGTGAATTAGCAAATGTTTATTGGTTGGGGGATATAGTAGACCAAATTAAAGAGCAAGTTTGGAGTACCTGGGGAAAATACTGTATATTGAGGCCCAAAGACCCCAGGCTACATGGCATTGTACAATGATATTCGACCCCACTTAGGACCAGAATCAGAAAAAAAAAGGGCCCTTAATGTTGATTTGGAACAGGACAGGAAACAAATGATTAAGATTATGATTAACTGTTAATTGATAGGGAAAATAAAGCAAGTGAAAATTCCTATTGAAGAATCAGAAATTAACTTAGAGAACAAATTAAGACAGAATTAGACAAATTACCAGAACAACTATGGTCTCAACATGATACATATGTGGCAGAATGCTATCAGCAAATCCAGTAATATCCTCAGTGCTGTGAAGCAATTACACCATTTGAATTAGTTAAATATTTGTAAAATTCTAAAGAACTAGAAAATCTAAGCAGCTTTCTTTAAATAATTAGACTGTGTGAGATTGGTGTGCTAGAAGCATATCTCTGAAAAGAAAATGAAGGAAAAGTAACACTGAGAAACAAAAAGAATAACACAGAGCATTCAGAATTTGCCAAAGTACTGTTAAACACGATATACAGGGCAGTAAATTCAGTAAATTTAATTGATACAGAGGTTTCTCTATCAAGAATTGGAAACTTTTAGTTGCTATTTGAAGGTTAAGAAAATAGGGCTGAATGATTAGAAAAGAAGCAGTTGTGAAATTTAATAGTATGTATTAGATTTATGAAAGAATAAAAAAAATCAAGGGAACTAATGTGGGATTGGAGACTGGATGACTGCATGGGTTTTTAAACAAAGATGCGCAGAGAAAACAATACCGCGAATGGAGCCTTAGTTACCAAAAGCAGATAAGGGAGAAATAGGTGAAAGGCCCACATACAGAGGCCAGAGAACAGAAGGGGAGAAAGGGGGGTCTAAGCAATACGATTTCATGTGGAATTTTCTTAATTTGTTTAACAAGAATAAGTTCTGCCCAGCAAAGGAGTCATTTAAAGGATCAATGCTATAACAAATGAGGTGAACAAATGTGACTGAAAGCTTTCCTGACCAAAGAAATGCAATTAATAAATTCATGATCTTTTCTCTGTTTTTGAACAGGGGTGGACCAACAATTCAAGGAGACGAATTGACTAATAAACTTTCCCTGGTTTTTACTTTTAAAGGAAAGGATCCAGGCGAGAGGAAAAGCAGCAAAATTATGACGATTGAGTTCATTGTTTGCATTTAACTCATTCTACTGAAACTTTTCCACAGAGTGCGCACTCCAGAAGGGAAGAGATTAAAATGACCTTGAGGGAAAATAACCTGGCCAGCTAAGGATTCAATTGCAGGGTTGCAACTTAAAAGTTTACCTTCTAAAATAAATTTGGGGAAATCCAATTCGTAGTATTGACACAAGACTAAGACTAAATTCAAAAGGTGGACCACCATATAATTGAAAAAGTCGACTAATAAAGTGATCACATTATTTTTCTTCCTGTTCTAAATTTAATTTTGATTAGGCATGACAAAATCTTTTCCTTCTGAGTAGTGGTGAGAAAGACAAGGACTTTCAAATAAAAAGTACTGACTGACTGACTGAGCTGACCAAATTTGGGACGATTGTTTACCATTATGTACTGGGAGCCCAACAGAAAAACTATTTTACAGTTGAATATTCAATATGTGCCCATTTTTGAGAATAAAAACAAAAAAATTGCATATTGTAACACGGTCTAAAGCAACTCCACCCAGTTCTGCTGATGACATGGGGAGTTGTCATGGCTGGGGCTAATAAGCCCTGACTGTGCATCTCCTCCATGCTCTTAGCGAAACCCTAGATTGTGGTGGGCTGCTAAATCAAAATTCATTGTAAAAAAATACTGTGAAAAGATATTATTGTTACTTCCCTATCTTTTGACCCAGAATACACTGAAACATAAAATTATGAATATACTGCCAAAAAAAAATTGATTTAAAATTGACAGGAGCTCAGTAGTGAAGGTAAGCAATTTGGGTAATTATGAATTTTTGAATAATATTAATTTATCAGGGTGGCACATCGACAACTCATTGGATTCCAAATAATTAAGGTGACATTAATGATTTTGTAAAGCACATTCAGACCGAGGGAAAAAATACACTCTTGAATTGGGACTTATTTGGCTGGTTAAAGAAGAATCTGAGTGTCAGAACTATAATTGCAGCATCTGTTTCAAATTGTTATTGATGAGTTGTTACTTTAACTGTTTCATCTATTATGCCCAGAAAGTTGCTGCAATAGCCCCAATTCAACTGGAATGATCTCATAACTATCCCATTATGAGAGGGACAGAGCTCAATGCAGAGCACCTGCGTGTGTGTTGTGACTCACTCCAGAGACAGGTAAGATTTCCTATCAAGGAGACAACCTAAGGCAGGGGTGAGTCGACCCCCAGGTCATTGTTGAAATCAAAGTCTTTTCGGAGATTATTATTATGGGCTATTGCATGAGGTATGGTATTCCAAATGTAGGTCCTTGGAAAGGCCTGGATGAAACTGTTTTTAAAATGTTCTGACACAAAAGTGTCTGCGTAGTCTTTACAGCATAAGTAAATATTATAAAATTTAGTACATGTAAGACTTAAAGTGAAATTATGCAGGTGCAGATGACCCTCGTTCTGTATGTGCCGAGTACATAGTGAATCTGCATGTGCATGTGTCCGTGTCTGTGCCTGTGTTTGTATTTTATTTTCTCACTCCAGTGACGGGCGGGTGGCAGTTTAGCGTACCAGCCGGTCAAGGCCCGTTCCTTCCTGGAGCCTCCCTGAAGTTTTGAACAAATATGCTGAGACAGTGATTCCATTCATGAAGGCTCGTTCACCAAAACAAGCAGATGGAAAAATCGCAAATCAATGTTGAATATGGACTTGGACAATGGACTAACTTTGGACTGATTACCTGCAATAAGCAACATTACTGGATTCAAGTGGGACATTAGACTGGGACTTTATTTACCACAGCAACGAAAGGCCTTAAGGCCTTGAGAAACCTTGACGCAAAAACAACTGGAGTTCACATGCTGGCGTACATGACAGACTGTTTTTACTCGAAGTGCTACAGTCGGAAAGGGCCCACCAGCCATATTTTATGTTCGGGCTCATAAGAAATTCACTTGTGTGCTGTATGGGGGTCATAGACCAGGGGTAGACAATGCAGTGCCATTTTTCGACCATGGTTAATGTGAGGCCATGATTGGGATGGCCTCAACGGGAGGAATGTTGAAGATTATATTTCAATATTTCTCATCATATTCATCAGTAGATCAATTGCCATGTTGAATAACCATAATCAATAATCATAATCAGTATCCATATTATGTATGCAGCAGTAACACACACACACACACACACACACACACACACACATACTAGCAGTTTGCACACACATGAGCAGTGCAACCGCACATGTACACATGTACATACACACATACACACAGACACACATACAAGCAGTTCACACACAGACACACACGCATACAGGCAATTCAATTCACACATGCATGAGCAGCTCAGACACCACTGGCGCCGGAAAGGGGGGGCCAGGGGGCCATTGACCCCCCCACTTTTACCCACCTCCCACTTTCTTTTTAAGCATAAACAGTTTAGGAGGTTTGCACATGCATAGTCTATTGTCACTCTGTCTTCAATGGGCATCATTGAGGCACAGCTCTTCTTTGCTCAGTGGCATAACAACAGGGGGTGCAGCAAGTGCAACGGCACTAGGACGCCATGGCAGGGAGGTCACGATAAGCATACTCGCGATAATATCGAGTTAGATCAACAACAACACAGATATGATTTTACATTAATGTAGTCACGCAGATGGAGACATATAATTAACACTATCTCTTACACAGATCACTGGATATTTATACCACTGCAAATGTATTCATTTCTCAGTCATGGTACTGGCAAGTCGCTGTCATCACGGTACATTATTCATCATTTTAATTGAACATAAGCCGTTATAACATTCAACAATTTAGATTTCTTTTTGGAAAATGCTTAATAAAACAAACAATGATAATTTTAATTTGCTGTTGATATCGTCATTGAAACAGCAAGTGTTTCTGGGTAATGGCCATGAGTGTGAGCGCAGATCAACTGTTTTTACAATGTCCACTCGCTCTCTGCTTATTGTTCCCACAATTTCTTGCTGTTCACAAAATTTCAGACCAGCCCAATAAAGTTATGTTAATATGTCGTTCATTTGCTCATTATGCCTTATTGTTCTTGATGATGACCATTATTAAGATAATAATTTTAAGATGATAATGTTTAGAAAGAAATAGGAAACTTTATATTATAGAATGAAATTGTGTAGTAATCCTTAGTGTGTTTTACGTAGGTCTATATCACTTTGAGGAGCGTACAGTGTGTGCGTCCTGATAGATTGGAATTTACGAAATAGCAGCATCGTAAACGCCTTAATCCGTGTGGACAAAACACATGCACAACTTTGCGCGATTACAGTTTTCAAGTAATAGTGTGCGCGCTATAATCTGCCGATGTCAAGAGCTTGATAGATTTTGCAGTTGGTTTTAATAATGAGTTCGACGTAATATAGATTTTTGCATGCACGTACTATGCGATTTAAGCTCTGGCTGATCCTGCCTACCCAGCCACGGACCTCATTACGCGTTAATTCATGATTTACATTGAAACGAAAAGTCCAAAGCATTAGTTTTAAAGAAGAGGTGATGGATTTGGGGCATCTGTGTCCGGGTTAACGGGAATGAGACAAACGTCTTTTTATTTTTATACCGTGATTGCAATATAGGGGCACGAATGAGGTGCATGGAATAGAGGCACTGTGAATGAGCTGAACACACAACACGGCACTTTTTGGCCCCCCCACCTCTTAAGTGAATCCGGCGCCCTTGTCAGACACACATAAGCAGCAGGCTTCTGTAGCTTTGATTAGTAAGCAGGCTTCTGTTTAGATGATTCAAAAACATAATCAGGTGATGTATTTGATTTCTGTAGCTTTGATCAATATTTGTTCAGTAAAATCATTAGTCGTTACTGAAAAAAAAACAATTGAATCATTTATGTATCCACTTGTATCCTATTCCTTTGTCTGTACTTTTGATCTCTTGACTGGAACTTTCCGCTCCTTTTTAGTGATGTGCAGCTCATCTTTGCTTTGAATTCCTGAAGGATTAGCTAGCAGTGTTTTGGTTTGCCTGGCCAATTGTAGCATGAGAATGAGAATGCGGAAAGACCATATTTGGAAGATATTTCCTGTGATGAAGGTATAAAAACTGGGTGTGAAAAGTAAGAAATCAGTTCTTCTTGCGCAAAAAGAACTCGGCTTTATATTCAACAACATGCCACAATAAAGCCTAATTGTCTGAGGAATCTGTCTCTCTCCAATTGCTTGGGGATGGGGGAACCTCATGATATGAAAATATGTTTGAATGAAAACCACAACACTCCTCCCACTGGCATCACTGACTCTAGCCTGAAGAAGATCAGCCAGACCGTTGGCGACAAAGCTTGCTTCGTCACGTTGTACAACCCAAAGCGACGCATCCCCATCCTCTCCGCGTACACGTTCACGAAGCCCGGAGGAAATCCTAGCGAGGAGCTTGATGCGATGCAGGAGCCTCAGGTCGGTGTGAATTAACGTTATATGGCTATTGATGGTGGTTTTAATTTTAACCCCTTTCTGCAGATGTTCAGAAACTTCCACAAAGCACTAGTCTATTTCATAACAAACAAGTGGTATTGCATCAGATCATGTTTTGCTACAGACATACTACCAGAGGGTGCTAAATGATGAACAAAATAAACAAATAGCTGATCAGTAAAGCAGCACAAATAGTATGTAACAAGTCTCCATTTACAAATGATATACAGTGCTTTACATAAAACACTCATACATAACACCTCCCCTCTTTAAGAAAGGTTTGCTAAAAGCTTTCTTTTGTTAAAATTAACACAGTTTTATAATCAGTGTAATCTTGAACTTTACACATAAAGTATCATTGATCATTATAACAATCATATACATAACAACCAGTGCAATTTTCACGATCAAATAGAGAAGTAAAATTACATGCGAGAAAGTGCACCTGGAATAACATTATCTTTTCCCCTAATGTGAGAAATATCCAAATCAAACTCTTGCAAAAATAAACTCCATCTCAGTAATCTTTGATTCTTGTTTTTGATCTTCTGCAAGAATGTGGACAAACAGAATGGTCTACTCCATCAGTGTCTTCTTGCAGTGAAACTGCGCCTGCACCAATATCACTGGCATCAACAGCCAACTTGAAATCCTTTTTGAAATTAGGTGATAAGAGAACTGGTGAGTTTTTGAGGGTGGCTTTCAGTTGGTCAAATGAATTTTGAAATTTTTCATCCCAAACAAATTTTTCCATTTTTCTTCAGTAAATTTGTCAAAGGTTCAGAAATAATAGAGAAATTTTTACAGAATTTTCTGTAGTAGCCAGCCATCCCTAGAAATTGCATTAGTTGTCTTTTAGTTGTTGGCTCAGGAAATTCAGTGATAACTTTTACTTTTGCATCAATTGGTTTGACTTGACCCTGTCCTACAATATGACCTAAGTAAACAACTGTAGCTTTACAAAAGTCATTTTTAACAAGGTTGATAGTCAGCTTGGCATCACTCACTCTCTGAAAGTAGTTTCTGATGTAGGTGAGGTGCTCTTGGAAGCTGTCACTGGTGATGATAATGTCATCAATGTAGGCCTCACATCCTGGTAGTCCAGCGATCGCCCTTTTTACCAGACGTAGGAAGGTGGCCGGAGAATTTTTCATTCCAAAGGGCATCACCTTGTATTGGTACAATTCATCTGGTGTGACAAAGGCAGAGATCTCCTTTGCTCTGTCTGTTAGAGGGATCTGCCAGAAGCCCTTGAGGAGATCAAATTTGGTGACATACTTTGACTGTCCAACCTTGTCAATGCAGTCATCAATCCTGGGAATAGGATATGAGTCCATTTTTGATAGAGTGTTCGCTTTCCTGTAGTCTGTCACCATTCTATATGTTCCATTGGGTTTCAGAACTAAGATGCATGGAGAACTCCACTCACTGTTACTTGGTTCAACAAAGTCATTTTCAAGCAGGTATTTGACTTCTTGTTTAAGGTATTTCTGCTTCTCTGGATTCATTCTGTAAGGATGCTGTTTTACAGGCTTGGCATTATCTTGTAGGATGACATCATGGTAAACCATATCAGTCCTTGATGGAACGTCAGGGAATATGTGACTATATTCAAATATAAGCTGCTTTAGCTGTTGTTGTTGAAAAGGGTCCAGGTGGGACAACTTGCTGTCAATATTTTCAAGAATGTCTGAATTTTCAAGTTTGGCTGGACCAGGTTCATTTTCCAAGGGGCAGTCACAATCTTCTTCAGAATTTTCCAGTTCAATTGTATTTACCACATTGACTGGCTTTTGCCGATTGTCTCTGTCAATGTATTCTTTCAGCATGTTGATGTGACACATTTGTCTTTGTTTCCTCCTTCCAGGGGTTAAAATGACGTAATTTAGATCACTGACCTTTTTGAGGACAGTGTAAGGGCCAAAATATCGGGCTCTCAGAGGGTTTCAAGGAACTGGCAAAAGCACAAGGACTTTATCACCAGCTTTAAAACTTCTGTCTTGGGAATGAAGGTCATATCTGGCTTTCATTTTGCCCTGAGCCTCTTTGAGATTAGACTTAGCAAAGTCACAAGCCTTAGAGAGACGATTACGGAAGTCAGAGACATACTGAAGCAAGTTCATTGGGACATCATCTTCGGCCAGCAACTTTTCCTTCAGAAGCTTCAGAGGTCCACGGACTGTATGCCCCAAAACAAGATCAAAAGGACTGAACCCAAGAGACTCCTGAACAGCTTCACAGGCAGCAGACAAGAGAGGATGGACACCTTCATCCCAGTCTTTCTCTGTGTCAAGGCAGTAGGTCCCTATCATGTTCTTCAGGGTTTGATGGAACCTCTCCAAAGCACCTTGACTCTCAGGATGGTGAGCTGATGACCTGTATTGTTTAATACTAAGCTCATGCATAACTTGTTGAAATATGCCAGACATGAAATTTGACCCTTGATCAGACTGAATAGACTTAGGAAGACTAACAAAGCTGAAAAACCTGGTAAGAGCCTTGATGATAGTCTTCGCCTTGATATTACGAAGTGGAATTGCCTCAGGAAACCGGGTGGAAGCACACATGATAGTCAGTAGGTACTCACAACCAGACCTAGTCTTCAGCAATGGTCCAACACAGTCAATGATGATCCGACTGAAAGGTTCTTCAAAAGCGGGAATGGGCTTAAATCGAGCCTTTGCAATATTCTGGTTCGGCTTCCCAATCATCTGACAAGTATGACAGGATTTGCAGTACTCCTGCACATCGGACCTCATGGAAGGCCAGAAGAAATTATTCCTGACACGTTAAAGGGTCTTCTTGATACCCAAATGACCTGACATAGGATTGTCATGGGCCAGACTAAGAGTTTCTTGACAATAAGACTTTGGAGAACAATTTGATGGGTGATCATCCACTCTTCATCAGCAGAAACATCAAGTGGACGCCACTTTCTCATAAGCACACCATTTTTTGTAGTGAAAACAGACAGGAATTTGAGTAGCCTCTTGTTCACTTACAGCCTTTGTTAGAAGATGCGCTAGATCACAAGCTTGTTGTTGCTCATGAATAAGTCGTTTCCGAGACAGAATGTCATTAGAATGACCTGACAAGGACAAGTCTGAAGATTTCCCAGACATCTCAGGACTGGAAGGTTCCTGATGAAAAGACTGCCCAATGAAGGTGTCAGCCAGGTTAAAGTCCCGGTCAGCATCATCTCGAAAAGCCTTTTTGGCCATAGAACGAGTAACTGCACATGAAGGATAGAGGTCTGGAATTTCCTCCTCTATAGATTCAGATTCTTGATCAATCAAAGGAGTGTTAGTTACAACAGTGTAGAGCACGACCTTATCCCCAGCAAGATCAATACCAAGAAGCAAATGAACACCTTTGAAAGTAAGAGAAGACCTAATGCCAACAGTAACAGGCCCAGAGACTAAATCTGATTTGAGATGAACATTATAAAGACGTACACTTGTAAAACCACATTCTACTCCATGAATAAGGACATTAGCCTGAGTAGACGTTTTGTCCGAAAAAGGCAGAATATCTGCGAGAATGAGATTGGGAAGACCCAGTATCCCTAAGAATTCGAACAGGAGCAGATGAGGAAAATCATGTGAAAGTGAGAAAAAACCATCGGTGATGAATTGCTCAAAACCCTCCATAACAGAATCAGACACAGAAGGTAGAAGATCAGGCGAACTGACCTTTGATACAAGAGATTTTCTCCTAGTGGAAACAGTTGGCTTGGTTTCTTCTCGTTGTTGTTTTTTCTTGAGAGCTTAACACTCAGAAATAAGGTGTCCTTGCTTTTTGCAGTATTGGCAAGACACAGAAGGTAAAGAATCAGAGGATTGCTTCTCACTGGAAGGTTTCCTCTCAGAAGTGGCCTTGGAATCATTAGAAGTTTTATTAGAATAAGTCTTGGACTGAGACTTGCCTTGAAATTTAGAAAAAGTGGATTTTTGGACAAAAGAAGACTTATGAGTTAATGCATAACTATCAGCAAGGGTGGAAACATCTTGCAAAGTATTGGCTTGTTTTTCCTCAAGGAAAGTCTTGTTATCAGGCTGGATACACCTTTTGAATTTCTCAATCAGAATAAATTGCCTCATTCTGTCAAAATCTTTCTCAACTTTCATGGAATTGCACCACTGATCAAACAACTGTTCCTTCAACCTGCCAAATTCAACATGAGTTTTACTGACTTCCTTTCGAGAATTCCTAAATTTTTGCCTGTAAGCCTCGGGGACCAATTCATAACCCGTAAGAATTGCAGATTTGACAAAGTCATAATTAGAACACTGTTGGACAGATAACTGGTTATAGATTTTCCTAGCTTTACCAGTAAGAACACTTTGTAACATCATTGTCCAATGCTCTTTTGGCCATTTCAAATTTTCAGCAATTTTCTCAAAGTGGGTAAAGTATTAGTCCACATCATTTTCTAGGAAGGGAGGAACAAGTCTGATGTGTTTAACCACATCAAAATGATCAGGAAGTCCAAAAGATTTTGTCACAGTACCTGCTTCTATTTTCTTCATTTCCAGTTCATGCTGCATCCTTTTTTCTTCTAGTTCTTTCTCTTTCTCCAACCTTCTCTCTTCCTTCTCCAACCTTCTTTCTTCTAGTTCTTTCTCCAACCTTCTTTCTTCAAGTTCTCTCTCCAACCTTCTTTCTCCCAGTTCTAGTTGTTTCTGGCGTAGCTGCATCTCAAGTCTTTGCAGCTCAGTTGCAGACACTTCCACATCTTTAATCAGTTCTGCTGCGTCTTCCCCAAAGATCTCTATATCGATGAAATGTTGCACCAAAATGTTCAAAATTTTTTGTTTCTTCATTGATGATTTCACATCAGATAATCCAAGGGTTGAGGCTATTTGCAGCAAGTCCTTCTTCTTTGCCAGCACAATTGATTCCTGGGTTGGAGTTTTCAGAAAATTTTCGACATCAAAAGTCATGATTACTGGTTTTTCAAATAGTCACAAGAATTAAAATTTAATCTTTGGTGAATCCAATGGTTGATCCAACGAAAGGTATATCTTGGGGGAACCTCGAATTTGTTATGATGTGAAAATCACAACAAAGAAAACCAGCAATGACAACTTAAACAAATTTATTCTTCACTGATTAAGTCCAAAAACGTCTACAAATAATCCACTGTCTAATCTTGTAATGACACTCTAATGCCACTAGGTAACTGATGCCAAAACAAAAACCTCCCCAACTGACCAAAATCACAGCAATTATATAGACTAGGAACATCCTGGAAAGATCTACAGGATTCCTGAGAAATCCGGCCCCCTCCAGGCAAGAAGATGCCAGAAACTTCTAGAAAGCACTAGTCTATTTCATCACAAACAAGTGGTATTGCATCAGCTCATGTTCTGCTACAGACGTACCACCAGAGGGTGCTAAATGATGAACAAAATAAACAAATAGCTGACCAGTAAAGCCGCACAAATAGTATGTAACAAATCTCCATTTACAAATGATATACAGTGCTTTACATAAAACACTCATACATAACAATAAGGTGTAGAAAGTGATGAAATAGGGTTATGAGCTCGAAATGGGAACTGCTAGCTTTCATTGCAGGGTGAATGTTCTAACCGTTTAATCAGCAGAGTATGTGTGCTGGCTTGGGGGACTTTGAAGAAAAATGGACAAAACTCTAAACTTTATTATGGAGGAAAGGCATGTTTTGTGTTTGGAGAGGTTACTGGTGACCACTGATGTTCAACTGCACTGTTATTGATAAATTCATGCTAAACTCAACCAGAAAATCATTAGTTCATATTAAATTTCATGCCTCAAAACTTTATTTGTGATTTTTTATGATCTGACAGTGCACCATTTTGAGGGATCTCAGACTTTGGGGAGCCACCTGGATAGCTGTCTAATTTGGCTCATAGCAAGTAGGTAATCTAGAATGCAATGTTCAAGGTGAATTATACTTGTGGTCAAGGAGTTAATGATCCCAGAAATGTATCGATTTAAGCCCCAGCAGTTTTTCAATTCTCGGTATTATTTTTTTTTTCCATTTCAATGTTGAATTTTCATGAATATTTTTTGTGTTTGCAGCTAAAAAGTGGGGCCAACACTTAACTGACCAAAGTGGATTCAATTGGCTCCTAACTGCTGAGACTGCAGGGACACAATCACTGAAACTAGACTTTTGTTGGATAATTAAGAATGCTTAAACAGAGTAAATGATAGTCAGACCTGTTCTGTATTTCAAGTTTGAAGAATAATTTCCGTAAGAGATTGGAAACGTTTGGGCAACATAATCTGGACCTTTTTGGTTCACCAGTCTTTAAATGGCAGTTATGCTGTATCTAAATAAAAAAAGTGTATAAAATAAGCTCAATATGGACGTGGGACTTAAATTCTCAATGGCAAGTATAGTTATTTGTGTCATAATGTTGCCGTATGCAGTTTAAAAACACCTCAAAACGTTAAATGCAAGGTGAAGAACAGTCAACACCGAGTTAAAATTCTGAGAGATAATTGTGGCTGGAACAGAGTTCTGCACACAGAGCTCCCTCCAGGAGAACCAAATTTCTAGTGCTGTAAGGTTTTTCAATTTAGGTAATCATTTGGAAGCTTTCCTGTTCTGCCTCTCAGAAAATCTAGCACTAGTTCCAGAATATACATTCTCTCAAGCTTAGAAATGTAAAAATTAGTCGTAAAAATGCTCAAGCACAATGAGATCCAACCGTTCGAACCCTGTGTTAGTTAAAAGGGTAACCAGAATGCAATATATTAGCTCCCTCTCCCTCCTCACTTCTCTCTCCCCCTACACTCCCTCTCTCTCTCTCTCTCTCTTTCTCCATAGCTAGCGGATATTCACGGGAACAGGAGCATGGAGCGGATTCCTGTGGGTCTCCTGGATGAGAGGATGGAGGAAATTCAGGCTGTTCCAGAAGACTACTCCAGCTCGGCTCAATATTCTCCACCTGAACCCCGTCACGCATCAGTCAGGCTGAGAGAACCGCAAAGCCGTCTTCACCCTGACCAATGCAGTTATGCAGATCAGCACGCTCACGTCCTGCAAGGATCATGAGGAGAAAATCTGTGACCGTCCGAAAATTACTGCCTCGGAACAGCTTATGTCATCACTGGCATCACCGTGGGTGTGGACGTCATCCGCCGGAACGGCAAGAACCGGGTGGGAATCCCAGAAAACCTGTGGAGCGCGTACTGCTGCGATAAGATCAACCCAGAGGCACCAGAGGACATCCGCCAGTGCCTCCCAGCCCAGGCCGCCCTCGTCAAAAACGCCGACGGGGAACTCGTGAACAAGATGTCCAGATATCCTCAAGTCCAAGCTGACGCAAATGGATTCCTTCATAAAATATATGCCTACAATTAGTGTAATGAAGAATAACATTCCACTTAAAATGCAAACTGTGTACACTGTACTTTTCAGGAGGAAAGAGGTTAGCGATGAAATGATGATGTGGTAGTCCCTGAAAACCTGCACAATACTACTTATGAAAATGAGTAATAAAAGATCATGATGTCAGCAGTGAGAGGTGCTGCTTTGGGTGAATGAAGTCAAAGTGAGATCTGTGAGTCTTCTTTACCGGCAGAAAAAACATCACTGACACTGATTCCTGCAATAGTTCTGCACTAATAACAAAAGCAAATTCGAAAAGAGGGAAGTCCACACTGATGTTGCTGAATTTTTTAAAGTGGATTTCAGTCAATCCAAGCGCATTTGACAAGGAGACCTCCAGTCCCTGTTTTCCTTAGTTCCTGCAGCAATGTCCTTAGTCCATTAATTTCAGTTAGATCACAAACAGGTAACATTAAATACCCATTGTAGACATACTGTAGCTTTGATATTTTAAGAAATTTTGAAGACAATAGAGTTTTTACTCTCCTGCTTAATTTCAACTGAAACATGTATCCAGTTTTTTATTATTATTATTATTATTTTTATTTTATTCAGTGGGACATGAGAAATACTTTGTGTATGTAATTAAATTTGTGCAGGAATATTTTCAACTGTGAGGTTTCATGATGTCTGAGAGACTGTCAAATAAATGTCTTATATGTTTATTTATTTATTTATTAAGCTTTGACAGAAGTCAGGAAATGATCGCACAGGTGGCAAGGCACCTATTGTGAGGCAATCATCCCACAACATGTACAGACAATTGAACAATGAGAAGAAAAAAAAATAGTAATAATAAAATAAGACAGTATACTAGCCAGTGTAAGTAACATCAGAGGGACAGACAGCAACGTGAACAATGACATTTGCCAACCCATGTACAGGAATCATCAGAAGAAAAATAGTTGTTAAACTTTTCTGTATAAAAATGAAATAGCTTCGATTTAAAAGCAGCTGTAGTATCAGAAATTTGATAGAGGTGACTGGCGTCTCACAAATAAAATAATCTGTTAAAATAAGAATGGCGAAAAGTTTCAGTCCTAAATTTTGGAATTTTCATTAAAAATGTATCCTCATTTTGAAATGAAACAAAATGGTTGTAGTTGATGTCATATTCCCCCTTCAAGCATTTGCACAAGAATACACAAATATATCACGTCTGTAGCCCAGCGGTAAAAGATCAAGCTTCATTAGTCGGGCTTTGTAATTGCTTCCAACACAATCATTATAACCAAGAATGTACTTAGTGGCTCTCCATTGCACACCTTCAATATGAAGGAGAGATTTTTTTGATGAAACGGCCCAAGATTGGGTGGAGTATTCTAAAAGTGGTCTTATAAGCGAAATATACAGTTTTAGTTTTGTTTGAACTGAACATGAATGACCGCAAGTTCTTTGAATTAATCCAAGCATGCAATTTGCTTTACTGACCAAGACATTTGCACGTGCATCCCATGATAAATTTGATATGCGCGTGGAAGCTACAAACTTCAAATAACAAGCATGAATTTTGACTCTTTTTTTTTTTTTTTTTTTTACACCTATGCTAACTACACAGTCAGCACGTTTTCTCCTGATGAGCCAATCAGGGGTGCGTTTCCAAGAAGCGTAGTTGCTAACTAAGTTGAACCCCTTTCTCACTGAGCTGCGTTGGCCGCGGAAGTGAGCGGATGGAACATTTCTCTTGTTCCGCAGAGAAGCGCGTATACAACGTGAACTGATTCGCAGTGGTACATGAGCGTTCAAAAGCAAACAGGTTTAATTTTTTCGCGGATGTCCGCGCTGGAGCTCTTTAACGCCAGTATCGTGAAGACAACGGGTTGCCGCCGCAAGCATTCGTGTAGGCTAAGCGTTGAATCCACGGACGTCTGCCGATGTTCGTCAACAGTGAATCCACGGCAGGCTCGTATTGTCAGCAACGTACAGTGCGTTTTTAATAGGACATTAGCGCGATTAAATGGGGCGAATAGTGGCGACCTGCGGCGGAGGGAGCATAAAGTCTACACAGCAGTGACGTTAATAATACGGCAGTGGCGTTTCTCCGTGTCTATAACACGGTGTTTTGGCGTTTCTATAAAAGCACCGCGTGCTTGTTTTTGTCACAGCTGACCACTGTTTGTCACATTGAGCAGTGTTCCATCTTCAAAATGAGACCCACGTCCAAAAAGAAGGCTGCTGCATCAAAGAAGAAGATGCTAATGTGATTAAACGTGTTCACAACGCCATACAGTTCGTCTTAATTCGACCTGAATTGCAGCCTCCATGTTCATGCCACATTCCATTCGCCAGCTTCCACAAGCGCACATTGTCATTCGCTGCTCTGTATACATCAAACGCCCATCATTGCCCTTAAAACGCTCTACCAACGCTCTCCCAACGCCACTTACCGCAAATTTAGACAAAATTTTCGCAAATTCCGCGGATCGCTGCGGTGGGACATCCGTCCTACTGTCGCAATGAAACGTCCTAAAAACGCGGTCAGTGAGAAAGGGGCTTTAGCAACTTACATAGTTCGTCCATTCACAGTCAATGAGCCCAACTACATAAGTTAGCATCTGTGAATTTTTGGGAAATGCATCCCAGCATGTAGCCCATTGGCAATCCAATCAGAGGACATCAAACTGATCAATCAAGGCAGTGTTGCCAAATTAAGTCAGTAGACTGAGCAACTTTCCAGGCCCCTTTAACGACATATTTTCGAAAAAGCAACTTGCAACAAATCTAGAAACTTTCTGGGTAAACCTTAACTAATTTTCATAGAAAACAGTCGCCAGTATTGACAAGTGAGTAAGAGGCACATTTCTTTTTTTGTGTTAACTCTGCTTTACATATAAGATTGTAGCAGCTCACTCAGGCCCCACGGCAACTGTCATAGATGTAAATGAGCTGCACAAGTACAAACAGCGTTGATGCTGAACCTGACCTGCAACAAAACATCCTATGTGTAGTTTGTTACCTACACGGACGCTGATGTGCTCTGTGAGAGAGAAGAAGTAAGAAAGATATTCATTCTTTTTAGCCTTCTCTGTCAGTGAGAGGAGCTGAAATCACTGCATCGCCATGTTCATTAAATTATGTGTTTAGTCAGATGACGTCGTGGTAATAAAATCACTTGATAAACACTACAGGCCAAAATATTACAAACACCCAGCATTTTCAGAATTTGGCTTGTTACTGTAAGGTTTATTTTGAGCAACAAAGACAAGCAAAATGCCAAAGGGACACTTGGATTGACTAAAAATGTTGCTTGCTCACAACTGTACATCTAGAAATTCAACTTTCAACACATATTCCTCCTTAGTCTGAATTAGAGCCCCACAGACATGGATTAATAGCTTTACCAAAAACAACTTTTTTGCAAAACTTTTTTGTCAAACTGATTTTACTTCATTGTTAGCAAACCTTACCTCCAGCATACTTTGCCCTCTGGGCAAAGACTGGTTGGTGCGGACTTTGTGCTTCAGCAGGACAATGACCCCAAGCACTCCTCCAAGCTGTGCCAAAGAAATCTTGACAAAAAGGAAGACAGGAGTGCTAAGGGGTTGCTCCATCACAAGGTTGCTGCCGAATCCACACAATGCTATCCCAAGTTGATACAGAGATAACAATCAGATCTTTGCCACCAACTGGGTGCCTCTGGAACTAGGAGCTTCTAGGGTGATCAGTCCTTGCTCCCATTGATCTGCAGCATCACCACTGGACTTGCAATGTTAGGGTGAAAAAAAGCACAGTCCACAAGAGAACTCTCTGAGCCATTTGTTGAGGCCTTGATTATAGTGGTGATCAGGTTGCTACACTATTTCACACTACATGGCCTGGGTTTATCTGGTTAATGGCAACACAAAGGTGTAGAGATGATGGGATCTGCCGCAGGTTACACCCAATTCATGTTCAAGTATGGGACCTGGCTGCCAACTCCCTAGGCACAGTTTGCAAGCCAGGGCTGCGTGTGATTTAAATAACTGCTTGTCCATGGTATTGTCAGGTTTTAGCCGACTGAATGCTGCCCAGGTTGCACCAACTCAAGACCTGAAGTCGTTTCAGTTCTGTGGGGATTAGCCTATACAGGTTTCCTCATGCATGGAGGAAACGGTAGCAGTAATGACCTATACCTTTCGGCCTGCATCCTTGGATGCTTCAGGTACCCAAATATAAAATAAGCATGCAGTTATTACTAAAACAATAAATACAAACCCCAATTCCAATGAAGTTGGGATGTTGTGTAAAACGTGAATAATAACAGAATACAATGATTCTTCAAATCCTTTTCAACCTATATTCAATTGAGCACACAACAAAGACAAGGTATTCAATGTTCAAACTGATAAACTGCATTGGTTTTTTGGAAATATTCACTCATTTTGAATTTGATGCCTGCAACACATTCCAAAAAAACTGAGAGAGGGGCAACAAAAGACTGGGAAAGTTGAGGAATGCTCAAAAACTTCCTGTTTGGAACATTTCACAGGTGAACAGGTTAACGGGAAACAGGTGAGTGTCATGATCAGGTATAAAAGGAGCATCCCCGAAAGGCTCAGTCGTTCACAAGCAAGAATGGGGCGAGGTTCACCACTTGGTGAACAACTGCGTGAGCAAATAGTCTAACAGTTTAAGAGCAACGTTTCTCAAGGTGCAGTTGCAAGGAATTTAGGGATTTCATCAAGTACAGTCCATAGTAAGATTCAGAGAATCCGGTGAAATCTTTACACATAAGCGGCAAGGCCGAAAACCAACATTGAATGCCTGTGACCGTCGGTCCCTCAGGCGGCACTGCATTAAAAACTGACATCATTCTGAAAAGGATATTACCATGTGGGCTCAGGAACACTTCGGAAAACCATTGTCAGTTAACAGTTCGTCGCTACATCTACAAGTGCAAGTAAAATCTCTACCATGCAAAACAAAAGCCAAATATCAACAACACCCAGAAACGCCGCCGGCTTCTCTGGGCCCGAGCTCATCTGAGATGGACTGATGCAAAGTGGAAAAGTGTGCTGTGATCTGATGAGTCCACATTTCAAATTGTTTTTGGAGATCATGAAAGTCATGTACTCTGGGTTAAAGAGGAAAAGGACCATCCAGTTTGTTATCAGCACACAGTTCAAAAGCCAGCATCTGTGATGGTATGGGGATGTGTTAGAGCCCGTGGCATGGGTAACTTGCACATCTGTGAAGGCATCATTAATGCTGAAAGGTACATACAGGTTTTGGAGCAACATATGCTGGCATCCAAGTGACGTCTTTTTCAGGGATGTCCCTGCTTATTTCAGCAAGACAATGCCAAGCCACATTCTGCACGTGTTACAACAGCGTGGATTTGTGGTAAGAGAGTACGAGTAATAGACTGGCCTGCCTGCAGTCCAGACCTGCCTCCCATTGAAAATGTGTGGCCGATTATGAAGCGCAAAATACGAGAATGGAGGCCAAGGACTGTTGAGCAGCTGAAGTCGTACATCAAGCAAGAATGGGAAAGAATTCCACCTACAAAAATTCGACAATTAGTGTCCTCAGTTCCCAAACGCTTATTGAGTGTTGTTAAAAGGAAAGGTGATGTAACATAGTGGTAAACATGCCCCTGTCCCAGCTTTTTTGGAACATTTTACAGGCATCAAATTCAAAATGAGTGAATATTTAAAAAAAAAAAAAAACAAAGTTTATTAGTTTGATAATTAAATATCTTGTGTTATAGTGTACTCAATTGTGTATAGGTCAAAAAGGATTTGCAAATAACTATTCAGTTTTTTTTTCACGTTGTCATAGCCATTTTCTACACATATAATTTAAGATAATTTGAATCAATATTCTATTTGAGATGTTTGGGTTTGAAGTATTTTCTGTTCCGTGTTGTAATGTGGAATGAAGGTTTGGCCAGTGACTAATGACGCAATAGAATGGTGTTTTCTCATTGGCTGCTGTGTGTATAGTATAAATACATCGTGAGCCTGCAAAACGGCAGAACCCACTGGACCTTGATGCAACACGGTCTTTTGAACAGCGCACTAATTTCGGTTAGTTTACTAAGAAAAGTCAAAAGTTTATTATTTTTCTATTTTGTATGATTTCAGTTTTGGAATAAAGATACTTAAAGAAGAATTTAGCTTCAAGACTTGCTTTCCGAAGTCAGTGTGTCGCGTGCAAAAACTTTGAGGTCCGAAGCTAGTGAGGCAGCCAGCTGCTGCACCCACACCAAAGTCAAAAGACCGCCATTTCTCTCGGGGGCTAACCTGCTGTTCAGACGGCGGACCTGCGAGTTCGGTCGGGAAGACAGTTTGGAGTTCGAGTTGAAGCCCCGAGAATACCCGAGAAAGGCTTGCGGAATGGAGATTTCCCTGGATCAGGTCTGATATTCTTTAGTGATTTTTGTAGCCTTTTGGCGACGCTGGCGCAGACCATCGTCTGAAAATGAAAGTAGATGTTCACTGGATATTCCGCTACAAAAGCCATTGGGTTTAAATGGAATAAATTCGGCACATGTAGAAGCTCTTTTCACAACGGATTAGACGCATTAGAAGAGTTTGAAGCAATGGATATTTTGAGGAATTGTGACAGTTTCTGTGTAGAGGATTCCGTAGCTAAACAAGATGGCAGAGAAAAGTGCAGCCGCGCGTGATGACCAAAAGAGGGCGTCAAAGCCCACAGAAAAGGCTGTAGAGGAGAAAATCAACTGGCTGAAAGGAGAAAGAAGGGGAAAATTGGCTCAATTAAACAGGCAAAAGAATGACTTAGAAAAATTGAAGGAAAATGAAGATAATGTTAAATTCATAAAAGATGAAGCATTGCTGATGTCTGAAAAATACTTTGGAGAGTATAAAAGGCTCAATGAACAATTCTGTGAATTAATGGATGAAGAAGAAATTCAATCAGATCAAGATGCTTTTGAGACAAGGCATTCAGAATTCAAGCAGTTCTTACAAGAAATGAATAGGTGGATTTCAGATGTGCTTAGAGACCCTCAAGAAGAGGAAGAAGGTATTTGGCCGCAGGATAGTGCATCTAAGTCCAATTCAGTTGTAAGCCGTACTTCCAGCATTAATTCTGCAAAGCTAAAAATCAAAGCAGAACGCGAAGCACTATTAAAAAGAGCTGCTGCAATGAAAAAGAAAGAAGCACTAGAGCAGGAGGAAATCCGCCTGAGATTAAAGAAAGAGCAATTAGAAATTGAAACTGAACTTGCTGCTTCAGATGCTAGATTGAAGGTGTATGAGGAATTTGAATATGCTCATGAGTCAACGGATGATCTCCGTAATACACTGCCAGTAGACATGAAAAGCACCGTGTTGCCAGTAATGACGTGCATCATGGAGCTAGTGAGCTTTCTCTTGCTTTCAACCCAAAGCCAGCTGTGCAATTTGGTGCTTCAGACAGAAGAAAGCCATTGTCAAGTTTTGGTGCTGCCAGCAGTACCCCACGTCCTGATCGCCATGACCGCACGGATACATCTACAGACAACCTACATGAAGTGCTGCAGCGGCAAAATGAAGTCACTGAGATGCTCATTAAACAGCAGAGTTTGTCCCAACTCCCTCATAGAGACCTACTAACATTTACAGGAGACCCTCTGACGTATAGATCCTTCATTAGGGCCTTCGAACATGCAATCGATAGCAAGACAGACAGCTATCAAGATCGGTTGTACTACCTTGAACAGTTCACGAGTGGAGAGCCGCTTGATCTCATTCGTAGCTGTGAGCACATGTGAGCAGACAAGGCTTACAGAGAAGCTAGAGCATTGCTTGATCGTCACTATGGAGACGAACTGACCATCGCCACAGCGTATATCAAGAAGGCAATGGAATGGCCTCAGCTAAAGCCTGAAGACAGAAAAGGATTGAATACCTTTGCATTGTTCTTGATTGGATGTTGTAACACAGTGAATGATGTGGACTACATGGACGAAATGAATAATCCCACCAACATGAAGTGCATTATATCCAAGCTTCCATTCAAATTGAAGGAAAGATGGAGGAGCTATGCTTATGATATTCAAGAAAAAAGAGGAAAAAGAGCCAGATTTCCTGACTTAGTGGAGTTTGTTTACCATCAAGCGAAAGTTGCAAATGATCCACTGTTTGGAGATATCCTAGACTCCACCTTTGGAACTCAGAAAAGCATGAAAACCAAGGCCTGTGAAAGCTGAGTCCAAGAGAAGCAGCTTTGCTGTGAATGTATCTACCACAGAGAAGGATGCCGGTAAAGGTCAGTCAAAGAAGAAAACAGCCACAGTCAAGTCTGCAAATGTTTTCCAAAGTCCCTGTCTTTACTGTCAGAAGAACCACGCACTGAACGTGTGCAACAAAATCACAGGCGAACCTTTCAAAGAAAGAATACAGTTCTTGAAAACGAACGGTCTTTACTTCAGCTGCCTGACAGCAGGTCACTTGGCCAAGGACTGCAAGAAGAAAGTTTCATGCCCAGAGTGCTCCCGCAAACACCCAGCTATCCTGCATGTGGCAAAAAAAGACGCCGCATCGGCCCAGAACAGCGCAGACGACAGTTCACAAGGCACAGGAGAAGTCACAAGTGCTCTTGTGTCTGCGGGCTGTAGAAGAGCAGACCACACTGGGGCCGGGAACAGTGAGAGTATACTGCCCATTGTACCTGTGCAGATAAAGCACAAGAAAGGCACAAAGATAGTCAAGACCTATGCATTCCTGGATCCAAGAAGCACAGTGACTTTCTGCACTGAAGCCTTGGCAAACCAGTTGAACATAGGAGGCAGAAAGACAGAGTTCCTTCTCCGCACCATAGTACATGAGCAGAAAGTGAGTAGCTATGTGCTTACTGATTTGGAGGTGTATGGCTTAGAGGAGCAAGAATACATTCAGCTGCTCAGTGTGTATACTCAGCCAGATTTACCTTCGAAGAAAGCCAACATACCACAAGAGACAGATTTGGTGAAGTGGCCTTACCTGAGTCGGGTCCATCTCCCAAAACTTGAAGCAGAAATTGGCCTTCTCATCGGCGCCAATGCATATAAAGCTATGGAGCCATGGGAGATTATTAGTAGCCAGAATGACGGACCGTATGCCGTGAAAACAGCGCTTGGTTGGGTTGTCAATGGGCCAATTAGCAGATGTCAAGAGAAAGAGTTAGATGATGATGAAAGACCAAGTTTTCTTGTCAACCACATCTCCGTGATGAACATTGGAGACATGTTGATGAAGCACTACAATGCCGATTTCCCTGAAAAACGGTGTGAGGACAAGCGAGAAGACTCTCAACATGACAAGCAGTTCACGCATTCTGTGACTACATCAGCACAGCTCGTTGATAGTCACTATTGCATCAAGCTGCCTCTGAAAGATGACAAGGTGAAGATGCCATGCAACCGTAGTATTGCTGAACAGAGACTTAACTCCTTGAAGAGAAAGTTCAATAGGAACCCAGACTTCTTTCAGGAGTACAAGACCTTCATGAACAAAATACTGGAAAAAGGCTATGCAACAAGAGTTCCAGAAGAGCAGTTGAGTTGCAATGATGGAAGAGAGTGGTTCATCCCACACCACGGGGTGTATCCTCCAAAAAAGAGCAAGCTGCGAGTCGTCTTTGACTGCGCTGCAAGGTATTAAGGCATGTCATTGAATGATCAATTGTAGCAAGGGCCTGACCAAACAAACACCCTCATCGGAGTGTTGCAGAGATTTAGACCGGAGCCCATCGCCGCGATGGCAGATATCGAGTCTATGTTCTATCAGGTGCGGGTTCCAGACACAGACACTGATCTGCTATGCTTTCTGTGGTGGCCAGGCGGCGATGTGAATAGAGAAGCAGCTGAGTACAGAACGTGTGTGCTTCTGTTTGGTGCTACATCATCCCCCATTTGTGCGTCGTATGCACTGAGAAGAACGGCAGAAGATGCAGCGACTGAGACCACACCAGAGGCCACACAGACTGTCCTCAAGAACTTCTATGTTGACGACTGCTTGAAATCGGTAGTCACAGAAGATCAAGCAGTTGCTCTCGTGAAGGAGCTGATGACATTGTGCGCTAGAGGTGGGTTCCACTTGACCAAGTGGATCAGCAACAGTAAAGCCCTGCTGTGCTCCATCCCTGGCTACGAACGAGCAGATGAAGTTAAAGATCTTGACTTGGAGAACGACGAACTACCTGTGGAACAAGCACTAGGTGTGCAGTGGTGCACTAGTTCAGACAACTTTAAGTTCAAGATACACCTTCCAGGCAAACCGCGCACAAGACGAGGCATCTTATCTGTTGTCAGTTCGGTGTACGATCCAATGGGCTTTCTGGCGCCTCTCCTCTTACCCATCAAGCTCATTCTGAGAGATCTCTGCAAAGGGAAAAGTGGTTGGGATGAAGAGATCCATAACAAGCCACGCAAAACATGGCTGAGGTGGCTAACAGACCTCGACAAGCTTTCAGAACTGGAAGTCAGCAGATGTTTCAAGTCAGCCACGGTTGGGCCAAGCAAGACTGCCCAGATCCACAATTTTTCTGACGCCAGTCAAGATGGATATGACGTTGTGTCGTATCTCTTGTCGATGAATGGCTAAGGTGAGAAACATGTATCCTTCCTGATGGGAAAGTCTAGAGTCGCTCCGCTCAAACAGATCACGATTCCTAGAATGGAGTTGACAGCCGCGATGGTTGCAGTCAAGATTGATCGGATGCTGAGAGAAGAACTCGAAGTTCCCCTAATGGAATCGGTCTTCTGGACAGATAGTACAACAGTACTAAAGTACATTGAAAATGATGCCCTTCGTTTCAAAATGTTTGTGGCAAATTGAGTTTTGTACATTAGAGAGGCAACAACTTTCTCTCAGTGGAAGTATGTCAACACCTCACAAAACACTGCAGATCAGGCCTCAAGAGGTTTGAAGATTGAAAGCTTCATGAAAAGTAAGAGCTGGTTTCAGGGGCCTAGCTTCCTGCCAAATGAAGCTGAGTGGCCAGAACAACCTGAACAGTGTACTTACCTGACAGAAAATGACATTGAGGTGAAGACGTCCGCTGCGGTGTCATGCACAAGTCCAGACGAGTGCACAGATCCATTTTACCAGCTTGTGGAGTATTACTCGAGTTGGCATAAGCTGGAAAAGGTAACAGCTTGGATTCTGCACCTAAAAGAAATGCTGCGACACCTAAGTAAGAAAAGAAAAGAGTTTGAACGGACCATAAAGCAATCTGAGAAAGATCCAGAAAAACACAGATCCATGATTGAACAGCAGATGGGGATGTGTAAGAATAACCTGAAAAAGAGAATACTTATCGTTGAAGACCTATTCAGAGCAGAAATGGAACTGATCAAATACAGCCAGAGACAGACCTATACTGAAGAGATGAAAGCTCTGCAGACAGGAAACACTGGCGTGAAAAGGACCAGTTCAGTTTTTAAGCTGGATCCATTCTTGCAGGAGGGTGTGTTTAGGGTTGGGGGGCGTTTGAACAGATCGGCGATGCCTGAGGAGACAAAGCATCCTGCTATTCTGCATAAACATCACAAAATAGCCCGCCTCATCCTCCATGACATCCATCAAGAGACTGGACATGGAGGACGGAATCATGTCTTAGCCAGACTACGACAACGGTATTGGATACCAAGAGCCAATGCAGCAGTGAAGAGAAAGACTTATAGATTATAATTACCTGTTGAATAGACTGTAAATACTTACCTGTGAAGAGAGAAGTAGACTCTAGATAAAGAAAAAAAGATTTGAGAAATGTTAGTAATGACGTAAATGGCTCCAAGTTAAGTAAAGTTGGTAATTGGTATGCTAAGGCTTAGTCAATTAGGGGCCGGGATATATTGTAGCCATTTTCTACACATATAATTTAAGATAATTTGAATCAATATTCTGTTTGAGATGTTTGGGTTTGAAGTATTTTCTGTTCCGTGTTGTTATGTGGAATGAAGGTTTGGCCAGTGACTAATGACGCGATAGAATGGTGTTTTCTCACTGGCTGCTGTGTGTATAGTATAAATACATCGTGAGCCCGTGAAACGGCAGAAGCCACTGGACCTTGATGCAACACGGTCTTTTGAACAGAGCACTAATTTCGGTTAGTTTACTAAGAAAAGTCGAAAGTCTATTATTTTTCTATTTTGTATGATTTCAGTTTTGGAATAAAGATACTAAAAGAAGAATTTAGCTTCAAGACTTTTGCTTTCCGAAGTCAGTGTGTTGCGTGCAAAAATTTTGAGGTCCGAAGCTAGTGAGGCAGCCAGCTGCTGCACCCACACACGTTTTACACAACGTCCCAACTTCATTGGAATTGGGGTTTGTAAAATTGATTTGCTCTTAGTTTTTAACAGAAGTCAAATGTGCTTGCCCTTGAAGAGGGCATCTTTGCATCCCTTCACATCTGTAACGTCAGTCACCATGGTGGCCGCGGTTCGCAGCGCGCCGTGGAAACGTTAGTTACTGGGTATGTAACTCCAGTTGTACGAGTATGGGCGGAGCCCTCTAACAGCTCTGCTAGTGCCAATCCCTTGCTGCATAGCAGCCTGCCTGAAGAAATTTGCATATCCATCCCCCTCCTTTTTTTATTTGTTTTTTCATTTCGGCATGATTGTACAGTCATTCCATGACAATTTCAGCACAACATGTATCATGACCGAAAAGGGTCGGGAGAAGCGAAATCGCTTGTCAAAGTCCCGCCCCAACTCCCAGAAAAACAGTTTGATTATGGGTAAGATATCATAAAGATTTATAAATCACAACAGAGCTGAGTGTCTATTTACACTACGATTTAAACGTCACAACATAAAATCATAGACATTTATGACAGTCATGAAGAGTTTTAATCACAGTATAGCTGAGTGTCTATAAACAACCCCTATTGTTTATGCCCGCTATGGTTCTGTTTAATTTATCCAATGCCATTTTGTTGGATAAGTTCATAGTTATTCAAACATGCACATTTCAGAAGATACTTAAAGTCTTTCAAATTGTCTGCCCCTCTGACCTTGTGTTCAAGTATGTTCCATGCACTGACTCCAGCCACCGATAAGGAGTGCTCACTCCGAGTCGACTTGACCCTTCTCTTCTGCAACAACATTCTGCCTCTTAGATCATGGGTACATTCACGTTCCAAAAACAGGCATTGTATATCTCTAGGCAATTCTTTGTGGTATCCTAAATACACAATTTGCAAGGAGTTGAATTTTATTATATCCTGCAATTTAAGAAACTTTGCCTTAATAAACAAATCGTTTGTATGAGTTCCATAGGGAACATTATGAATAATTCTAAGGGCCTTTTTTTGGAGTTTAAACAATGATTCTATTGTATTATTACAAGTGTGTCCCCATACTTCAGCGCAGTAGTGTAAGTGGGGTGCTATGAGTGCTGAATAGATTATTTTAAGAGACTTGCATTTTAATAATTTTGCATTTTCCAAAGAATAGACACGCTTTTAGCCAACTTTCTTTGAACCAAGTTTACATGTGGTTTCCAGCTTAAGAGATTATCTAACATAACTCCCATGACTTTATATTCGTTTACCCTTTCAATGCTGGTACCATTTACCTTTAAGTCTATGTCGTCCTTTAGGCCTTTTTTCCCAAATATCATAAATTTGGTCTTTGTAAGATTTAATGACAATTTGTTTACATTAAACCACGTGTGAAGTTTAGACATTTCTTTATTAACCACTTTTGCCAATTGCTTGAGATCGACACCTGAGCAAAAAAATAGTCGGTCGTCTGCGAATAAAATTAGTTTTAGGATATCGGACACCTTAACAATGTCATTTATGTAAATTATGAACAACTTGGGACCTATGACCGAGCCCTGAGGAATTCCACAGGTAATGTCCAAACAATTCGATTTGCTATTGCCCATCTGCACAAATTGCGTCCTACTTGTTAAGTAATTTTTGATCCATTTTAATGCGGTCCCTCTTAATCCATATTTGTAAAGTTTTTCAATCAATATATCGTGATTTATAGTGTCAAATGCTTTCTTCAGATCAATAAATATGCCTATAGAATATAGGTTTGAATCTAGTGAATCTTTAATCATTTCAATAAATTCTGTTAGGGCTAGTGCTGTCGAATGCTTTTTCCTGAACCCATACTGGCTGTCACACAGTAGTTTGTGTTTATCAATGTACTTGTCCAATCTGTCATTGAAGAGCTTTTCTAGGACCTTCGAGCATTGAGGTAAAATCGAGACAGGACGATAGTTTGAGAAATCATATTTATCCCCACTTTTGTAGAGAGGGATAACTTTCGCTATCTTCATTTTATCTGGAAACACTCCGCAGGAGAAGGATAGATTGCATATATGCGTAAGTGGAGTTACAATTGCGTTAGTTAGTGTTTTCAGTAATTTCATATCTAATTGGTTTACATCAACAGATGTCTTAGCTGTACAATTTTTCAGAATTGATCTAATTTCAGATTCGGTAACAGGAGTTAGTGTCATTGTGTCTTGGATTTCCTCATCCTTGTCAAGGTAGTCCCATCTTAGGTGTGAGGATTTACAAACCCAAAACCAGTGAAGTTGGCACGTTATGTAAATCGTAGATAAAAACAGAATACAGTGATTTGCAAATCCTTTTCAACTTATATTCAATTGAATACACTGCAAAGACAAGATGTTTAATGTTCAAACTGAGAAACTTTTTTTTTTTTTTGCAAATAATCATTAACTTAGAATTTAAAGGCAGCAACACATTCCAAAAAAGTTGGCACAGGGGCCTTTTTACCACTGTGTTACATCACCTTTCCTTTTAACGACACTCAGTAAACGTTTGGGAACTGGGGAGACCAATTTTTGAAGCTTTTCAGGTGGAACTCTTTCCCATTCTTGCTTGATGTACAGCTTAAGTTGTTCAACAGTTCGGGGTCTCCGTTGTCGTATTTTACGCTTCATAATGCGCCACACATTTTCAATGGGAGACAGGTCTGGACTACAGGCAGGCCAGTCTAGTACCCGCACTCTTTTACTACGGAGCCATGCTGTTGTAACACGTGCAGAATGTGGCTTGGCATTGTCTTGCTGAAATAAGCAGGGGCGTCCATGAAAAAAGACGTTGCTTGGATGGCAACATATGTTGCTCCAAAACCTGTATGTACCTTTCAGCATTAATGGTGCCTTCACATATGTGTAAGTTGCCCATGCCTTGGGCACTAATACACCCCCACACCATCACAGATGCTGGCTTTTGAACTTTGCGCCTATAACAGTCCGGATGGTTCTTTTCCTCTTTGGTCCGGAGGACACGACGTCCACAGTTTCCAAAAACAATTTGAAATGTGGACTCGTCAGACCACAGAACACTTTTCCACTTTGCATCAGTCCATCTTAGATGAGCTTGGGCCCAGCGAAGCCGGCGGCGTTTCTGGGTGCTGTTGATAAATGGCTTTCGCTTTGCATTGTAGAGTTTTAACTTGCACTTGCAGATGTAGCGACGAACTGTAGTTACTGACAGTGGTTTTCTGAAGTGTTCCTGAGCCCATGTGGTGATGTCCTTTACACACTGATGTCGGTTTTGATGCAGCACCGCCTGAGGGATCGAAAAGGTCACGGGCATTCAATGTTGGTTTTCGGCCTTGTCGCTACGTGCAGTGATTTCTCCAGATTCTCTGAACCTTTTGACGATATTACGGACCGTAGATGATGAAATCCCTAAATTTCTTGCAATAGCTCGTTGAGGAATGTTGTTTTTAAACTGTTCGACAATCAGCTCACGCATTTGTTCACTAAGTGGTGACCCTCGCCCCATCCTTGTTTGTGAATGACTGAGCATTTCAGGGAAGCTGCTTTTATACCCAATCATGGCACCCACCTGTTCCCAATTAGCCCGTTCACCTGTGGGATGTTCCAAATAAGTGTTTGATGAGCATTCCTCAACTCTCTCAGTCTTTTTTGCCACTTGTGCCAGCTTTTTTGAAACATGTTGCAGGCATCAAATTCCAAATGAGCTAATATTTGCAAAAAATTATAAAGTTTACCTGTTCGAACATTAAGTAACTTGTCTTTGCAGTGTATTCAATTGAATATAGGTTGAAAAGGATTTGCAAATCATTGTATTCTGTTTTTATTTACGATTTACACAACGTGCCAACTTCACTGGTTTTGGGTTTTGTAATACCCTTTGCTAGTTCTGGCCCAACATTCACAAAATAACTGTTAAAATTCTCCACAACCAATTCCTTGTCCTCTACCTTTTTGCCATTTATATTAAAGAATGCAGGGTACTCCCTCCTCGGTGTCCTCCCAGAGACGTTCTTTATTATATTCCAGAGATTTCTGGTGTAATGTTTATTTTCTAATAAAAGCTTTTCAGAATACTCTTTTTTATGTTTCCTTAGTAAATTTGTCATTTTGTTTCTGTAATTTTTGTACCTAATTTCTGCTTTCTCAGTTCTTTCTCTCAGAAACTGTTTATACAATATATTTTTCTTCTTGCAGGCATTTGCCAGTACTTTTGAAACCCAAGGTTTCCTCTCTTTGTTCTGCTTCAGTTTGTTCGTTATTTTGACTAGACAGTGTTTATCATACAGGGAGTCCTGGCTATATAATGGCCCTGGCTCTTTCATTCGACTCCCGTTTATGGAAAAACTGAAGCCTCGAAATAAAAACAGCTGAGCCACGGTGGTTAAAGGGCTCCGCCCATACTCGTATAACTGGAGTTACATACCCAGTAACTATCGTTATACTTCGTATGGGCTCTGCCCTATAACAGCTCCACTAGTGCCACAAAGGGCGGAGCCTAGATGAGTTCCCACCCAGTTGTCCTCATGTGTAGCAGGGGGAGTATCCTGGCATCAATTCCGGTCCTGTTCCTTGCCCAGAGCAGCATTTAATACAGCCTCAGACAAGGAACCAGCCATCATATCCATGACATAAAATCGAACGAAGGGGGATGGTCACAACCAGGAGGCAGCAGCACAGATGACACCAACAGCAACACCCCTATACAAGGCCGCAGAGGCTGCCACACCCCTTGTTGAATGAGCACGCAGCCCCGTTGGGGCAGTGCTTCCCATGGTGACGTAAGCCTCAGAGATAGCGTCGCATAGCCAGTAAGCCAGACGCTGAGTTGATACAGGTCGCCCAGATGCAGCTGCGCCATAACAGATGAACAGCTGCCCCGTCTTACGACTTACAGCATACATAGCAGGCCAAGGCCCTTACTGGGCAAATTAAGTGTAGCCTGTTATCTTCTTCGCAAATATGAGGCGGAGGATGAAAAGCCGCCAAGACCACTGTCCTAGAACTGAAGGACGTGGTTATGTTCTTAGGCATGAAAGCTGGTTAGGATGCAGGATAGCCTTATCAGGATAACCAGACATTGTGGGTTTACTGATGCGGCACACAAGTGACTAACCCTCTTGCAGAAGACGGCGCCACCAGTAGGGCTGTCCTGAAGGACAGAAAAGTCAAGATGATGGCGATAGGAGACATCATGGGGTCGACATTACGCCCATTACACCAACCAGAGAAAAGTTCCCACCGTGCTGCGTACGACGCTACCGTGGAAGCTGTCCTGGCCCCTTGGATGGTAGCAGTGACATTTGCGGAAAGACCACACCTTTTTAACCCTTGCCTCTCGGGTGCCAAGCCATTAGAGGCTGACCCAGGACGGGCGGGGCCTTGACCTTTCCTTTTGCCTGTGAAATTGCCCAGTTCACTATGGGGAGGGGCGTCGGGTCCTTCAATGCTAGACGCACAACATCCGGATACCAGACTGAGTTGTGGCAATCTGGAGCTATCATGATCACCATCCAGCCCTCCTTCCTGATTCTCAGCAGAAGTGGTGGGATCAGCGAAGTTGGGGGAAATGCATACAGCGTTTCCTGAGGCCAACCCTTCTGGGCCAAGGCGTCCACACCCAGTGGAGGGTCGTCCTCCACTGTGAGCACCAAAGGGGGCACAAAGTGTTCTCTTTGGAGGTGAACAGATCCGCTACAGGGAGGCCAAACTGGGCCCACACCTGTTGAGCAATGCGAAGGTGCAGACACCACTCTCCTGGCACGGGCCCACCCCACGACATGAGGTCTGCTCTCTGATTCAAGGCCCCCGAAATGTGGCGTGCCCTCAGAGACCCGAGGTGGATCTGACTCCACTGCAGCAGTCTCTCTCCGAGGGCGCAAAGCGTCCTTGATTGCACCCCACCTTAACGGTTGATGTAAGCTACCACGGTGGAGTTGTCGCTCCTCACCAGGACATGTTGGTCCTGCAGGAGCTCCAGGAAATGAAGCAAGACATTTGAAACTGCGACCATTTCCAGGGCATTTATATGCCGGGACTCCTTGGAGTCCCACCGGTCCCTGACTGACCAGCCTTGGCACACCGCCCCCCCCCACCCCCCCCCAACTTTGGACGGAGGCGTCTGTAAAGACCTCGATCCAGCTCGCCGGCTGGCCCAAGTTTTCCACACTGGACCAGAAAACCCGACTGGGCATCACCGATTGCGGCAGAGTGAGCATGCGGACATTCCGGCACCGGGGACTCAGCTTCAGACGCTGAAACCACATCTGTAGGGGCCGCATGTGGAGAAGGCCCAATGGTACCACCGCGTGTGCGGTCGACATCATGCCCAACAAGGACATGAGCATCAGTGCTGACACCTTCCGGGACGACATTACCCGTCATACCAACTGCAGCAACGCCCTGCAGCGCTCGTCAGACAGGTGCACATGCCCTGATGCCGCGTCCAAGGTGAGTCTCAGGTATGCCACAGTCTGTGACGGTGTCACCATACTCTTCTCCCTATTTATCGCAAACCCCAGCTGCGATATGTGGAGAATCAGGCGCTTTGCTTGTTCTATGGCTTCGACTGGCAAGTTGGCCAGAAGGAGCCAGTCGTCCAAGGAGAGTAGGACTCGCATACCTCCTCTCCGCAACGGTTCCAAGGCCACGTCCACGCACTTTGGAGAACGTTCAGTGCGAGAGTGAAAGCCCAAAAGGCAATCTAGAGTACTGAAAAACAGAACTCTGAAAGGCAAAGCGTAAGCATTTCTAATTGCGACTTCAGATAGCCACACGAAAGTACGTATCCTTCAGGTCAACTGATACACACTAGTCGCCCGGCTGGACTGCTTTCAAGAGCTGCTGGACTGTCAGCATTTTGAAGGGCTTCCATGCCAAGTTGCCGTTGAGCACCCGTAAATCCAGTATGGTGCGCATCCCTCCCGACTTCTTGGAAACCAGGAAGTACTTGGAGTAAAACCCATTGTGAGCGTCCGACACTGGTACCCACACAATGGCGCGCTTGACAGTAAGTCCTGAATCTCCCATGAAAGCACCTCCGATTGAGCCGCCGGCAGATTCGAGGATTCCCTGGAAGGGGGAGGGCCTCCTTGAAAATTGGAGTGAGTAGCCCTGGCTTAACGTTCTGTCAAACCATGGGGGTAAACGACACAGCTGTCGCCACACTTGCAGTCTTTCTGACTGTGGGCGCGCCTGAGAGCGGAGGGCGCTCATAATGAAATTCTGAAAGCTGATCCAGGCTCTCTCCGCCGCTGGGGTTGTGGGGAGAAAGCCCACCCCTGCCCAAGGGGGGCCATCTCTGAAAGGGATGTATGGAATCTCCAGTGCGGGAAGCGCTAGAAATTCCAGGAAAAACAGCAACAGAGTGTTCATATTTACATTGCCCGCAACAGCCTTCATTAAATGAAGACACTTCCGTTTGCAAATTAACAGGACATTGTACTGAATCAGCACAAATTGCCACAGCACACCCGGGATTCAAACTCGAGTTGCTCGCGTTATAGTCAAACGCTCTAACCATTGTGATTTCAGCCATGTGGTTATTCAAAGCATTCATCGCGACTTGACCATGTGAGGGCGGGTTAACAGTAGTTAACGCACTCCTATTGTTCAAAATAGACGCGGACCTGGTTGAAAACTGCGCTGCAGTAATCATTTGCATATTGTGCATATGCCCACAAACACGCTCTACTTAACCGTTTTTCGGCAGAGGAGCGAGACGTTATGGGGCAGAAGTTGAGCATTTTTTCTGAAGGGTCAGAAAAGGACCGGCTGGAACATTCTTAGGAATGCTGTGCTTAACTGAATGTATGCGTCTGATATATTCAGTGTAAAGGTGGGGACATGCATTAGGCTGTGCTTTTAGTGACAAGGTATCGTCTTTATTTAAAGAGCATATGAAGTGCCACCAATGATTAAAAAAACGATAATATAGCATTTGAGACGTCTCTTAGCCAAATTTCAGGCTACCTTACTAAAAGGGCGCGTTTTGGGAGCGATTTGAAATTCTTAAAAACCCGCCATTTTGTGTCCAAGACCTCGAAGCACTGGGGCCGAGTTATGACGTCATAATGTTTGCAATGCTAGCTGAGTTCGCACATTCAGTGCGAGAAAACACTACAAACGCGTCTTCTTCAAGTCATGTCTGCGCCTGAATCTAGCGAAAACGAACCGATTTCTCACTCTGAAAATTTCACACTGGCGGTCACTCAAACAAATTATTATACATAAAGCTGAAAGATATTTCTACGAGTAATAGCCAAGACGAATAAAATTTAACAAGCTTCGAACAATAGCCTAATACTTACTCGTTCATTGAAACGCCAGCTCTGCGTCTATACGAGCGACCATTTCTATCTTTTAGAAGCGGTCCAACGTTCTCGAGCACTGCTCTGTTAGTCATTGCGGCGTATTCTTTGTGTTCGGTGATGCAACTTAGTCGCTCGATGGAGCCGTCGAAGTACATTTTGCCCTGTGTTTGGACCACCTCTCTGCAGCAGCGAAATTCAAGGGCACCACTAAGTTCCTCCGTTCGACATCTCGTACACTGACACCTATCAAAACAACACAACAACGCATGATTCAGCTAGGATCAATCGAGCAAGCGACAGTTTCTATAAGCAGATCCCTTTCTTACCATTCGTCTAGTCGGATAGCTCCTTCTTCTCTTTGTGCGAGTTGTTCTGGCGTTAACCCGTCCAAGTCTGCTTGTCTGTTTTGTCTTGCCTCTGCAATGGCCTCTGGAGGAGCAAGAGGTTCATCTTGATAAGGCTCGACTATGCCCCTAAATTCTCGCTCCTCTTCTCCTCCACTGCTTGACATATCTTCTTGGCAGTCTGTGCTCGATTCCTCATGTTCGGAAGAGTGAGAAATCGGTTCGTTTTCGCTAGATTCAGGCGCAGACATGACTTGAAGAAGACGCGTTTGTAGCGTTTTTTCGCGCGAACTCAGCTAGCATTGCAAACAAGATGACGTCATAACTCGGCCCCAGTGCTTCGAGGTCTTGGACACAAAATGGCGGGTTTTTAGGAATTTCAAATTGCTCCCAAATCGCGCACTTTTTTTAAGGTAGCCTGAAATTTGGCTAAGAGACGTCTCAAATGCTATATTATCGTTTTTTTAATCATTGGTGGCACTTCATATGCTCTTTAAGACGTTAAAGAGCATATGAACACATCCCCGCGCACCATCATTTGTCGCGGTGGGGGCCACACTGTGCTGCTGTAGCAGGTCGTGACTCCCCCGCTTGCTTCCCATATCGCTCTGCCAGATGGGGAGACATCGCAGGCTGTGCACCGGCTTGTGGACTAGCGGCAGGCGGTACTGAGCACTGGGAGGCGGTCTCCTCTTCGCAGCCGAGGGACGCATCTTCCCACCGGCTGGAGTGACCATGGAAAATGGCATTCGCGGCTGGTTTTCGGACGAACACCTTTCCACCTGCTCCTGTATGGCAGCGTCGAGTGGCGGACCAAACAGAGAGGATGGGCACAGTGGCGCGTTGAGCAGCAGTGCCTTCTGGTGTTCTTTTAGAGATGTCTGACTGAGCCACATCAGATGCAAGGAGACTACAGCCAGAGACATGACCCGCCCAGCACACACTGAGGCCGCTTGGGCTGCACGGAGCAGCACACCAGTGAGCCGGTGGGCGCCCTGCCAAGCTACATCGTCCCCTCCCCGACGGGCATGGAGGAGCGACAGCTTTGCCAGAGCATTTCCTGTCAAGCTAACAATATTCTTGGCAGATGCCGCTTGTGCACTGCCAATGAACTTCTTGTCCGTCAACTTAGCCTCCTGCTCACGTCTGGGCAGGAGGGGTCGTTGCTGGGACCAGACTGTGGGCTCCAGCCTCAGCTGGTTTAACAACAGTGTGTCTACAGGCGGGGCGCCGCCAAGGAACTCGGTCATCCAGCCCGCCACAGCTGTGCAGGGGAGGAACCACACGGCTGGGAGTGAGACTTTCGCCGGAGATGCCCACGCGCTCTGTACGAAGTCTTGAAAAACTGGATATTTTTCTCTCGGCTCCGCCGGCGCCCATTCATGTAAGGGCTCTGGGTGTCTGCCCAGGCCCCATACATCATCCACGGAGCCAGAAGGCTTGCTAGCTAGCTCACTACTGCCTCTGTCTAGAAGCACATTAGTTGAGAAGTAAGCTGCTCTTTTCTCCCAGATCACCATAGGGAGCGCAGCGCACACCAAGCACGCTGGCTGCCCCTGTAATGCTTGGCGAGCGTGGCACGCGCCGAGGCAGATGACACATTGACGGTGCAGGTCGAGCACCCATCCAGGACAGCTCTTCCAGGTCTTCGGCGGGACCGCCAAGGCAGCGGATGAATATCCCGCACACTGCTCCTTCAGTGCAACGGTCTGAGCTGGGCTGGAAGACCGCGATGGCGATGGTGAGTTATCCTCTTGCATTCTTTTCTTCGGGGTTGAAGATTTAAGGGAGTCTAATGAAAGGGCCAGGGCTATTATATCGCCTGGAGAGGGATGGATATGCAAATTTCTTCAGGTGGGCTGCTGCGCAGCAAGGGATTGGCACTAGCGGAGCTGTTAAAGGGCGGAGCCCATATGAAGTATAACATACGACGGTCAAAACCGAAACCTGAAGGGGAACCCACTGCATGATGGCACGCAAAGTGGAAGCCGGCAGAATAGCGCACCGCTCTCTGATCCAGGATGTTATATGAAGACCGCAGAATGTGAGAAAGTGGGAGAGGTGCGATGACAAATGAAGTTCAATTTGTGGGAGGCGCACTGTACCGTTTTTTTCATACAAGGCAGCAACCTAATCACCGAGACTATACATCTCTTTTTTATTCTTCCGAGGTTATTAGCAATAAATGCGAGTTAATGGACATAACATTAATACACCCAACATTTGCAATATTGCATTTAAAGAAAGACAGCTAATTAAACAGAATATTTATGAGAGATTCGATCATTACTGGGGAAATTAACGTACTGTTGTACACCCATCATAAAGAGTGTGTTACAATGGTTTTTTTTTATTGCAAATTTGGTTGCTGCGCAACCAACGTAGTTCACAGCGGTTGTCCTTGCTGGAATTTTCCATGTCCCAGTCCATAGATGCAGTCGGCAACAACAGTTAGAGCCGAGGAGGAAAACAAACCGGTCTCTGCCATTAGCCATAATGCCGAAGAGTTGCTGTGTGCCCTTTTGCACCGCAAATAAACAAAAAAATCACCAATTAAAGTTGTACATTTTACCAAATGATAAAACGGAACCACAAAGGAGGACAAAATGGCTTCAAGCTATCAGAAGAGAGGACGAGTTTGGCAGATTGTGGGCAGTGGCGGAGCTAGAATTGGGAATTGGAGTGGCACAGACAGGTCCCTTTATGACAGCAATTAGGCCTGGCTAGTTCGCAATCATTTTCCTTTATTGACGCATTTTCCAATTAACTGACAACTGAAGACACGCTTTCTCTCCATATGCGATCTAACAGCGATGAAATCATGGGCTAAATTCAGTACAGCAAAATAATTTACTTAATAGGCCAATGCTTTGGGTTGATTGAACTGGTCCACGATCCAATGAAATATCGCCTTTCACTCTCGGTATTGCGTGGGTTGATTAAAAAAAAAAAAGTGGCACTTGGCAGTTAAATAGGCTTTAAAAAGCGTGCGGCTCAAGCTATTTGCCTGAGAGTCCACAGGTATGCAATTTTGAATAACGTTGATACAGCAAATACGCGTCCAGGTGAATGATTGTTGTCTTACCTAATCGGGGAGAACAAGCAGCACCTGTTAAGTGTTGAGTGCTCTCGGAGTGAACCTTCTGTTAATCATGAAAATGACTGAGAACAGTTCAGGACTAATAATTGTTTTAAACTGATGTTTTGTGCACCCCAATTCTCAGTTCTGGCTTCACCACTGTACTGAATTTAGCCCATGATTTCATCGCTGTTAAATCGCATATGGCGAGAAACCGTGTCTGCAGTTGCCAATTACGATAATTTGAAAACGCGTCAATAAAGGAAAATGATTGAGAACTAGCCAGGACTAATTGTTGTCAGAAAGGGACATGTCTGTGCTTCCCCAGTTCCCAGTTCTAGCTCCGCCACTGATTATGGGACCCAGCAACAAAACGCGTATGTCTGCAGGCCACTGAGTCAGATCATTCGCCCAGTCTTTAAAAACGTATGGACAACAATCCAACCCCAGTATATTTAATTTTTTAATATATCGATCCTTGTCAGCAGACAATAGCGACTCAATGTACGTCATGACAACTTGTTAGCGTAGGCAAAACAAGTTTAAATTCCGCATTTTTACAGTATAGCAGAAGGGGGATAGGATTGTTTTGCCCCTCGGCTCTAAACGTCACATGACGTTTGTGGGTGTTCCCGTTGTTGCCGACTGTATCTATGCTTTGCAAAACTTTGGAAGTGCTCCTTATCATAAGATAAGTCCTTTTGCTTTATGTATTGGGTGCACATACAGATATGTGTGTTTGCAAGCATTCAGAGTTGCATTGTGATCGCAAGGATGTATCGTGATCGTGCCAGTGACATACAAATTCATATCTGAGGTTATTTTGTCGCTTCAAGACAATCATAAACAAGACGCTGTATCAGCATCTTCTGTTGTGAAATAGGAAGAGGCTATTCGCCCCGCAGTGGGTCAGCACAAAAGGTCAAAGAGCGGGGCGGATTATAAAATGAAATCTCTCATTTCTGCCCAACTGCGGGGCAAATAGCAGAAGTGCTTCTCTTATCCGTCCGACCGTGGTGCGAATAGCAAAACTGCTTCTCTTGTCGGCCCCGTTGAGGGGCAAATATCCAATCTCTTTCCCCCAATTCACTCTGCTGCTGGGCGAATAGCCACTTCTTTGGCTATTACCTCCGGCAGATAAACACCTGATGGTTTGGGTGTCATTCGGTTTAGGAACATCTTTTCTACCATTGAAAATGAATGTAGACTATAATATCAATGCGCACCATCGTAAAGAAGGTCATTTCATGGTATGGCAGAAGAGTTGCGATTTAAGCCGGGTGCGGATTTCTCCATGGATTGTGTCACATGACTCGCCTCGGAAATGTCATAAATTGTCATAAAGTGTCATAAAGTGTTTGCATTTATAGATTAACGTCTTGTGAAGCTAACCAGCCTAGTTTGAAGACATGTCATGCCAGCTGCTTCAGGAAACAATGTGGTGTTTGGACATTGACGGCATGCAGACCCATCGCTCTGGGGTGCGTTTCCCAAAAGCAACTTACATAGTTCGTCCATTCACAGTCAATGGGTCTGTAAGATCTGGAAAGGGGGTTGGAGCACCGCAAACGCTGATGAGTGGGGGAGCCCCAAGGCTGAAAGCAACAAATGGCTGATAGCTTGGGAACTGGGCCTCAAGGAACTCCGGAGCCATGTTAGATAACAATAAAACTGGTTGGATTTCCTCTGTTATGAGTGGGCCCAGGATGTTTGCTCAGCCTGCGAGTGGAAGGTGTTTATGGTCTTTCTGTGTCCTTGGTGTTACTCTGTATGGGAGGGATAGTTGCAGGCCTCTGGCTGACAAAATGCCCTTGTGGAAGTCATTTTATTGTCCTCAGTCTTTTATGAAACTGGACCTTAACCTATCTATTTAAAATAGTCTAAACCTCTGGGAACTTCACAATATGCTCATATGTTCAATATACTGCTCTGAAATCACTTCCGTACTTATAACCCAGCTTACCTGTGTAATGATTCAGCTTAAGACTTTTTCATGACAACTGCATCATATTAGGACATATTCATATAATGTTTGGTCTTGTTTTTCTCAGGAGAATCCAAGGAGTTGAATGGAGTATGTTTCATTCCCATTGAAATTATGATTCATTCCCTTTGGAAACTCCTGAAAATTGGTCAGAATCCTCTCGGGTAATCATTCTGTTCTTCTCTCTCTTTGCTAAATTGTTTTATTACCTCCTACAAATTGTGGAAACCAAAATTCCAGATTCGACCCCCTTCCAGGTAATTTATGGCCATGCCGCCTGGATCAAAGACACAATTTGGCTTAAAGCAAAGACAGACAATGCATTCTGGGAAGATCGCAAACGACTTCCCACATGTTTACATGCTGTGTGTCGCTCATGTAGTTATGGAAGCTTCGTAATTCGAACTTCTCGCACGCTCGTCCCGTGTGTAGCCTTTTCGCCAGGTATGACTTCACTCTCATTATCTAAATTGATTATGACTTGTAATTGGTTTAACTTTGATTTTTTCATTTAAGCTTCTGCCTACCTAGTGAATAAATTCTTGTTATTCCTTTAAACTTACGTGGTCTCAGTGACTCTTAACCCTTTTATATTCTTTCTAGCCACGTTACAACGGAGACTTAGGGGTTAAGCTCAACCAAGGACTGACTGATCAGCGGCTTTGGGATGAGAATTGGTTTTATTAAGTTGGAGAGACAATCATGATCTACTTACATAAAGGGCTTATGTATTGCCGGTTCTGGGATTTTAACCTAAAAGGAGACCAATTATGCTATTTTTCCAAACTTATATTTTGATCTTTGACTCCCCTAGAGTACTCCTGATTGTTCAAAGTCCAAAAAAAGGTCCTTATTTGGCTCATGCTACCATCCTCAAAAAAACCAATTTGTAGTCCATTGTAGTCTCTGCCTGAAACGCCTCGTTGGGGCGGCTCCTCCCCCACTCCCCGTGGCTCCCCGTGGCCCCCACTCCCCGTGTGCCACTTTCTTCTAAGTGGCCAGCTCTGTGGAGGGCGGATCTGGGCGGGACGAGAGAGCAGAACGCAGTTTTCCGGGTCCGCCTCCCCATCTGAAACTGAGACGCGTCTGCCATCTGATAAGGAATCGAATTGCAAATACCGCAATCAAACGCAGTACATGTGTATAGATCTAATGAAATGAACTTGTTCTAATAAACGCAACGGCGAAAGTGGAGGACGCAGTGCGAAAATCTGGCAGCTCAAGCTCTAATTTGCTATCTACCTACGGCTACTATGGTGACAGCGGTTTTTCTATTCTATAGCTAGGATGCAGAGAAAGCTAGAATCCACCCCATACAGACACATTTATAGAACAGGTCGACATACCCAGGTGTAGACCGGAGACCGTAGAAATCCGGTGTGTCTGAGTTTAGAGGGAAACATGGACACTGAGGAGCAGCAAAAAGTGGACCAACAACTTATCGACTGCTTCGGTGTGTATTATAAGGATCTGCTGGTTCGTGTGCATAACTGTGGTGTGTCGTTAGCGTGGAGTAACGAACGGCTTCTGCGCTGGTATATGACAGAAGGGTGAAAGCTCCAGGCTAAGCGGCCTTTTTGGAAATTGCCCGTGGTAATGGTTCACTTATTGCATCTGAATGACCAGCGTTTGCTCGCGGGAAATTGGTGCGATAAGCCGCTTTCACACCGGACGCGAAACGAATTTTTTCGCGCGACAGATTACATTCAAAGTCAATGCATTGTCTTTGCATTGACTTTAATCTGTAGCGCGAAAAATTAGTTTCGCGTCTGGTGCGAAAGCTGCTTGACGCGCCCATAACGCATGTATTCGCGTCTTTGCATTGACTTTGAATGTAATCTGTCGGGTGGAAAATTAGTTTCGCGTCTGGTATGAAAGCTGCTTGACGCGCCCATAACGCGTGTATTCGCGTCTTTGCATTGACTTTAAATGCAATCAGTCGCGCGAAAAATTTGTTTTGCATCCGGTGTGAAAGCGGCTTAACGCGCCCATAACGCATGTATTCGTGTCTTTGCATTGACTTTGAATGTAATCTGTCGCGTGAAAAATTAGTTTCGCGGCCCATGTGAAAGCAGCTTTATGAATAGTACGCGGCAGCTATAGAGAGCTCGGTTATGTTATGAACATAATACAGGTTTTACAGACCGTAAGTACCGTTAGCGTGGACAGTTGCTTATGTGGAGCTAGCGAATCAATCACTTCTACAGGAAAGAATTTCCTATTCAATCTCTGCCTTTTTCGGGTTTTTATTTGCCAGAACGATTTCTAAAGGGGGATGAAATTATGCCACAAGAGAAATCGTTTGTCATACCAGACACGTTAGAGCTCGTGCGTTTTGCATTGCTTTCACCGCGGTGGTATCAGAGACCTAGCCCAGATATTGACGAAGTATCCAGCTGACCTCGGTCATGGATAAGTGAAGCGATCACAAGCAGCAAACCTACGTCTGGTCTAACTGCAGCCTATTCAGCCCAACTCTGCGTACACATACAGCACCTCTCCGGTTAGCATCAACTGTAGTGGCTACAATCGGGCAACGTTATGATGAAACTGCCACATTGACGCTTACCGAAGTAACGCAAGCATACCGATCAGAATTACTGCATATAAGTTAACCAGGAGCATTTTTAATTAGCACGGCACGCAAACTAACATGCAATAGCTAGTAACCGAGCAGTCATAACAACTACAGAGACAAACCCTTGCAATACAGGTTTGACAGACAGCAAGTTCCGTTACCGTAGACAGTTGTACCAAGCATCCAAATTACAAACAAGTATAAAAAGTTATCTTCAAATGAGGTTTATGTTCACACACCTTCTGTTGAATTTCCCCTGATATTACTCTTGCATATTTAGGACACAAACATTAGCCACAGTAACTTGGCTACGTTAGCCGCAGTGCTACGACCACAATCAACTGGCTATCACGTCAGGGAGGCTTATGCCTCCTTACAGCTTCTGCATCTGTGAGTTACGGACAGTTGCGACCGATCCAGGCTTTATCTTCAGATATTTTACAAAGCCTGCGTTTGAGGCCAGTTGTTAGTGCTAACTATCGTTAGCGGTCCTGCTAGCCGCCCGTAACATGTTAGCTTCACTTACATTATTTGCTGTTATATCGTTAATTACAGCTTGTGGCTCCGAGCGCTTGATCGATGCAACTGCTTCAGGTTTGAGAAGCAGCTGAAACGCTTATCCAGCGTCGAATTATCCTTTGTTGACAAAGCTGTCATTGGTGAATTGCTAACGTTCCCTTTGGCCGTGGCTGTTTGCTGCCAGCAAAAAAAAAAAGCTACCCGCTGATTTCTGGAGGCATCATCTTTTGGAAGAGAAATGGGTGCTTTTCTTCACGTCCAAAAGTAAAAGGACAAGCAGCTTTGGGAGAGATACTGACAAAACTGCACCTGAAATGATCTGTGGTTCTTCTTTTGTATTTCTGGAAGTGTAGATGCTACTAAGGCATAGTATGATCCGCGGTTGTTTGTGCCCGCTAGAATAGTTTCCGGTGTGGGCAGGTCCAGTGCCGTGATTGGCTCTGGCTAGGTCTGTATTAATTGGACGGCACAACCTGACATCAAGTTTTGCCCAGATCTCGTGAAGATCTCGGGAGGAGCTGTTCAGAGGGGAAATCACGTTCACAAAATCACGTTCTTGGATTACGGCAAAACCCCTGTATCTTATGTTTAGAAACTTTTCAGAGGTTGAGTATGGACATCCAACATTATGACATTACTTATATGTATTAAAAGAAGGATCAGCATAATAGGTCCCCTTTAAAGAAACCCATGGACGAAAAGTCAGTTATCTGTTAAAATCGCCTGAAGGAACCCATGGGCGTGCATAAATCTGGGTTCGCAGTATTTATGCCAAAAAATGCTATTGCTGCGATGATTGACTTCCATCCCCTGGTATTACCAACGAACCTAAGATTCGGCAATAATGCTAAAACCGGGGGCATATATTGAGTAACGGGGGTATTCATTTAAGAGTCCGACGTGCAATCACCCCGAGATCCACGCATATTTCGCCAAATTCTAAATTCTAAATTCTAATTGGAGTCAGATTTCAAACGAGAGTAAAAACAGTAACTGTTTCGCTTCTTCTGCAGTGATCACTGATGTGTCTGATCTCCCTTTTCTTTCTGGTGTAATATTCTAATGCTCACATTGGATTATTCACCGCAGGGGGGCAAATCAAATATATCTGTGATTACAGCATGGCTCCGTTTGCGAACGGAGAAACCTTATGAATATTATTCCATTTGCTTCACGCACCAGCCAAAAGTTCGCGCTGAGCCTTCGCCTTCGGCAATTTCTGTCGTTGGTATTGCTATCAGGTTTTACAGGTCCAAAGATGTAAGTTAGCATCTGTGATTTCGGGAAACGCATCCCTGGAAGTATCTTTTTATCCGACATGGCGGCAGCACCCGAAACACAAGAACGCACGATGTCTGGGATATTATAGCCTACAAATGTTATGCCATACCCTTGGAGCTGAAAGAGACTTTGATACTGATATGCAATTTTACTGATAAAATATATAAATTATCTCAGTAGAATTATTTTTGCTTGGTAATTGCTGTTGCAGTAAAGTTTTTTACTGCTGTTGCAGTAAAGTTTATATGATAGGCCTACCCCTTCCTTCCATTCATTTCAATGGGATTTATCCTTTTTAGTCATGCGCATCCTTATAAAAAGACTGATTTTGTCAAACTACTAGAATTTTCCCACATGCATGAAAAGAGGAGAATGTAAGCTTTAATTTGGCACATGACACATAGTCAAGAAAATTATGGTTCAAAAGTATGGCTGTTTTAAAAATGTACTAATTTTCAAATCGGAATTTCTTGAAAAACAGTTTTTCTGAGCTGAAATTTGCCAAAACTTTGAAATGACCTTTTTCCGGTCAATATTAGAGATATCAGTTAGATCTTTTTACCGAATATTCCTTACATGATGTAGAATGGCTTTGTGTGAAAAAAAAAATGTACATCACCAGAAAATGACTTTAGCTGGGTCCCCTCCTTGAATCGCCACCTTATCGTGGTGGAGGGGTTTGAGTACCTGGATGATCCTAGGAGCTATGTTGTCTGGGGCTTATTTCCCCTGGTAGGGTCTCCCAGGGCAAACAGGTCCTAGGTGACAGGTCAGACTGAGAGCGGTTCCATAACCCCGAATGAAGGAATTCATATTAAGGACGTTCACGTCGCCCGGATTGGCGTCACCGGGACCCCACCCTGGAGCCAGGCCTGGGGTTGGGGCTGGCAGGCGAGCGCCTGGTGGTCGGGTCTCCACCCACAGGACCCGGCCAGGCACAGCCCGAACGAGCGACATGGGCCCGCCTTCCCGTAGGCCCATCACCCGCGGGAGGGTTCAGAAGGGGCCGATGCCTTGTGTTTTGGGTGGCAGTCATGGGCGGGGGCCCCGACGACCCAATCCCTGGACACTGAATCTGGAATGTCACCTCACTGGGGGGGAAGGAGCCTGAGCTTGTGCGGGAGGTCGAGCGGTACCGGCTAGACATAGTCGGGCTCACCTCCACGCACAGTCTGGGCTCTGGAACCCAACTCCTCGAGAGAGGCTGGACTCTCTTCTATTCTGGAGTTGTTGGTGAGAGGCGGCGGGCTGGTGTGGGTTTGCTTATAGCCCCCAGCTTAGCCGCCATGTGTTGGAGTTTTCCCCGGTGAATGAGAGGGTCGCTGCCCTGCGCCTTCGGGTCGGGGACAGGTGCCTCACTGTCGTCTCGGCTTATGGGCCGAATGGCAGTGCAGAGTACCCGGCCTTCTTGGAGTCCCTGGGAGGGTACTGGAAAGTGCTCCAACTGGGGACTCCTTCGTTCTGCTGGGGACTTCACGCCCACGTGGGCAGCGACAGTGTTACCTGGAGGGCGTGATTGGGAGGAACGGCCTCCCGATCTGAACCGAGTGGTGTTTTGTTATTGGACTTCTGTGCTAGTCACAGTTTGTCCATAACAAACACCATGTTCAAACATAAGGGCATCCATCAGTGCACATGGCACGAGGACGCCCGAGGCCGGAGGTCAATGATCGACGTTGTGGTCGTGTCATCTGACCTTCGGCCGTATGTCTTGGACACTCGGGTGAAGAGAGGGGCTGAGCTGTCCACTGATCACCACCTGGTGGTGAGTTGGATCCGCTGGCGGAGGAGGAAGCTGGACAGACTTGGCAGGCCCAAACGTGGTGTGAGGGTTTGTTGGGAACGTCTGGCGGAACCCTCTGTCAGAGGGATTTTCAACTTTCACCTCCAGGAGAGCTTTGAGCAGATCCCAAGTGAGGCTGGAGACATTGAGTCTGAATGGGCCATGTTCTCCACCTCCATTGTTGATGCGGCCGTTCGGAGCTGAGGCCGTAAGGTTTCCGCGCCTGTCGCAGTGGCAATCCCCGAACCCGGTGGTGGACACCAGAAGTAAGGGATGCCGTCAAGCTGAAGAAGGAGTCCTATCGAGCTTGGTTGGCTCATGGGACTCCTGAGGCAGCTGACAGGTACCGGCAGGCCAAGCGTGCTGCAGCCCGGGCAGTGGCGGAAGCAAAAACTTGGGTATGGGAAAAGTTCGGGGAGGCCATGGAGGAGGATTATCGGTCGGCCCCGCAGAGATTCTGGCAAACCGTCCGGCGCCTCAGAAGGGGAAAGCAGTGCCCTGCCAGCACTGTTTACAGTGGAGGTGGGGAGCTGTTGATTTTGACTGGGGATTTTGTTGGCCGGTGGAAGGAATACTTCGAGGATCTCCTCAATCCCACTGACACGCCTTCCGTAGAGGAAGCAGAGGCTGGGGACCCAGAGGCTGATTCATCCATCACTCGGGCTGAAGTCACTGAGGTAGTTTGGAAGCTCCTCGGTGGCAGGGCACCGGGGGTGGATGAGATCCGCCCTGAGTACCTCAAGTCCCTGGATGTTGTAGGGCTGTCTTGGTTGACACGCCTCTGCAACATCGCGTGGCAGTCGGGGACAGTGCCTCTGGACTGTCAAAACCACTGACCCCACATAAATTTTGCAACCTAATGCCCATAGTGACATATGTAGACCATCAGTGCTGCCATCTGATGCATAAAAGTGGAACTGACACTACACTGGCTGCACCAGCTAACCTTTCCAATATGGCTGCCCTCATGGTGGAATCCACGCGATAGATCAGCATCCATTCATTGCTGGATAAAGTAGACAAACAGGTAAGCTAATGAAAAATAAGCTATGCCTAATACTTCAGCTATGTCAACTACCAAAACAATGATGGACAAAAGTTCTCTTTATATCCTAGAAACTTAGAGTGACATATATGTCACAAAACTAAAATGAGATCAATGGTCACCAAAAATTAAAAATTGCTATTGGGTTGTTATTAGCCCCTCCCCAGGACATATTAACAGAATACATATATTTTTCTTTCAACTTTTACTATAGTTGGGCATTTAAGTGTTAATGAATGAAATCAAGCAGAATGTTGCAATCATTAGACAGAGAGAGAGAGAGAGAGAGAGAGAGAGACTGTGGTGACAGTGGCCTCATTACAACATACAATTCCAAAATGTATACCACTCAAGTCAATGGCTTCTTGCTTAACAACTTTATTTAACTATTTGGTCCAAAAAATAACAATCCTGAGCACTGTGATCAACATTTTTCAAGAAATATAAGGTACAATTAAGCAATATCATTATTAAAAGTACCCCATCCCCATATAATCAAATATCAAATCATCATAGTAAAAAATTAAGTCATTACCAGTAGGAATAATGTTCAAAGCATCACTGACGTCATCTTAAATTGTCATCTAGTGCCCCCTACTCATAAAATAATACATTATATTCTTCTGTAAAGTGGACTGTAAACTGTATATTAGATGTGAAGAACAGATAACAAATAACAATTGTGAGCACTGTGGCAAACATTCAATAAGTAACATATATGTGCATCCCAAATCACGAAAGCCAAATGAACATGGCATAATAGTGAATTGAGAGAGAGGGAAGGCACACCTCGACCCCGTAGGGTTGGACGATATGGAAGAAATATAGGGGGAATTACATAAATAAAAATATAAAAAAGGTTAATGGAACATTACAGGCCATATTGGTATTTATTGTGATCAACAATTATATTCTAGCCTCCATTGAGAACCATTTGGAGGGTTTTCGTCAGCACCGTCCGACTGTACGTTACCACTGTCAGGCAGAAAACCTGACGGTGGTGACATCTGACGATGGTGACAAAAAAACTACTCTTTCACATGATATGCATGAGTTGTTCACATTAGCCGTCTTGTTTCCCCTCTGTTGCAAGCTACTTCAGACCTCTTCTTCCAAAGTATAGATTTATGTCATAATCAAATCTAATATTTTTTATACAAAAGCGACGGTGTTGACATGTTATGGTTGTGACAGTCGCAGTGTCCAAAAATATGAACAAGTTTAAGAGAAAATAGCAAACTTACAGGAGCTTGAGCAATCTTGAAGCACGCAGTAGAGCTGAAGGCTTGAAAATGGGGTCTTCAGGAATGTAGTTGACCTTGTAGTTGTCTGATTTTATTGCCTTTTAGAAATATCTGACGGGGGTGACGAATATGTGGGACACATTTTGAGCAACCACAAAATAATAGTAAATATTGTTCACAACTCACTGTTTGTAGTTTTTAATACATTTTGCAATGTACTCTTTCATGGGGTAAAGATATTATTCAATTCAATTATTAGGGGTTCAAGCCCGTAGGGCTGAAACCCTATTGTTTTTGTGCTGGTTTATTTTTATTAGGGGTTCAAGCCCGTAGGGCTGAAACCCTATTGTTTTTGTGCTGGTTTATTTTTATTATTATTATTAGGGGTTCAAGCCCGTAGGGATGAAACCCTATTGTTTTTGTGCTGGTTTATTTATTATTATTATTATTATTATTATTATTATTATTATTATTATTTTTCTTCTTCTTCAGAAATGTTTTCGCAAATTCCCGTGAGATGGTAAATGGTAGAGACCTGAAATTTTGTACAATGGTTGGAAGTTGTGTGTAAATGCTGAGCAAGGCATTTTTAACTCAGTAGGCCTGATGGTGGCGCTATAATTCAAGAAAAACAGGTTTTCACTTTAAAGGTCATAACTCCTAGGCTGTAAGTCCGATTCACACGAAACTTGGTACAGACATTCTTTGGTCCATTCTCTACAACTTTCCCATAAGGACCTCTAAGATCCGCCATATTTTATTATCCGAAACTTTGAATTCTTTGAAAAACACATTTTTGACATCTCCTCCTAGGCCGTAGGTCCGATTCCTTCGAAATTTGCTGTGGATCATCAGTGGACCAAGCTTATCAAAGGTTGCATAAAGCTTGTTGAAATCTCATTTCGTTTCCAAGATATTGACCAATGAACTTCAGCAGGGGCGTGGCTTAGCACAAAAATGGATAAAATTCAACAACCATTGGGCCAATCATCACAGAACTTGCAGAATATGTCCATATAAGTACCACGAACATACCTTGACAGTTTCATGCAAATCGGCCAATAGGGGGCGCTATAACACAAATCAGACTATAAATCAGCAATTGTTTGTCCTATAGTCATAAAACTCACAGGATATATTCATATAAGTACCTGAAACATACCCAGCAAATTTCATTTAAATTGACTGATAGGGGGCGCTATAACTGCAAAACAAAGCAGCATGGTATAACACAAATCCGACTATAAATCAGCAATTGTTTGTCCTATAGCCATAAAACTCACAGGATATATTCATCTAAGTACTTGAAACATACTCTGAAAATTTCATTCAAATTGATTGATAGGGGGCGCTATAAATGCAAAACAAAGCAGCATGGTATAACACAAATCCGAATATAAATCAGCAATTGTTTGTCCTATAGCCATAAAACTCACAGGATATATTCATATAAGTACTTGAAACATACTCTGAAAATTTCATTCAAATTTACGGATAGGGGGCGCTATAAATGCAAAACAAAGCAGTGTGGTATAACACAAATCAGACTATAAATCAGCAATTGTTTGTCCTATAGCCATAAAACTCACATGATATATTCATATAAGTACCTGAAACATACTCAGAAAATTTCATTCAAATTGACTGATAGGGGGCGCTATAAATGCAAAACAAAGCAGCGTGGTATAGCACAAATCAGACTATCAATCAGCAGTTGTTTGTCCTATAGCCATAAAACTCACAGGATATATTCATAAAAGTACTTGAAACATACTCTGAAAATTTCATTCAAATTGTCCTATTGGGGGCGCTATAAATGCAAAACAAAGCAACGTGGTATAACACAAATCAGACTATAAATCATCAATAGTTTTTCCAATCATTACAAAACTCACAGGATATGTCCACATAAGAACCTGAAATATAGCCTGAAAGTTTCAATCAATTGACCAGTAGGGGGTGCCATACATGCACAAAATAGCCTAACATAACACAAATCAGACTATGCATCATTAGTTGTTAGTCCAATCATTAAACTGGCAAAATAGGTCCATATAAAAGCCTGCAACACACTCTTAAAGTGGTTTTTGTCCCCTGCTGCCACGATAGCGAGCGGAGCAGGGGACATTGTATTCAGCTCCGTCCGGCCGTCCGTCATGTCCCGTTTGTTCTGAATGCGATATCTCAAGAACGGTTTGACCGATTCCATTCATCTTTCGTGTTAAGGTATATTTGTGTGATACGCCGACCACAGTAGATTTCCGTGACCTTGGCATTATTCTCAAGGTCATTACGATCATTTGACCACTTACAAATTCCTTGTCAACATGATATTTCAAGAACAGTTTGACCAATTCCATTCATCTTTGGTGTCAAGGTGTATTAGAGGCGGGGGACATAGTATTGAGCTCCATCCATCCGCCCGGCCGTCTGTCCGTCCGTCCTGTCCCGTTTGTTGTAAACGTGATATCTCAAGAACGGTTCGACCGATTCCATTCATCTTTGATGTCAAGGTGTATTAGGGGCGGGGGACATAATATTCAGCTCCGTCCGCCTGTCCGTCTGTCCGTCCGTCCTCTCCCGTTTGTTGTAAACGTGATATCTGAAGAACGGTTTGACCGATTCCATTCATATTTGATTTCAAGGTGTATTAGGGGCGGGGGACATAGTATTCAGCTCCATCCGTCCGCCCAGCCATCCGTCCGTCTGTCCCGTCCCGTTTGTTGTGAATGTGATACCTCAAGAACGGTTCGACCGATTCCATTCATCTTTGGTGTCAAGGTGTATTAGGGGTGGGGGACATAGTATTCAGCTCCGTCCGCCCGTCCGTCTGTCCGTCATGTCCCGTTTGTTGTGAACGCGATATCTCAAGAAAGGTTTGACCGATTCCATTCATCTTTGGTGTCAAGGTGTATTAGGGGAGGGGGACATAGTATTCAGCTCAGTCCGTGCGTCCATCTGTCCGTCATGTCCCGTTTGTTGTGAACATGATATCTCAAGAACGGTTTGACTGATTCCATTCGTCTTTGGTTTCAAGGTGTATTAGGGTGGGGGTCCGCCTGTCTGTCTGTCCGTCATGGCCCGTTTATTTGTGAACACGATATCTCAAGAAAGGTTTGACCGATTCCATTCATCTTTGGTGTAAAGGTGTATTAGGGGGGTGCTCACAACTCACTCGATTTACGTGACCTTGCCATTATTCTCAAGGTCATTACGACCATTTGACCACTTACAAATACCTTGTCAACATGATATCTCAAGAACAGTTTGACCGGTTCCATTCATCTTTGGTGTCAAGGTGTATTAGGGGAGGGGGACATAGTATTCAGCTCAGTCCGTGCGTCCATCTGTCCGTCATGTCCCGTTTGTTGTGAACATGATATCTCAAGAACGGTTTGACTGATTCCATTCGTCTTTGGTTTCAAGGTGTATTAGGGGTGGGGGTCCGCCCGTCTGTCTGTCCGTCATGGCCCGTTTGTTGTGAACACGATATCTCAAGAAAGGTTTGACCGATTCCATTCATCTTTGGTGTAAAGGTGTATTAGGGGGGTGCTCACAACTCACTCGATTTACGTGACCTTGCCATTATTCTCAAGGTCATTACGACCATTTGACCACTTACAAATACCTTGTCAACATGATATCTCAAGAACAGTTTGACCGGTTCCATTCATCTTTGGTGTCAAGGTGTATTAGGGGCGGAGGATATAGAATTCAGCTCCATCCGTCCGGCTGTCCGTCCGTCCCATCCCGTTTGTTGTGAACGCGATATCTCAAGAACGGTTTGACCGATTCCATTCATCCTTGGGGTCAAGGAGTATTAAGGCCGGGGGAAATAGTATTCAGCTCCATCAATCCATCCATCCGGCCGTCTGTCCGTCACGTCCCATTTGTTGTGAACGCGAAATCTCGAGAACGCTTTGACCAATTTAATTCATCTTTGGCTTCAATGTGTAATTTTGTGATACGCCGACCCCAGTCGATTTCCGTCACCTGGCAGGGGACATGGCCACGTTTAGTGGCAACACTTGTTAATTAAGCTGTTAGAGCTTTCAACTACTAATGGTCTTTCGTGGCTTGAACCCCGGAATTGCCGCTTGCGGCTATATTTACTTTTTGTTTTTTTAATCAAGTTGAAATGATTATCTCCTATCTGAGGACAACTGATTTTGTAGGCAATGGGCCAGTATATAATCATTAAATTAATAAAAAATAAAAATAATCCTATAAAAGAACCTTACATTTGTGCAAAGGACCCCCTGATTATAACCTTGATTCTTTTTATTCATGAAAATGTTATTAATTTCCAACAGAATTAGCACTTTTCTTAGTGGGACATGTTTTTGCCAAAGTTTCAAGAATCGGTGCTTTAATTCTTGAAAGACATAGCAATAACTTGCACCAGATCATCTCTGATTTGAAATTCCACCCTTAGCCAACCAACCTTTTTTCCCTTCACATGTGTTTTCACACGTCCGATGAATACCCATGTATTTCTTGACATAAGCGGAAATTAAAACGATAAACTGATATAAATCAGTCAGCAGGGAAAATGAGTAAAATCAACCCCAAGCATGAGATGGTAGGTAGTCAGCAGCGCAGTCAAAAGTTCAACAGACGCGCATCTTTTGAACTTGAATTCGAATAATAAACAATCAGTTGCATGACTTTTCGTTTCACAGAAATTAAACTGCAGCTCTGCTTTAGGGAACATCATGGGCGCACATGCTTAAGAAGAGTTGTGAGGAAATTAATTGCGGATAATTTCATTAAAGAATCTGAGCAAAGGGTTTCACTCACATTTAGAAAACACATGCTTGGGTTTTATTCAACTGGTGTCCCTCTCTGGGGAGCGTTGGGAGGGGGGTGGACTATGAACTACGACCAGTTCTTTCCAATAGTCCACCCCGCATTACTCTTGACCCAGCGTTTTGTTTTTATTGAAGCCCACTACAACACTGTCTTGGAGGAGTGATTGTATTCTCCTCCTAATGGTGACCAGGTCCACTGCTGTCTATTGATGGACCATGATGTTTCTTGTCTCCTACGGGGCCTGCTTCATGTGGTAACCCTCCTATTATCCTTGGAGTCAATTTGACCCCATTCAATGTTTATCATTCAAAAAATAATCGTTGACTTTTTTTTTTTGCTTCATATTTCACGACTTTTCCTAATTTGATGGGGACAACCGATTAAGCATAAAATTATTGTGATGATATTTTTTCAATGTGCTGAACACATATTGCACGCATTGGTGTTCCTCTGGGGTCAATTTGACCCCAAGCTGTTTTAGCTGTGTAAAACTTGTCTGTCTGTGTGTGTGACGACACATCCCCACACCTGCAGGTGCAGAGTTGATACTTTTGAGTTGATACATAACAGGGGGGTGGGGCAACTATTCCCATGAGAACTTTGATACTTCTCGTGGTGTGGGCATGTGGGAAACAACTTGACTTGTGAACTCCTGCCAAAATGAGGAAGCCAATGTAGGCTTGCAAGTTGATCACATCCAAGTCTTTCCAACTACACATGCCTCCCCTCCTAAAATTATCATCTCAAGTACAATATTTTCAATTGATGGTTACATGAAGAGCTCGAATAATGACTTTATGTCTTCATGTTGGCTGACTGTGTGTCTGGTGGGGGACACTCTTAGCAGCACGTCTACCTTGTTGTTGAAGTGAGTAGAGGGACCGTAATTTCCATTTTTGGTGCTAACGTGACATGGGGGAGGGGGAAACAATGTTCACGTGAGAACTTTCCTGCACCATGGGCATGAAGGTGTGTGTGTGTGTGTGCGCGTCTGCGTGTGTATGTGTGACCTACTGTACTCACACCTGCCGAAGTAGAACTGATATTTCCCGCGCTGTGGAGAGTAGGGTATTCCCGCAAGGACATTGGTAGTTCATGCAAATTAAGGGAGGAGCAAACATACAAAAGCTTGCACGGCAGCCCTCTATCCAAATCATTCCTCATTGTGCTCTGTGCGTACTGCAATCTGCACGCTCTCTCACTTGAAAATGTCCTCTGGGACAAGGTTTACTGTCCATGAGGTTTTGGAACAGCTCTTTGACAGTGAAAGTGACATAGAGGAGAATGTGTCTGAGACAGAGGATTGTGTTGAGGAGGACCCTGATTTTGAGGCATTCTCATCTGATCAGAATGAGAGTGTTGACCCTCCTGTTGTCTCTCAACCACCAGCAGACACGATCCCTTCCAAAAATGGGAAGATAATATGGTCCCTTTCCCCACTTCAACAGCAGGGTAGACTTAGCGCTGCTAATATTATTAAAAAAAAAAGGTAAGTAAATAAATATGTTTATGAGAGGAAAGGGGGGGGGTCACCAACATCGATCAATATGGTGCACTCTGTGAGAGTCATGAATGTGCACCCCAAATTAGAAAAGATTTTGATGAAAGATTTTCAAGATACCCGAAATCTAAAACTGAAAGTTTGGCCTGATGGTGGCACTAGAGGACAGGTCAACTCACTGTTAAGTTTCATTATCAAGGGGTTATTTATGTATTCAACAAATAAACAAAGTGCCTGACACAAAAACTTGGTCAACAATTTTATGTAAATCATTTTCTGGAGGCAAATATCCCTGGGGTCAGATTGACCCCAAGGGTAAAATGTGTTAGTAAAATCTGAGGATAATAGGAGGGTTAATGATCCTCCAGTGAAGCTAGAGCTCAGGTGTCCTCAGTTCCTGTGATGGCCCATAGAGGGTGCTCACAGAACTCAGGGACGATCTTGGCTGCAACCTGTTGTAGGAGACAGAGGAGACAACAGGGCTCCAGACCCTCCTAGCCATGGAGCACTCCCAGAATAAATAGGAAAAATGTTCTGTGTCAGTGCATCCATGAGGGCACTGTTCTGCCCCGGCCAGGTCTCCCGGCCAAAGGCAGAACCGAGTAACTCAGTTTTTATTGGTCTTGAGAAAACAAAGGAAAAGATTTTTTTTTTTTTTTTATATTAAGACCCATTTTATATTGAAGAGGGAGATAGCTGCATATTAGACATTCTCTGGCAATCATAATTTTTACCCACAAGTGTCAGTCTTAAATATCTGTTTATTTTGGCGGGAAATGAGTTACTAGGTTTTGTCTTAGCAAATACCAAATAATATCATACGCATTACCAAGTCAAAACCTAGTATAAAAATGTTGTGTATTTAAAAATTATTTCATGACAAATAGCAAAAATATAACAACTGTAAACATTAAAATGCAAAGTAGATGTCCATTTGTAAGGCGCATACTCGAGGCTAAGACGGCTTACAACAGCTCATGGTACTCTTCATTAACGCGGGAGTATGCAAAAAACGACATGAAGAGATATATGGACAAGCCAAAAAGTTATTAGTTTAGGTCCTGTGATATTCTCAAATATAATCCTCTCCAAATTTTTAAAAATCACAATGCTCAGAAATCACTAAGGTGCCAGGCAAAAAGTTCAATGTCAGATGAAAAACTTGGTATTTAGTGCTTAGTAATTTTGGAAAAAACTCTTAGTATTTATGATGACCGTACTGAATAGCAACCGTGAAGTAAAGAAACTGCGATCCCCGCCCCCTTTCCCCAGCATAATGATTGCAGATACGTAGTATACAGGTAGGCCTATATACCCCTGCCCAGTTGACGCCTCCAACATGTCGAATGGATAGTTCGGTGGCAGACAATTATGTGTAATCTAAGCCATATCATTATTATTACAGGTTAATGACTGTTCCAACTATCATATAGCATGTCTTTTATTTAATGTACAACCCTAATTCCGAAATAGTTGGGACGAAGTGTAAATTGTGAATAAAATCAAAATGCAATGACTTTCAGATCACACTAGCCAATACGTTATTTACAATAGAACAAAGATAACATTTCAAATGTTGAAACTGAGACATTTTACATTTTTATCCATAAAATGAGCTTATTTTAAATTTTCTGGCTGCAACTGGTCTCAAAAAAGTTGGGACACAGGCAAAAAAGGGCTGAAAAAGCATTTAATCTATAAGAAAATCAACTGAAAGAACATCTAGCAAGTAATTAAGTTTGTGTAACATGATTGGCTATGAAAGGGATGTCTTAGAGAGGCTGAGTCTCTCAGAAGTAAAGATGGCCAGAGGCTCTCCAACCTGTGAAGGCTTGCGTAAAAAAAATTGTGGAATACTTTAAAAACAATGTTCCTCAACATCAAATTGCAAAGGCTTTGAAGGTCTCATCATCGACAGTGCATAACATCATTAAAAGATTCAGAGAAACTGGAAAAATCTCTGTGCGTAAGGGACTAGGCCGATGTCCTTTACTGGATGCCCGTGAACTTCAGGCCCTCAGATGCCACTGCATCCCTCACCGGCATGATTCTGTTATTGACATTACTAAATGGGCCCAGGAACACTTCAAGAAACCACTGTCAGTAGACACAGCCGTGCCATCCACAGATGCCACCTAAAACTCTATCATGCAAAAAGGAAGCCATTGTTGAGCATGATCAAGAAGCGCCGCTGTGTTCTGTGGGCCAAGGCTCATTTAAAATGGACTGTAGCAAAGTGGCAAAGTGTCCTGCAGTCAGACGAGTCCAAATATGACATTCTTCCTGGAAATCATGGGCATCATGTATTCCGGGCTAAAGAGGAGAAAGACCACCCCTCCTGTTATCAGTGTCCAGTGCAAAAGCCAGCATCCCTGATGGTATGGGGATGCATTAGTACATATGGTGTGGGACACTTGCATGTTTTAAAAAGCACCATGAATGCTGAAAGGTGTATAAAGGTTTTAGAGTAACATATGCTCCCCTCAAGACAACATCTATTCCAGGGAAGGCCTTGTGTATTTCAGCAGGACAATGCAAAACCACATACTACAGCTATTACAACAGCATGGCCTCATAGTAGAAGAGTCCGTGTGCTGAACTGGCCTGCCTGCAGTCCTGATCTTTCACCGACTGAGAACATTTGGCGCATAATTAAACGAAAACTCAGTCAAAGGAGACCCAAAACTCTCCAGCAGCTGGAAGCCTGTATTGAACAAGAGTGGGATCAAATTCCAATGGCTAAACTCAAGAAACTTGTCTCCTCAATGCCCAGACGCCTCCACTCTGTGTTACAGGGTTCGTACGGGTGCTTGAAATCCTTGAAAGTGCTTGAATTTCAATGTTCTGTTTTCAAGGTCTGAAAAGTGCTTGGATTTTAGTTTAAGTGCTTGAAAGTGCTTGACATTATAACTCTGTGTCTTTCAAAAAAATGGGATCAGACTGGATAGTTTGCTTATTACAAGGAGAAATAAAATCAGTAAGAGAAACGTATGTGGAGATTTTTACGCCTGGGCTCCGCTGAGCCTCTCTGCTCCTCTCTGCGACCAGCCAGTCTGTGTGTAACCCCGCCCCGCCCCCTTCGAAGAGAGGCAGCAGGAGATGGCAAAATGCCGGGAGGCTGCCATTTCAACGAGCGTTGGCTTGAAAATGATAAATACAAACACTGGATAAAACGAGGACCGAACCCATGAGTGGCCACATGCAAGGTCTGCAAAACAGATTTGCAGGTTTGTGCGATGGGGGAGTCTGCACTCTCCGGTCACATGAAAGGTTAAGACTTTTTGAGTAACTTAGGCCAACGCAGCACGTTAACACTTCGTTTATGCTAACCGCTAACGTTAGCTGAATTAGCGGTTTTACAGACTAAATTATATAAAATATATAGGGTTGTCAAAGTTAACGTGTTAAGCATTGACTGTAGAAAAAAAATGTAGCCTACACGTTGATGCATATGATTAATAGGGAAACCATAACACGCTAAAGAATAATTAACGCACCATTAATCACGTTTCGTGATCCAGAAAAGGGGTGCGTGCGAATGGAGTGCGACTACGGCCGGTGTTACGGATCAACGGGTTTCCCTGTTAACCGGTGACTTTTCTTTACAAAAGTCGGGTCTTCCTCACTGCAGCAGAAGATTTTCCGCTGGCCTTAGCTGTCCGTGCAAATGCCTTAACAATTACAATCCAATTTTACTTGTTATCTATTTATCCAGTTCAAGTATTTCATTGATTGTTGGCAGTTGTGATGCCGTGACGACAATTTAAAAATCGAGTTTAATCTTCTTGCTCTTTAAAATAAAAAATCAAAACAAAGAAATGAAACCTCACCCGGGATTCTATATCGATAGATGATATTAAAAATACACACTTTCGGTGGGTAAACCTGCTAGGCCTTCGAAACATCACAATTGATAAGCGGTCCAAGTCACTCCATATGCCAAACTGAAACAAGTGGGCATCAATTTCTTGGTTGAAAACACCTCGGCTGGATTAACTTGTGACCGTTGTTACTGCAGAGATGGTAGCTGAACCCGAGTTTGTTGCGCCTCTGAAGTTGAACATTTTTGGTTTACGATTCCCTTTTCAGCAGGCGGAGATGGGAGGCGATGCGAAAAGCCATCAAAGCAATTACTTTAGTCTAAAATAAAGTCATATATAAATAATGACAAGGTTGTGCGTGTGGGGTTTTTTTTTTTTTTTTTTTTTTTTTTTGGTTGTTGACTATAAAATCAAATCAGATCTGCTATAAAGGGGTAACTGAACAAGACTCTTCCCAACGCACGAAATGTTTGACTTCAGAGGCGCAACACGCTGAGGTTCCGCTGTAATCAATGCAATAACAGTGGTCACAAATTAATCTAGCCGAGGTGTTTTCCACCGACAAATTAATATCCTAAAACTAATTTTATTCGCAGACGACACGACTATTTTTTGCTCAGGTGTCGATCTCAAGCAATTGACAAAATTGGTTAATAAAGAAATGTCTGAACTTCACACGTGGTTTAATGTAAACAAATTATCATTAAATCTTACAAAGACCAAATTTATGATATTTGGGAAAAAAGGCCTAAAGGACGACATAGACTTAAAGGTAAATGGTACCAGCATTGAAGGGGTAAACGAATATAAAGTCATGGGAGTTATGTTAGATAATCTCTTAAGCTGGAAACCACATGTAAACTTGGTTCAAAGAAAGTTAGCTAAAAGTGTGTCTATTCTTTGGAAAATGCAGAAATTATTAAAACACAAGTCTCTTAAAATAATCTATTCAGCACTCATAGCACCCCACTTACACTACTGCGCTGAAGTATGGGGACACACTTATAATAATACAATAGAATCATTGTTTAAACTCCAAAAAAAAGGCCCTTAGAATTATTCATAACGTTCCCTATGGAACTCATACAAACGATTTGTTTATTAAGGCAAAGTTTCTTAAATTGCAGGATATAATAAAATTCAACTCCTTGCAAATTGTATATTTAGGATACCACAAAGAATTGCCTAGAAATATACAATGCCTATTTCTCCAGCGTGAATGTATTCATGACCTAAGAGGCAGAATGTTGTTGCAAACTAGAAGGGTCAAATCGACTCGGAGTGAGCACTCCTTATCTGTGGCTGGAGTCAGTGCATGGAACATACTTGAAGACAATATTAGAATGGCAGACAATCTGAAGGACTTTAAGTATCTTTTGAAATGTGCATGTTTGAATAACTATAAACTTATCCAACAAAATGGCATTGGATAAATTAAACGGAACCATAACGGGCATAAACAATAGGGGTTGTTTATAGACACTCAGCTATATTGTGATTAAAATTCTTCATGATGTTCATAAATCTCTATGATTTTATGTTGTGACGTTTAAATCGTAGTGTAAATGGACACTCAGCTCTGTTGTGATTTATAAATCTTTATGATATCTTAACCATAATCAAACTGTTTTTCTGGGAGTTGGGGGCGGGACTTTGACAAGCGATTTCGCTTCTCCCGCGACCCTTTCGGTCATGATACATGTTGTGTTGAAATTGTCATGGAACGACTGTACAATCATGCGGAAATGAAAAAACAAATAAAAAAAAACAAATAAATAAATATCAGGTTGTTTCTGCTAAATCTAGAAAAAATATCTTAAATGCATAATGCAACGACTTTGTTTTGGCTGGTTATGTATTTATAATGGCTGGTTACTTACAGATTATAGTGAAAAGGGGTAACCCTATAGGACACGGTTCCTTCAGCTTTCAGACGGCGGGGATAATCCCATGAACTGAATTTGTTTTGACTGGTTAATAACAAAATAAATTCAATATAGCCTATTAAAAACACGTCAGCCGATTAGATTCTTATCAACAAAAACCTAAAATGTTCAACGACCCTTTGAAGGTCGAGTTAATTTAATTCAGTTTTATTTTCTATATAGCGCCAGATCACAACAGAAGTCATTTAAGGTTACCTGTCCTGTAGAACAGGTCTAGACCTTGTCCTTTCATTAAACAAACTAAATAGCCTTATGTTATTCATCTTATTGATACGATGGCGTATCATTTCTGTTTCTGATGCGCGCATACACACGCACGCACAGAGGCACGTGCGTGCGCGCGCGCACACACACACACACACACACACACAAGCACACTCCCAGCAGCGGACAGAGAGAGAGCGGAGGAGAACATGTCACGTCAACTGTCTGAAAAGCCAAAATATCTGCGTTTTTAAACACTCCCAGGCTGGTCAGGATGTTCACACTCACTCTGCAGTGAGTAGGATTTTATTTAGTTCAAATAATTGTTCAGTGATGTTATATTGTATAAATTGAGATATATATAATCTTGTAAAAATTGAATGTTGTTATTAAAAGTAACACATGAGCCCCCCCTCCCCCCAAGGCTGTAAACCTAGGGGAAACACTGTATGTATTTTACATTTAACCCCAGCGATAAGGTTCTGGAAAATTTTGAAAATGACCCTTAAAAGTGCTTGAAAAGTGCTTGAATTTGACCTTGAAAAATGTGTTCGAACCCTATGTGTTAAAAAGAAGAGGGGATGCTACACCATGGTAAACAGGCCCCTGTCCCAGCTTTTTTGGGACCTGTAGCAGCCATCAAATTTGAAATGAGCTCATTTTGTGGATAAAATTGTAAAATTCCTCAGTTTCAACATTTGCTATGTTATCTCTGTTCTATTGTGAATAAAATCCTGCCTGGTGTGATTTGATAGTCATTGCGTTTTGATTTTATTCACAATTTACACTTTGTCCCAACCATTTCGGAATTCGGGTTGTATGATTATGCACTATAATGGTGTTAAATTGGTTTCTGTGTCTGATTTTTTTTTTTATGTACAGACAGTTATATGTGTCATTTAAAAGCTATCATGCTTGTTGCTTTATTTGTTTCAACCTCTTCAGCCCCGATTCCAGGTCACGCTGGTGTAATGCATGGGATTCACAACATTTCCCTCTTGTGTGATGAGTCACAACTCGACCCAGTTTTAGACCGCCTGATTAACAATCAAACAATTTATTGCATTGCCATGACTAATACGTAACCATATAATGAATAAGAAATAATTAATTGGGGAAATAACCGATAGACCACCGCTAGGCTACATTAAATACATATACACTACCGGTCAAACGTTTTAGGACACTCCAATTTTTCCACTTTTTTATTGAAAATTATGCAGTTCCAGTCCAACGAATAGCTTGAAATGGTACAAAGGTAAGTGGTTGAACTGTCAGAAGTTTTAAACAAAAGGTAAGGTTACCCAGGTTTTTTGTATGCCGTGAGTGGGTGAAAGGATGGTTCCTCAGTGTGTGACATCAACTGTCAAACATGGAGGACGAAGCGTGATGGTCTGGGGCTGTTTTTCTGGATCCAGGGTCAGGTACCCTGAACCAAAACGGCTACCACAGCATTCTGCAGCGCCATGCAGTACCCTCTGGTATGCGCCTAGTTGGTCAGGGGTTCATCCTACAGCAAGAAAATGACGCAAAACATAAGTCCAAGCTCTGCCAGAACTACCCTAGGAAATAAGAACAAGATGGTAAGCTTGAAAACATGGAGTGGCCAGCACATTCTCCAGACTTAAACCCCATCGAAATGGTTTGGGATGAACTGGACAGAAGAGTGAAAGCAAAGCAACCTACAAGTGCCACACATTTATGGGAACTTGTGCAACAGAGTTTTGAAGAACTTTCTGAAGAATATTTGATTTCCATTGTAGAAAGAATGCCATGAGTGTGTTCAGCTGTTATATCTGCCAAAGGTGGCTACTTTGAGTCAAAAGTTAAAAATACATTTTGGTTAATAAATTGATCTATGATTTCTTTTTTAACTTCGATTGTTAATTTGTTCTATCATGTCTATGCTTTCATTCCAGAGTACAATGAAACATTAAACTGCATAATTTTCTATTAAAAAAAAAAAAAACCTGGAAAAATTGGGGTGTCCTAAAACTTTTGACCAGTAGTGTATGTGATACCGCAGGGATGACAATTATGCATGTGGCTTATAAATCCAAGATGTTGTCTGAATCCCATCTCCCATTTCAATGTTTTTTACATTAAAAATTGAAACACCTTCGCATCAAACCCTATGAAACATTGGCGCAGAACTGCGTCACTTAAATGCCTAATTGCTACATAACGCCATCAGTCCCAAAAATAAATAGCAATTTTAAAAAATCCTCCGACAAAACCCTCAAACTGTATAGTGATTCATCATATTGAAAGAGTTAGTTTACTAATTCAATCAACTTTCAATGAGTAATATGGCTTGGATACGTAAACACAGCAGGCTAATCGAATAAAAGGCATAAAATAAAAATAATCATGGCTTTGGGGATCATCAGCAGCATTCTTAAAACCACCTATTGCGCATTTTCCATAAAAAGTGTGTACCCTAGTGCAAAAAAATGTGTTAACCTTACTTCTTTCCTTGATTCTATAATTCATGCCGTTTAGATGTATTCTGATTCAAAGATGCTCTTTTTCCATTTGTGTAGATAGCAAAAAGTGTGCCCTTTGGAGAGCATGGTCATGTGCAGCACAGTGAGGATGACAAAAAGAAGGAGGAAGAACAAGGAGAGGAAGAGGACCTTTACCTGTGTGTGCGTGTGTGTGTGTGCGTGTGTATGCGTGTGTATATGTATAAATTGTTTAGTGCATTCAAAAGTGTTTCATTAACCTGTGTGCCTGATGTTCAATATAACATGTGTAACATTAAATAAAAAGTGAAAAGAAACACTATCTGGAGTCTATTTCCTTTAGCTTTAGGGAAAAAAAAAATCACATTATTATAATTACTATTAGTACCAGCAATAATAATAGTAGTAATAATTAATAATAATAATAAATAATAATAATAGTAATAGTAGCATTAGGACGTCTAGGGGACCTTATTAGGACATCTAGAGGACTTAACATAAATGTCCCTGTAACGTCCTGAGGACGTCCTAATAACATTGCCTAATAACGTCCGCAGGACGTTAAGGGAACCCTGCAAAATGCCGTTTAAAGGACGTTAAGAGAGGACCTTTAGAGGACGTCCCGGGGACGTTATTTTATTTGCTGGGCTGGCTTTCTAGCTCTAATGGAATCACTCGAACCCAGGGGCTTATCTATGGAGCGAAACCATTTAACATTACCACGGTTCACAAAAACAAGCCCCAGCGATTTCAATCCACTACGAGAAACGCCGAAGCCATTAGCTAGCCATGTGCAAGGATCTGATACTGATCCACTGGGTTAGCAGAATTCATGCTTAAAAGGCAATAGTTATCCAGCTAAGTAACTAGCAACTGTGTTCGTCTTAAAACTCGGGGATAATGACTGCAGAACTGGCACGATTAACAAGGCAGTGACTACTACGCCACCGGATTTATATAGCTAAATCAAGTTCAAGTACAGAAGAATGGCATCTTCTGACAGAGTACAGAAAACTTCATTCAAATGCTTATCTTCAGTATTCTTGAAATAATATCATATATATATATATATATATATATATATATATATAAATAACGATAGGTATGACTGGCTACCTATCACCATTTACCCCCACAATACACGTTAAAGGGCATCTGAAGTCGATTCCCATTGTTTTTGTTTATCGGCCAATCAGCGAGCCGCATCTGCGCAAACGAACCGAAATAGAAGGATTATCTATGCATACATTGGTTTATGAATGAAATTGGTCATGTGACAGTGCAAGATGTCAACAAAAGCAAGTGATTTGTTTGTAAACATTGGACGTTCAACATCCCGGCTGAGAATCGTCTTTAGATGCCCTTTAATGTTAAACTGCTTGCTGTTTAACGTTAGCCATGTTAGCTAGCTACCTAAATGATAACTTATCAACTTAACTGACCGTTCACATTAGCTAAAGAAAAAGAAGTTTGACTTCCCGAATTAAACTGCAAAGGTCGATTAGTACAGTTCACTCTGGAACAACTCATTTCGTCATTTTTTTCTAATTAACTATACATTCAATCCAAAAACACTTCGCACTATCAGATGTTGCTTGTTCACTTCCTTCAGGCAAAACGACAATCATTCATTTGGATGCGCAATTTTGTGCATTTCAAATCAGTGCCGCAGCCAGAACTGAAAATTGAGCGGCCACACAATATTGCTTTACTACAATTATTATACCTAACTTGTTCTCAGCCATTTTCCTTTGTTAAAGCAATTTCCATTTATATGAATAATCAATTGGCAATTAAAGACATGGGTTCTTTCGTGATGCGATAAGGGCGACTAATCATTGGGCATAATTCAGTTCAGAAAAATAAGTTACTCCTAAGTTGTACTTTAATACTTTTAATAATACTTTTCGAGAGGTAAACTGCTCTGGAACTTCCGCGCTACCTTTTCGGCTCATCAGGCGATCTAGCCTGTGCATCATGATAGATTGAATTATTCAAATTGAACCAAAGACAGAGACTTGATACGCACAAAATTGCGCGTCCATGAATGATTGTCGTTTTGCCTGAACGACCCTGCTGAAAATTCCAGCTTTGACCAGCCTAGGCTGGTCAGGCTGGTTTAAGCTGTGTTTTGGACAGTTTTAGTTGGTCGACTAGCCCTTCACCAGCTGACTCCAGCTGACAATACCAGCTTAACCAGCTTTGACCACCCTCATCAAGCTATAGAGACCAACAATAAACATCTAGACCAGCTAATAACACAGCTCAGACCATCTTAAACCAGCTTAGAATTCTAGCAGCTAGAATTCTAAGCTGGTTTAAGATGGTCTGAGCTGTGTTATTAGCTGGTCATAGCTGGTCTAGATATAAATACGGTCTTTTCACTCTAAGACAACTTCCAAGGTCATTAAAACATTTAATACAACCATCGTGACTTTGATATTTTTTGTGGTCTTCAGAAAGTTGACTGACAGTTTGCATACCAAGTCTCAGGGCCCTATCCTGATTAGTTACAGAATAATAAATGCATTGAATTTTGAAAAAAATTAGTATAATTGGTATTTTTTGCTTTTTCCAGGCCACAGTACAGATAAAATAAACACACTGATTAAAGAAAAGTAGCTTAAGCCAAGAATTCAGCAAGTATTCTGAAGACGAAATGAAACTTGTGGGTCTGTCAGCTCTGAAAATCCATTTCTGAGGCCTTCAAACTCCCTCCAAAACTAAGGCGATTTTGTTAAAGGGGACCTCGGATGCTATATTTCCAAGGTAATATTTTGATCTTGGACTCCCCTAGAGTACTCCTGATCGTTCAAAGCCCAAACAGGGTCCTTATTTAGCTCATTCTGCCATCCTCAAAAAACCCCATTTGTAGTCCATTGTAGTCGCTGCCTGAAACGCCTCATTGGGGTGGCTCTTCCGCTATGGCCCCCACTCCCCGTGTGCCCACTTTCTTCTGACTGGCCAGCTCTGTGGAGGGCGGAGTTGGGCGGGACGAGGCTGCAGAACGCAGTTTTCCGGGCCTGGCTCGCCAGAGTGAAACGCGTGACACGTCTGCAATCTGATAAGGAAGCGGCGGGAAAATTCCGCAATCTAACTTGATACTTGAATATAGATCTAATGAAATGAACTTGTTCCAACAAACGCAGCGGCGAAAGTGGAGGACGCAGTGCGAAAATCTAGCAGCTCAAGCTCAAATTTGCTATCGGCTACAGTTTGCTACAGCGACAGTGGTGAGTACAGCTGTTTTTTTACTTTACAGCTAGGATGCAGGGAAAGCTAGAATCCACCCCATATGGACACATTTGTAGAATGGGTCGACATGCCCAAGTGTAGACCGGAGACCGTAGAAATCCGGTGGGTCTGAGTTTAGAGGGAAACATGGACAGTGAGGAGCAGCTAAAAGTGAATCAACAGCTTATGAACTGCTTCGGTGTGTATTAGGACCTGCTGGTTCGTGTGCATCGCTGTGGTGTGTTGTTAGCGTGGAGAAACGAACAGCTTCCGCGCTGGTATATGACGGAGGGGCGAAAGCTCCAAGCTAAACGGCCTTTTCGGAAATTGCCCGTCGTAATGGTTTACTTATTGCTTCGGAATAACCAGCTTTTCCTCGCAGAAAATGGGCGCATTATGGATAGCGTGCGAGAGCTAGATAGAGCTCCGGTTATGTCATGAACATAATACAGGTTTTACAGACCGTAAGTTCAGTCTGCGTGAACCGTTGCTTATGTGGAGCTAGCGAATCGATCACTTTTACAGGAAAGAATTTAATATTCAATCGATTGCAATGCAAAGAAATCATTTGTTATACCGGACACGTTATAGCCTGTGCGCTTCCCTATCGCTTTCACCGGTAGCATCAGAGAGCTTGCCCAGACATTGGAGATGTATCAGGCTGACCCCGGTCATGGATAAGTAAAGCGATCGTTTCATAAGCACCCAAAAACGCATCCCAAGCTCTGCAAAATCTACTTCTGGTCTAAATGCAGCCCAACTCGGCAGACACATACAGCACCTCTCCGTTTAGCTTCAACTGTAGTGGCTACAATCAGGCAACGTTATGATGAAACTGCCACATTGATGCTTACCGAAGTAACACAAGCATACCGATCATAGTTGCTGCATATAAGTTAACCAGAAGCATTTTTAATTTGCAGAGCACGCGAACTAACATGCTGTAGCTGATAAGCGGTCATGACTTTGAAAGTAATCTGTCGCGCGAAAAATTCGTTTGGTGTCTGATGTGAAAGCAGCTTTATGGATAGTACGCGACAGCTAGAGAGAGCTCGGTTATGTTATGAACATAATACAGGTTTTGCAGACGTAAGTTCCGTTAGCGCTTATGTGGAGCTAGCGAATTGATCACTTCTACAGGAAAGAATTACCTATTTAATCTCCGCCTTTTTCGGCTTTTTATTAGCCACCACAATTTCTAAAGGGGGGATATAATTATGTCAAGGTAGTGCAGAGAAATCATTTGTAAACCGGTAGAGCTTCTGCGTTTCGCATTGCTTTCATGGTAGCACCAGAGAGCTTGCTCAGACATTTGTGAAGTATCCGGCTGATCCCGGTCATGGATAAGTGAAGCGACCACTAACTGTAGTGGCTACAATGATGAAACTGCCACATTGATGCTTACCGAAGTAACACAAGCATACCGATCAGAATTACTGCATATAAGTTAACCAGGAGCATTTTTGATTAGCACGGCACGCAAACTAACATGCAGTAGCTGGTAACCGAGCGGTCATAACCACAGAGAGAAACCCTTGCAATACAGGTTTTACAGACAGCAAGTTCTGTTACTGTGAACAGTTGTACCAAGCATCCAAATTACAAACAAGTATTAAAAGTTAGCTTCAAATGAGGTTTATGTTCACACACCTTCTGTAGAATTTCCCCTGATATCACTCTTGCATATTTAGGACACAAACATTAGCAACAGTAACTTGGCTACGTTAGCCGCTGTGCTACAGCCACAATCAACTGGCTATCACGTCAGGTTGGCTTATGCAGTAAAAGCAACTTACAGCTTCTGTGTCTGTGAGTCACGGACAGTCGCGACCGATACAGGCTTTATCTTCAGATATTTTACAAAGCCTGCGTTTGAGGCCAGTTGTTAGTGCTAACTATCGCTAGCGGTCCTGCTAGCCACCCGTAACACGTTAGCTTCACTTACATTATTTGCTGTTATATGGTTACTTGCAGCTTGTGGCTCCGAGCGCTTGATCGATGCAGCTGCTTCAGGTTTGAGAAGCAGCTGAAACGCTTATCCTGTGTCGAATTATCCTTTATTGACAAAGCTGTCTTTGGTGAAATGCTGAGCACAAACAGCTAACATTCCCTTTGGCCGTGGCTGTTTGCTGCCAGCAAACAAAAAAAGCTACCCACTGATTTCTGGTGGCATCGTCTTTTGGAAGAGAAATATTTGTTTTTCTTCACGTCCAAAAGTAAATGGACAAGTAGCTTTGGGAGAGATACTAACAAAATTGCACCTCATATGATCTGTGGTTCTTCTTTTGTATTTCCAAAAGTGTCGACGCTACTAAGGCATAGTATGATCTGCCGTTGTTAGTGCCTGCTAGAATAGTTTCCAGTGTGGGCAGGTCCAGCGCAGTGGTTGGCTCTGGCTAGGTCTGTACTAATTGGACGGCACAACCTGACGTCAGGTTTTGCCCAGATCTCGTGAAGGTCTCGGGAGGAGCTGTTCAGAGAGGAAATCACGCTCACAAAATCACGTTCTTGGATTACGGCAAAACCCCTGTATCTTATGGTTAGAAACTTTTCAGAGGTTGAGCATGGACAACCAACATTATAACATTACTAATATGTATTAAAAGAAGGATCAGCATAATAGGTCCCCTTTAAGATTGACCCCCCTTCCCTAAAATAGGCTAAATTTCAGGAACTAGCAATAATTGAGCTGAAATATTTGACCTCAGTACTGCCAATGCATATCTCTTGAAATGTGCAAAGTTTTATCAAAATCAAAATTTTGATGTGGGGGGCTCTGGTTGAGTTGACACGGAATGACCCATTATTCTTTGCCCGAATGCATTAGTAGCCGAGCTCAGTTGTCTTATTTGTGTTGAAAAAAGATCAGGAAAGAATTCCGCATCCAACCTCCACTGTTTCGGCTTGTTATTTGCCAGGATGATTTTAAAAGGGGGCGCCAATATAAATTGGGGGCTTTTATGAGTGAGAAGGGGGTTTAGAATTAAACATTAATATTTAATATCGCGAATGCATATGCTGCGCATGCCCTGGCAACTCGATGTGTCATCAGTAACATGGCTGTCGCCATCATATACTTTCACCATGTATAGCAGCACTAGAAATTAAACTCTAAATTATCTTGACTGGACGTATGCTTGACGTTTATACACACTCGAATGTTTCTCTGGATACCCAAACATCAAGGGAAGCAAAAAAAGTTTTGATTTCATTCGATATTGGTGGAGGCTGAATATGGAATTCTTTCCAAAGATAAGAAACCAGCCCAGCTGCAATGCGATTTCTTTTATTTCCAAAAAGCTAATTGCGTAAATGCATGTGAAGTCATTCTGGGACTCCTTGCAGCTCTCAGTCTCCATTCTACGTGGACAGACAAGTGCGTATGTTCCCTGCGAAATCTCTGAGCTAAAGCCTCGCCTTTGGGCTAGTTTTTAACACATTCGACAAATCGAAATGTATTAAAAACAAGCCCAAAGTCGAGGCTTTAGCTCGGAGATTTAACACGGAGCATACGCACTTTTCTGTCCATGTTGAATGGAGAGCTGCAACGAGTCCCAGAATGACTTCCCATGTATATGACTTATGCGTAATTAGCTCGGTTATTAACCCCTTTCTGCAGATGTAGATGCCTGCGGACACAGAGCTGCTCTTTTTATGGACGCAGTTGCACTTCTGTATCACTAGATGGCACCCCCGGATCAGTTATTGAATATTCACAAGCAAGCAGAGCTGGAACACAGTCTAGAATATTGACGAGTTCACTCCTATCCCTGTTTTTCAGGAGCTGCATGAATTAAACTCCTCAGCTAAACTACCTAAAACTGCCAAAACTGTGATAAAGTCAGATATGTTTTAGTTGCTCTTTAAATATGATTTTAAAAAAATTATACAACAGCAAAAGTAATATTTACAACAGCAAAATCACACAATAAACTCAATAATATCTCTCCTGAAATAAATTTTAAAGTGTTATGTTAATTTTATATGACTAATAATCCCGACATCAGAGTGAAGGATATATGGCCCTGGTAGATTTCAGTGAACCTGTGTAGAGTTTACTGCGACTGTTACTTATTACTCTGTATCACAGAGAAGGAAAAGCCTAAATAATTGCACATCTTAAACCACTTCTGTATCGAATCTCATAGTTATGAATAGGTGCACAAAGATTGATATGCATATCAGGAAGGAATACATCACAATGTTTTGCCATATCAATATTTTGAACACAACTTTATTTATAGCCTTGTTCCATGTGCCCCTTTTATACTTTGAGCACCTGCCCCTCCAAATGTCTCTACACAGCCCTGCCCCAAAGTTTCCAGCAATCCCAAATATGTCCTGCTGCATGACAGGGATATGTGTATGAAATGATGTACAACCCCATTTCCAAAAAATTTGAGATGCAGTGTAAAATGGAAATAGAAACAGAACACAATTATTTGCAAATAATTTCAACTCTATATTTAATTGCAAATAGTGCAAAGCTAATATATCAGAAGTTGAAAATGAGAAATTTCACTGTTTTTTTTTTTGAAAGAAATACAGTCATTTAGAAATGTACTATGGCAACGTGTTTCAAAAAAAGTTAGGACATGGGGCATGTTTACCCCTGTGTTGCATCAGCTCTTTTAACAACACTCTGGAAGCATTTGGGAACTGAGGAGACTGAATGCTATAGTTTTAAAAGCAAAATGTTTTCCCATTCTTGCTTGATGAAAGATTTCAGCTGTTTTGACACATTGCGGCCTCCTTTGTCATATTTTTTGTTTCATAATGCGCTAAATATTTTCAGTGGGTGATGGGTCTGGACTACAGGCAAACCAGATTAGCACCTAGAATCTATTACCACAGAGACATGTTGCTGAAATCCATCCAGAATGGGGGGTTTGGCATTGTCTTACTGAATTAAGCAAGACCTTCCCTGAAAAGGACGTTAGGATGGCAGAGTATGTTGCCCCAAAACCTGTATACATTGCTCATCATTAACCCCTTTGTGCAGAAGCCAAATCTGGCTATTAATGCATTACCCTGTTTATGGCTTTATAATTCAAGATTTGAGCTTCACAGATGCTACGTGCTGGGGTATTTCAACCACTGACTGGTCATCCAGTTTCTCGGTCTCCATCCGAAAACAGAAACACTAATTGAACGAGCAACTGATAGCAAGATTGACTCTACCTATCTGCACCCTGTAAAAGGACCTGCTGCAGTTTGAGAAGAGCCTGGAAGTAGATTTACACTATTGGTCAAAAATTTTAGAACACCCCAATTTTTCCAGTTTTTTTTGAAAATTATGCAGTTTAATGTCTCCTTGTACTCTGGAATAAAAGCATAGACATGATAGGACAAATAAACAATTGAAGTTAAAAAAGAAATCATGGAATGAATTTATAAACCAAAACGAATTCTAAACTTTTGACTCAAAGTAGCCACCTTTGGCAGATATAACAGCTGAACACACTCGTGGCATTCTTTCTACGATGGAAATCAAATATTCTTCAGAAAGTTCTTCCCAACTCTGTTGCAGAAGTTCCCATGAATGCGTGGGACTTGTAGGTTGCTTTGCTTTCACTCTTCTGTCCAGTTCATCCCAAACCATCTCGATGGGGTGTAAGTCTGGAGAATGTGCTGGCCACTCCATGTTTTCAAGCTTACCATCTTGTTCTTTTTTCCTAAGGTAGTTCTGGCAGAGCTTGGACTTATGTTTTGGGTCATTATCTTGCTGTAGGATGAACCATCTAGGCGCATACCAGAGAGTACTGCATGGCGCTGCTGAATGCTGTGGTAGCCGTTTCGGTTCAGGGCGCCTTTCACTCTGTACAAGTGACCGACCCTGCATCCAGCAAAACAGCCCCAGACCATCACGCTTCCTCCTCCATGTTTGACTGTTGATGTCACACACTGAGGAACCATCCTTTCACCTACTTGACAGAGTACAAAAAACCTGGGGAAACCTTACCTTTTGTTTAAAACTTCTGGCAGGTCACCACTTACCTTTGTACCATTTCAAGCTATTCATTGGACTGGAATTGGACTGCATAATTTTCAATAAAAAACTGGAAAAATTGGGATGTTCTGAACTTTTGACCGGTAGTGTATGTGGCTTGCTGTGGGCACGAGTTTAAGTTTGTTTCACGCTTTCTTTGATTCCAGTGATTTTTTGTAGTGTTTGGACAGTTTTTGTTTCTTTTCAGCGCACGCTTTTTGGTTAAGGTTTAGGTCAGAGTAGAAAGCCTAATTTTGCTTGGATGGTGGAAAGACTGATTTGATGTGATTTAGGGTTGTAGTCCTCAGGGGTCTGCTTTGGCCAGTCCAAACAGCAATTAATTTTTATATGCATTTTTTTTTTTTTGCTCAATTGGTCCAAGGGACCAAAGGGAGCTTATGCGATCATGCGGCGCCGTCAGTGTCTGCGTTAACTTTGACCTTCTTCTGCTAAACCACTGAAGGGATCAATGTGAAATTTGGTGGGGAGATACATCCCTGCAAAAAAAGTTATATAGGACCTCTATGGAATTCTGTAGAATTCTACAGAACATCAATGGAACTCTATAGAACATTTTAATAGAACAGCATGTTCTATAGGATTTTCCGTGTGTTCTATTGGAATTTGCGAGAAACCTATAGAACACCTCTATGGAAAAGAAAGTCCTATAATATTATTGCTGTTCTATAAGACCTTCCTATAGAACACCCTAGTTGAAAAACCTGTTCTATAGGACTTTGATGGTCTTTAGGACCTTCTAATAGAACAAAAGCTTAATGGAAAAGACATCTTATGACTCCTTGCAATGCTCTATCGAAGGGTCAATTTACCTTATGTGTACCCAAGTTCTAGAAGTGAGAGACCGGACTAATGGGATGAAAATGTGCAATATACAGTGATAACCACTATACCGAAGTAGCAAGGAAATCTTGTCCCTTTTAACTATAAGGTGTGCTTATAAGCACATGGGGTACCAGGCACATACCAACTCATTGATTCTCTGATCAGACGATTGATTGACTGACTGACCACACAACTTAGCAGTATTTCAGTTACGGTATATGAAGACCTCTTTCCATTTCCTCGGCAGCAATTTAAATGAAGCTTAGCGAAAGTTCAGTCAGGAAGACTGTCTCTCTCTCGCGCACGTCATCTCCGTTTATTTTCTTTTCATTCACTCGCATGCTCGCCCATATACCTCTGCAGTCAATGTCTGGGGCTGTCAATTGAGCAGTCAGCTGGTGTAGCAGCTGATCTCTTCCATCCAACCGTGGCACACCTCAGTCCCATCGCTAGCCAATCGTTATGTTGCTGTCTTTTTAAAATATTTCATTTTTCTCTGCTCTAGTTCGTTCATGCTGCCGTTCGCTGACCCTCCTCCTCCCCAACGCCACCCTGCTCCATCAGACCTTCTGTCCTGCCGCTCCAGCTTTGTCAGCCTTCAGCCACCACCGCCACCAGTGTCTGGACTCTTCGGGGGATTTTTCCAGCTGCTGCTCTCAGCCGTGCTCCTGCTCTACGAGTCTTCCCGAAGAGTCCAAGCGCCAAAGACTTGTCTGATTTTAAGCATGTTAATTCCTGCTGTCCTGATCCTCTCATCCCTAATTTACCATCAATTTATCATTCAGCCAGCGGGGGATGGGCTTCCCCAGAATAGCCAGGTTCCTCCTGAGATTTCTTCCCAATGAGGAGTTTTTTCACACCACCGTTCGAGGCTTTTTCTCCCTACAGGGAGTTTCTTGCCTGCTATTCGGGGATTAGGGATTAGTCTGGGCTCTGCCCTTTTCTCTACATAAAGTGCTATATAAATAAAATTGAATTGAATTGAATTCTACTTATGCTCGACGTATATTAAAATTTTTCTTGATTTCACTCGAGTCTCTCCTGATTGAAATATAAATGTAAGGAATTACAACTTTATTATGCTATAATGGAAAACTCATGTTCATCTGTTGCTTACGAAGACAGAATTATGTTGAAAGTTTGAGCTTTTGAACTTTTCCCTTAATTTTAAAAATTCAATCAAATTATTCCTTTCCTTTCACTTGCATGTGATTGCAGATTATATACAGATTTAGAATTAATTTGAATACAATTTGAGGTCTGCTAAGACTTATTCCAGCCATCTTTATACATGTATCATGGTCACCTAACAGGATTACTAACATGGCGTTCCTTTTCAGTGAAGGCACTCAGGTCCTTTTGAATTCCCTAAGACCCTGAGATACGCGACAACAACAGGCCATCTGTTAGGTTCAGCAAAGCAATTCAAATTGATCAGGATCAAGTACAATCGGCATTTTTCCATAGAAATTTCCAATAGAACCCACTCTAAAGGTTATTTCTAACGAGGAATGTTCAAAATGCCGGATAGCTCACTTGGTTATAGCACCACTCTGCGGAACAGAAGTGTCCATCACGGCGCGAGTTCGAGCCCCTGTCGTACCAGCCGGCTGTGGATGGGAGCTTTTTCAGAGTAGCGCACAATTGGCCATAGCGCTACAGTGATGCAAATTGGGAAGGGTCTGCTGGGAAAAAAGAAAAAAGTTCTATGGAGATTTTCTATGGAACTGTTTCCTACAGAAATTTTCTATGAAACTTTTTTCTATAGGACTTAAGGTACTAAAGTTCAATAGAAATTCTATTGAACTGTCCTATAGGATTCTTATAGAACATTTTTAACAGGGATATGGACCATTGCATGCCAAGTGGACCAGTTTTCGGAGAGTTTGTACCACACCGTCTAAAAAAAAAAAAAAAAAAATTAAAAAACCTTGGGTGTTTGCTCACATTTCAAATGGTCAAATCCCAAATCTTAAGTTCCTACTCCAATTGTTCATGGAGTAATTGCCAATTTAAGGAGGCAGTGTCTAGTCACTCGAGCAATGACTTAAAAGCGTTTTTGAAGGGATACAAATAGACTTTCCAGTGCTGCTAAATTAATATCAATGGGTGCACAAAGGTAAAATTACCTGAAATGTATGAATTTCTTATCTGATATGGTGTATTTCATTTGACTTTCCTGTAATAGGCTGTTGAAAATGACAATTTTTACTGAACCAAAATTTGAGTTTGATTTTTAATTGGTCCCCTTGACCGAAGTATACATAATCAGGGGTTCATATTGCAGCCTCATCCTCAGCTACAGCTACGGCGCACTGGCCCCTTAAACCCAATCCAATCTCCTGTCCGTAGTTTAGGAGTAACTTGCCTCTGAAAATGCTTATGAAAAAAAAAAAAAAAAAAAAGCCCAAAAATGCCTAAATTCAAAGCAGGATTTGGTCATGTGAAAACGCCAGAAAAAATCAGAGAAAATTTGTGGAGCAGCTTTTATATTTGGGCAATAAACAGTAGAAAATTAATATGCTGTTTCCTACTCATTTTAGAAAAAATGCTGGTGTTTTTATTTACCATGTGTGTTTCCCTGGATCCTTATATGAAATCTGCTTTTATGAAAAAGTGTCTTTATTTCATCAAAATCGGTCAAGTGTGTCAGACTTGACGTCAGTTTTGTTGCAGCAAGGTCAGCCCCTCAACCATGAGTAACTGACCTAGTGACATTTTTTTGCATTCTTTCTTTACTTTATTATATTTTTCTCTTTGCATAATTTGCAATAACAATTTTTATTTTCAGTTCATTTCCTTCGTTTGGACCGTGAAGACATGCTGCTCAGCTGTGAACTGATGGCCAACCATCTTGACTATGCAAACATGGACAAAATGCGATCAAAGAAGTTCCCCACCTCAATAAATAGGCCCACATGGAGATATTAATTATGCAATCAGGCTGAAATTGACTTAGGCCAGTGACTGCCAATCAGATATACTTTGTGAAAAAGGGGGTGACTTCCCTGCACAAGAAATGACAGAACTTTTGATTGGCTTGACCAATTTAGATGAAATTTTTTTTTTAAAGGGGACCTATTTTGCTATTTTTCCAAGTTTATATTTTGGTCTTTGACTCCCCTAGAGTACTCCTGATCGCAAGCAAAAAAAAAAAAAAAGGGTATTTATTTCACTCATACCGCCATCCTCAAAAAACTGCATTTGTAGTACATTGTAGTCTCTGCCTGAAACGCCTCACTGGGGTGGCTCTTCCGCTATGGCCCCCACTCCCCGTGTACCCACTTTCTTCTGACTGGCCAGCTCTGTGGAGGGCGGAGTTGGGCGGGACGAGGCTGCAGAACGCAGTTTTCCGTGTCCGGCTCCCCAGAGTGAAACCTGAGACAAGTCTGCAATCTGATAAGGAAACGGCGGGCAAATTCCGCAATCTAACGTTATACTTGAATATAGATCTAATGACATGATCTTGTTCTAATAAACGCAACGGCGAAAGTGGAGGACGCAGTGCGAATATCTGTCAGCGCAAGCTCAAATTTGCTATCGGCTACAGTTTGCGACGGCAACAGTTGGTGAGTACCGCGGTTATTCTACTAGCTAGGATGCAGGGGAAGCTAGAATCCACCCCATATAGACACATTTGTAGAACGGGTCGACATGCCCAAGTGTAGACCGGAGACCGTAGAAATCCGGTGGGTCTGAGTTTAGAGGGAAACATGGACCGTGAGGAGCAGCTAAAAGTGGACCAACAGCTTATGGACTGCCTCGGTGTGTATTAGGACCTGCTGGGTCGTGTGCATAGCTGTGGTGTGTTGTTAGCTGGAGCAACGAACAGCTTCCGCGCTGGTATATGACGGAGGGGCGAAAGCTCCAGGCTTAACGGCCTTTTCGGAAATTGCCCGTGGTAATGGTTTACTTACTGCATTGGAATGACAACCGTTTCCTCGTGGAGAATGGGCGCGTTATGGATTGTGCGCGAGAGCAAGCTAGAGCTCCGGTTATGTTATGAGCATAATACAGGTTTTGCAGACCGTAAGTTCTGTCTGCGTGAACCGTTGCTTATGTGGAGCTAGCGAATCGATCACTTTTACAGGAAATAATTTAATATTCAGTCGCCGATTTAATATTCAATCGACAGCAATGCAGAGAAATCGTTTGAGATACCATACACGTTATAGCCTATGCTTTTCCCTATTGCTTTCACCGGTAGCATCAGAGAGCTTGCTCAGACATTGGGGATGTATCAGGCTGACCCCGGTCATGGATAAGTAAAGCGATCGTTTCACAAGCACCCAAAAACTCACCCCAAGCTTTGCAAAACCTACGTCTGGTCTAACTGCAGCCCAACTCGGCAGACACATACAGCACCTCTCCGGTTAGCTTCAACTGTAGTGGCTACAATCAGGCAACGTTATGATGAAACTGCCACATTGATGCTTACCGAAGTAACACAAGCATACCGATCATAATTGCTGCATATAAGTTAACCAGGAGCATTTTTAATTAGCAGAGCAGGGGAACTAACATGCAGTAGCTGATTAGTGGTCATGACTTTGAATGTAATCTGTCGCGCGAAAAATTCGTTTCGCGTCCGGTGTGAAAGCGGCTTGACATGCCCGTATTCGCGTCTTTGCATTGACTTTGAATGTAATCTGTCGCGCGAAAAATTCGTTTCGTGTCCGATGTGAAAGCAGCTTTATGGATAGTACGCGACAGCTAGAGAGAGCTCGGTTATGTTATGAACATAATACAGTCGAGCTCGGTTATGTTATGAACATAATACAGGTTTTGCAGACCGTAAGTTCCGTTAGCGCGGACAAGTTGCTTATGTGGAGCTAGCGAATCGATCACTTCTACAGGAAAGAATTACCTATTTAATCTCCGCCTTTTTCGGCTTTTTATTAGCCACAACAATTTCTAAAAGGGGATGAAACTATGTCAAGGTAGTGCAGAGAAATCATTTGTAAACCGGTAGAGCTTCTGCGTTTCGCATTGCTTTCATGGTAGCACCAGAGAGCTTGCTCAGACATTTGCGAAGCATCCGGCTGATCCCGGTCATGGATAAGTGAAGCGATCACTAACTGTAGAGGCTACAATCGGGCAACGTTATGATGAAACTGCCACATTGATGCTTACCGAAGTAACACAAGCATACCGATCAGAATTACTGCATATAAGTTAACCAGGAGCATTTTTAATTAGCACGACACGCAAACTAACATGCAGTAGCTGGTAACCGAGCGGTCATAACCACAGAGACAAACCCTTGCAATACAGGTTTTACAGACAGCAAGTTCTGTTACTGTGAACAGTTGTACCAAGCATCCAAATTACAAACAAGTATTAAAAGTTAGCTTCAAATGAGGTTTATGCTCACACACCTTCTGTAGAATTTCCCCTGATATCACTCCTGCATATTTAGGACACAAACATTAGCAACAGTAACTTGGCTACGTTAGCCGCTGTGCTACAGCCACAATCAACTGGCTATCACGTCAGGTTGGCTTATGCAGTAAAAGCAACTTACAGCTTCTGTGTCTGTGAGTCAAGGACAGTCGCGACCGATGCAGGCTTTATCTTCAGATATTTTACCAAGCCTGCGTTTGAAGCCAGTTGTTAGTGCTAACTATCGCTAGTGGTCCTGCTAGCCACCCGTAACACGTTAGCTTCACTTACATTATTTGCTGTTATATCTTTACTTGAGCGCTTGATCGATGCAACTGCTTCAGGTGTGAGAAGCAGCTGAAATGCTTATCCTGTGTCGAATTATCCTTTATTGATAAAGCTGTCTTTGGTGAAATGCTGAGCACAATCAGCCAACGTTCCCTTTGGCCGTGGCTTTTTGCTGCCAGCAAACAAAAAAAGCTACCCACTGATTTCTGGTGGCATTGTCTTTTGGAAGAAAAATCGTTGTTTTTCTTCGTTCCAAAAGTAAACGGGCAGGCAGCTTTGGGAGAGATACTGACAAAATTGCACCTCAAATGATCTGCGGTTCTTCTTTTGTATTTCCAAAAGTGAAGATGCTACTAAGGCATAGTATGATCTGCCATTGTTAGTGCCTGCTAGAATAGTTTCCGGTGTGGGCAGGTCCAGCGCCATGATTGGCTCTGGCTAGGTCTGTACTTATTGGATGGCACAACCTGACGTCAGGTTTTACCCAGATCTCGTGAAGATCTCGGGAGGAGCTGTTCAGAGAGGAAATCACGCTCACGAAATCACGTTCTTGGATTACGGCAAAACCCCTGTATCTTACGTTTAGAAACTTTTCAGAGGTTGAGCATGGACAACCAACATTATACCATTACTAATATGTATTAAAAGAAGGATCAGCATAATAGGTCCCCTTTAAGTAAGAAGATTCCCTTTCAGAACCTGAAAAAATATAAATTCACAGGCTGCCTGGTTTGTCCTGGACATTTTTTGGGACACCCTTTACTTTGGTATCTGGAGTTCTTATGAACCCACAAGCCGTACAAGAAGACTACTCTGTTAGTTTTTTATTTGTTTTTATTTTTTTTGTGGGCTGCCTTTTCCATAATGCATGGCATTTGGCATGTCGTTCAAATTTGGCTCCCCTTTTCCTCCCCTAGCCAACTGGAAGCTTGCACACTCATGTTCTTACCACTCTTTATTCATGTTCTTCCCACTCTTTCATTGGATGTGAATGCTGAAAGCATTCAAACCCTATGTGCTTCTGTTACCAAAATTCTTTAGCATTCAAACTCTATGTTATTCTGTTACCAAAATTCTTTATTTTTCTTATTATTATTCCACCGCGTTTTTTGATTCACGGTAACTTCAACATACTTCAACTGATTCAAACCATTCAAATTTCATCGTAGTCAGTTCCATGAGGACATTATCGGAAACTTTCAGATTTTCCGTAACATTCATAGTTTTCCGGAAATTCAACATTAAAATTCCGATTCCTATTAAATCCCATTCAAAAAAAACTTTGGCCCTGAATGCGTTCCACAAACTTCAACTGATTCAAACCATTCAAACATCAAAATGTTCAGCTGAATGAGGAATCGACAGGAATGACTTTTCTAATTCCTAACATTCATACTTTCCCAGATATTCCAGGTTTTTTCCAAACCGTTTTCCCATTGAAAATGAATTACGGAATCTTCAAAAATCAGGAAATTTCACCTTTTTTCAAACAGTAACTACTGATTCATACTTTCAGTTAGAAACTCCATTTCAACTGGAAAGTATTCAACATTTTTCTGATGTTTTACGTATGATTCAAATTTTCAATCCCATTCAAACTTTAAAAAATATTCACCGTTTTCTGAAACTTCATTATAATGGAAGTCAATGAGAAAATCCTTCAAACTCACTCATCTTCACCCTCTCACCGTGAACTCATACATTCACGTAGAAACTCCGTTCCAACTCTCAAACGTTGACAATTCCGTCGACTTTCGTCTGACTCAAATTTTCATTATCTCTTTTAGTTTTTCTACACCGGCAGTTTAAAAAACATGACATTTTGAGCCCTTCTAAGACTTTATAATGGGTGTGTATAGAGTACTAAAGTGATGACGACACCGCTACTTAGCTTTTGGTGTCGGAAGTAAAATCCCTATGGGAATTTATAATGGGGTTTGGACACTTTCTGGCATTGCTCGAACTCGTATTAATTCTAAGAGCCGCCTCACTCCGAGATTAGCCTACAGGGTATACAGATTCAAATGATCACATCAAATTCGTAGTTTATTGCCAAAAATTATATGCTTTTGCACTTGTAGTCCAGTTTGTAGTCCACTTCTCCGAACTACATATCCGCTGCACTAGTGGGCGAGTACCCCGTGATTTGTTCCAAGCCAATGAGGTACTTCAGTTTCAGCAAACGTTCATAACGTACCACGACAGTAGCCCATCAGTGCCCTACATTGCCGTATGTCCGTGCACCCGTTAACACATAGCTGGCTACTATTAGCTAGCTACATACCTAGAAATGAAAGGATCACAATGAATAGTTATTTCACCATTTAGCTAGCTAGCATTAAGCTACACCAGCGAACCACCGAGCAAGCCAGCTCGTGAGCTTATTACATCTTGTGCACATAGCTAAACTGATAGAAACAGTAAATGGTACCGTCACTTACTGTTATTTAGCAAGCTAGCTAGTATGATTATTCAATAAATATCACTAGCTTAGCTAGCTAAGTGAATAAAAGCAGTGAAGAGCCATTATTTAGCTACTTAGCTAGTGTTGAGCTGCGAGCATTTCACAAGCTGGCATTTAACTAAATGCGCCAAATATAAAGTTAGACAACTACCGAAGTCGGTAAACTAGCTCACTGGCTAAGTTAGCCTGCTGACAATGAGTTCGCTGACAGTTATGCTTTGACAAGGCTGATAAGCTCGTTCACTGACTACCGAGTTTTTAAGCAAACAAACGTTGGCCAAAGATGCCTGGCTATTAAAGTAAATTGGCGCTAATTGTAAAACTTGATATCTAGCAAGGAAAGCATAACCAAGTAGAACGTAGAGTGGCTAACTAATTAAGCAAGCAAACGGCTATAGCGCGGGGCTGGAAAAATTCGAGACGGGTGACTTCTAACCATTGACTGTATAAAACGCGTCCTGAACTAATTCAGCCCGGGAATCAAGAGGATCATGGGACGTGTAGTTTTTAGACTACAAAGAGGATTAGCATGGTGATGAAAAATTTAAATGATTTGAAATATAGCTGATTCTGGTTAACAAAAATTATATTTGTTTTTAGTCGGAAATATAATGCAAAATCTCGAAAAAGATGAAGGCTTGAAAACAATGGGAAGTGAGTCAAAAGTGAACTGAAAAAACAGTCTATGGGTAAAATGAATATGAAATTTTACTTCCGACACCAGCGTGACATCATCACTTTAGTACTCTATTGCGTGGAATCGTTAGAGCTAGAGTGGGTGATGTCATCGCTAGAGTGGAGAGCAGCTCTAAAATCGTCTAGAAATTTTCACTTCAACTTGATCGTATGGCCACAGCGTTCACTCCACATAGACAAAATGTACACCAAATCGTAGGAAAAGTAGTCTCGGTCGCAGAGGTGTGACCCCTGAAGCAAACGGACAAATGGTTTTGGCTGCCCGGTGTCTAAAAGGACAACAAGTCCAACTAACTGTCCCATTCATTCCCATGTTAAGTGAGAACTAAATTTTCTGGAAGAAAGCAGATGATTCCAGTTTTTTCCATCGCGGCCATGGCCTCATTTTTCACACCACAGAAAAAAAGTTTACACCATTGTGATCCGCATCCCGTCCTCTCACGGTCTGCTTTTTGTAGCTCTAGCAGTTACGGTTTTTCATTAAACAGCAGGAGTTTGACAGGTAATTTTCCTTAAAAATACACTCTTGACTGCCTCCCATGCAGGAGCAGCTGTTGGTGCCAATCAGTCAGTCACCACGGCAACCTGTACAGCTGGGGACTAAGCTGATATAAGGCCCGTTTCCACCGAAGAAGTTCCTGGTAGTATTTGGGGTGCAGGAACTGCTATAGGAACGTCCTCTCACTCGGCCCTCTCAACTGCTGTGTCTCCACCGAGAGGGCGAAATAGGAGGAAGTTTCCTCAAACTCCTTTTAAAAATGCGACCCTTCGTCGTCTGCTAAGTTTTAAAAATGCCGGCTATTTTGTTGCTTTCTGTTGACGTCACATCCCGCCCTGAGTAAATCCAATCAGCGCCAAGTAAACCCCAAGCCCCACCCAGGAGTTTTTCGGGGCCATTCAGAGTACCTAGACCGAGGCAGGGATTTTTTTAGCCCCTGTAAAAGTTCCGGAATTCTGTCTTTCGGGGGTGGTTCCGGCGGTGGAAACACGCAACAACGGCCCCGGCCCCGTAAAATTACCCCGAAGTTCCTGCCGTGGAAACGGGCCTATACTGAGGTCATTAGATTACATATAAAATGCTCCTTGGCAGTTAAAGCCTCATACAGAGACAATTACTTGTGAAGCAGCTGAAGGTTTGAAATCATGAACAATCTAAAAGACTGTCTGTCAGTCTGCCTGCCTGTCTGTGTCTGTCTGGGTCTTTCTGTGTCCATCTTGGACATTTTAGACTGCAGTCATAGGTCATTCAAATGTCACTGTGCCGTTGCTCACAGGTGATTGGCCGAATCAACTGCAGTTCAGCCAATTGCCAGTGTGTAACAGCACAGTGAAATTTGAATACTGAAAGGGCCTATTTCACCAACCTGAGTTCTTGGCAGTTAAAACCTCTTACAGAGACAATTACATGTGAAGCAGCTCAAGCTTTGAAATCATGAACAGTTTAAAAGATTGTCTGTCAGTCTGCCTGTCTCTGTCTGTCACTCTGCCTGCCTGTCTGTGTCTGTCTCTGCACAGCAAAACGTTCAGTGTTAAATCAACACTTAAAGAGTCTATTTGGATCCACGCGGATCCGCGTGGATCCAAATAGACTCTTTAAGTGTTGATTTAACACTGAACGTTTTACTGTGTGTCTTTCTGTGTCCATCTTGGACATTTTAGACTGCAGTCTTTTTTTAATAGTTAATGCAATCAAACTTTGAGCTGGTTCATGTTTAGCTCATTCATTCAATCATTCATTCATTCTTTCATTCTTTCTTTGTTCAGCTTTCTTTCTTTCAGTTTTTTAATAAACATTCAAGTATTCTACATAATTCAAATATTATTGTATTTTCATGGCAGCTTTTCAGTGTGGCGTCAGCAAACATTCAAACATTCAAATCATTCAAACTTTATTCTATTCAAGACAGCATCGCAGTGTGGCTTCAGCTTTCAGCATTCACTAGTTCTTTCTTTATTCTCCGATTTCTGTGACTCACTACTCCTACATACTTTAACCTAGAAACTTCATTCAAACTTTAAAAAATTCAGCTTGTTCTGAATCTTGTTGCTTGTATTTATCCTCTTGATATCTTTCATACTTTTTGAGTTATTCATTTTTATTTCAATATTTTTGTCCCATAGGAAAAAATGAAACAGATTTTTCAAAATGTAGCTATTTTCAGCTATTTTTTACTCTGTCATACTTTTAGCTAGAAATGTCATTTAAACTGGAAAATGTTAAACTAAGCTTGGATAATTTCTGTACCATTCAACTTTTTTGTAACTTCTATAATTTTTTTAATTATAATAAAATTTTTTTTTTTACAATTAATTCTGGGAACTGGGAAGAGTGTGGTGACATCACGGCTAGAGTGACGAACAGCTGAAAAACCGTCAAGAAGTCTTCTCTTAAACTTGCTCTAACTCCAATAGTTTTCACTCCGCATAAATATTTTTATTTCCAAGTTGTAGCAAAAGTTGTGCTGGTCACGAAAATGTAACTATGGAAGCAATGAGACAAACAGTTTTGGCAGTATGAGCCGAAAAGCGACGGGACCACTCACCGAAACTCCATTAAAGGTTGTTTCAGCGATTCTGAGCCAAAACATAATTTGTCACATACAGGAGATTTTTCTTCACGAACTGTTAGCAGATCCTCTCATGAGTGGGCAGTGAAAAACTCCGGTCTCTGTAGACCACCTACAGCCAGGTAGACACTGATAAAGATACACAAACTCGTGGGGACCTACCCGAGTCCCCAAACATCAACTAAAGTGTTCCAAAGAATCGGAGGGCAGGGGTGGGTCTTCTGCGCCAGTTCCGTGCTCATGCACGACAAGTGGGTGGGCCTGAACAATGAAAGGAACTGGCAGTGTGAAGCATGGTGGAACCTAAACCGAAAAAGAGATGCTCGAACGAGTGCATGTTCAGGAAAAAGGGAACGCGATCGCACCTATGCGAAGTCCCGAATAAACATAGGGAAAGCATACCAACATTGGAGAGAATTCCGGGATTTGAATGGTTTTAATTCTGACGCCCAGGACGCCTTGTTTCTACTTGAGGTGAGTAGAGCTGGTGCTAACTCGGTTGGATGTGAATTGTAAATTGTCATCCCAAGCAAAATTGAGGGAAGCTTGTGTATTGTTTTTGTAAGGCTATCTTGCATAGATCATGCTGGTCAGAATTAATCAAACGGTAGAGAGATCAATATTTCCTCTTTTAGCTTGGTTGGCAAGCTAGTGAGTTTGCTAATTCTGTCTGATCAAACCAGAGTTTGTGTTCATGTAATAACATTTTTCCTCTGGTTAGTACTCAGTGTTGAAATTCGTCGATGAATGTATAACCGCGTGACAAGTTTAGCTAAAAGTGGTGATCTATGTGACGTTGTTAATACTCATTTTGTTATGCCGAGGTAAGATACTTGTCAGATACCTTGTTGTAGCTAGCACTAATGGTGTAAATTTATCGTCTGGCAATGGTCGTCATTGTTGCTACCGGGCGTTTATCACAACGAGCTGTACATGGCCATTTATCCAGCTGAGTGAGCCATTCTTAAGCTGCTTTCACACCGGACGCGAAACAAATTGTTTGTGCGACAGATTACTTTCAATGTCAATGCAAAGACGTGAATACATGCGTTTTGTGTGTATTTCGCGTGTATTCGCGTCTTTGCATTGACTTTGAATGTAATCTGTCACGTGAAAAATTTGTTTCGCATCCGGTGTGAAAGCAGCTTTACTCAGAAGTTTCACTTTAAGAAAAGCGCATTCATGTTCCAAGCTCCTGAAGGGGAGGGGCGAGCGGCTCTGGTGTGTTTTGAGAAGGTTTCAACTATGACGTCATAATAGTGACGTCATATCGCTGATACAGCCTTTAACTCCAATGTTAAATGAGACAAGAAAATTCAGGTTGCGAAGGCTAAACACGCAGTTTTCTAACTTGCTCGTGTTCCCATATTTTTGGCACTACGAACACAATTTTGACATATTTTACTCGGCAGATGCTCCTCTTTCGTATGGTACCTCCATTTCGTAGATTGGACTTACCATCTTTGAGTTAGAAGTCGCAATATGTAAGAAACGCCTTCGCTAAAATCTCCATTGGACTAAATGATTTAGCAATGAACTCAAATATTTTAGACTAGCGAATGCGGTGAACTTAGCAGGGGTGTTCATAGAAAATCTCATAATGTGCTCGGATTTGTAGCTAAAGATCACTTTGGCTTTACTTCTATGATACCGAATGCGGTGAAGTTAGCCGGGGTGTTCATAGTGAATCTCATAATGTGCTCGGATTTGTAGCGAAAGATCACCTTGGCTTTTGAGTTCCCTCCAGACTAACTGAAGCCAGCACTACAAACTTGGGGTCCAGCTGTGTGAAACAAAGCGAGGCTGAATCGAGCCTGTGTGAAGCGAAGAGAAATGATAAGGCCAGTGTTCATCTCACAGTAATGTAATGACGTATGATGAGTGACGTTGTGCGCTACGCACTGCTGACAGAGGGAGACAGACACAGACATCACTCAAATAGTAGTAGTGATATGGATCATTTGCGGTTCAATTCTGCCCTCTGCTGGCCTTTTTCCAGGCCTCAACATTGTCATTGTTCAGAGACAAAGATAGATACGACTGTAAAAGAATGATTCTGCGTCAAACTCGGTGAAAGAATTTCCGGTATCATAGTTGGTACAGTCGCTCAAACCAGCTCCAGGACAGCACATTGAGCGCCGGAAAGAACGGTCTTTTTTGCTGGGTGCTTCCAACACAACACGTTACAGAAAAAAATGACAAAGCAGAAAAAAATTGCTCGAGATCCTATTCTGGCATATTGCTACCAGCAACTGTTTAAATTAGGTAAATGATCGTATCTAAAATAGGCGAAATACTGGTATCAAAATAGAGCTAGTTAAGTACAAAGAAATGAAAGTGATGTCCCCAGTCGCTGTCAGTTCATCGCTTGATATGATTTTTTCCTGAGTTTGAAAATAGCCGGGTTTAAGGCTGGAGTAAGCACACTGCTATAAACTCGCACTTTTTTGCCAGTTATTTTAACTGGCACCTTTTTTGCCAGTTATTTAACCGTAATTTTACGATCAGTTCATAACAGAGGTTCTGAGAATGTCAACTTTAAACCACAGTTACTTGCGCGCAGGACTCAGCTTGCTTACAGTTAAAATAACAAGGAGACTGTGCGTTAACTTAATTGATAAATGCAATCCATTGATACAGTCGAGGCCAAAATTATTAGCCCCCCTATGAAATTTGACGTTTCTTCAAGATTTTCCGAAGTACTTTTTTAACAGAGCAAGGAATTTTCAAAATAGCATTTCTGAACATACTGGTTTTCTTTAGAAGACACAAATTATTTATATTTGCACACCAAAACAGAATTATTTAAAAAAAAAAAACTAAAAAGACCAGGGACATTATTATTCGCCCCCTTTAAGAAACGACCATTTATCCACTTTTGTGCAATGATGTGCTTTAACTTCACAGGTGATGTGCTGAAAGGTGATCAGGTGAATCAGGTGATATCACTCAACAATTAAGTTAAAACATGGTATAAAAGCCTCAGTATGGGTCATTGAGCTGTCAGTGGAGAAAGCACCATGCCGAAAACTAAAGAAATCAGTTTGGACTTAAGATAAAGAATTATTGATGCACACAAAGCAGGAGAAGGATATACAAAGCTATCCAAGCCTTTCCAAGTGTCACGAACTGGAGTGAGAAGTATAATCCAGAAATTCAAAGACAGCCACACAGTACAGAACAAGCCTCGCAGAGGTTGGAAGCGAAAGATTTCAAAGCCCCTGGAAAGAAAACTAGTGAGAGATGTGTCTAAAGACCCCAGAACAACTGCCAAGACACTGGTGAATGACTTGGCCAGGTCAGGAATCGTAGTCTCTAAGAAGACAATCACCAGAGCTCTGCACAGGAATGGACTGCGAGGTTGCAGACCAAGAAAAACTCCACTTTGAAGAAGAGACACCTACAAGCCAGACTTAAGTATGCTCAGGACAACCTGGAGAAAGATTATGCATACTGGAAGCTCTTTGGCCATAGAGACACTGCTTATGTTTGGAGAAAAATGGGAGAGGCATATAATCCAAAGAACACCGTCCCCACAGTGAAACACGGTGGTGGGAGTATTATGCTGTGGGGATGCTTCAGTGCATCTGGAACTGGAAATCTAGTCAAGGTGGAAGGAATCATGAACAAAGAAAGATATGTGGAGATTTTGAAAGAAAACCTTAAGCAGTCAGCAGTAAAACTGGGTAAAACTGGGTCTGGGTCATCACTTCATCTTCCAGCATGACAATGATCCAAAACATTCGTCTCTCTTGGTGAAGAACTATCTCCAGAAGACCAAAGTGAATGTAATTGAGAGGCCTGCACAAAGCCCTGACTTAAATCCCATGGAAAATATATGGGGTGACCTAAAGAAGAACATCCATGCCAGAGGGCCATCAAATCTGGAGGAGCTTGAGAGATTTGCCAAAGAAGAACGGACTGGGATTCCTCAAAAAAAGTGTCAGAGACTTGTTGAAAACTACAGCAAACGACTGCAGGCTGTTATCCAGCAAAAAGGATACACAATTGACTATTAGGATCCAGGGGGCTGATAATTTTGACCCTGGTAGTTTTTGTTTTTTGTGGAATATTTTCATTTCTGTGTGCAAACTAAAATAATGTAAGTATCCAAAATAAAACTAGGATGTCTAAAAAAAACTGTGCTAAAAATGTGTTGCTCTGTTTAAAAGCACTTGGGAAATACTTTTAAAACAATGACATTTTTGTAGGGGGGCTAATAATTTTGTCCTCAACTGTAACAGCGCAGTAGCACCTAGTAGTTCGGCTTTCCATAAATGGATCAATGCCGCAATCTAACATTATTTGCTAAATAATAATAATAATAATAATAATAATAATAATAACAAAAATAATAATAATTATTATTATTAGGCCTACTATTTACATTATCGCTTGGCTCTTGCTGGAACACGAGAGCAATCACTTTACGGAAGATTCCATTGATAAATGATGACACCCCAATTTACAGTGCTGCTCGTTGTTCTGGTCATCTTGCCTATCTAAGCTATAACGTAACCTAAAATAAATTGATGTAACAATTTATATATGAATATATATGCCAGGTAATGACATTGGTCAAACTATTTATTGGGCGTGATGATTCTGTAGCTCTAAACCTTTCTTCAATTTAACATGTGCTTTTGATCTTAAAAGGAGTTCTGCTTCTTATTGAATGGAAAATTAATGAACTCGTTGGAAAAGTTGAACAACGTGTAGCCTTTTGTTTAGCGTTTTTTTTTTTTCTTTTTAAGGAAGGGGCTATTCGCCCTGCAGCGCTTCTGCGCGAAACTTCAGAGAGTGGACGGATTACAAAATTAAATCTCTTATTGGCCCAGCTGCTGGGAAAATGGCAGAACTGCTTCTCTTAACGGCCCCGCTGCGGGGCAGATAGCCAATGTCTTTCCCTCAATTCACCCCGTAGCGGGGTGAATGGCCACTTCCTTTTTTTATGTCGCGCCCGAATAATTCCCATAATCTTTAGCAATATGTGTAAATATAATTTTGATGCAATTTTGCGATAAATAAACTGCTTCGTTCTCATATAATATTTTTCTTACGGAGCACGTGTATTTTTATGGCAATTTTTAAGTAGTCAACATCAACAATTTATGTCAAATAAATATATGAAGTAGGTTTGATGTGTCGTAACGTTGCATCTTGGGGAGGTCTTCCTAAATCCTAAAGTGCTTTCATACAACTTCATGTCAAAAAATCCGAACTATCCCTTTAAACGATACAATATCCCACTGTCACAAATAATTTTAATTTTAAGAAGCTTTAAACTAATTTCCAGCAGCTTTAACCTCACATTGTCAGCAATCCGAACTTCACATTATCGCCAGTTTCCAGCTTGCCCACGCAGTTTCCCCTGGAACTGCACTTTTCTAGTTTACATTGTTTTAATATTTCGCTGATGTGCTAGACCCTCATTGCTAAAAACTACATGTCCCAAGATCCATCTGGTTCCCGAAGCAAAAGGCGAGGCTTTAAAACCTTAGCACACGCACGGACGGGATGTCGGCAGTGTCGGTCCTCCGTAGGTGGTTAGGGTGAGACGACCGAACTGGCCATATTGTGCGCAAAACTAATTTGCTAACTAATGACCACGTAATCCTCTCCAAAGTAGGCCTAACCTACACATTGGCTATAGGCTGATGTTTAGTTGGTCAAGATGCGGGTTTGTTCAATTTTTAACCGCTTACTTAGGACTCGTGTTTGGAGGTGCTTCAGTTCTACCCACTGTTTAATTTTTCTGTCGATCCGTTGCCCATTTAGTTTTTGCGCTCATGTCGAGCAACTCCTGCGGCTTCGCCTATAAATCGAACGGACGATAAACGGGCGAAGTTATTAAAGGAAAGTGGGATGTTTCGCTGGCTCGCGAGGGGAAATTTCGAATTTGAGATCATCCTGGCGCAAGTTAAATTTGACATTGGGGCCAGTGTCTTGTAATTGGGATTTTCTCTCTGTAAGCAGCCAAACGTAATCTTATTGCAATGAAAAATTGTTTGACATTGGATGTTGATGAAAACATATAGGCTATGGCTTTATTCATTTTCAAACCGTTTAGAATTATCTGAATGATTGGTTGAGCTTAAACACATATAAATGAAATGTAAACCTTTCTTCAATTTAACGTGCTTTTGATCTTAAAAGGAGTTCTGCTTTTTATTGAATGGAAAATTAATGAACTCGTTGGAAAAGTTGAACAACGTGTAGCCTTTTGTTTAGCGTTTTTTTTTTTCCTTTTAAGGAAGAGGCTATTCGCCCTGCAGCGCTTCTGCGCGAAACTTCAGAGAGTGGACGGATTACAAAATTAAATCTCTTATTGGCCCAGCTGCTGGGAAAATGGCAGAACTGCTTCACTTAACGGCCCCGCTGCGGGGCAGATAGCCAATGTGTTTCCCTCAATTCACCCCGTAGCGGGGTGAATGGCCACTTCCTTTTTTTATGTCGCGCCCGAATAATTCCCATAATCTTTAGCAATATGTGTAAATATAGGCTATAAATGAATAATGGATTTCACTTATCGTGTACTTAGCCTATTGGTATCATTAGTCACAGTCTCTTCTATTGTGAATAAACGATCGTACAGACAACACCCCACCACCTACACAGCAAAAAATCTCAGCGTTAATTCCACTCCAGTAGAGTTTATATGAGACCAATCCATCCATCTTGGACTCAAATCGACTCTATTGGAGTTAAATTAACACTGGAATTTTTACTGTGTACATTTTTAACTTTTCTAACTACAGCACCCCACCACCTAGATTTTTAACTTTTCTAATTCGGTAATTTATGCGGGATTTTCTGCGATAGTTTAGTCGGTCTGCCAAAAATCTGATCACTGCGGTATTGTTACCCTGTGGTCAGAGCCGAAGTGGCTGTAGTCAAAATTTTAAAAAAGCAAAGAAAAAAAAAGCAGGAGTTCTGGGGTATGGCCAGCAGCAATACGCGTTCCTATGCTGGATTCAGGGGAGTTTAAAGATAACGGCTTTTTATTGGACGCGATCGCGGTCGAATTTCCATCGGCTGATGCGTAGAACATCTGGGATTTAGTCGCCTAGGGCCGGGGCCATCCCGACCAATAGATAGCAACTCCCGATCAGCAGATGCTGAATCTGAGATCAGTCTTTGTCTGAACTCGCCTTAATGCCAATGTTGCAACGGTCTCCTCCCACAGTCTTTTTGAAAATCAAATGCCAAGGGAATTAAATCCATAAATTACATAAATGCATTATATAAAGACATGTTATAACATTATACAGATTATATAAATACATTTTTCGAGATACATCTCTATATAGGTTGAATCAATTCTTTGATATATTTCCATAAGTGTTCCATACTTTTTTTTCTAATGATCGCAACATTCTGCTTGATTTCGGCCATTCATTTCAAAACTTGATAAAAGCTTAGTTCCTTATCGGCAAATTTGCTTTCTTGAAAGTGAAACTTGCTTAATATAGGATAATTATTTCATGAGACCTAAATGATAATGTCCTCCTTTCCTGCTCTGATTGAAACAAACTGAACGATACGGTTTGTGCACAGTAATGGTGGAAAAAGTTTGGGTTGTGCAGCAATGCTCAATGCCGACACTGTCATAAACTTGCACCTTTTTTGCCAGTTAATTTAACTGGTACCTTTTTTCCCAGTAATTTTAAGTTATTTTACAATACTTCTACAACAGAGTTCCGTGTATGTTAAGTCTAAACCACAGTAAAATGCGCGCAGGACTCTCTTTACAGTTAAACTAACAAGGAGACAATGCGTTAATTTAACTGTCAGTTTATAACCGTGTACTAGATTTTATTCAACGATCTGCGAGTAATGCTATAGTGGCCGAGCTGAATGGTTTCATGGCACTCCGTCTAAAATTAGATGGATGGGAAGGAGGCCGAAAAGTTAAACTATTTTCTCGTGTGTGCCTAATATTTAATAGTGATTACAGTTTAATATGTATAATACAGTAGGCCTATATAATAATATTTAATTTGTAACAATTATAATATGTCGTCATTAAAAGCCATTGACTTGCATTTATTGCTATTGACTGCAGAAAAAAAAGATGTTGTAGAAAAAGATGTGCGGTAAATTCTATTAGGTTGCCTACTTATATGAAAAACGATACAGTGCGCCTCCTATACGCGTGATCAAACTTCATTTGTCGTCGCACCACGCCCATTATCTTACATCACTGCGTACTTCATATAAGGTCCTGGATCAGAAGGTAGTGCGCTATTCTGCCGGCTTCAAGAGTGAGTGCCATCATGCAATGGTTTCCCCTCCAGGTTTTGGTTTTGACTTTCGCATGTTTCCACGGCGCGCTTCGCGCTGCGAACTGCGAGTCGGCTATCCTCCCCGAAGCGAGGCGGCTATTCGCACCGCAGCGGGTCGGATGAGGAGAGCACTTCTGCTATTTGCCCCGCAGCTGGGCCAATAAGAGGTTTCAGTTTATAATCAGTCCCAATATCGTAACTTTCGCGCCGAAACGCTGCGGGGCGAATAGCCACTTCCATTAATTTATGGATTATGGCCCTTGATCGTGGCGGGGATAGGGATGACCATGTCGTCTTGTTCTAACTGCCTTCACTTCATGCAGATGTAAATCCCATCGCGCAAACCATATAGGAATTACAGACTTTAAAAGTTGTGTCAATGTCCAAATACTTATATACCTCACCGTATTAGAACCTTTTTAATAACTAAATTGTTTAGTCGCAGTCATTAAATGTGAGGAAGGTGGCAGCAAAATACTCAATAATGCTATAATAATATCATAAAGTGCCGTGGATACTTGGTCCTGTGCGATTTTGTCAAAATTAAAAGTTTTTCTTAAGTCAACTGTTCATTGTAATTTACTCCTGTTTCGTAATATTGCACTGATGGCTTTAAATGCCTTGAGAAAGGAAAGTGTACATTCATTGTGCTTTATCGGTGACAACTTAATAAACCAAAAAACAAACAAAAAAAGTGGGGCAAAAATTAACTGCTAAAATTAAAGTCCATTGGCTCCTAACTGGAGAAACTGTGGGAAAAAAAAACAAACCTCTATAATTTTTTAGTTTTTAAAGAAATTATAAACTTTGGTGCAACATCATCTAGAGCTTATTAGTTCACCACAGTCTTTAGCTTGCAGTTAAAATGTAGCATCCAAATGAAGTAAAATATGTGAAATAACCACAACATGCAGTGGCGGATCCAAGGGGGGGAACATAGGCTGGACCCCGCTTAAATTCCATACATTAAACAACATTTTGTGACAGATTTCTCTTTTTTTTAATTAACTTTTTGTAATTAATGCTTAGCCACCAATAACAATGGAAACACAAGACACTTTTAATATACAACATTATATATATATATATTTTAAGGAAGTGGCTATTCCCAAGGCAGCCTTGTGGATAATTTCCTATCTGCAATTCGCAAGGCAAGACCCTAGTGGCCAAAGTTATCACGAATATTGATATCAGTATTGTATTTAGGTATTGTAAAATCAGTTAAGCAATTCCATTAAAATATTACATTGTGTATACTATGTACACAAGCCCAGTTATACATCTGGATTTAAACAGGGCTAATTATGCCCCTTCCTCCTTGGGGAGGGGGCATATAGCGATTGACTTTTCCGTCCGTCTGTTACAAATCTTGTCCGGGCTGTTTTTCTGAAACTATACATGGCAGGCTTCTCAAATTTTACCATGATAGTTGACATAGGGGGTAGTTGTGCATGGACATGTTTTTTCTCTCATTTGACCTTTGACCCCTGTCCAGTGACATTGCAAACAGTGCACTTGGTTTTCCATGACGAAAGAATGGGCTTATGTTAATACAGCTGCTTAACTAAGAAATCTGCCTGGTTATCATGCTATAAACAGAACAACAACATCTGCAAGTAAACTGGCATGCAAGCAAGCCAAAGATGAAGAAACAGGAACGAACGAATGAATGTTAAACAGATGATTTCATGAATAACTGCATGGGCATGCAAGTAAATTAAGAAGGAACAAATTCCTCATTGATTAGTTATGTGCAACTATTAACATAAATAGTCAAATAAAATGTTTCTCATTAATTAACGATAATTAATGTGAATAAATGCTTCTCTACTTTCTGAACATTATTCTTTGCACTGAACCTGCAAGTGTATGAGAAGTCATGATCAATTATTACAACAGCTTCAAACACAGCTGGTTCATTTAAAAGACCTAAATTCAAGTATTGCACTACCCATTATTGTGGTTTGCTTATGGACATGTTTACCTTAAAGATACAAACAAAAACATTGAGAGCAACTTTGAATACATTGGGTTTTACTGTGTTGGTCACAGCTGACAGCTTATGTAATGATACAACAGACCTTATAATCTGTATTTGCAGGTCATTTTTCAAGATAAAGAATACCATTTACATATAAAACAACAACAAAAAAAAAAAAATTGACGAGAGTACCCTTAAATACGTATGATTTGACTCCTACATCATCAAAATCGGCCAGGAAAAAAAGAATTTTAATGCAATTTAAATGTGTGTACGGAGATCGTATCACCACCTCATCATCATTGACTGTTTGGTTTGTTTACAATTGTAGTTCTCAATTCCGCCACTGGAGCATTGCCTTGCGAATAGCGTGTTGAATATTAGCCACAAGGCTGCCTTGCGAATGGCATATTGAATCTTAGCCACAAGGCTGCCTTGCGAATGGCATATTGAATCTTAGCTACAAGGCTGCCTTGCGAATAACATATTGAATCTTAGCCACAAGGCTGCCTTGCGAATAGACGCGGCCATTTTTTAAATATGAAAATTGTGTACTGTTAATGACTGTCACTGCACACGCCCGCCGCCTCCCACACACACACACACACACACGAGCGCGCGCAATATCTAAGTTATCGCTCCCCTTCTCTCCCATTCATTGAACCACCACACAAATGTTAGTCAAGTTAGCTAGTTCTTGGTACATTTAAATATATTAACAATACAATGCTATTACAGTTAATGATAATGTTTAATTTCACTTACTGGGTAACATTACAGTAACGTTAGCATTGGGCTCCTTCTTTGTACTGTGTAGGACAGCCTCAGCCCGTTTTTCTGCAACGTTAGTTTCTCCAACCTCTCTGTCATCTTCTGGAGCTGCAGTGTCACTCGCAGAAACCGCGAGGTAGCATATTTTGATAGGGAGCAAAAATTGACAGAACACTGAGCGCAGTTTCAGGGGCAAGCTGGGCAACTTTGTAAAAACACTTAAAGAGTGTAGTGTGCCGTTGTTTCCGTTCCTTACTTTATCTCTTAAGGTAATTCATTTGCTTTTGAGCAGAGAATGCTCACCAAGCAAGTTTGTTGCGGTTGCCTAGCAACAGGTCACAGACTCACAGGCGACGGAATCCCCAGAGGTCCAAAAGTCGATGCTTCAATCCTAACACCGGGGTGAATTTAACCTTTAAATGCCCAACTATAGTAAAAGTTGAAAGAAAAATCTATGTGTTCTGTTAATATGTCCTGGGGAGGGGCTAATAACAACCCAATAGCAATTTTTAATTTTTGGTGACCTTTGACCTCATTTTAGTTTTGTGACATATATGTCACTCTAAGTTTCTAGGATATAAAGAGAACTTTTGTCCATCATTGTTTTGGTAGTTGTCATATAGCTGAAGTATTAGGCATAGCTTATTTTTCATTTGCTTACCTGTTTGTCTACTTTATCCAGTAATGAATGGGTGCTGATCTATCAAGTGGATTCCACCATGGGGGTGGCCATATTGGAAAGGTTAGCTGGTGCAGCCAGTGTAGTGTCAGTTCCACTTTAATGCATCAGATGGCAGCACTGATGGTCTAAATATGTCACTATGGGTATTAGGTTTCAAAATTTATGTGGGGTCAGTGGTTTTGACAACCCCCAAAATCGTGTGACAAATTTGTCACAGGGGGCATTTAAGGGTTAATGAATAAACGCGTTAAAGCTCTGTTACAAAATGATGTTGTTACATATCCTCGCACATTTTTAAGAGGGTATACGCAAATCATTGACATTTTCTAGATGGTATACAGCGTATACCTGCATATCACGCAGACTACACCACTGGATAGGAATGACCGAGAAACATTTTTCTTGCAAATAAAAAACGATACATGGACTTAAGCTATGTACAATTTATTTAATTTTGTTGTTTTCGTCCTAAAGTTTAAGAAGGCAGGCTTGCTGGGAAATTTGTTCTACCAATGGCATTGCTTGTCCCCTGTTGCGGTCACAGTCTAAAAACGCGTTTCAATGACTTCGACTTCAGACGAAAATGTCAGAAAGCAATGGAAACATGGAAAAGCTTAGAGAATAAAGTAAACTGACATTTGAGGCTCAGCCTTTCAAATGCAAAAAAAAAAATGACCAGCTGTTTGGCCATGATGATCTTCGTAGCAAGCAGTTTTCATTTGCGGGGGGACATGGAAGCAGTAAGACTGACGTTAAATTAATAGGCTATCGCAAGTATGCGTTCGGTTAAAATTTGCTTGAGCTTACAAAAGGACCCCACTGATGGACCAGTTGTTCATAGCCTACTATTTGATGTATATTGATTCGTTGTTTTACGGTGCCAAATACAATTTGTCTGGGAATACCGGAAGACTTTCCAAGTTTTCCATTCCAAAACCCCGTCTTGATGTTCAGAATCACCCGTCATTAAACTTGTAACCAGCGAGTACTGCGGTTCTGAGCTATTCTATGCCCTTAAGAGTCTGTAAGATATGTAATATTATTTTAAAAAGGTTATGTATGCATCAATCCAAATAGTTCAATGGTCTTATTGAAAAATTCTAAATGGGCCTTAAGTCATATTTCTTTTCACTTTTATTCATGTAAATGTAATAATAATAATATTAATATTTCCATAAAAAAAGTAGTTTATATGTTGACAATGTTATGTTTTAATATAGGACAGCATCATTGTATTAAATTTATATCAGGACATCTTTAGGATAAATAGGATCTTTAATATAAATAAGATTTGTTTGTTTTTGGACATAACCCACCCAACCACTGCCTCCAGATTAGTAAATTAACTCACATGTGCAGAAATTCATCTTAATGGTGACTTGGATTATGTGTATGACAACACTTCCTACTCGCACAACGCTTGGGAGTGTTTTGGAAGCATTAAATCCTCATCTTTTAGAACCATTTTGAAAAAAGGCAATCACAGCATTGTAATAATTTTTTACAAGCTGTTGAGGGTGGTATCTTTTACTAAACCTGGTTTAGGGACTTGGGGGGAGGGGGGATTTGGTGATCTGTAAACATCTGCTAAAATCACAGATGCATATAGCCACTGGGTTTGCATGTTAGATATACACTACAATTATTTTCTTGGAGGCTATTTGGTCTTATATAAACTCACGAACTAATAATATCATTGTTTTGTGGGAAATATGGTCAAACCCTTTCACTGTTAGTGGTGATTTTGTCAAAATTTCTGAAACATCAAAACCTTTGAAAATTGCTTGAACCATAGCTCATTGGTATTCACTGGAAAGCTCTCATCAAGCACTATCCAATGAATACCAACACTGTACGGTTTGTACGATTACGAAAGATTTTCTCCTCATTGAAATTTTTACCAAGTCACCAACAGCAGTGAAAGGGTTAAGGTCACAAAGTTTGACAGTAAAGTGAAAGTCTTAGGTAAAGGTAAAAGTTGTCAGTTAATGTAAAACTGCATTATAACGGCGCTTTGAAAGTTTTTTTGGTTTAATTTTTGGAACCTTGGGAGGAAAATCATTGAACAGATAGGCCAGATTTTTCTCCCAAGATACCAGGAAAACGTGTTTTCAGCATATGATTTTTTAAAATTTTTCTGGGGGAGGTTCTCCAGATCCCTCCTTGCTGCGCCCCCCCTTTCAGCAATTCCTGGATCTGCCCCTGACATGGGTATTGGACTTTAATTCTTCATGGCAGCTATAATTATTTGTGCCATTATATGGCCTAAGAGGTTTAAAAACGCCTCTAAACTTGAAATAAAAGGTGAAGAACAATCAACACCTTGTTAAAATTCTGGGATGTAATTGAGGTTGGAACAGGAACCTGCATACACAGTGGTCCCCGTGGACCGAGCCTTAGAGCCACATTTACAATGCTGCGAAGTTTTTGTGCTACAATATTCAATTTGTCGTTTGTTATTTTGTCATTTGGAAAGGTGTCCTGTTCCATCTCTTATGAACCTGAAAGAAAGTGTTTCTTTACAATAATATACATTCTGTCAAATTCAGAAGTGTTAAGCATTGGCCATAAAAAATGGCCATAAAAAAGCAAACACAGTAAGAACCTACCTTTATGACCCTGTGCTTGCTAAAAGAGTGACCAGAATACTACATATCAGCTCCCTCTCCCTCACACCTGTCCCTCTCCCACTGTTTCTGATCTCTCTACCCCCCCCCCCCCACACTGTCTGCCTCCCCCCAGACTCCCCCACCCTCGGTCTCTCACACTCCATAGCTTGCGGATCCTACAGCGAGCAGTAACATGGAGGAACTTCCCCAAGGTCCCCTGGATCAGGTGGTTGACAGTCAGGCTGTTCCGGAAGACTACTCCACCATGATTGACTACGTGCCTGTCCGCCTGAACCCTGTCGAGTACCAGTTGATGGAGCAGGACCGTATTGCCACCTTCACCCTGACCAACATGGTTCTGCAGATCCGCAAGCTCACATCCTGGAGGGCACACGAGAAGAAAATCCTCGAGCGTCTCAACAAGCACTGCTGCAGAACCGCTTACATGGTCGCCGGCGTGATCCCGACCGAGCAAATGCACAACCGGGACGGCAAGGACAGAGTGGCAATCCCAGAAAACCTGTGGAGCGCGTACTGCTGCGATGAGGTCAACCCAGATGAACCACTGGACATCCACCTCCCAGCCCAGGTCGCCCTCATCAAAAACGCCAAGGTGACCGAGATGCCCGTGCGCGACCTGGAGGCTCTCCTCAAGACCAAGCTGCAGGTGGACGCAACCTTCCAGATCTTCCGCGAAAACTGCGTCTTACCATCGTAAATCCAAGCACCTTCACCGCGCCTACAGCACCATCTTACACCAGTCTGATGTCCAGCATTTACCTGATTTTAGTTTGTGTTTATAATTCAGATTTGAATAACCTTCTGACTCCAATTCCTATGCTCCCCAAGAGCATCTTGACCCGACTGCAGGGCATTTTACACTTTTAAAAATGCTATTTTCTCATCAGAAAGCAATTACACTGGGTCAACAAATAAAATGAGTATAAAATGACACCATTTTCTCGCATTTTTTGGTGACTCGAGTTCATTCCTTCACTACGCACAGAATAAACAAAAGGTGTTAAGGAATGAGGTCAGGTGGACACCAGGCGCAGGATCCAGAAGTGTTTATTACGAACACAAGACACTCAGAAATAGGCGCACAGGCCAGAAACAAAACATCGTGCACATGCACTGAACAACGGGAGAAACTAAGGTACACTGCCCAAGGCAGGGGGGAACAGAAGTACTCACTCAAGGAGTGGCTAGACTAAGGAAACAAAAACTGAACTAACTAAACTGACAGGAACACTGGGAGACTTAGACAAAGGGCAGACAAGACGAGGTCACACGGGGCTGGGAAAACTCAGGAGGCAAACAAAACAAAGTCCCGTTTGACGGTCTCTTCGAGCTTCCCTGCTTAAATACACATGGGAGGAGGCGGGGATACGGAAGGCAATCTCATCATTCATCAGAAATCCTACAGTTATGCATGCTTGCTTCATGTTAGTAGTTTTGATTATAGTAGCACTGCTATTTGTGTTATATGAATTAAAAATATGTATAACCTATAGCAGACTGTAAAAGGGGAGTAATTTTTTTGGTTGCAGTTCTCAAGGCAAGTAGGCAGTGTTTTGGTTTTCCTGTTTCTGGGATGACTAATGACCCATTTAAAAGTTCTCTTAAACAATGAAGTAGCCTTGAAGTAGTTATTTTGCAAAGAATGCTGACCAATGAGAAAAGAGAAAAGCAAGTAAGATGCAGACATTACGTTATTGAACCATTGTAAGATGAGAGGGCGGGAAAACCATATTTGGAAGAAATTTCCGGTGATGAAGGTGTAAAAATTGGGTGTGAAAAGTGGAATATCAGTTCCTCTTGCGTAAAAAGAACTCGGCTTTGTATTGGTCAATATGCTCCCGGATGAGTCCTACATTGTCATGGCCCAGCTCTGAGGCCACAACAAAAGAGGAAGCGCACAGAAGGGATTAATCAAAGCAAAGGAATTTATTTAACAAATGATAACTTTAACTTAACAAATGCAACTAACTATTCAAACTAACAAAGGAAATTAACAAACACAAAATCAGGAAACTCTGGGTGTCATGGTGCCAGGGGAAGAGGGAAGACTCCGACTGCAGGAGAGGCGGGTTTTTAAGGAGAAGTTGGAAGCAATGGCCAGCTGCATCCAATCTCCTGATAAGCTGCATACCAATCAAGGAGATTACTGCACAGAGAGAAGACACCACACAGCATCACACAGCAATGAACCCTGACAAAGGCCCTGGGGCCGTAACACTCTATAAAGCCTATTTTTCTGAAGAATCTGTCTCTCTCCAGTTGTTTGAGGATGGAGGAACCTTGAATTATGAAAATATTTCTGAATGGAAACCACAACAAGGGCAGGAAGGGCACTGGTATCTTGGTGCCAGCAGCCCTGGTTAAAACTAACTGCTGCGGTTACTAGAAGTTGGCACCTGTTGCACTGGAATCCTGGTGCCAAGAGCCCCAGTAGGACAGAACTGCTGCTGTTACGTAAAGAGGGAAGTTAGGGCACCGGCATCTCAGTACCAGGAGCCCTGGTGAAAACACCTGCTGTGGTTACCAGAAGTTGGCACCTGGGGGCATTAACATCCCAGTTTCAGGAGCCCCAGTATGACTAAGCTGTTGCTGTAACTCACAGAGGGAAGCAGGGACCTTGGCACCTCAGTGCCATGAGCCCTGTTAAAGAGCCATTGTCTGTAAAGTTCAGGCAAGTGGTGATAGTCACCTTCTTCAATTTTGCTGAAACTTTGGTGGTTTTATGTCCCTACCCTAACTAGAAAATTCACCAAATTATTTGGCCCTACCTGCACCGGTTTGGGTTTTACGGGTCAATCAAGTGCAAACCGAAATAGGGCCTAAAATGCCAAATTATCAAAATTTGATTTTTGGGTTGCTATTATTCACTGCGCGAACTTTATCCCAAAGTAAAAGTTGGAAAATTGAATTATAGGGGGGATGGTCAGTGGAAAGAGCGATTTTCTGCCTGGGATCTTCTTCGCGCAACATATAGGAGGGCGCTCCAATAAGGCCGCAATCCATTTTCGTCACTAGTTTGCACCCCTTATACTCTGTACTCTGTTCAGTGCCCCAGAATTTTTACACCTGCACCACATTGGTATGTAGTTAGACCATCCATTACAGGTGAGAAAAAGTCGGGATAGCGTATGCGCACACCAATAGGTGGCGCCGAACATGGCAAAATGGAAAAATTTGACGTATTTCAGCACCACCTGGTGGCGTGCGCGGTCGATTGACAGGGCAAAGGTTTGTTGTGTGATGAAGTATGGAGATCACCCTTTTAGTTTATGAAAGTCATTTCTTGGGATAAGGACTACTGTCGATAATAGGTGGCGCTTTACTAACAGATGTACTGGTACACGTGTAAAGCAATATCCACTCAAAATTGCTCATGATTGGTCAAGTTATAAAATGCGCAGCCACTATCCCAAGGATATGTTTTCATAAATTATGTCTTTAGCCTTTATCAATGAAATTCCAATGACAAAAATCATGGGATATTCCTAGCGCATGTCAATATGAGCTGCTTTAGGTGCATTTTGATGGTGTGTCTCTGTAGAACAGGTCCTGTGATGGGCTTGACCTTAATTCAGGTAATGATTATTGATTTTTCAATCATCTCTGGCATATGTGTGATTTCATTAGTTACATCAATTATTGATTGAGGGCACCACTAGTACTTCCTGTTTACTCCATTGTTTCAGACTATAGAAAAGCCACTTTTTCAATCTGAGGTTTTATCCAAAATCATCCTCGTATGTGAATGCCCTTAAAGTGCCAGAACTGGCCTGGATGAATTTACAAACATTCCCAATGTATACGAAACTGGCATTTTTTTCACAAAACAACTTCTTGTATAGCTACAGGCCCATTTTATACAGGTGGATAGACTTGCATTCAGACTAGGCTTGGGCGATGTCCAAAATTAAATATCTCAATATTTGCGATAACTGCAAGTTTAAGGGTGAAGGACATCTCATACAAAAGTATTTCCTTGGGACTTTCACCGCGCATTTCAGCTGGACCAATCATGAGCAATTTTGAGTGGATATTGCTTTACGCTTGTACCAGTACATCTGTTAGTAAAGCACCACTTATTATGGACAGTAGTCCTTATCCCAAGAAATGGCTTTCATAAACTAAAAGGGTGACCTCTATACTTCATTATGCAATAAACCTTTGCCCTGTCAATCGACCGCGCACACCACCAGGTGGTGCTGAAATACGCCAAATTTTACTATTTTGCCATGTTCGGCGCCACCTGTTGGTGTGCGCATACACTATCCCAACTTTTTCTCGCCTCAAATGGATAGTCTAACTACATACCAGTGTGGTGCAGATGTAAAAATTCTGGGGAACTGATCACATACAGAGTATAAGGGGTGCAAACTAGTGATGAAAATGGATTGCGGCCATATTGGAGCGCCTCCTATATGTTGCGCGAAGAAGATCCCAGGCCAAAAATCACTCTTTCCACTAACCATCCCCCCTATAATTCAATTTTCCAACTTTTACTTTGGGATAAAGTTTGCGCAGTGAATAAGAGCAACCCAAAAATCACATTTTGGTAATTTGGCATTTTAGGCCCTATTTCGGCTTGCACTTGATTGACCCCTAAAGCTCAAGCTGGTGCAGGTAGGGCCAAAAAATTTGGAAAATTTTCTAGTTAGGGTAGGGACATAAAACCACCAAAGTTTCAGCAAACTTGAAGAAGGTGACTTTCACCACCTGCCTGAACCTTACAGACAATGGCTCTTAAAATAAATTGATGTGGTAATTGGAAGGTGGCATCTAGCGGCGCTGGCATCCTGGTGCTCAGAGCTCCAGTAGGCCCAACTGCTTTGGCATCCCTGTGCCAGAATTCCTGGTTAACACAACCTGCTGCGGTTACTGGCAGTGGGCACCTGGGGCACTGGAATCCTGGTGCCAGGAGCCCCAGTAGGATGAAACTGCTGCAGTTATGTAAGGAGGGCGGCAAGGGCAATGGCATCTTAGTGCCAGGAACCCTGGTTAAAACCCTGCTGTGGTTACCAGAAGTTGGCAAGTGGGGGGACTAGCATCCCAGTGGCAGGAGCCCCAGTGAAAGCGACCTGCTGTAATTGCTGGAAGATGGGCAGTGGAGCATTGGCATCCCTGTGTCAAGAGCCTCAGTTAAAGCAAGCTGCCATCATCGCTGGAAGTGTGCAGCGTGGGGCGCTGACATCTCAGTGTCAGGAGTCCCAGTTGGAGGAAACTGCTGCTGTTGCTTGGAGAGGTAAAGGAGGGCAATTGTGGAGGTCAAGGAAGCCCTAATTAGAGCAAACCACAGTGGTTGTCAGAAGTGGGCAGCAGAGAGCGCTGTCATCTCAATGCCAGGGGCCTCAGTTTAAGCAAACTGCTGCTATTACTGGAAGAGGGTAATGGGGGGACATGCTTTTTCTGGGACATGCTGCTGTTGCTGAGAGGGCTACAGTGAGCATGGGCATGTTGGTGCCAGGAGCTTCGGTTGAAGTGGATGGCTGCAGTTGCTGGGAGTGGCCAACATGGGGGACTAGCATCACTGTGTTAGCTGTACCTGCTGGATCAGGTTGCTGCAGCCACTGGAGGTAGATGGTGAAGGGCACTGGCATCCTGGCCGCGGCTGGCTGGTGTTGTTGCTGGAGCTAAATAGTCAGGGGGACTGACATCCCGGTGTCAAAAACCCTTAATGATGTAGGCTGCTGGTACTGGTGTTATAATAATAATAATAATAATAATTATTATTATTATTCTTATTAGTATTAGTATTATTAATACTTTATTTTTTATTTTATTATTTTTATTAATACTCTCTGGCAGGAAAACCAATTATTAAAAAGATTGACAGCTTGTTTATTCTGGGGTCGTAAGTGTGGTTGGAACAAAAACCAGCATACAGTGTATCCCCAGGACCGAGTTTGGGAACCCCTGATGTAGAGAGACGAACCAGGTATGGACTGAGGAAGCGACTGAAGCTGTGTTTCCATATATTGTACAGTGAATTTGTTCATCTATTTACTCACTGATTTTGCAAACTTTTATTATGGTGCAAAGAAAATGCTAATTCAGGGCTGTTCACGCTTTTGATGAGACAATCATTAACCAAAGTGGGATGCGAGTGGAACCAGGAGCATAAATAACATCAGGAATAACAATGCCTGCCCACTATACACAAACCGGCTATCAAAAAATTGGCGCCTATTCATTGTCAATGAGAAGTGGCTGATTTACTGAACGATGCATGCCGAGATAGCATCCGTTTTATGAGCATTACGCTGAGGGAAGTCTTAATACATCCAATTTTCAATAGCCTCCAGAAAGTCATGCAAGTGATTCAAATCCTTAATACAGTCAGGTTTCACTTACGAATCCAACGGTGTCGTCCCCATGGCAATGATACTGCATTGAGCTAAACTGCACAACATGTTTGATAAAATAAAAAGAGAACCAATCAAGGGCAGAACTAGATATCCACCCCTTGCTCCAATCAATGTAATAAAATAATGTGAGTCAATTTTGTCAAATGCAGCATTCAATAACAATAATTCTAAAATAGTGACATTTCCCAAAACTGCATACATAAGCAGGTCATTAGTGATGCCACGTTTAGAGATGGCAATTTCGACACGCAGATTCGTTCGAAACCTCCGAGTTCGACACGGGTTTACGACTCTGCTTCAAAACTTTTGTCACGTGACTAGTGACGTTTTTCCTGCTCCGCCCCGGCAATGAGCCGTGTGTTTTGTTTCACTTCAGAACATTTTAATAGCTGCAGTAAAAGTTTTTGCCACTAGGCTGTGCACTACTGAAATAAATCTGGTTTCAAAACAATTCGGAACATTTCGAAACAGTGGTCATTTCACAGGTTTCAAAACTGTTTCAAAAGGTTCGAAATTGCCATCTCTAGCCAAGTGACTCTGAAATAAAGAGAAGCTTGTTAAGTACTATACAATAATGTCTCAACAAATAAATGTTTTTGATTACTTCCGAAAAATGGCTGTTTTGTGACCTTTGAACTTCCTTCACCCATAAACACCTATTTGAACGACCAGTCATCTCTAGCAGTCGCAAATACAGTATTGATCAAATTTGATGAAACTTTGCATTTATCTATTGGACGTGAACTTGTTCGGTATTATATTACAGCCTTATATTACAACCTCAGTCACAAATGGGTGTGGCAGACCAGCTGAGTTTCACGTTTATTTGAACACCTAGTGTATTCTGGATTTCATTAAAATACAGCCGTATTTGATAAGACCACCTAATGCCATTTTCCAATACAGACATTTCAGTTCAGAACACAAATGGGTAAGTTGAATCCTAACAGTATAGACACAGCATTGATGTTTTTAGAGAGGAAATTCAGTTTTTACTCTCCAACTGAAAATCAAAATAAACATGAATCCAGTTTGTTTTATAGCATTTTATTCCATTAGACATAAGCTTTCCACAACAACAACAAACTAAAACACATTTTCAAAAAGACGAGTCCAATGACACTGGACTTGGAATTACACATGACCTTGGACACGCACATCCACTTTGGACTCCCACCATGTTACAGCAACATACTGTGGCCACAGTTTCAATGCACACCTCGGAAATGCATAAAGGGTTAACAGTACATTGAATCTGCATCCATTCCCTACATATCAGCAGCAGAGCTGTTAAGTCCAGGGGTCAAAAGGTCATTCTTTTATCATGCCTTTCTCCAGCCCTCATTGACTCAGCTGACTTCACTCCGTTCCACCAGCTGGCTGAAAGATTGAGCTACTCGACAAATCCTACTGGGTCAGACAAAAGAGGACTTTATGAATCTGGATTTGACACCTCTCACATAATGATTGGAGTCTATACACCGGGGAGTCGTTCTGTCCATCCTCAGCGGTTCTCAAAGGACTGTCTTTTCAGTGAACCAATCACAGTTAATCTTGCCACATCCTAGACAAATCCCCAAAAGTGAAAAAACAGTCAAGGATCTCAGAAAAGGTGCAGCCACCCCCATTTGGGAGTGGTTTGTGATCATGGGTCACTGAGGGTCAGGATAGTACACTTTGATGTGAATGGCGGAGTTGTTGCGGGTATGTGTGACTGGCTCGGCCCCTCTGAGCCCCGCCTCCTCCTCGGGCTCCAGGTCGTCCACCAACTCGACAGTAGAGGTGTTTGCGGCGAGCTGCAGCGCCCCCTGGCTGCAAGCCTGTAGCTGCAAGGCGATGTTGATGGCGCGGTTTATGGCGAGGCCGAGGCCATGCACACAGATCTCCCGCTGCCCTCCCACGCTGGCGTCCAGAAGCTTCTGGCACCTGGCCAGCTGTGCGCGGAAGTCAGTCTTCATGTTCACGTACACGTCGTTCCGCCGCCTGGGCAGCTTCCGCGGCAGTCGCTTTCGCAGCGTGTACTCGCCTGGGTCCATCTCCACCCCTCCTGCCCCACCCTGGGACACAGGCTTAGCCGCTGGACTACACGCCTCCGCCATCTTAGAGACGCTGCAGAGGAGATAAACAGTCGTGGGTTATATGCACATTACAGCAGGGTGACCATTCATACCCAGTAAGGGCAGATGTGGATGTAGGTTTTTGTTTTAGCCCACTGCTAACATACTCGTGTTAGAGCTAGTTCTATTAAATCTCTTTTAGCCCCATGCCAACACACCCATTATAGCTCAGCGCAAACTCTCCCGTTATTGCCCAGTGCTAAAACACTGGTTTTAACCCAGATCTAACACGCAAGATACAAATTTGCAACTCCGTTAACTGCAAAAACTGGTCGGTTTCACCCAAAATAAATCAAAGGAACAAAATTTGCTATTATGTTGTTTGAAGTAACAGGGAAGACCTACACAAAGCCATTTAAACTGTAACTCTCTTACCTAGTTTTGGAGCCATGATACAAAATATGCCAATTTTGTAACTCCGTTACCACGCGACCTGACCCTACATCTATGTTTAGTAGGTGGGATTCCACCTGCGTTGAGGGACAGTGCAAGGGCCATGTGTTTTTACTGCTGTCGTTTCAATGTAGCACCCATATAAAACCATTATATCCAGGCTGATATCTTCAGAGGCTTCCTCTACCAATACACTTGACAGAATCGGCACAATGTGTTTGCAGATCACGCCATGTTGAATACCACTACACTATACTATACCATTATACTACAACAAAGCAAAATCCATCTTGTCTGACAGCTCCCATCCACTATATCAACAATTCGAGCTTCTTCCTTCAGGTTCCCTTTTCAGACTCCCACCTATCAAAACCAAAAGATATAAACAATCCTTTATTCCCACCGCTGTCTCCCTCCTAAACTCTAAGAGGAAGAGGTAGCTAATTGCACAGCACTTTTTAATCACAGAGCACTTTATTGGCACAGTGTGATCATTTTTGTTAATTATTTTATTGCTTTTAGAACTATTGCATTAGATTCCTTATACCTATTGTTTACTCAGTGTGTCTTTTACCTGTATTCAGAGGTTTTTTTTTTTTAAATCTGTATTATCGTCATGTGTGTTTTATCTGCATTATCGTCATCTGTGTTTCATGTTGTGGGTTTTTTGTTTTTTAATGCTCCTCCACTGTTGCAATTGAATTGCCCCATTGGGGGACAAATAAAGTTATTGAAGTTGACTGCACTGCAGCAAACTGTCGTTCAGCCGCTGCAGCTGTAAACGAGCTTTGCAGCAGCGATTGATAGACAAATTTGCCTACACAACGCACCCCAGTTGCCATGGCTGCAGCAAGTTGACCTCGGAGTGACCACACGAAATTAACAGCAAATAGGCGCCAACTTCTGGTCATGGCAAAACCAATAGACAAAGTGCATAGTAAACATGGTAAACACCCCAGTTCAAAAATAATCGATAAAAATAAGGTTGCAATAGGGCAGTTTTTCAAATACGTACATACGTATGAGAGAAAGCTCTCAGGATATAACCAATATGATCAAAATCAGGTGAAGTGATAATCAAAAAACTCAAATATTTATCCATAAATATCAGTAAAAACTACAGTTTTAGAATAAAAAAAAAATAAAAATTTCTGCACAGTCAGCACAGTTTTCACAGCCAACAGCGCAATAGGAACAAACCATTTTGGCACATAAATCATACGCATCCAAATTGGTTCCCAAACTCAGTCTTGCAGGCCCCCTGCGTATGCTGGTTTTCATTCCAACCTCTGTTGCAGCTGCATTATGCTAACAAGCCATTTTTCAAAGCAGGTGCTTTTCATGCAAGATTATTCAAAATCTTGATCATATTGCATCAAAAATAGTATTGCATGATCTGTTCAGTTACATTTCTGTGCACATGTAGTGTTTACTGGACCACATTACAAACGCATTTAAACAGAGGCAAAGAATCTCTGATCAAACTGACTGATCTGAATCAATGGGCTGCTAATTAGTGAAAGTACCCCCGGCCACCAGTCATAACCATCTGACGTCATTTTAAGATGGGGACTCACTACAAGATTTTTGGCCATATTTTACCCACGATTTGCGGTTGGGGCTAGTCTGCGCCAGTCAGCTCTAGTTGGGGACAGTCGTCATGACAAGTCAGCGCAGAATCTGTTAGTGTGTGATGTGGTACAGACTGGAATCAGCAAGTGTGTGAGGTGAACAGACTCCGCCCGACTTCACTCGCGGACTTCACTCGCATGTTTAAATTTTTTGGGCCGACTCTGGACGCAGTTGTGTAGTGTGTGCTCCCTCATCTGCTGCAGTCCTTAAATGTGTGATCCCCAGTCTTTACAAGAATCTGCTGAAGCCAGTCGTGTAGTGTGTGCTCCAAGTCTTTTCAAAATCTGCAAAGACTGTGAAAATCTTGTAGTGTGTCCCCAGCTTTCGACAAAGTAAATGATCATGAGGCAAACTTGCATTGTATTGATGTTTAGAAAAATAATTAATGAATTAATACCAACCATTGTTACAGTAGGTGCCAATTACCTCAGTGATTAATGTTAACTCTTTTGTTCTATTGTTTGCCATTTTGCAAGAGGCACAATATGAACTTTGGGATTACATATTCCATGTGGTACTGCATTTTTTAGCATTATGTTGACCAATAAGATAAGTAATCCATCTAAAAAAAATAAATAAATCAAAAGCATGTACTCAGGAAATTAGCAGCTTGTTAAAGTTCTTTTTTTGCAATTGTGGTTGGAACAAAATTCAGCAGACGCAGGGGTCCCTCAGGACCGAGTTTGGGAACCACCGGGTTAAAGCACTTCATGCTTTGTTTTGCCATGACCGAATGTTTAAGCCAACTTACCACGAGAAAGGGGGCTTTGCGCAGTCTAGTTTTTTTTTTTTTCTTCTCTCTACGTCATTGATCACATACCATATGGCCTATCGCCACGATGAACAAGTTGGAAAAGTGACAAGTGCGCATGTAAATGGAAAGGTACAGCTCAATAGCGAAAACAGCAAAACCGTCGGACGGATTTTTATCCACTGCGTTCCAAACACTCAACCAAGATGGCATCCGATTTAAATAATACGACCCTGCTAAAAGTCATAGATCACTGGCCGCAAATGGAAAGCAGCATACACGACGACCCAGAACTGATATGCCTTCACTGCAAGGCATTTGAGATGGCCGCTACAATACAAGTTCTTACCTTCCGATTCGCATTTGAATCGTGCGCATGTCGAAAATCCCACAGATATTACAATATCCAAACTACATGGCGGACTCTTCGCTACATAGCACTGAACGGTCATGTTACTTAACTGAAACAATTAGGCCAATTAAATGCAGAGTTCAGAGACTTTCTGTTGCGCATAGTTAAATCGGTTTTCGCCAAACCAAGCGATATTAAGGCACGACAGCCGCAGTTATCCCCGAGAATGCGGTCGTGGCCTCGCAGATCGCGAGCTGCGTCTACTGCTTTGAGAAACCGAGGGTATTGCCACTAAGCGGCTAACACACAACTCACGAAAAAAATATCATGTATTGATATTTGATTCAGAAACACCAACGCGAAGACATACAGACAGGCTGGCGCAAGAGACGATGTTTAATTACCTCCAAGATAGCAGTAAGAAATAGATGCGCGAATACCCCTCCGAGGACCAACGGCTTCTTCTTCGTTTGTTGAAATTCTGATTCTATCAATAACCTGAGGATTACCGCCCTCTATTGACAACTTTCTCTTCCGCCTTTATACCAGGGATCACCGATCCTGTTCAAGGAGATCTGGCATCCACTAGGCCTTCGCTGCTTCGCCCTAAAAACACTCCCCTTTTGGAAGGCAGAGCAGTGGTTCTCAAATGCGTTCCCGGGGATTCAAGAACAATACAAATGATAATGAGACCTACCTGCCTTTCATTGAGGTATAAGGAAAAATGGCTGATTTTCAAGTGTCCAACAAGTTAACCTCATTACCTGCTAAGTCATAAAGTTGGCCAATGACCCTCATTCATTTGTTACCTTTTTTATGTAATAAGTCACTTATAGTGTAATAAGCACAATATATAAAACTGGGAATTATTGAGCAAATGAAAAGCTATGTGTGGCATCATAATGGAGAAGGCAAGTAATCCCTCTGAAAATCAAATGCACCTTATTGATTAAGCTAGTCACAAATTTTGACATTGTAATTGTGGTTGGAATGAAAACCAGCATTCACAGAGGTCCTCCAGGACCAAATTTTGCAAACTACTGATCCCGTTAAGTGGCTAATGAGTAGAGTCAGGTGTGCCAGATTAGGGTTGTGATGAAAACCAGCAGGACTGTAGATCTTCAGGAACAGGGTTTGTGACCAGTGCTCAATATCGTATTAACCTCCCCTATTTCTCTTTGGTCAGCAATCACCAAATCTGGACCTTGAATCCAAACTCAGCTCTGGTTTCTTTTTTTCCCTGGTAAGTAACAGAATAATTAGTGCCTTTTTTCCAGAATGAGCCGGTGTGGGTGCAGGCTTGCATTCTAACCATGCAGTTTCACTCCTGATACTACAGATCAAAGGTCTATTTCAAAAGCTTTAAGGGTTGATTAACAGAATCAGGTGTGAGACTGCATGGTAAGTATGAAAGCCTGCACGCACACTGGCTCATTCTGAAAAAGAGTGAGTATACCTGGACCAGGCTGTCACTGCACCCGGTTCCAAGGTAAAGGCAGTCTGGAGAACCAGCAGTTCTATTTCGTACGTGCTCCGCCCTCTACCGGACTTCGCTATTGGTTTACCCCTCCGATGCCTGAGAAAGAAAATTGAACTCACCTGCTCCGTAGGACTGGGTAGCATACTCACCTCCAATAAAGCCTCGGTGCTGCCAATGTTCGTCTCCCTTTTTCACTCAGCCTGATGAAAGTTTTGACTCTCGCGAAATTCAGTCACTATCTTGTGTCGCGAAAGATATAATAATAATAATAATAATAATACATTTTATTTAAAAGGCGCCTTTCAAAACACTCAAAGACACGGAACATAACACAATATTAAGAACAAACAGTAATAAAAGGAAAACACGAAAGAAAATAAAAACAATGATAAATTACAATAACAGCAATAGAAATAACAACCAAAATGATAAATAGAGAAAATAATGATCCATAATATACTACCAATTAAACGGAGTAGGCAAGTCTAAAAAGGTGGGTTTTGAGCCGAGATTTGAATAAGGACAGAGAATCGGAATCACGGATGAAATGTGGGAGAGAGTTCCATAGACAAGGAGCTGTACGGGAGAAGGCTCTGGACCCCATGGTAACTAAACGGGCGGGAGGTGTGATGAGAAGCATGGACGAGGAGGAGCGAAGAGTACGGGAGGGTGTGTAGATGCAAAGGAGATCAGAGATGTAAGGAGGTGCCAAGTTGTGGAGAGCTTTTGAAGGTGAGGAGGAGAATCTTGAAATCAATACGAATTTGATGGGGAGCCAGTGAAGTTGTTGCAGAACGGGTGTGATATGATCAGTAGCGGTGGTTCTAGTGATGGTCCGGGCAGCTGCATTCTGGACAAGTTGAAGTTTCTGAGTGACCCTTTGAGGGAGACCGGAGAGGAGGGAGTTACAATAATCTAAACAGGAGGTGACAAGTGCATTGACAAGGATGGCAGTGCTGGTGGGAGTGAGGGACGGACGGAGACGATTAATGTTTCGCAGATGAAAGTATGCAGATCTGGTAATGTTATTGACATGTGATTCAAAAGATAGAGTGCTGTCGAGGATGACACCCAGACTCTTGACTTGGGAGGAAGGAGAAACTGTGGAGTTGTCAATTGTAAGTGTAAAGCTGTCAGATTTATTTAGGGTGGACTTGGTGCCAACAAGGAGAAATTCTGTTTTAGCGGAGTTTAATTTGAGGAAGTTTTGACTAAACCAGGATTTGATTTCAAAAAGACAGTCAGAAAGGGAAGATGGTAGAAGGGTGGTGTTGGGCTTAGTGGAGAGGTAGAGCTGGGTGTCATCCGCATAGCAATGAAAATGTATACCAAATTTCCTAAAAATGTGACCAAGTGGGAGGAGATAGATGATAAAGAGGAGGGGACCAAGAACAGAACCCTGAGGTACACCGGTGGTGACAGGGGAGAGCTGTGATTTGAATTTTTTGAGTTGAACAAACTGGTGTCTGTCAGAGAGATAAGATCTGAACCAGGTGAGTGACGTGCCAGTGAAACCAATAGAAGATAATCTGTCAAGGAGAATGTGATGAGAGATGGTATCAAATGCTGCCCTGAGGTCGAGAAGGATTAGTAATGACAGGAGTCCAGAGTCTGAGGCGATCAAGAGGTCATTAATGATTTTAACTAGGGCTGTCTTAGTACTGTGAAGGGGACAGAAACCCGATTGAAATTCTTCAAACAGATTATTGTTGGAGAGGTGAGTGTGGACCTGGGCTGCAACTATTCTTTCGAGTGTTTTAGATAAGAAGGGTAAATTAGAGATGGGACGGAAATTATTTAGATTGTTAGGGTCTGAACCGGGTTTCTTGAGGATAGGGGTTATAGCAGCAGTTTTGAGCGAAGATGGAAGATATGGATAAGGTTTGTCTCCAATATGTCTCCAATATGCCTCCCCCATGGCGGCCTTGGACCAGCACGATGACTGTCCATCAGTCTGGGCTGGTGGCACCAGGCGGAGGCTGCTTCCTGTGCCGCCTGTGCAAGCGCTCCCCTCGGGAGGAGCGTGAGCGGCAGCTACAGTTGTGTGGGCCTGACACACCCTCCAGGCTGGCTCGGGGCCAGCCTGAGAGCTGGTGGTGGCGGCGATCTGTTCGAAGCCTTAGCAGTGGCCCTCTTCCGGGGTGACGAGCTCCTCCCATGCTCGAGTGATGACTCACCATCGGCCTGCTGGCCCAGCCAAAGTGAAGACCGCGGCCCCGGGTAGTGTGTCCGAAGATGTTGCCCATCTTTGGGTATGCCCAGTGTGATTGGACGAACCTGATGGCAGCCAAATCCTCGGCGATCTCCTATGGGCCCTACTCCACCGTGTCCAAACGATGGTCGACCGCCTGGAGTCTGCCCGCGAGCAGCTGCAGTCCCGCCTTTGCCCTCAGCAGCCGCCGTCGCAGGTCTTCAGAGGACCGGCCATCTGCAGGCTCCAGCCAGCGGATCCGGAGCCACCCCGTCTACTGCCACCACAGCCTCGCCAGAGCCGCACCAGGGGTGCAGCTTCTGGTCGCCCTGCTTCTGAAAAATTTACAAATAAAAGGCGTCATTTGTATATGGCTTCAGAATTGTTATGTTTTTCATGCTATGCACACTGACACACTGGCTGTTTCAGATGTTAGCATTCATGGTCATTTGGGACACCTTACTGGGGGGGAGCAGAGTGGCTCTCCCTTCTGTTGACGGGGTTAATAAGGGGGACACGGTGCGTGAGGCTCGTGTTTTCTCAGAATTTCTACTCAACACATTCGCAAATCGGCGCTTCACCAGCTATAGCCTGCTTATGAAACACTGACTAGCTAAGCGCCAGCGAAGTTTGCGTCGTTCTACCTGCGGGGGTAGTACACGGTCAAACAATGTGGTTAATCTGAATTCTGACGGAGATACCCTCCCATCATACAATGGCGGGTGGGTTCACTCTAAATCCTTCGATTTGATTCACTCGTTTCGTCCTGATGCAGCACCAGGAAGGAGACGTTCATGAACTGATGCAGATTGCCAGCAATTTCCTAACACTGCTAGCTGGGCTGGCTCCAGCGGCGTGGTTTGCACACCTCCGCATGCTCCATCTTCTTCCGGGTTGCACGGAAGTGGAGCTGTCCGCCATTTTCGCTCCTCGGCTCCTGAGGTGTCACACAATGTTCACTGTGCATCCCGGGGACATGGGGCGGGATGTTTACACAGGTGTAATTCTGGTACTGGGGCTTATGAATCTGTGGAGAAGACCTGCACTCGTTCTGCTCCACAGGCTGATGTGTTTCTGGACACTAATGTTTCAGAGGTTAAACGTCAAGAAGAGCTGTCGCTTAACTCAGAATTAGCTGTGCCCCCGCCGTCCATGGTGAGTGAGTCACCAGGTGACGTGCTTGGGGATGCAGCGGAAGCATTGCTGTCATTATCCTCTCAGCCCTTTTGGGCAGAGCCTCCTGGTCGACCCCACCACAGGGGGATGGGCGTCGCGGGCGGGCCCAGGTTATCGGAGACCATAGAACCAACTGCCTGGCCACTCATGAGCCATTATCAGTCTTGGGTGAGTGTATGCACCCCCTCCCAGTCTGGCTGGACAGAACACTGCGGAAGGCATACGCATTGCAGTTTGGTTGCTGTCATCGTCCATTCAGGGACGTTGTTCGGACGGTTTTGAATGATGAAGTGGACCCACTTCTTTGAGAGGGGGCCATAGCGCTGGTTCCCCAGTTGGAAGCTCGAGCGGGGTTATTCCCCTATGTTCTGAATCAAAAAAAAAAGAAAAACAGGGATCAAAGTTTTCAGTTTTGGGCCGTCCCCCAATTGGATATTCCCTGGTGCTTTGGACCTCTCCAAATGTGTGGAGACAGCGCTAGCGCCACTCCAGCAGAAAGGGATACGGATCCTGATTGGCTAATCCTTGCCCCTTCCAGGCAGATGTAGCCGCCCATACTATGCTGGTGATGCAAAGCATTTCTAAGAAGCAACTAGGCTTTGCTATCAACTGCGACAAGAATACCCTGCAGCCCAGCCAGGCAGTGCTGTATCTAGGGCTGCTATTGGACTCTCGATCCATGACCGCACGTCTGTCAGTGGACAGAAAAGAGGCGATCCTGTCTCAGGCCCAAAGAATACTGGACGCAGTCTCGGTGCCGGCGATAGCAGTCATGTCACTACTGGGGGTGATGGCTGCTGCCCATTCAGTAGTCCGTCTGGGGCTGCTGCACATGAGAGATTTTCAGCGCTGGTTCATATGCCTTGGTCTCGACCCAAGGCGGGACCAACAGCGCATGCTCTGCTTCCAATGCGAGCACGACGGGCATTAGCGTTTTGGGCCTCACCCTGCCGGCTCCGCAAGGTGGTTCGGATGGGGTGCGTGTCTCATTACACCCACATATTTGTGGATGCCTCCCTCACAGGATGGGGCGGAACTTGCGGCCCTGCTTCTGTCGCAGGTACATGGCAGGGGCCCCAGCGTCTTATCAACCTACTGGAACTCATGGCAGTTCAGAGAGTGTTGCACCATTTTGCCCCACAGTTGGAAGGGAGCCACGTCCTGGTGAGATCGGACAACACAACGGCAGTGGCCTATCTCAAAAGGCAAGGGGGGGTCAGGTCAGTGGCCCTACACAAGATGGCCGCTTCCATCCTAACGTGGGCGGATCGCCATCTCTGCTCCCTGACAGCCCGGCACGTTCCTGGCATCCTCAACACTCGGGTAGATGGGCTGTCCAAGGGGGCGCTGCCCGAGGAGGATTGGAGCCTCCCACCGGTGACGGCCGAACAGATCTGGAGGCTGTTCGGTCAACCAGCGGTGGATCTATTTGCGAGCAGGGAAAACACTTTGTGCCCTCTTTGGTTCTCCCTGAGGCCTACTGCCAGTTCTCCCCTGGGGGTGGATGCGTTGGCCCATCCAGTCTGGCCAGCGGGCCTGCTGTATGCTTTCCCACCCCGGCGGCTACTAATGCCACTGCTCCGCAGGGTACGGGAACAGCGCCTATCCATAATTATTGTGGCGCCAATAAGTTCGAGCGCCAGGTGGTTTCCGGATCTCATCCAGCTGGCGGTGGCAGGCCCGTGGAAGATTCCGGACCTTCCCTCGACCAGGATTCGGGCGCCGGGTACCATTCTCGACCGCCCCCTCATGGCCTGGAAATTGAAAGGGTGAAGTTGAGCGAGTTGGGTCTGCTTGAAGCGGTGGTATCCACAATTCAGTGTGCAGGTGCCCCGGCCACATCCAAGGTTTAAGCGGCCCGTGGCAGATTTTTGTTGGCTGGTGTCAGGCGGGAGGCCTGAACCCCCACTCATGCCATCTTCAAGGGGTGTGGGATTTCCTTCAAGGACTCTTTGAGGGGGGCCGCGAAGCAGCCACTCTGGGGGTGTATGCCGCAGTGATCGCGGCTGGACATGACGGCCAGAAATCACCCCCTGGTGAAGCGCTTTTTGAGAGGAGTCCGCAGGATAAGACCCCCTACGCAGCGTGTAATCCGGCAATGGAATCTGCAGACAGCGTTGGACGGCCTGGCAGGGCCACCATTCGAACCCCTGGATCAGACGGACCTACATATTTTATCTATCAAAACTGCCCTCCTTTTGGCCTTGGCGTCAGCTAGAAGGGTGAGTGAGCTGGGCGATCTCTCTGTGCACCCGTCATGTTTGACCCTAAGAGAGGACCAGGGGTCAGTGGAGCTTCGTCCTAACCCGTCCTTCCGGCCGAAGGTCATCACCACAGCTTTCAAGTCATCGATCATTTGACTGCAGGCCCCCAGTCCACCTCCTCATGCCACCAGCGAGCAGGAACGGATGCACAAGCTGTGCCCAGTGCGCGCGCTCAGTCTTTACTTGGAACGCACTGCAAATCTTAGGATGGTGGATCAGCTGTTTGTTTGTTACGGCGGACGGGCTCGGGGCCCCTCTGTCAGCACAGCGCCTCGCCCACTGGATCTGTGATGCTATCTGCAGAGCCTATTCGGCGGTGGGTCTCAGTGCCCCAGCAGGACTGACCGCACATTCTACCTGGGGCATTGCACCCTCTACAGCACTTTTTAAGGGTGTATCCGTAGAGGAGAGTTGCAGGGCGGCCTCTTGGTCTTCTACATCGACCTTTGCGCAGTCACATCTCAGGGATATAACAGCTAGCACGGTCGCACATTCAGTCCTGGGAACCCTGTCAGCGGGGTTCCCCTCCAACACTGACTAGTGTATTACCACACCCTGAGGCGAGGCGCTCTGGGGGCACCTCGCCTGCAGGTGTGGGCGCTTGTCGCTGGGAGATGACAGCTAACAAGCCCTCCCATTCAGTCTGGGGAGGGGACCCTATCGGAGGGGGGTCCCCGTCCAACATTGCCTTGTCTTCTGTTTTTGTGTCATGTCACAGCCTGAGGCGATGCACTCTGGCGGTGCTCGCCTGTGGGTGTGGGTGTTTCTCGTTGGGAGATGACAGCTAGCAAGCCCTCCCATTCATTCTAAGAAGGGACCCTATCGGTGTGGTCCCCTTTTGGCACCAACTTGGGTTTGGTGTTACTGTGTGTGCCACGACTTGGGGCGGGGTACACAGTCTGGCGGTGCTCGCCCCAGTGTGTGGTGGGGTTTTTCTTGATTTTGGAATGGAACTCTGAGGTCGGGGGCCACCTGGGGTACATCCATCCCTAACGGCCTTCGCCTTAGGTGTAACCAATAGCGAAGCCCGTTAGAGGGCGGAGCACGTACGAAATAGACCTACCAGTTACCTGGATGTAACTCCAGTTCTATGAGTATGTGCGTAGCCCTCTAACAACCTGCCCAGCTGGCCCCGAGTGTGTGATGCTGAGTTTCAAAGTGAGACGAGCATTGGCAGCACCGAGGCTTTATAGGAGTTGAGTATGCTACCCCCTCCTACGGAGTGGGTGAGTTCAATTTTCTTTCTCAGGCACCGAGGCGGGGCCTCGGAGGGGTAAACCAATAGCGAAGCCCGTTAGAGGGCTACACACGTACTCACAGAACTGGAGTTACATCCAGGTAACCAGTAGTTCTCGGACCTTGAGAAACATGATTTGATGATTACTGTCTGAGTTAGTTCATTCTGCTCCATTATTGGCGAATTTCATCACCTGACTGAATTTTTACTCATTGATCCCAAGCTTTTATAATCCTGTCATCATCTTATCTATCTCTTACTGCCAGCATCTCCACTGCTCATGGAACCCCAACTCGGAAAAGGTTGAGACAGTATGGAAAATCCACATAGAAACAGAAAATATAGATTCCTAAATTTGATTTCACTTGCATTTCATTGTAGGTAGCATGAAGACAAGAGATCTAATGTTTTGTCTGATCAACTCCATTTCATTTGTAAATATGCATCCATTCCTGCTATTCGGGCCAGAAATGTATTCCAAAAAATGTTTTGGCTGGGACAATATAGGACTGATATTGGGATAAAAAATGTCAACAATGATGGGATTTGTACATCTTACAGCAGATGATTATAATTATGATTTGGTATGAAAGCTGTATCTAGGAAAGGTCTAATCCTTCATAAGCATAGATAGGCCAAGGAGTGTCTATTAGTCCACAGCTGCATCAGAAAATCTCTGTTCTTCAAAGGAAGATAGGAAGTGATTTGGATATTTCACCCTCAACTGCTCATAACATTAATAAAAGATTCAAAGAAACTGGAGGAATTTCTGTGCATTAAAGGCAAGGACACAAACCTGCATTAAATATCTGCGATCTCCAATCACCGAGATGCCATTTCATCAACAACTGTCATTTATCTATAGGAGATATAACCACATGGGCTCAGGATTGCTTTGGCAAACCTTTGTCAAGTTGTAAAATATATAGTCACATCCAAAAATGCCAGTGAAAATGTAACTGTCCAAACAGGAAGCCTTATGTTAACAGTGTCCAGAAGTGCTGTCGACTTTACATCGATTTTGGACCATTACACAGTGGATACGTGTATTGTGGTCAGATGAATCAGTTTTTCACCTTATTTTTGAAAGGAAATGGACATCATGTGCTCCAGACCAAAGCAGAAAAGGACCATCCTGTCTGTTATCAGCAACAAGTCCCACAGCCATGCTCAGTCATGACATGGGGTAGCGTCAGTGCCCTTAGCAAGGGTAACATGCACTTCTGTGAAGGCACCATTACTTCTGAAAAGTACAGTGAGTTTTTGGATCAACAAATGCTGCCTTCAAGATTACACCTTTTCCAGGGGTGCCTATGTTATGATCCCAACAAGGAACCAGATGCAGAGTCAGAGTACAATCCAAGGACGGGGTTAATTGATAGGAAGACAATAATAACAGAGTGGGATGAAGCCCAGAGTAGAATGAGGTGAGTTCAGTTCAGATGGTAGATGGGCTTGGGTCAGGGGCGTGTTCGCGCCTGAACAGAGGCGTCCCAAGGCAGAAGCCAGATGGAGATCACCCTCGCCACAACAAAACTGTCAGGTGGCGGGTGCTAAGAGTTCTGCAGGAACACAGTCCCAGTTCTGGAGGCTGCTGAAGGCTTTAGAGATGTTCCTAATAAACTAGGCTGAGGAACAGACTGAGGAGACAGCTTCACAGGAATGTGCTGACAATCCTGAAGGCTGGGAAATAGGCAATGGAGTTTTCTCCTATTAATAAGACTAGGAGGAATACTTCCGTATTTTACTATCATTAAAGATTACAATAATTTTCAAAGGCATTAAACTCTCAAACTAGTAAGATTACTGATTGGTAGCTCAATGGGAAAGGCATGGACAATCCAGCAACTCTGCAGATTCAAATTAAGGCTTACATACACACCGAAGACTCGCAAAAGTGGGGCACACAAATGCATTATCCCTGGAGGGGAAGGCACACAAGACGCTAAACCAAATTAAAAGAGACAATACCTTTAAAATACACAAAGGTAGCTGACTGAAAGGAGGAACAATATGGATTAATGCTAGGGTTGTGTTCAGAGCTTATAAAAATGATAAAAGTGGTCAGCTTGTTAAAGTTCCGGAATGGCCATTGTGGTTGCAACAGAAACCAAAATACACAGGGGGGCCACAGGACTGAGTTTGAGTTTGGGATCAAAAGACAAACACTCCAACAGCAAACAGTCAATTACTTTGGAACAAACTTATGCTGTATAGTGCCTCAGGTGTAATATGAGCTCGCTCAGTCATGTTATAATATTTAGCCTACCTCACAGTCATTTAGTCTATTTAGTAGTGGAATACAGCCAGTAGATACAGCCAGTATGGTATGATTTTTTTTTTTTTTTTTTTTTGATATTTTGGAGGTGATGGAGACCAACTATCTATAAAGCAAGAAGCATCCGTCTGTGTGTCTGTCTGCGCCTCGCATATCTCTCTGACTGTTTGTCAGATCGGCCTAAGCTTTCGGATATGGCTTGCGCATGGCACGATGGTGTGCATTCTTCATTTTGAAGGTTTTTCGATTAATTTTCAAAAAGTTACAATCCCGTACGCCTGTGTAATTATCTAGCCTGTCGCGCTCTCGCTCTCAGCTATAGCCACGCCTCAGAAAAAAAAAGTTCGCGCTCTCGCTCTCAGCTATAGCCACGCCTCAGGAAAAAAAGTTAAAAGAATCCCATATGCTACTGCTATACCGCTCTTGGTCACCGGAAAGTTTGTCTAGGCTTATGGCATTCTCATCTGTAAGTAGGCTATTTCTTAAGTTTCACCACGCTGTTCTCATCTGCTCATCGTGCTTGCTGACATGGCTAGAACATGGTCTGATTGACTAAAACGTTGCCTGATATTCAAAGCATGTTTTCAATACTTTTATTTTCATGTCCAGATTTTCTTTACAATCCAAAGTACTGCGTATGTGCAGTCTTGATTGATACTCCCAGAGGTTTTTTATAGCATGCGCTTGTGGATAGGTTATTCGTTGCTTTATCGCATTAATTTTGAGACCACTGTCCATTCTCTAACCTGTGATTTCACTTGCTAGCGTTTCTCACCTATTGCTAGATACCGTTCAAAATGCTGCGTTAGCAGTTTATTTTGTCCCTATCTTCCTCTGACAAATAAACGCTGGTCTCAGAAGCTAACACAGCCTCATTTGGCCATGCATGAAAACCTACTGAAGCTCCCGCTTTTCTATAGGAATACATAATTCCTACGGCGCACTGCACTAGTCTTTCACAAATTCAGTTTTTCCCTAAATAGATTCTTCAACACTATCAAATTTAATTTAACTGATTGAACTGTGAATCAGAATTTTACGGATGGGTTTTATGTCAAATTCAAATGAATGAATGTGAACTTAAAATATAGTTCATTTTCCCAATATTTTTTTTCATTCTGCGCTCTCAGTTCATCATCGATAGTAAATGGGGATTGCCGTTCTTCACACTCTCCAAACGATGGCAGTGCTGCTGCAGTAATGTGGGCTGTGTCCGGACCTCCGGTTGAGTTCGATTCGGCAATAAAACTGACCCCACACTGAGGAATATTGGGCAGAATTTGGGATCGATTCGCCCCTCCCGATAGTTGCCAACCCGAGGCAGGTCTGATCAGATTATCCGATCAAATGAAGACCCTGTAGTGCGAGGGGTTTACAGACATAATCTCAATATTAGCGATTTGATAGGAGTCGCCCCAGTTTCAAATCGTAAACATCAAACACGTTTGGTATGTTGTAGCGGTCAAGAAGTGTCAGATGTTCCTTTAATAGTGTATTTGGGAAAGGCATGTACGTCACTGCCCCGCGTGTGGCGCATAAATTAGTTGATGCAGAGACTGCCCCTATGGATTGCGCACGCGAAAATCGGATTAACATCCATTCCTTTGTTTTAATTAAATTGTGTACATAAGTGACGCTTCCGTGGTAATATTCGATCCGAACCTATTCTGGTCAGTGGTAATATTTCATCCTATGTATATGAATTAAATAGAAGCCGTGAGACCAGGCTTGTATGGTCGATGTGGGAGATTGAATAAAGAGCTATGGTGAACCCCAATAGGCTAGCTCTCGCATTTTCATTGAGCTCCGCCATCACAGTATTATATACCAGGAACCAAGTGTTACAATGTACGACGGGAAATGCCGTCGCGCCAAGCCTGGCCCTCGCCAATAGATTTTTTTAAAAATCTCATACAACAGATTTTGTAAAAAAAAATCTTCAACGCATTTGAATATCCGTCAAGATTTCAAAAAATTATTGGTTTGGGCCGGCCTTTAGGAAATGACAACCATGGTGCTGAAACCTGGCCCATACTAGCTCTGCTGATGTCATGCATGAACACGCTTCATGCGCTTCATACGGCAGGATAATCAGGCTCTGTTCATAACAAGAGGTAGCGGATGTAACATATGTACTGTTCTACAGAAAGTATAACCTCCGCTGTCCAACATATACTGGACTAACCACATAAGGTATTAATCCCAACGAACAAAACCCCAGGAAAAGTTGCCGAGGTGCCTCACTGGACCCTGTTTATGTTCGCCGCCGTCTTATAGTATTAGCCAGACAGAAGAGTCCTGCACCATTCCCAGTAAGACGTCAATCGGGCACAGCAAGAACAGGGTTGATTGAGATGAGCCAAGCCTGCACAGAATCAATCATTCGTGACTTTTAACTCACAATGCATGCCAGTCATATTTGTGTCCTACTTCATCTTGACTTGCTCTGATGTCACACACACACGAGGGCAATGATAACCTCACGAGATCGAGACGGCTGTAGTTTATTGAGCCTGGCGCCGCATTTGGTCTCCGCTGACAAAGCTGAAGTCTGCATTGAAGCTGACTCTCCAGTTTCACTCTCCTTTGCAGGAAGCAGGACTTTGTAAGGGATGGTGCATACAATGCAATGCGTCTATCTGTCACCATGGTGGTCCTTCAGGTTCCCAGTGGATAGAGGCAAGTGCGTCCCAAAGATCACACGTGCACTTCTACCCTCCCCATGAGGAGTGCCCTTCACAGCTGCAAGGGAGACTTCACACGGTGTGACACAGGTCAATTCAATTCAATTTTATTTGTTTAGTGCTTTTCACAGACGGACTGTCATGAGGATTATGGAGGGTGATTTGTGTCATAATTCAATACAATACACTTATTGAAATATAATACATGTGTAACAATAAATACAATACAAAAATGCTTAAATACAATACATATATTGAAAATACAATACATGTGTAACAGTAAATACAATACAAAAATGCTTTGTTTTTCAATGTGAGTCAGGAATATTTGTGCCAAAATTAAAACAATACAACCGTATTGTATTTTTGAGATGTGTATTGTATTTCAATGTGTGTATTGTATTTAATTTTATCATGAATAATCCTGACCGACTTTGAAAAACAAAGTATGTTTGTATTGTATTTATTGTTACACATGTATTGTATTTTCGAGGTGTGTATTGTATTTCGAGCTCTGTGCCAAAAACCTCGCATTGAAATCCAATACACCGTGTATTATATTTCGATATGCAGTTTTGGCGCAAGTAACCACGAGACGGTGCATTACTTTTTGGCACGATGTAAATTATAGTCATGTTATAGGCTGGTTCTTGGCTAGATACGCCCTGCGTGGCCAGGATTGGCCAGGTGCCCACGCTGGCGGCGGATTTAGTTGGACCTACAAACCTACAAAAATAAATGACGGTTTCTGTAGAGCCAGCGAGCTGAAATCAGTCCGTTGTCACAGCACGTAGCCAGCGAACTGTCAGCAGTTGCTGATACATGAAGTGGACATGTTACCTTCCTTTGTAACTGTACACAGTTACTATCGTTTAATGAATAAAGCGTGATTACTTCGCTGCTTTAATATTTACAATCATTATCGCTGGAGCACCTATTGTTAACCGCCCCACAGTACGTAACTTAATGCCGCAAAATTTCCTGGAGATAAATGAGTATCTTGGTTTCTGTTATACCCAGCCAAATGCCACTACTCTAACGTTGCGATGGTTATAGGTTGGCAAACGGATGAATTTCGAACTTCGAACGGTGAAACTACCGTAGCCGAACTATTTGTGCGGTTCCACGGTTTTAATCAACACCTGCCAGCCAATCAGAAAAGACTGCTCACCCAGACCATGGTACAAATCAGAGTACCAACCGGGCGTGACTTAGGCACTCTATGGAATGCCTCGTCCAATCATATTAATTGGTCGGAGCTCATAGACTAAAATTTAAATAGTGCCAAAACCCAACATCGAAATACAATACACACCTCGATATACAGCGCCCTCCATAATTATTAGCACCCCTGGTTAAGATGTGTTAAAAGCCTTAAAGTAAATTCAATTTTTATTGCAGAAGCATACTCTCACACTGAAAATTGTAGAAAAATGTAACCTTCAACTCAAGTGAATTTTAAGGGAAAAAAAAATCCTGACTAAGAAATAATTATTTTTCATAAAATCACCTGTTCCACAATTATTGGCAATTATCCCCTAACAATTCCTAGGAAATAAATGTAATTGAAGTATTTCTGTCATTTTTACAGTAGTTTACAAAGTTGATCAGAGTATCTAGGAACATTTAATTAGTAATTCATCACTTCCTGTTTCCCTGGGGTATAAATATGACGTGACACAGAGGCCATTTCTCTTATCCACTCTTCAACATGGGAAAGACAAAGGAACACACCATACAAGTAAGGCAGATGTGTGTCGACCTTCACAAGTCAGACAATGGCTACAAGAAAATAGCCACTTGCCTGCACCTGCCCATATCTACTGTCAGAAGAATCATTAAGAAGTTTAAAACAACTGGAACAGCGGTAAACAAGCCTGGACGGGGACGCAAGGTTATTTTGCCACCACGCACAGTGAGGAGGATGGTAAGAGAAATAAAAAGTTCTCCAAAGTTCACTGTTAAAGAATTGCAACAAATGGTAGCAACTTGGGGTCACAAAGCCTCCAAAACAACCATCAGGCGCTATCTACATGCCAACAAGCTGTTTGGGAGGCATGCACGGAAAAAAACCTTTTCTCACTCACAATCATAAACGCAAACATCTGGAGTTCGCTAAACGGTACTGGGACTTCAGCTGGGACCGTCTGCTTTGGTCAGATGAGACCAAGATAGAGCTTTTTGGCAACAAACACTCCAAGTGGGTCTGGCGGAACACAAAAGATGAGTATGCAGAAAAGCACCTCATGCCCACTGTGAAGTATGGGGGAGGATCGGTGATGCTGTGGGCCTGTTTCTCTTCCAGAGGCCCTGGGAACCTTGTTAGGGTGCATGGCATCATGAACGCTTTGAAATACTAGGACATTTTAAATCTAAATCTGGTGGCCTCTGCCCGAAAGCTGAAGATGGGTCGTCACTGGGTCTTTCAGCAAGATACTGACCCTAAACATGTAGCCAAATCTACACAGAAATGGTTCACCGGACACAGAATCAAGCTCCTCCCATGGCCATCTCAGTCCCCAGACCTCAACCCCATTGAAAACCTGTGGAGTGGGCTGAAGAGGAGAGTGCAGAGGAGAGGACCCAGGTCGCTGGATGATTTAGAGAGATTGTGCAAAGAGGAATGGTCGAAGATCCCTCTTTCTGTATTCTCCCATCTTGTGAAACATTATAGGAGAAGATTAGGTGCTGTTTTGTTGGCAAAAGGGGGTTGTACAAAGTATTAACATCAGGGGTGCTAATAATTGTGGCACACATGATTTGATGTACAACAATTATTTCTTAATGTGGGATTTTTTTCCCACTGAATAAATGCACTTGAATTAAAGGTTGGATTTTCCTCTTTTTTTCACTGTGGTCCTATATTATTTAGAAAAAAACTGAATTTATTAGAAGCTAAAGAACACATCTTAACCAGGGGTGCCAATAATTATGGAGGGCAGTGCACAATGCACACATTGAAATATAATACACACATCAAAATACAATATACAACTTGAAAAACAATACGGTTGTCATGGATTTGCTCCCACCGGCTGCAAACAGCAAACCGGCGGGCACTGGGACCATGGGCCCAAAGGGTGAAGGAGGGACCCACACGCACAGGCTGAGAAAGAATAAAATGATTTAATAAATATAACAAAAAAACACAATACCAAATAGAGGGGAGCAGCAGCACACACTTAAACGGGCTAAATATCACAATGCTGCAGCACTGGTATGAACTGCAGCCAGCCCTTTATACCCTGGCCTCACCTCCACTTCCTCACGAGGTGAGGAATGCAGGAGGGGAGGAACTGTAAGGGAAAACCCTTACAATGGTTGTATTGTTTTAATTTTGGCACAAATATTCCCGACCGACATTGAAAAACAAAGCATTTTTGTATTGTATTTATTGTTACACATGTATTGTATTTTTGAGGTGTGTATTGTATTTCGAGGAGTGTATTGTATTTTCAAGATGTGTATTGTATTTAAGTATTTTTGTATTGTATTTATTGCTACACATGTATTGCATTTTCGAGATGTGTATTGTATTTCAATAAGTGTATTGTATTGAAATATGGCACAAATCACCCTCCATAGAGGAGGCTTTACAGAGCAAAAGGGGTAGTGCCAAGCCTAATCCCCAAACTAGCAAATGAGGCAAAAACAAACAAAAAAAAAATCACAATTGAGAGAAAAATCCTCAAACTGCAGTGAGAAAAAAAAAAAAACTCCCCTGTGGGAAGAAATCTCAGGAGGTACCTGCCTACAGTGGGGGAGCCCATCCTCTGCTGGCAAGCTAATTAATAAAGTTTAATTAAAGTCAACAAAAAAAAAACCCTTTAAAACATCCAAGCAATAGCGTCTGTAGCTCCATTCTGTAGGAAGTGGCGAGTGTTATGACTTAAAAATCACAACAAAGAAAACCAGCAATGACAACTTAAACAAATTTATTCTTCACTGATTAAGTAAAAAAAAACTTCTACAAATAATCCACTGTTTAATCTTATAATAACACTCTAATGCCACTATGTCACTCTGATGCCAAAACAAAAACCTCTCCTCAACTGAACAAAATCACAGCATTTATATAGACTAGGAACATTCTGGAAAGATCAACAGGATTCCTTGGTGATTCGGCCCCCTCCAGGCAAGAAGAAGCCAGAAACTTCTAGAAAGCACTAGTCTATTTCATCACAAACAAGTGGTATTGCATCAGATCATGTTTTTCTAGAGATATACCACCAGAGGGTGCTAAATGATGAACAAAATAAACGAACAGCTGACCAGTAAGGCAGCACAAATAGTATGTAACAAATCTCCATTTACAAATGATGCACAGTACTTTACATAAAATACTCATACATAACACCTCCCCTCTTTAAGACAAGAAAGGTTTGCTAAAAGCTTTCTTTTGTTAAAATTAACACGGTTTTATAATCAGTATAATCTTGAAACTTCACACATAAAGTATCATTGATCATTATAACAATCATATACCTAACAACCAGTGCAATTTTCACAATCAAATAGAGAAGTAAAATTTACATGCATGAAAGTGCATCTGGAATAGCATTATCTTTTCCCCTGATGTGAGAAATATCTAAATCATACTCCTGCAAAAGTAAACTCCATCTCAGTAATCTTTGATTCTTGTTTTTGATCTTCTGCAAGAATGTGAGGGGATTGTCGTCACTGAAGACCTTGATGGAAGTAGCTGAACAAGTCAAATAGACTTCAAAATGTTGTAAAGCCCAAACAAGTGCCAAACATTCTTTTTCAATTGTTGAATAGTTTTTCTGATGTTTATCAAACATTTTGGAAAAGTAACAAACAGCATGATCTACTCCATCAGTGTCTTCTTGCAGTAAAACTGCGCCTGCATCAATATCACTGGCATCAACAGCCAACTTGAACTCCTTTTTGAAATTAGGAGATAAGAGAACTGGTGCTGTGAGGTAACGCTCAGGAACCAGTCGCGAGAACCAAGCAATGCAGCAGATGTGATTTTATTGAGCGAGGGGGTAAACCCCCGCAGGGCAGAAGGCAACAGCACAAAGTCCACAATCCAAAAATCACAAGCCAAAAGGGCAGAATCCGAGTCGTAAACCAGGGCAGCAATCACAGTACTCGTGGTCGGGCAGAAAAAGGGTTTGATAATCAGATGCAGACAAAATACCAAAACAGAGCCAAAAATCGTAAATCGAGGACGGTCCAGTCAGAATAGAATCACAAAGAGTACTAGGCGAAAACAAGAGTAGCACAGGCAAACCAAGGGAAACGTTCTGACGGGGAACTGCTGTGAGAAGACTGTTTAAATACACACAAGGGAAGTCACATGCTATGATTAGGGACAGGTGAAATGGATCAGACTAATTACGAAGGAGCAAACAAGAGGGAGAACCTAATCACATGAAATAGGCAAAAGCCAAAACGCGGACAGGGATCTCAAGACAGCCTATTGACAAAGATACAGCTCCGGTTAGGGAGTTCTAACGTGCACAGATAATGAGAGGCAGAACAGAGTTGAGCAGGTGCGGTGGATCCGCTGAAACGCAGCAAAGAAGATTAAGTGAAGGCAAGAGGTGGAGACTAGAACAGGGCGAGTGCTGAGAGCTTGTTAATCAATTAGTAATGTGCAGCTATACAATCCCTAGTGCTCGTTAGTAAGTTAGTATTATGTACAATGTTAGTCTAGTTAGTATCATTAACAAAATAACAAACTGTTAGTACTTGTTAGCAAAATAGAAAAGCAAGGTGAAGGAAGCAAACGAGATTAGAAGGAACAATGAAAACCCAGAAACCATGAAATCACCTGAAAGCGTGGCACACAATACTAGGGGAAAATAAGCTGTCACTTAACACAAGACCAGACAGGGGAGACAAAGTGCAATGCAGGGCATGAGCAAAAACATGGACCGGAATAATAACAGAAATATGGATACTGGCAGGAATATGGTAATAACAAAAACATGGCATGGATCAAGACTAAACAAAACATGAGCAGAACAGAGCAGGACATGGCAGAATCATAACAGGTGCGTTTTTGAGGATAGCTTTCAGTTGGTCAAATGAATTTTGACATTTTTCATCCCAAACAAATTTTGCATTTTTCTTCAATAAATTAGTCAAAGGTTCAGAAATGATAGAGAAATTTTTGCAGAATTTTCTGTAGTAGCCAGCCATCCCTAGAAATCTCATTAGTTGTCTTTTACTTTTAGGCTCAGGAAATTCAGTGATAACTTTTACTTTTGCATCAATTGGTTTGACTTGACCCTGTCCTACAATATGACCTATATAAACAACTGTAGCTTAACAAAAGTCATTTTTAACAAGGTTGATAGTCAGCTTGGCATCACTCACTCTCTGAAAGAAGTTTCTGATGTAGGTGAGGTGGTCTTAGAAGCTGTCGCTTATGATGATAATGTCATCAATATAGGCCTCACAACCTGGTAGTCCAGCGATCACTCTGTTTACCAGACGTTGGAAGGTGGCCGGAGAATTTTTCATTCCAAAGGGCATGACCTTGTATTGGTACAGTCCATCTGGTGTGACGAAGGCAGAGATCTCCTTTGTTCTGTCTGTTAGAGGGATCTGCCAGAGGCAGATTTGGTGACATACTTTGACTGTCCAACTTTCTCAATGCAGTGATCAATCCTGGGAATAGGATATGAGTCCGTTTTTGATAGAACGTTCGCTTTCCTGTAGTCCGTCACCATTCTATATGTTCCATTAGGTTTTGGAACTAGGATGCATGGAGAACTCCAGTCACTGTTACTTGGTTCAACAAAGTCATTTTCAAGCAGGTATTTGACTTCTTGTTTAAGGTATTTCTGCTTCTCTGGATTCATTCTGTAAGGATGCTGTTTTACAGGCTTAGCATTATCTTGTTGGATGACATCATGGTAAACCATATCAGTCCTTGATGGAATGTCAGGGAATATGTGACTATATTCAAATATGAGCTGCTTTAGCTATTGTTGTTGAAAAGGGTCCAGATGGGACAACTTGCTGTCAATATTTTGAAGAATGTCTGAATTTTCAAGTTTAGCTGGACCAGGTTCATTTTCCAAGGGGCAGTCACAATCTTCTTCAGAATTTTCCAGTTCAATTGTTTTTACCACAATGACTGGCTTTTGCTGAGTGTCTCTGTCAATGTTTTTTTTCAGCATGTTGATGTGACACATTTATTTTTGTTTCCTCCTTCTAGGGGTTAAAATGATGTAATTTAGATCACTGACCTTTTTGAGGACAGTGTAAGGGCTGAAATATCGGGCTCTCAGAGGGTTTCCAGGAACTGGCAAAAGTGCAAGGACTTGTCACCAGCTTTAAAACTTCTATCTTGGGAATGAAGGTCATATCTGGCTTTCATTTTGCCTTGAGCCTCTTTGAGATCAGACTTAGCAAAGTCACAAGCCTTAGAGAGATGATTACAGAAGTCAGAGACATACTGAAGCAAGTTCATTGGGACATCGTGTTCGGCTAGCAACTTTTCTTTCAGAAGCTTCAGAGGTCCACGGACTGTATGCCCAAAGACAAGTTCAAAAGGACTGAACCCAATAGACTCCTGAACAGCTTCACGGGCAGCAAACGAAAGAAGATGGACACCTTCATCCCAGTCTTTCTCTATGTCAAGGCAGTAGGTCCTTATCATGTTCTTCAGGGTTTGATGGAACCTCTCCAAAGCACCTTGACTCTCAGGATGGTAAGCTGATGACCTGTATTGTTTAATACCAAGCTCATGCATAACTTGTTGAAATACGCCAGACATGAAATTTGACCCTTGATCAGACTGAATAGATTTAGGAAGACCAACAAAGCAGAAAAACTTGGTAAGAGCCTTGATGATAGTCTTCGCCTTGATATTATTAAGTGGAATTCCCTCAGGAAACCGAGTGGAAGCACACATGATAGTCAGTAGGTACTCACAACCAGACCTAGTCTTCGGCAATGGTCCAACACAGTCAATGATGATCCGACTGAAAGGTTCTTCAAAAGCGGGAATGGGCTTAAGTCGAGCCTTTGGAATATTCTGGTTTGGCTTCCCAACCATTTGGCAAGTATGACAGGATTTGCAGGACTCCTGCACATCGGACCTCATGGAAGGCCAGAAGAAATAATTCCTGACACGTTGAAGGGTCGTCTTGATACCCAAATGACAATGACTTAGGATTGTCATGGGCCAGACTAAGAGTTTCTTAATGATAAGACTTTGGAAGAACAATTTGATGGGTGATCATCCACTCTTCATCTGCAGAAACATCAGGTGGACGCCACTTTCTCATAAGCACACCATTTATGTAGTAAAAACAGACAGGAACTTGAGTAGCTGCTTGTTCACTTGCAGCCTGTGGTAGAAGATGTGCTAGATCACGAGCTTGTTGTTGCTCCTGAATAAGTTGTTTCCGAGACAGAATGTCATTAGAATGACCTGACAAGGACAAGTCTGAAGATTTTCCAGACATCTCAGGAATGGAAGGTTCCTGATGAAAAGACTGCCCAATGAAGGTGTCAGCCAGGTTGAAGTCCAGGTCAGCATCATCTTGAATAGCCTTTTTGGCCATACAGCGAGTAACTGCACATGAAGGATAGAGTCTGGAATTTCCTCTTCTATAGATTCAGATTCTTGATCAATCAAAGGAGTGTCAATTACAACAGGGTAGGGCACAACCTTATCCCCAGCAAGATCATTACCAAGAAGCAAATGAACACCTTTGAAAGGAAGAGAAGACCTAACGCCAACAGTAACAGGCCCAGAGACCAAGTCTGATTTGAGATGAACATTATGGAGAGGTACATTTGTAAAAGCACATTCTACTCCTTGAATAAGGACATTAGCCTGAGTAGACGATTTGTCCGAGAAAGGCAGAATATCTACAAGAATAAGAGATTGGGAAGACCCAGTATCCCTTAGAATTCGAACAGGAGCAGATGAGGAAAAATCATGTGAAAGTGAGACAAAACCATCGGTGATGAATGGCTCAAAACCCTCCATTACAGAATCAGACACAGAAGGTAGAAGATCAGGCGAACTGACCTTTGATACAATAGATTCACTCCTAGTGAAAGCATTTGGCTTGGTTTCTTCTCGTTGTTGTTTTTTCTTGAGAGCATAACACTCAGAAATAAGGTGACCTTGCTTTTTGCAGTATTGGCAAGACACAGAAGGTAAAGAATCAGAGGATTGCTTCTCACTGGAAGGTTTCCTCTCAGAAGTGGCCTTGGAATCATTAGAAGTGTTATTAGAAGAAGTCTTGGACTGAGAATTGCCTTGAAATTTAGAAAAAGTGGATTTTTGGACAAAAGAAGACTTATGAGTCAATGCATAACTATCAGCCAGGGTGGAAACATCTTGCAGACTAATGGCTTGTTTCTCCTCAAGGAAAGTCTTGATATCAGGCTGGATACACCTTTTGAATTCCTCAACCAGAATAAGTTGCCTCATTCTGTCAAAATCTTTCTCAACTTTCATGGAATTACACCACTGATCAAACAACTGTTCCTTCAACCTGCCAAATTCAACATGAGTTTGACTGGCTTCCTTGCGAGAATTCCTAAATTTTTGCCTGTAAGCCTCGGGGACCAATTCATAACCCTTCAGAATGGCATATTTGACAAAATCATAATCCGAACACTGTTGGACAGATAACTGGTTATAGATTTTCCTAGCTTTACCAGTAAGAACACTTTGTAACGTCATTGTCCAGTGCTCTTTTGGCCATTTCAAATTTTCAGCAATTTTTTCAAAATGGGTAAAGTATTGGTCTACATCATTTTGTAGGAAGGGAGGAACAAGTCTGATGTGTTTAACCACATCAAAATGATCAGAAAGTCCAAAAGATTTTGTTATAGTACCTGCTTCTATTTTCCTAATTTCCAGTTCATACTGCAACTGCATACTTTTTTCTTCCAGTTCTCTCTCCTTCTCCAACCTTCTTTCTTCCAGTTCTAGTTGTTTCTGGCATGGCTGCATCTCAAGTCTTTGCAGCTCTGTTGCAGGCACTTCCACATCTTTAATCAATTCTGCTGCTTCTTCACCAAAAATTTCTTCATCGATGAAATGTTGCACCAAAATTTTCAATATTTTTTGTTTCTTCATTGATGATTTCACATCAGATAATCCAAGGGTTGAGGCTATTTGCAGCAAGTCCTTCTTTGCCAGCACAATTGATTCCTGGGCTGGAGTTTTCAAAAAACTTTCAACATCAAAAGTCATGATTGCTGCTTTTTCAAATAGTCACAAGATTTAAAAATGATAGATCAGCTTTAATATTTGGTGAGTCCAGTGGTTGATCCAATGAATGGTTTATCTCGGTGGAACCTCCAATTTTTTATGACTTAAAAATCACAACAAAGAAAACCATCAATTACAACTTCAACAAATTTATTCTTCACTGATTAGGTAAAAAAACTTCTACAAATAATCCACTGTTTAATCTTATAATAACACTCTAATGCCACTATGTAACTCTGATGCCAAAACAAAAACCTCTCCTCAACTGAACAAAATCACAGCATTTATGTAGACTAGGAACATTCTGGAAAGATCTACAGGATTCCTGGGTGATCCGGCCCCCTCCAGGCAAGAAGAAGCCAGAAACTTCTAGAAAGCACTAGTCTATTTCATCACAAACAAGTGGTATTGCATTAGATCATGTTTTTTCTAGAGACATACCACCAGAGGGTGCTAAATAATGAACAAAATAAACAAATAGCTGACCAGTAAGGCAGCACAAATAGTATGTAACAAATCTCCATTTACAAATGATATACAGTACTTTACATAAAATACTCATACATAATACGAGGCAAAGATGGGGTAGAACCATTAGAATTGGATCAGGACTGGATCAGGACAGCAGGACAGCAGCAGCTAGCGAACACATGGTGAGGGACAGGGCTTGGACGGTTTATGGACTCCACAGTGAAGCGCAAGTGGCAAGGGAGCAGTTTGGGAAAGGGTTTGAGTGTGTGTGTCATTATGGCAAAATGTGAACCTGGAGACACCCATTGTAGTGGGAACTACCACAGGACTGGTTTTGAGTTCTATGACTGGTGTTTATATGTTTGCATGAGGACAGAATGGGTGAGTTTGGATTGAGTGGCCTCTTGCAACACTGGCAGTTTCAACCTTTAAAGAACCCCATGACGTCTAAAATTTTGACTTCTTATTGATTATTTTAGACATCATGTGGTTCTTTTGAAGGCAGAAAACAGCTGGGGCTGCCAGGGCCGCATCAATCCAAACTCACCTATTTTAATCACGCGATTCCATCACAATCGTGCAAGATGGGGTCCTGAAACTTTACAGGGGATTATTTGAGATCAACATGATGGCTGAGATTGACTATGGGTGTGGTCTGAGCAAGGGCAGTGGAAGTAGGGGTGGGGTCGCATAGCCTAGTGGTCTCATGACATTCAACATCCGCCCCAGATATTTGATGTGAATGACTCCTGATGATAACCTACACGTTTTTCTTTGCTTGGGGGGGAGGGAAGAAAGGACGGTGAAATTGAATTACTTAAAAATTTCATCATAGCGCCAGTTCACTATAACAGAACAAAGGAGAGTGTTTATTTAGGCCTGTATTAAATGGATAATGGAGCTGCCCTAAGCAAGCATACCCGCAACAATATCTGAGTGCCAATGATGCGCTGTGGGCGGTATGTCGGACAGAAATGAAGTTACTCGATTCTGTTACTCAAAGGTAACAGTTTGGCTGGTGTGGGTGAGTGGGTGACTGAACGACTGCCACAAACAAGATTCTGGTTCTCCCTCTGCGCAAGGCTTCTCTGGTTTTGGGATGTTTCAGAGGGATGGTGTGGACTGGTGGAGAGGTCAAAGAAAAGAACTGGAGCAAAAATGACTAAATTTCCCATTTGTTAGAGTTCTTCTTTCCGCACTGATTTTGTGTTTCTGTCACATGGAATATCAGCTGTATTAGTACTTGGTTCGTAAATACAAAGTGTTCAGGTTTGCAGCAAACTTCATAAATGATGTTTAGGCCTCTGAATCTGTATTCACAAAAAGCTTAATGTCAGGGCTATTTCTTATGCTCAGTAACCACTCCACACTGTGCAGCTGGGGGTCATGGCTGACAAAGTTTGAGAAGTCAAGAAACTTGCCAGATATCTTTCACCTGAGATGCAGGCTTTCCTCATCAAGTTAGTGGCAACTTATAGTGGAAGCGGAGACGAGGAGTCAGATTTTGAGGATGAGTAGGCCTGTGATGAGTTTGATGCGTGTTGAGTTTTATGCTCAATTTTGATGCATTTAATCACCTTTGAAGCAAAGAAGTAGATCATTTCCTTGGTATGCATTTTATTCAAAAAAAAAAAGTAAAAAATAAAAATAAAAAGGTTAAAGGGATAGTTCAGATTTTTTTACATGAAGTTGAATGAAATACTCTTTAGCAGGGTAGTACATGAGAGGTGATTTTTTTGTTGTTGTTGTTGTTGTTGTTAGTGTGTCCTGTGAGCGGAGTTCTGGCCTCCCGAAGTTTTGAAGTAAGTAGTTCCAGCTAGTTTGCTGGGGTCAAAGAAATAAAAAGTTTTGTTTCCCAAAACAACATGTCGTCGGCCTGCTGATAAAACCTCGTATCTCCAAATTTGATAAGAAACAAAAACTCGTATGTCCACGATAATAACATAAACATTGCAGAATACAAAATATATTCTTGGAAGAAAAATAGTCATCCTACCCGAACACAGCTCAACTGCATTCTTACACGCAAAATTAAACGTTTTTTATGCTTTCCTGTAAAGTTTATCATTTTGAAGATACGAGGTTTTATCAGCAGGCCGACGATGTGTTTTAAAAAGAGGTATATATTTCAGTCACAAAACCACGGTCAGTGAATAACCCACACATCGCAATCACTTGGCACTATTTTTCTCTTCCCCGGTATCACTGCGCGCAGTCTATCATCTATTTCGAAGGTAACACGCTTGGACTGCTGCGACCTGAGAGAGCTACGCACAGACAAACAAGTTTATCGTCAGACAAGAAAATAGAGAAAAATGGTGCAGACTTGTGATTTTCCCGGCTGTAATAATAAAAATCTGATCAATTCGCCTTATATATTTCACCGGTTTCCAACGGCATTATCTGACTTTTGAGCAAGTGCACCATCATACATCACGAGTGTTGACTCTTTCCTACCTGCTGTCCTGGGCCCATCTTCAGCTCGGACAGTCTCTCTCTCTCTCTCTCTCTCTCTCTCTCTCTCTCTGTCTCCATCTAACGAAGTTCGGTATCGGTAAACTCAGGTTCATAGAGGTATCCCTTTGGCTCGGTAGTAAAGGGAATATCATCGTCGCTTTTGTAGTCAGACATGTTTTCGTCAATTCTGGGAACCAGTGCAGTGCTCTTCAAAACATGTTGTTTCCTCTGTCCTGGCCGTGTAGGGGCATAATCGTCCTTGCCGAAATGCGCACCGCACGCAAGAAGTTCTTGTGTTCTTTTTTTTTTTTTTTTTTTTTACCCTTGCCACCTTGGTTCCAATGTTAAAATCTACGGCAAGAGGCTATAGTTGTCGAACAGCATGGTCCGTGACAGGAAATAGGTTATTGTTATTACAGCCGGGAAAATCACAAGTCCGCACCATTCATTCATTTATTCATTCATTCATTTTCTTGTCTGACAATAAACTTGTCTCTCTGTGTGTAGCTCGCTCAGGTTGCGGCAGTCGACATCCAAGCGTGTTACCTTTGAAATAGGTGATGACATGCACCCAGTGATGCCGAAGGAGAGAAAAATAGTGCCAAGTGATTGCAAAGTGTGAGTTATTCACTGTCCATGGTTTTGTTACAGAAATATATTACTCTTTAAAACACACGTTGATTTGGGAAACAAAACATCTTATTTTTGTGACCCCAGCAAACTAGCTGGAACTACGTACTTCAAAACTTCGGGAGGCCAGAACTCCGCTCACGGGACACATTAATCAAAAAAAAAAAAAAAAAAAAATCACCTCTCACGTACTACACTGCCAAAGAGTATTTTATCCAATTTTTTATTTTTATTATTTTTTTTTTTACTTCATGTCAAAAAATCCAAACTATCCCTTTAAAATGGAAGTAAAAGGTTTTCCTTGGAAAGTAGAAGTTGTTAACGCCACACCTAGAGGACGAACCCCCTCCACCACCACCACCACATCTACAATGTGGTATTATACGTTTTATCTCATAAATATCCTACTGATATAAGGATATAAGGAAGTCAAAAAATAATTCCATAAGATGGTTCATTAATGTTTCCGGTACATTTGGAAATAAATGATTCTGGAGAAACAAGACATGAACCTTCCATGTACATGATTCAGTTGTTTAATTCAAAAAGGGTCTTTATTTGGTCGGCGAGCTGAAACCAAATTATCATTTACCAACATACAGTATTTGTCATATATTACCTCTCGGGGGCTATTACTTGTGTCAAAAATATGATATAAATAAATGTCATATAAAAAATATATAAATCTATGTCTTGGAGTTGTGTCCTTTTTGAATTCTCCTATTAAAATCAAACAATAGACACACCTCCTTGTCTGCCTCTTGAGCACCTAGCGGCTGCTCCTGGGTTGGAGGCGGACGATTGACTGGGAACAGAAGACGGAGACATGAAGATGCGAGGGATTGAATTCAGATGCGCGACTTGGCGAAGACGGTTGAGAATGTTTCATTGTTAATATATTTATGTTCTTGAGGGCGAATCTTGGCAGCAATTCCGTGCGCGCCTTTGTCTTAATATCGCTCTCTGTAAATGATCGCGCATCCCTAAGCGCTTGTGGAGAAAAGGGAATGCATTACTCCATGACTTTTCTTGATGGAAATGTGCAGGGGGCAGGAACCACTCAATGTTTAACTAGCTGGCATGCTTCCCAATATTCTTCTATTATTTTCGCGATGATAGTCCAATTAAAGGGCAGAGGGCTGGAGATCGTTCCGGTACTCGAGGTTAAGCGTAACATGGGTCGACTTAAAGGACGGATTTAATACAGCCCATGGCAAAATGCATGAAATGAGCTCAAGGATAACTACCGAAATGTGTCGGCTTGGAGAACATAGAATTATCTGCGCGTGCATGCGCGCCATCTCGTCTCCATCTCACAGTCAGTAAAATAAATTTTGCCGACAGGTAGGTGAGTGTGTGTGTGTGAGTGTGTGTGTGTGCGCGCGCTTCAGTGGCGCGTGTGCCAAGGCCGTTGGATTAGTCACGTCATATCTGTTCGCACTGACTGGTCAATTCAACTTTTCATACGGCTGATGGAGGAGATATTTGTCCTGCACAGTTCTGCAGACTTCCCATTGCTTTAAAAGGAGCCGAAAACTGGAGTCAAGAGCGACGATGGCGTATCGGAAAGGCTCAAACGGATTGAGAGTTATAGTCGTATTCTGTGTGAATTTACTGGGAATCTCCGCGACCAACATGGAGCCCATATACTGGAACTCTTTGAACAAAAGGTATGTTATTACGCTGCTATTTTTTTTTTTTTTTTTTTGAGTTTTTTTTTTTTGTGTGCGTATTTTATGGCTGCTCGTAACCGGTAGCCTTTGTACACCTATTCATGACGAAATCAGAAACTTAATTCATGTGCGTTAAATATTAAAAACTTTTTTTATTTTATTTATTATTATTATTATTATTATTTTATTTTATGTTATTTTATTTTATTTATTTATTTATTTTTGCGCGTTGGTACTATCGTATTTCAGGTTTGGTGTTCAGTTCATGTTTTATCCTGTTGAGTGCGAACAATTGTACCTGCTTAGGGTGACAGCTAGACAGCTTTTGGAAGCCAGTTAGAGCATGAAGCTGGTTAACAACGCACTGACTGTAAGTTTTTCGAATGCCGTCTTGTTTGAGGGTCCGGCTTGAGTATTCAGTAAGTCATCCAGTGGCGGGCGGTGGACAGAGAACAAGGAGGGCGATAAACATGTCTTTAAACTGCTTATTAGTCATGATCTGTTTTCAGTCAATTTCCCTAGAGACACTTGAATTCTCCCCTCTCAGGTGTAGCCAATTGTCTTCGTTAAGACGAGAAATCAAACGCACCAGTTGAACGCAAAAAAGAGCGCATTTCAATCTTTTTCAATTAAACAATCATTACACACAGGTTTGACGACTTGCTTAGGATGTGACAAAATTTAACGCGGAAAATCCACAGTGGTTTTTTCGTGAAGAGTTGCCTATTAAGGCATGTGAATTAAACATGTTATAGAATTTATTATTCACTCGCCTAAACATTTCATTAAGGGAAACTAACATGTTGACTAAGAACAATGAAATCCGGTCACTAATCTCATCCGTTTCAAGGGATGTTTTCCGCCCCCCAGTTTTCCGTCCACCGCCCGCCACTGCATATGACCATAAGTAGTCTGTTGTTTGATAAGAATTAGAGTATAGTCACCAACTGCCTGCCAGTTATAATGTTCATTATTATATTAATAGCAGTAGAGGTAGTAATATTCTCACTAGTAGGACAATTTCTGAGTCTTGGGCATGACTCTGAATCTCACATTGTGAGTCCAACGATGGTTCTGAATCTCTGAGTCCTGCACATGGTTCTGAATCACACATTGCGAGTTTTGCAGATGGTTGTGAGCCACACTTTCCAAGTACTGTGGCTGGTTCTGGATCACACATTGTAAGTCGCACAGATGGTTCTAAATCACACTCAGTGAGTCCTGCACATGCTGAATCACACATTGCGAGTCTCGCAGATGGTTGTGAATCACACTTTCTGAGTCCTGTGGATAGTTCTGAATCTCACATTGTGAGTCCTGAGGATGGTTCTAAATGACACTTTCTGAGTCCTGCAGATGTTTCTGAATTGCACTTTCTGAGTCCTGCCACTAGTTTTGACTCACATTTTGTGAGCCCTGTGGATGGTTCTGAATCACATTCTCTGAGTTCCGCGGATGGTTCTGAATCACACCTTGTGAGTCCTGTGCATGGTTCTGAATCGATTTTAGGAAGCAGGCTCCCCCACATGAAGTCACATTCATCAAGGGTCAGACAGCAGAACTTGTACAATCTTACAAGTATCTTGGTACGATCATAGACACTAAGCTTACCTTTGATGAAAATTGTGAAGCTGTGTGTGAGAAGGGACACCAGCGTCTTTTCTGTTTAAGGAAACTGTCTTACTTTCATGTTGACAGAACCATGATGAAGTTGTTCTACCGTGCTCTTATTGAATCTGTCCTTTCTTTTTGCATGGTGGCATGGTTTGGCAACCTGTCTTTAAAGAGCAGGAACTCACTGAGCCAGATCGTCAAATGGACTAGCAGGCTTATTGGCGAGACGCAGCTTAGCCCAGAAGCCCTGTATACAAGACAGCTGCAGTGGCTTACTGGCTCCATCTTAGGTGATAGGTCTCACCCTCTGTATGGTGAATTCCAGCTCCTTCCATCTAGCCGCAGGAACATTGTATCAAGGAGCAAAACTAAAAGGCACAGATCTAGTTTTGTCCCTGTAAGGGTTTGGCCTTGCAGTCCCTCCCCCTGCTGCATTCTTCAGCTCCACCTTCACGGGCAACAGGTGTGGCTCGTTGAGGTGGAGGTGAGGGGCGGGTTATTTAAGGGTTGGCTGTGCTACTATTGAGTGCAGCAGCATTCTGAATTTTAGCCCTGTAGTGTTGTGCTGCTGCTCCCCTGATTTTTTTTTTAAGTGGTGTTCATTGGCTTTTTCTATTGTTATTAAAAATCTTTATATTTTTACTCAGCCTGTGCGTGTGGGTGCCTTCCCCAGCTTTTGGGTCTATGGTCCTAGTGCCCGCCGGATTGCAGGTTGCATCTGGTGGGACTAAACCATGACAGTCCCTGCAGCCATCATACAGCTTAACAAGAACTAGTGATTCCTTGACGATGGTTGTGATGATGACGATGATATGATGATGAGTTCCACTTAAGCACTTTATGATGTGCACTTTATGAGGGTAGACATTTTGTACACTTGATGCACTTTATGAGGTAGGCTATGCCTTAAGCCTGAAGGGTCCATGCATAGCAGCAATAGAATGGTGATGATACACTGATTAACTTTTTGTACTTTTGTATTTTAATATTTAATGTATTGTCTTGTATGAATGACTCACTGCAAGCCAAATTTACCTGCTGGTACAAATAAAGTAATCTGGATCTGATCTGAATCTGAATCACACCTTGTGAGTCCTGCGCATGGTTCTGAATCACACCTTGTGAGTCCTGCGCATGGTTCTGAATCACACCTTGTGAGTCCTGCGGATGGTTCTCAATCACACCTTGTGAGTCCTGCGGATGGTTCTCAATCACACATTGTGAGTCCTGCGGATGGTTCTGAATCACACTTTCTGAGTTGCGGATGGTTCTTAATCACACCTTGTGAGTCCTGCAGATGGTTCTAAATCACACTTTCTGAGTCCGACGAATGGTTCTGAAGCATGCTTTCTGAGTTTTGTGGATGGTTCTGAATCACACTTTGTGAGTCCTGTGGATGGTTCTGAATCAAACGTGAGTTCTGCAGATGGTCGTGAATCACACTTTCTGAATCCTGCAGATGGTTGTGGCTCTGTTTGACTGAATGCTGTTTATCCTGTGGCTCTGTATGGAGCTGCCTGAAGCAATTTGTTTGCGTTCTCCAGAAAAAAATGAAAGTATTGCTGTTTTATTTTAGTACCCTACCACTTTTGCGCTACCCCTACTCTCTCCCCCTCTTCAATGCTCTCTCTCAACCCCCCGTGCTTTAACTTTAATTGGGGGGGTGCTTGGGGGTGACTGTAGGAGACATCAGTGACAGACAGTGGGTGAGTGTAAAACAGTTAAAAATATTTGGTTCTAGTGTGCAGAGGGAAGCTGTACCACAGTAGTCCATCTCAATCGCTCATTAAATATGAATCCTCCTTTGCCCTTAAATAAGTAATGAGTTTGTGTATAAGAGTCTAATCAACCAGGCTAAGTGTTTGCTTTTTAAAAGATAAATTAATTAAAAGGATAGAAGTGAATAAACATGCATGAGAGTCTTCAGTTTTTTGCCCATGGTGACTTGTGTTCCTCCGAAGACGGAAGATAGAATTTTTGGCCTGCAGGTGAATGGAAAATTAAGTTGCCTGACTTGTTCGTCAAATAACTTGATCAATATGCTTTGAGACTGAGTTATGCTGAATATCATATGCTCTTCAAAAAATAGTAGGGGATATTGAAATTGCAAGGTCAATAACAAACTAATAATATAGAATAATTGGTCTCAAACTAATTTTATCTCAACAAAGAAGGAATTGAGTAAACAATTCACCTGATATTTCATTACTTAAACAGTTTCTCTTGCTGTCATGGTCTGTGAAAGAAGGAATGGGTAAGAAACAGAAATTAAAAGCTGAAATTTTTGCGTCAATAGTGCGTAATGCCCCCGTTACTAGCCAAACACTCATTGATTCGTCAAGGCATCATCTACCTATGGTTTTTTGATGTAGTCTGTCCCATTCTTCCACCAATGCCTGGCCAAGTTCATCTAGCATGGCTGGTGGCCTTTCTTGTTGACGCACACGATGGTCCAAGATGTTCCAGACATTTTCAATGGGGGAAAGATCGGGGATCATTGCTGGGCAGGGCATTCAATGGATATTGTGCCATTGAAGGTAGTTACTGACTATTCTTGCACGGTGAGCACGGGCATTGTCATCCTGAAAGACAAAATGCCACCCTTCACATCGTGCAAACGGGACAACATAGGGTGTCAGTATGTTGTCCCGGTAGTACTGGTCAGTGACTCTTCCTTGCACAATATGGAGTGGGATTCGGTTAGTCATAGTGATCCCGCCCCAAAACCTTAACAGACACACCACCAAATCTGTCATGGTGCCTCAGGTAAACATTGGCATGGCGTTCATTATGACGTCGCCAGATGCGACCACGCACATCAAGGAAGTCTAAACTGTACTGGGACTCATCTGAGAACATTACACGTGACCACCGATGATTTCCCCAGTTCCTGCATTGTGTACACCATTCGCATCTATTGCCAATGTGGCAGTTGGTCAATGGCGGCACTATACGAGGTCCTCTAGCATGAAGATGGGCATTGTGCAGGCAATTTCTAATCGTCTGACCTGTCACTCGGATACCAGTAGCCTGGTCTAGGTTTGCAGCAAACTGATTTGCTGTTTGATTGTGATTTCTCGGAGCCTGGGTAAGAATCAACCTATCCTTGGCTCTTGTTGTTGACTGTGGACGCCCTGAACTGAGTCAATCATCAACATTATGGGTTTGATGATACAATTTCCATAATCTGCTGATCACAGACTGGGAAACATTGAAGCAATTGGCAACCTCAGACTGACGGCTGCCAGTTTCAAGAATATCAATTGCTCTTAGACGCTCAGCACATTGGAGACGTCGCATCGTGAAAAAAACAATCAAAGGATGTATCAGATAAACAAAATCAACAAAGGATTGCAGCCAGAAGCTATCAGAATGAACGAAGTCTCAATACAAGGGAGTAGATAACCTTTCTCTAAAGTGTCAAATTCGAATATGCACCCCGGCCACATGTTCAGGATTTCCACGTGCTGCATGTGTGCACCATTGGTTGCATTTTCGTGCTCTATTTTAGAGCAGTTGATGTTGTCTTCATTGCAGTCAGTTACTGTATGCCAAACACAATCATTATTTTATTATTGACCTTGAAATTCCAATATCCCACACTGAAGAGTGTATTTAGAATGTGTAGAATTGCACAAGCATTTTGGATTTTTGCTGAACTTGGGCAGTGAGCAAAATGATTATCTTCATGGCAAACCTGAAAGCTAGCCGTTTACATTACTCGATATGTGACAGATAGATAAATTTTAATATTATCCAATTCTCGAAATGTTAATCATGTCGCATAAATGTGTGTGGGGAATCAAGGACATTTTATGCACATCAAGAGAGGAGAGGTTATTGTGTCTTTATTATTTGTTTATGACATAGAATCCTATCATTTACTGAGCCAGAGTTCTGCTTCCTGGTAATAATAATTTACTTGTCACAGCACACTCTTAACCCAAACCCTAACCCATTTACACTTCCTCCATTAACCCAAACCCTAACCAATTCACACTTGCCCCATTGACACAAACCCTAACCCATTCACACTTGCCCCATTAACCTAAACCCTAACCAATTCACACTTTCCCCATTAACACAAACCCTAACCCATTCACACTTGCCCCATTAACCTAAACCCTAACCCATTCATACTTGCCCCATTAACCCAAACCCTAACCAATTCTCACTTCCTCCATTAACCCAAACCTTAACCCAATCACACTTCCTCCATTAACCTAAACCCTCACCAATTCACACTTGCCCCATTAACCTAAACCCTAACCCATTCACACTTGCCCCATTAACCCAAACCCTAACCTATTCTCACTTCCTCCATTAACCCAAACCCTAACCCATTCTCACTTCCTCCATTAACCCAAACCCTAACCCATTCACACATCCTCCATTAACCCAAATCATAACCCATTCTCACTTCCTCCATTAACCAAAACCCTAACCCATTCTCACTTCCTCCATTAACCCAAACCCTAACCCATTCACACTTCCTCCAATTACCCAAACCCTAACCCATTCACACTTCATCCATTAACCCAAACCTTAACCTATTCACACTTCCTCCATTAACCCAAACCCTAACCCATTCACACATCCTCCATTAACCCAAATCATAACCCATTCACACTTCCTCCATTTACCCAAACCCTAACCCATTCACACTTCATCCATTAACCCAAACCTTAACCCATTCACACTTTCTCCATTAACCCAAACCCTAACCCATTCACACTTTCTCTGTTAACCCAAACCCTAACCCATTCACACTTCCCCCATTAACCCTAACCCATTCACACTTTCTCCATTAACCCAAACCTTAAACCATTCACACTTCCTCCATTAACCCAAACCCTAACCCATTCACACTTTCTCCATTAACCCTAACCCTAACCCAGGCCAGCTGACAGTTTAGCCCATGCCTGGGACAAGGGGACAGCAGAGCCAGCACCCCCCCCCCCCATCTTCGCCACACCTCGCCCTACCCCAACTCATACATGCACCCTATTCCCCAGATAAAGACACAAGATACATTCTCTTACATTATTACATTAACTGTAACATTACAGTTACTGTTACATAAACATATTTACATATATCCTGGGGTGCACATAACTTTTTTGGTGTGGTTCTCAGGGGAGCACCTGGAGATGCTCCCTGGTGCTCACTCTTTACACAGCGCCCATCCTACAAGGTGTCATCATCACAGCCGTCCTTTCTTGCAAAACACTCAATACGCATGCATTTTCGATACAAATCAGCCCATAAAAGAGGAAGCTGAGCTAAATAATTAATTAATTAATTAATTAAAATATTTCTTGATATATATGTACTTCGACTTGGAAAACAGTAAATCTTTCTTATGTCCAATTTCATCAAGCAAGAGGAGGATTTCTTCCTTTGTGAATGCTAACTTTCGTGTACTTTTCCCCTCCATGACCGATTGTCAGACACCGCGTTTCCACATGCAAATTTATTGGAGCAATCAGGCTCCAATAAACAAAAACAATTAAATGAGCAGACAAAGGTGAAATGAGTTTTATGTCATTATTTAGCCCTTTCTTAATCATTTCTATTCTTGTAATCATTCGTTGTAATATTTCTGTAGGCTAAGTTAATTTAAAGAGAGACACTAAATCAATTTAGTTATAGTAATGATGATGACAATGTGTTTTTAAAATATTGTATTTCGCTGTTGATTGGTTAAAACGAGGGAAGTTTAATCTCGCAGCATCGATTTATCAACTATGAATGCTTTAGCGAGGACGCGCTTGGCTAAGAAACTCTTTGCAAAATTCCTCTTAAGGCCCTGTCTAACGATTGTGTTTGGGAAACCCATGTAACGAGAATGTTACGAACATGAGAGAATGTTCGTTGCTCAAGAATCTCTATGGCTACGTTTACGTGCACACTAATAAAACGATTATTGTCGGATTACTGGAGTTATCGGATTATTCAAGTGGTCCTGTAAACGGCAAAGTTCGATAATCATTATCAGATAAAGGCTGTTGTCGGTTTATGAGAAATCCGGTAAACACACCTAGCTTTTTGCCCAATAATCCGTTTATTCTGTGCATGTAAACAGCAAAAGCTGATTTCTTTCATTTTTTAAAATCTGCGCTTGTGCGACCTGTGGAGGGCAGGAATTAGTCCAGGCTAGTTCTCAATCATTTTCCTTTATTAACACATTTTCCAGTAATAGGAATAATCCATTGGCAATTGAGGACACTGCTTCTCTCCCCATGCGATCTAACAGCAACAAAATATGGGCTAAATTCAGTACAGAAAAAATAACTTAGTTATAAGTAGGCCCATGCTTTACCAAAGACAAACAGCTCTGAAACTTCCGCGAAACCTTTTCCATGCATCTGGTGATTTAACTTGCGCTCCATGATCATTTAAATGGTTTAAATGAACTACATTGTAAAAGACCATTTGTAAGGTCTTTATACTATTTCTTAGCTTCCCACCCCCGAGGAAAGAAAAGCAAGAAAACACTTCATTTCTGCGTGATAATTTCTTAAATATGCGCTGATTGAATAATGACCGATCCGCATTCCAATGAAATATGGCCTTTCACTCTTGTGGGTTGATTAAAAAGTGGGACTCGGCAATTAAATATAATATTGTTTGCTGAATTAAAATTTTTCAACCTTCACTTTTGTTATCAACTAAGTATAAAATTGCAGACTACGGCGAGAGTACGCGATATGCCACTTAAGGCATTAAACTCCTTATGCGTGAGAGTTGACAGGTATGCAACTTTGAATAACGCTGATTTAAATGCACCAAATTACGCGTCCAAATGAATGATTGTCGACGTCATACCTACCCTGCAAAAAATGTGCTATAGGAATCCTATAGGACAATTCAATAGAATTCTATAGAACTTTAGTACCTCGAGTCCTATAGAAAACAAGTTCTATAGGAAATTTCTATAGGAAACAGTTCCATAGAAAATTTCTATAGAACAGCTCTTGTAGAACTTTTTTGTTTTTGGCATCTCCAATCCCACCCAAATCTGGAAGGCAACAAACAAAGCAACCATGTTATATTATCCTTACCGGCAAACCCTTCCCAACTTGCATCCTTCTAGCGCAACGGCCAATTGTGCGCCACTCTGTCCAGGGCTCGAACCCGGACCCTTCTGCTCCTCAACGTGGTTCTTTAACCGAGTGAGCTATCCAGCAACTGGAAAACTTTCCATTGTACTTGATCCTGATCAATTTGAATTGCTCTGCTGAATTGTTGTCGCGTATCTCAGGGTCTTAGGGAATTCAAAAGGAACTGAGAGTCTTTGCTGAAAAGGAACGCCATGTTAGTAATCCTGTTAGGTGACCATGATACATGTATAAAGATGGTGGGAATAAGTCTTATCAGACCTCAAATTGTATTCAAATTAATTCTAAATCTGCATATAATCTGCAATCACGTGCATGTAAATGGAAAGGAAAAATTTGATTGAATTTTTAAAATTAAGGGAAAAGTTCAAAAGCTCAAACTTTCAACATAATTCTGTCTTCGTAAGCAAAAGATGAACATGAGTTTTCCATTATAGCATAATAAAGTTGTAATGCCTTAAATTTATATTTGCTACCGCTATAATTGCTGCCGAGGAAATGGAAAGAGGTCTTCATATACTGTAACTGAAATACTGCTAAGTTGTGTGATCAGTCAGTCAATCAATGGTCTGATCAGAGAATCAATGAGTTGGTATGTGCCTGGTACCCCATGTGCTTATAAGCGCACCTTATAGGGGACCTAATATGTTATTTTTCCAAGTTTATATTTTGGTCTTTGACTCCCCTAGAGTACTCCTGATCGCGCAAAGTAAAAAAAGGGTACTTATTTCGCTCATACTGCCATCCTCAAAAAACCCCATTTGTAGTCCATTGTAGTCTCTGCCTGAAACGCCTCATTGGGGTGGCTCTTCCGCTATGGCCCTGTAAAACCCACAAAACAATACCAACGACGGAAATTGCAGGGGGTGAAGGCTCCACGTGTTCCTTGGGCTGGTATTAGCACGCGCGTCCCCCTGGCTGGTGCGAATCACAATAAAATGGATATATTTTCTCCGTTCGAACAACGGGGCACAAAGGCACAACGGTTACAATTAATCTGACTCCGTAATAAATTTAGAATACCAAATTTAGTTATACTCTCGTTAAATATCTGACTCCATGGTAAATTTAGAATACCAAATTAGGATATACTCGTAAAATATCTGACTCCAAATTAGAATTAGAATTTATAGTTTAGGGACAACACGAGTGAATCTCGAGTCGAACCGATTATACCTCGAACTCTTAAAAGACAACCGCCGTCACTCCATTGATACTCCCGGGTATTAGCACCATGGCCGGATCTTAGGTTCGTCGGTTAGATTAGAGGTTGGAAGTCAGCCATCACTGCAACAGCATCTTTTGGCGTGAATACAGCGAACCCAGATCTATGCACGCCCATGGGTTCCTTCAGGGAATTTTAACAAATAACCGACTTTCCGTCCATGGGTTTCCTTAAGGCTAAAATCCCAGAACCGGCAATACATAAACCCTTTATGTAAGTAGATCATGATTGTCTCTCCAACTTAATAAAACTAATTCCCATAACCGGGCCACTGGCCAGTCGTTCCTCGGTTGGGATTAACCCCCTGATTATCCGCCGCGACGGGGCTAGAAAGAATGTACAAGTGTTAAGAGTCACAGAGACCACGCAAGTTGAAAGAAATAACAAGAATTTATTCACCAGGTAGGCAAGAACTTAAATCGACAGACCAAATATCAGTTACCACGAATTTAGACTAATATAAAAGTCATACCTGGCGACAGCTACACACACAGAGTTGGGTGAGTGCGAGATCAGAGAGATGATCCACCATAGCTATAGAGTCTACTCACGCACTTACGTACGCGGGGAGAGATCGGATACGATCTTCCCCGAATGGATTGTTTCTCTTTGCTTTAAGCCAAATCATGTCTTTGATCCAGGCGGCATGGCCATAAACACCTGGAACGGGGGTCGAATCTGGTTTTTGGGTTTCCACCATTTGGAGGATGTAATAAAACACTTAAGCACGGAGAGGAGAACAGGATGATTACCAGAGAGGATTCTGACCAAATTCTCAGGAGTTTCCAAAGGGGAATGAACCATAATTTCAATGGGAATGAAACACATTCCATTCAACTCCTTGGATTCCCCTGAGAATAACAAGACCAAACATGATGTGAATATGCACTAATATGATGTAGTTGTCATGAAAAAGTCTGAAGATGAATTTTTATATGGGTAAATTCGGTTCTAAGTATATAAGTGATTTCTTAGCAGCATATTATGAAATTCCCAGAGGTTTGGATTATTTGAAACAGATTAATATAACTGGACTTAAACTTAAGACTGAGGACAGTAATATGACTCCCACAGAGGCATTGTGTCAGCCAGAGCTTTGCAACTACCCCCCCCCTCGTACAGAGTAACAGTAAGACCATCGACACCTTCCACATGCAGGCTGAGCAAGCATCCTGGGGGGAAGTCCACAAAAGTTTTATTGCTATCTGGCATGGCTCTGGACCGAGCTTATCAGCCATTTGTCCCTTACAGTCTCTGGGCTCCCCCACGCATCAGCGTTTACAGATCCTACAGAGGTGCCGCTCAGACCCCAGCCCAAAGGCACAGATGAATTTTACTGGTTTAGGAATGGAACAACCTTCTGTAAAATGAAAAATGCAATGAACTCTTACCAGCCATTCTACAGCCCCCACTCCCCGTGTGCCCACTTTCTTCTGACTGGCCAGCTCTGTGGAGGGCGGATCTAGGCGGGACGAGGCAGCAGAACGCAGTTTTCCTGGTCCGGCTCCAAACTGGCGCGTCTCCCGAAGGAATCGACGGGCATATTCTGCAATCTGATGCAGTACATGGGTATAGATCTAATGAAATTAACTTATTCTAATAAACGCAAAGGCGAAAGTGGAGGACGCAGTGCGAAAGTCTGGCAGCTCAAGCACGAATTTGCTATCGGCAACAGTGGTGAGTACAGCGGTTTTTCTACTCTGTAGCTAGGATGCAGGGAAAGCTGGAATCCACCCCATTTAGACACATTTGTAGAAGGGGTCGACATGCCTAAGTGTAGACCGGAGACCGTAGAAATCCGGTCGGTCTGAGTTTAGAGGGAAACATGGACAGTGAGGAGCAGCTAAAAGTGGGCCAACAGCTTATGGACTGCTTCGGTGTGTATTAGGACCTGCTGGTTCGTGTTCATAGCTGTGGTGTGTTGTTAGCATGGAGAAACGAACAGCTTCCGCGCTGGTATATGACGGAGGGGCGAAAGCTCCAGGCTAAACAGCCTTTTCAGAAATTGCCCGTGGTAATGTTTTACTTATTGCTTCGGAATGACCAGCTTTTCCTCGCAGAAAATGAGCGCATTATGGATAGTGTGCGAGTGCTAGTTAGAGCTCCGGTTATGTCATGAACATAATACAGGTTTTACAGACCGTAAGTTCTGTCTGCGTGAACCGTTGCTTATGTGGAGCTAGCGAATCGATCGCTTTTACAGGAAAGAATTTAATATTCAATCGATGGCAATGCAGTGAAATCGTTTGTTATACCGGACACATTATAGCCTGCGCGCTTCCCTATTGCTTTCACCGGTAGCATCAGAGAGCTTGCCCAGACATTGGAGATGTATCAGGCTGACCCCGGTCATGGATAAATAAAGCGATCGTTTCATAAGCACCCAAAACGCTTTTAAGCTCTGCAAAACCTACGTCTGATCTAACTGCAGCCCAACTCGGCAGACACATACAGCACCTCTCCGGTTAGCTTCAACTGTAGTGGCTACAATCAGGCAACATTATGATGAAACTGTCACATTGATGCTTACCGAAGTAACACAAGCATACCGATCATAATTGCTGCATATAAGTTAACCAGGAGCATTTTTAATTAACAGAGCACGCAAACTAACATGCAGTAGTTGATAAGCGGTCATGACTTTGAATGTAATCTGTCGCGCGAAAAATTCGCTTCGCGTCCGGAGTGAAAGCTGTTTAACACGCCCATAACGCCTGTATTCGCGTCTTTGCATTGACTTTGAATGTAGCTAATCTGTCGTGCGAAAAATTCGTTTCGCGTCCGGTGTGAAAGCGGCTTGACGTGCCCATAACGCGTGTATTTGCATTTTTGCATTGACTTTGAATGTAATCAATCGCGCGAAAAATTAGTTTCGCGTTCGGTGTGAAAGCGGCTTGACGTGCCCATAACACGCGTATTTGCATTTTTGCATTGACTTTGAATGTAATCAGTCGCGCGAAAAATTGGTTTCGCGTCCGGTGTGAAAGCTGCTTAACGCGCCCATAACGCGTGTATTTGTGTCTTTGCATTGACTTTGAATGTAGGCTAATCTGTCCTGCGAAAAATTCATTTCATGTCCGATGTGAAAGCAGCTTTATGGATAGTACGCGACAGCTAGAGAGAGCTCGGTTATGTTATGAACATAATACAGGTTTTGCAGACCGTAAGTTCCATTAGCGCGGACAAGTTGCTTATGTAGAGCTAGCGAATCGATCACTTCTACAGGAAAGAATTACCTATTTAATCGCCGCCTTTTTTGGCTTTTTATTAGCCACAACAATTTCTAAAGGGGGATGAAATTATGTCAAGGTAGTGCAGAGAAATCATTTGTAAACCGGTAGAGCTTCTGTGTTTCGCATTGCTTTCATGGTAGCACCAGAGAGCTTGCTCAGACATTTGTGAAGTATTCGGCTGATCCCGGTCATGGATAAGTGAAGCGATCACTAACTGTAGTGGCTACAATGATGAAACTGCCACATTGATGCTTACCGAAGTAACACAAGCATACCGATCAGAATTACTGCATATAAGTTAACCAGGAGCATTTTTAATTAGCACGGCACGCAAACTAACATGCAGTAGCTGGTAACCGAGCGGTCATAACCACAGAGTCAAACCCTTGCAATACAGGTTTTACAGACAGCAAGTTCTGTTACTGTGAACAGTTGTACCAAGCATCCAAATTACAAACAAGTATTAAAAGTTAGCTTCAAATGAGGTTTATGTTCACACACCTTCTGTAGAATTTCCCCAGATATCACTCTTGCATATTTAGGCCACAAACATTAGCAACAGTAACTTGGCTACGTTAGCCGCTGTGCTACAGCCACAATCAACTGGCTATCACGTCAGGTTGGCTTATGCAGTAAAAGCAACTTACAGCTTCTGTGTCTGTGAGTCACGGACAGTCACGACCGATACAGGCTTTATCTTCAGATATTTTACAAACCCTGCGTTTGAGGACAGTTATTAGTGCTAACTATCGCTTGCGGTCCTGCTAGCCACCCGTAACATGTTAGCTTCACTTACATTATTTGCTGTTATATCACTTACAGCTTGTGGCTCCGAGCGCTTGATCAATGCAACTGCTTCAGGTTTGAGAAGCAGCTGAAACGCTTATCCTGTGTCGAATTATCCTTTATTGACAAAGCTGTCTCTGGTGAAATGCTGAGCACAAACAGCTAACATTCCCTTTGGCCGTGACTGTTTGCTGCCAGTAAACAAAAAAAGCTACCCACTGATTTCTGGTGGCATCGTCTTTTGGAAGAAAAATAGTTGTTTTTCTTCGCGTCCAAAAGTAAATGGACAAGCAGCTTTGGGAGAGATACTGACAAAACTGCACCTCAAATGATCTGCGGTTCTTCTTCTTTATTTCTAAAAGTGTAGACACTACTAAGGCATAGTATGATCTGCCGTTGTTGGTGCCTGCTAGAATAGTTTCCGGTGTGGGCAGGTCCAGCGCAGTGGTTGGCTCTGGCTAGGTCTGTACTAATTGCACGGCACAACCTGACGTCAGGTTTTGCCCAGATCTCATGAAGATCTCGGGAGGAGCTGTTCAGAGAGGAAATCACGCAGACGAAATCACATTCTTGGATTACGGCAAAACCCCTGCATCTTATGTTTAGAAACTTTTCAGAGGTTGAGCATGGACATCCAACATTATAACATTACTAATATGTATTAAAAGAAGGATCAGCATAATAGGTCCCCTTTAAAGTTAGAAGGGACTAGATTTCCTCGCTACTTCAGTACAGTGGATATCACTGCATATTGCACATTTTCATACCATTAATCCAGTCTCTCACTTCTAGAACCCGGGTACACATAAGGTAAATTGACCCTTCGACAGATCATTGCAAGGAGTCATAAGATTTATTTTTATTTTTATTTAACCCTTATTTAAGATGTCTTTCCCATTAAGCTTTTGTTCTATTAGAAGGTCCTAAAGACCATCAAAGTCCTATAGAACAGGTTTTTCAACTAGGGTGTTCTATAGGAAGGTCTTATAGAACAGCAATAATCTTATAGAACGTCCTTTTCCATAGAGGTGCTCTATAGGTTTCTAGCAAATTCCTATAGAACACACGGAAAATCCTATAGAACATGCTGTTCTACTAAAATGTTCTATAGAGTTCCATTGATGTTCTATAGAGTTCTATAGAATTCTATAGAAGTCCTATAGAACATTTTTTGGAGGGTAAAGGGGGAGAATTAGCAGCACCTAATAGTGTGCGGTGCTCTCGGAGCGAATCTATTGTTAATTATGACAATGATTGAGAACTATCCAGGACTAATAAAGGGATGTTCTATAGCCCCCAAATTTTCAGTTCTGGTACTGCCACTGCTTCAAGAGAAATCCGACTACTTTGAATGAATCATGTAAACCAGGTTTTTCCAGATATCAGTTTGTCAAAGTGCATGTAAACGCCTCAAATCAGATTATTGCCATTATCGGATTATTCCCGGTTATCGGATAATGCTGTGCATGTAAACGTACTCATTGACACACTCATTAATCCTGAGATCCAACATTTTTGGGAAACCCACTGCAGTGCTTTAAACAAGCATGGTTGCCAGTCAAAAACAGCCTTTGGTTGCTCTAAAGTCAAGGCAAACAGCTTTTGGTGTACGGACGCAATCCAAGGGAACAGTGGATTGTTCATGAACGAGAATAGTTTTTTTACAGCACTGAAAATTAGATCTACTGTAATTCGTAAATGTTAGATATAACATTACGGATTTATAATAGAAATTTTCCGATAAGACATCGGAGTTTAAGGTAGGATTACGAAGCTTCTGAAAGGGAAGTGCATGCATCGGTGCTTTCGTTGAAATGGGTACTTCGCTGGGGATGGGCAGTACTTGCATCCAGCATACAGTGCCCCCTGGAGGTGAATTTTTCCAACTTTTAATGTTTAAAATCATCTACACTGAAAATACTACCATTGAGATTTTACTAATGCTGTAATGTACCCCAAAGGGACTATGTATCCAGAGAATTTCAGATCTCGATCTTGCTGGGTAAACAAAATAATGCCACCTAAACATAGGCACAATCTGCCATGAAATGGTCCATTTTGGGTTTTCCTCCAACTTTGGCTCCGTCTAGCTTGAAAGTCTAGATACTACCAAAGAAATGCTTGGTATTCCTGAAAATAGAGTTCCAAAAGCACAGCAAACAGCATTTACCCTCACAGTACAAATCTGGGTTACAGAGAAAACATGCCGCAAACATGCACCAAAAATGAATTTCAACCATCTTTCAGGCCGTTTGTTGCACAAACACAGCAAGATACCAAGGTACTATTCACTGAAAATGATAGTCTTGTTGTGTGTAAACACATAATAAAGCATTCTAGTTTGGTATATGTCTGGGGTATTATTTTATTCCCATTCCCATTTTCAATTTTTATTGTTATTTCTCAAATAATTCTGGCTTGATAACGTAGTAACCCAGCTTGGCGCTGATGTGGTGCTAAAGTCTAACCGGACTTGAAGTGTCACAGGTCATGATAAAAGTATAACATAAGTGGTACTGTGTACCCTTAAGTCATGATAGTTGATGTAAAATGTGGTGTCAACAGCAAAACTGAGCCACTTAAGTGGATTCCAGATGGCGCTATCAGCAGGCACAGTGAAATATGGACCTAAAAATTTGGCTTTTTCTGTGAGACACTCATATCTACCTATGTGCCAAGTTTCATTCAATTCCAGGGGGGTCAACTGCGCACCGAATGTCAATCTCTCGTGGAATGGCTCTTAATATACAGTGTGCTTTGATGTCTTATATGACGTTGTCGATCCCAAAAGGTATTTTCAAAGCATTATCTAGTTAGCTTCTGCGATTGTGGTCGCATGAAATAGCACATGAACATAATGGAGGTTTCTGGATTTGGGCCAGGTTACGGTCCGGTAGCCTCCGGAACCGAGTCGGTCAAAAAAAGATTCTGATCGATAAAATTTCACTAAATTTAAATTGAGATATTAAAGATTGCGTCTATTTAGTTTTTAATGGTGTGTGATCAGTATTTGGTGTAAATTATAGGCCTACACCTTGAAAACGAGCATATGCTTCCAACCGTTCATCGAAACGCATAATGTGCGCAGATCTTAAAAATTCAAAGATGAGGATATAAAGGCAGTTTCCGGCTACTCTATACTCAAGTAGTTCTGGGGAATACCCCAACAAAAGCCGAAGAAAAGCAAGTTTTCTGAGACAAGTCGAAGATCAGGCAGCTCTGCACGGAAACAGCATTCGGGCAAAAAATAACCGATTGTGACCATGCCGATTTTCCCCTACTTTGATGGATTTGATGTCTTGCTGATTTGGGTGAAAGCTGAATGAACTCTAAAAGCTAATGATTTATGAACACACTTCAGCTAGGCCGAAATCGGGCCATCAGTGGCTGCGCACCTTGCAGTTGATAATCCTTCATGGTCACTTTGTAGTCATATTATCCACTTGACATCTTTTTAAAGATTTGGTTGCAAAATTCCTTGCACCTGTCTTTTCATTTTCTTATTTTCTTTTCTCCTGTCTTCTCCATGCTCCTGACTTTTGGTGGCTGGCCATTTTGGCCATTCAAACTCACAAGAGGAGGGCAGGGGTTAGCAAATCGAACTTTTGAATTTATACGGTGTAATAGGCCAAACCAGTTTTGTTTAGGGGGAAAGTAAAAATGTTTTCAACCACTTTGTCAAGGAAGATTTGGGAAATTAAAAAAGCACAGTCATTCGATGAGACACAAATACTATGTATATATTTTTTGACAAAGTGTTTTAGCAGATGTTTTAGCAATAAGAGGGCCCAGTCCTGGGCTGCCCCTGACCCAACGCCCTGGACAACTGACCCGGTTGTGTCCTAACCCATTCACGTTTTCTGCATTAATCCAAACCCTAACCTATTTATACTTCCTGCATTAACTCCAGTTGGGAGGATAAGGCGAAAGGAACAGAGAGAGGTGAAAGATTAACGACTGTAAATTGAAGCAGCATAACTCCAGACTCCTCCTCTGCTGTGCTGCACTGGACAATATTATCTCTCCCCTCCTCTGCTTCGCCTCTCTGAGCTCTTCATATGGAAATGAATAAATCTGGTTTTTCTCATTGGAAAGAGTTCAGCTTGGGCTAACATTTCTCTCATGCTCAAATTTACTCCTCTTCCTCCCCTCTCTCCTGACCCTCCCCTCCCCTATCTCTGGCTCCTCCCCTTCCTCCTGCCCCTCCCCTACCCTGCCCCTCCTCTCTCCTGCCCTGTCCATCACCTCCCTTCATCTCTCAGCCAAGTCCAACCTCTCTTCCATCAGCCCATAACCAGTCCCTCTCTTCACATCCCCCAAACTTTAACACTAATGACCTAAAGCGCTTTACATCTCTCTGCTCTGCTCTGCTCTAAAATCAGTCCCTCTGCCTTAAATCATCTGAAATGTCCGCCACGGCTCGGAGCTCCAGCTCGCCTCTTGAGATCCTCTTTGGAGGCACTAACTATGCTGCTTTATAAAGTGTTCTCTAACACGTGAAGTCCACTGAGATTGTTCTCCCTCTCTCTCAGGCAGAGCGTGAAGGGTGATAGTGACTCTGTGCCATTAACCTTTGGTCTCCTTCACGGCTCTTGCTTTGAGCAGCATACTGTCCCCTCTGTTTACGCAGTGATGATGTTGTTTTTTCCTCCAGTCTCACTGTGATGGCCTGATCTTTCCCTCGTCTGTCACACAGTGATGGTCTCATCTCCCCTCCAATCTCACTGTTGAGGACTAGGCCGTTTCTCAAAGCCGAGGGTACTACCTATGGAGGCTGCATTTTTAAGCCGCTATACCATTGCCTGTTCCTTTGTGAAGGTACCTTTGATAACAGTCAAGAAGTGTGGCCTTCATCTCTGATATCAGACAAAATTGTCAACTTGTTTATACTGCAGTTTCATGTTGAGAATATTGTCTGATATCAGGCGAGATGAAGGCTGCATTTCTCAGCTGTTTTCAAAGGCACCTTCACAATGGAACAATGACGTAGCAGCCTATGTTTTGAAAAACAGCCTTTCTCTCCTCCTAGCCTGTCCCACAGTGATGGCCTCGTTTTGCCCGCTACTGTCTCATAATGATGACCTCATCTTTCCCTCCAGTGTCTCACTAGCTGTGTTCGAAATCGTCCACTCATTCACTCACTCCCTATTCCCTACATCGTGTATATGATATAGTGTACTACATAGGGAATGACCAAAGGAGATTTCGGACACTACGCCGGAATTTTCTGAACATGGTTGTGTCAGCAGACGCGCTGGATACTCCTGTGATGTAAGCGCATGCGCCGAGCATCATTTAAACAAACCGGACACTAACAGGAACATTTGAGGATGTTTCTGCAGGGCGGAGCCATCTCGCTCTTCTCCTTCTTCTTCTCTGGAAAAACAGTGCATTGTGGTATATGAGAGTACAATGTAGTGTACATTGCTTGCTCACTCAATTTCGCTGTGCATTGTGGGTATTTTATAGTCCACTATATAGTGGATGAAATTAACCACGAAGAATTCGAACAACACTACAAAATGGCGAACACACTATATAGTGCACTATATCCGTGATAGGGGGTGATTTCGAACACTGCTACTATGATGCCTCATCTTTCCCTCTACTGTCAGGTTGTGATGACCTCAACTATCCCTCTAGTGTCTCACAGTGATGACTTCATCTCTTCCTCTGCTGTCTCACAGTGACGGCTTCATCTCTCCCTCTGCTATCTCACAGTGATGACCTCATCTCTCCCTCTGCTGTCTCACAGTGACAGCTTCATCTCTCCCTCTGCTGTCTCACAGTGATGACCTCATCTCTCCCTCTGCTGTCTCACAGTGATGACCTCATATCTCCTCCTGCTGTCACAGTGATGACATCATCTCTTCCTCTGCTGTCTCACAGTGATGGCTTTATCTCTCCCTCTGCTGTCTCACAGTGATGACCTCATCTCTCCCTCTGCTGTCTCACAGTGATGACCTCATCTCTCCCTCTGCTGTCACAGTGATGAGCTCATCTCTCCCTCTGCTGTCTCACAGTGATGACCTCATATCTCCTCCTGCTGTCACAGTGATGACATCATCTCTCCCTCTGCTGTCTCACAGTGATGACCGCATCTCTCCCTCTGCTGTCATAGTGATGACCTCATCTCTCCCTCTGCTGTCTTACAGTGATGACATCATCTCTTCCTCTGCTGTCTCAGTGATGACCTCATCTCTCCCTCTGCTGTCACAGTGATGACCTCATCTCTCCCTCTGCTGTCTCACAGTGCTGACATCAACTCTCCCTCTGCTGTCTCACAGTGATGACCTCATCTCTCCCTCTGCTGTCTCAGTGATGACCTCATCTCTCCCTCTGCTGTCTCACAGTGATAACTTCTCTGTCTCTTTTATCCCACAGTGATGATCTCACTACCACTTCACCACCGAGTGTTACTGCATATGAAGTCTCCCTCATCACCATCTCTTCACCATCAAGTATCAGATCATCGTAAGAAGTCAGCAAATCACTTCAGACTCTGTGTTGGAGGATTGTATAATCTGCTCCCATTCAGTGCTCTTTGGATTGAGAATAATTTCAACATGGCGGGCCCTCCGAGTGATTGTGCAAATGTGGGGGGAGTGGATAGACTGAGATTCTAGTGCGTGATTTGGGATTGTACCAATATGTTCTTATTTCCTATTCTTTCTCTTTCCCCCTCATTCTCTCTCTCCCTCTCTCTGTCTCATATTGAGTGATTGTCACTCATTCTCTTCACTAAGTTGAACACTGTATCGGGCAACTTGAAAATGGAAACTTGGTTCCCCCGAGAAAAAAGAGAGACACAGCTTGAAAAAGGAATGGAAAAGATGAGGTAGATGAACTGAGGACAGGGAGAAGGGAAACGGGGTAGAAAACCTCCTCTCCACTGCTCAGGGTCCCTGAAGAGAAAACAAAATGGGGTTTATATTTTTAGACCTTTTTACTGCTGCTTTTCGTCGGCTGATACGTGAGTTTGTGGCGGAGGGGGGGAGGGGGAGTACAGGGTTGGTTGACGTCAATTGGCATTGGGATTTGCGTTTGTTTCAGAATACTTCCACAACATTTGAAGAGCTTTTCCCTCCCAGCACATTCAGAGCTGGGCTGGACTGGGTGTGTGCGAGACTCCAGCACAATATGTTTCTGGTGAGCTCAGGGTGTGGCCATCACTGGAAGAGCAGCGCTATGGTAGATCAGGGTGTGACCATACCTGGAAGAGCAGTGTTGTTCCGAAATAGTTGGGACTAAGTGTAAATTTTGAATAAAATCAAAATGCAATGACTTTCAGATCACATGAGCCAATAGAGAACATAGATAACATTTCAAATGTTGAAACTGAGACATTTTAAATTTTTTTCCACAAAATGAGCTTATTTCAAATTTTCTGGCTGTAACAGGTCTCAAAAAAGTTGGGACACAGGCAAAAAAGGGCTGAAAAAGAAATTAATATATAAGAGAATCAGCTGAAAGAACATTTAGCAAGTAATTAAGTTAACTGGCATCAGGTGTGTAACATGATTGGCTATAAAAGGGATGTCTTAGAGACGCTGAGTCTCTCCGAAGTAAAGATGGCCAGAAGCTCTCCAACCTGTGAAGGCTTGCATAAAAAAATTGTGGAATACTTAAAAAACAATGTTCCTCAACTTCAAATTGCAAAGGCTTTGAAGATCTCATTATCGACACAGCATAACATCATCAAAAGATTCAGAGAAACAGGGAAAATCTCTGTGTGTGAGGGACAAGGCCGAAGACCATTAGTGGATGCCCGTGATCTTCGGGCCCTCAGACGCCACTGCATCACTCACTGGCATGATTCTGTCATTGACATTACTAAATGGGCCCAGGAATACTTCAAGAAACCGCTGACTGTAAACACAGTCCACCATGCCATCCACAGATGCCACCTAAAACTTTATCATGCAAAAAGGAAGCCATTGTTGAGCAGGATCCAGAAGCGCCGCCGTGTTCTGTGGGCCAAGGCTCATTTAAAATGGACTGTGGCAAAGTGTCCTGTGGTCAGACGAGTCCAAATTTGACAATCTTGTTGGAAATCATGGGCGTCGTGTCCTCCGGGCTAAAGAGGAGAAAGACCACCCCTCCTATTATCAGCGTTCAGTTCAAAAGCCAGCATCTCTGATGGTATGGGGATGCATTAGTGCATATGATGTGGGACACTTGCATGTTTTAAGAAGAACCATGAATGGTGAAAGGTGTATAAAGGTTTTAGAGCAACATATGCTCCCCACCAGACGACATCTATTCCAGGGAAGGCATTTGTATTTCAGCAGGACAATGCAAAACCACATACTGCAGCTATTACAGCAGCATGGCTTCGTAGTAGAAGAGTCCGTGTGCTGAACTGGTCTGCCTGCAGTCCTGATCTTTCACCGATTGAGAACATTTGGCGCATAATTAAACGAAAAGTCCGTCAAAGGAGACCCAAAACTCTCCAGCAGCTGGAAACCTGTATTAAACAAGAGTGGGATCAAATTCCAATGGCTAAACTCAAGAGATTTGTCTCCTCAATGCCCAGACGCCTCCACTCTGTGTTAAAAAGAAGAGGAGATGCTGCACCATGGTAAATAGGCCCCTGTCCCAACTTTTTTGAGACCTGTAGCAGCCATCAAATTTGAAACGAGCTCATATTGTGGATTAAATTGTAAAATTTCTCAATTTCAACATTTGTTATGTTATCTCTGTTCTATTGTGAATAAAATACTGGCTGGTGTGATTTGAAAGTCATTTAGTTTTGATTTTATTCACAGTTTCCACTTCGTCCCAACTATTTCAGAATTGGGGTCGTAGATTAAGGTGTGGTCATCACTGGAAGAGCAGTGCTATTTTAGATCAAGGTGTGGCCATCACTGGAAGAGCTGTGCTATTGTAGATCAAGGTGTGGCCATCACTGGAAAGGCAGTGCTATTGTAGATCAGGCTTTGGCCATCACTGGAAGGGCAGTGCTATTGGAATTCAGGGTGTGACCATCACAGTAAGAGCAGTGCTGTTGTCAACTCTGCAGAGGACATTGGCCAGTAGGAATGATGTATGCCATGTAGGCGGGGCAGCTACAGGGGACTGCAAGGTCAAATCCATAATGGGGCGCAGCTCTTACCCTGTAGTTCCTGTAATGAGCAGCTTTTATGCAGGAGATACAGTGTTAGAGGTTTAGAAGTGCTGCAGCCGACGCACACAAGCACTGGCATGCAATCTCTGTTGCACACACATGCACGTACACACATCTTCACACTCATGCAGATGAATAACAGAATACAGAGCGCAGAATTAGGCACGCTGACACACACATGTACACAAACACACACACACACACATACACGCACACAGAACAGAATACAGAACACTTGACAGAGCACAGAATTCATCACTTCAGGCTGTGGTCTGAATCATCAGCCTTACTGCACGCGCACACTCACATACACTCACGCATTCTCTCTCTCCATCACACACATACACTCGCATACGCCTACACGCACTCTTTCTCCATCTCACACACAAATACCCGCAAAGACACTACATATTCTCTCTCCCCATCAAACACACACTTATATACACATGCACACTCATGCACCCAAGCACTCTCTCTCCATCTCACACACACACACACGCACATGCAGACTAACGCAATTTCTCTCCAACACACGCACAAACAATCACATTCTCTTTGTCTCCATCACAAATACACGCTCACTCACACTCACACACTCTCCGTCACATACACATGCACACACAGGCAAATACCTACTCTCACCCACACCCACACACTCTCAGACTAATATACAAGCTGTGGTCTTTTGTTTGCCTGACTTGCTTTAATCACACTGATATGATGGTGCTGCTGGTGTCGGTTTCCATGGAAACAGGCATTTGTGACCCCTCCTCTCTCTCCTGCAGGTTTGGGGACTCTCGGGGATACGTGCTGTACCCGCAAATCGGCGACCGGTTGGACCTGATCTGCCCCGCCCCCGGCGCGGCAGGACCCCCCTCTCCCCACGCCCCCCCGGAGTACGAGTTCTACCGCCTCTACCTGGTGCGTCGCCGCGAGGAAGCAGAGCGCTGTGAGGTCATCGACCAGCCGCCCAATCCGCTGCTGACCTGCGACCGGCCGCACAGCAGCACGCGCTTCACCATCAAGTTCCAGGAGCTCAGCCCGAGTCTACGGGGCCACGAATTCCTCACACACACCGACTACTACATCATCGGTGTGTGTTTGTGTGTGTGTGTGTAAGAGCCCAAGTCTACACGGCCACAAGTTCCTCACGCACACCGACTACTACATCATCTGTGTGTGTGTGTGTGTGTGTGTGTGTGTGTGTGTGTGTGTGTGTGTGTGTGTGTGTGTGTGTGTGTGTGTGTGTGTGTAAAAGCCCAAGTCTACATGGCCACGAGTTCCACATACACACACACACACACACACACCAATTATGACATCATCAGTAGCTGTGTGTGTGTGTGTTTGTGTGTGTGTTCTTTTTATTTTGTTTATTTACATTCCAAAATAGTTGGGTCGAAGTGTAAATTGTGAATAAAATCAAAATGCAATGACTTTCAGATCACATGAGCCAATATGTTTTTTACAATAGAACATAGATAGCATTTCAAATGTTGAAACTGAGACATTTAACATTTTTATCCACAAAATGAGCTTATTTCAAATTTTCTGGCTGCAACAGGTCTCAAAAAGTTGGGACACAGGCTAAAAAGTGCTGAAAAAGCAATTAATAGACAAGCGAATCAGCTTAAAGAACATTTAGCAAGTAATTAAGTTAACTGGCATCAGGTGTGTAACATGATTGGCTATAAAAGGGATGTCTTAGAGAGGCTGAGTCATTCAGAAGTAAAGATGGCCAGAGGCTCTCCAACCCGTGAAGGCTTGTGTAAAAAAAAATTGTGGAATACTTAAAAAACAATGTTCCTCAACTTCAACTTGCAAAGGCTTTGAAGGTCTCATCATTGACAATGCATAACATCATCAAAAGATTCAGAGAAACTGGGAAAATCTCTGTGCATAAAGGACAAGGCCGAAGTCCTTTACTGGATGCCCGTGATCGTCAGGCCCTCAGACGCCACTGCATCACTCACCGGCATGATTCTGTCATTGACATTACTAAATGGGCCCAGGAATACTTCAAGAAACCACTGTCTATAAATGCAGTCTGCCGTGCCATCCACAGATGCCACTTAAAACTCTTCCACGCAAAAGGGAAGCCATTGTTGAGCATGATCCAGAAGTGCTGCCGTGTTCTGTGGGCCAAGGCTCATTTAAAGGGGACTGTACCAAGGTGGTGAAGTGTCCTGTGGTCTGACGAGTCCAAATTTGACATTCTTGTTGGAAGAATGGAAGGCCTATTCCAAGGAAGGCCTTGTGTATTTCAGCAGGACAATGCAAAACCACATACTGCAGCTATAACAACAGCATGACTTCATACTAGAAGAGTCCGTGTGCTGAACTGGTCTGAACTTTGGCGCATAATTAAATGAAAGGTTCTTCAAAGGAGAGCCAAAACTCTCCAGCAGCTGGAGGCCTGTATTAAACAAGAGTGGGATTGAATTCCAATGGCTAAATTCAAGAGACTTGTCTCCTCAATGCCCAGACGCCTCCACTCTGCGTTAAAAAGAAGAGAGGATGCTACACCATGGTAAACAGGCCCCAGTTCCAACTTTTTTGAGACCTGTAGCAGCCATCAAATTTGAAATGAGCTCATTTTGTGGATTAAATTGTAAAATTTTTCAGTTTCAACATTTCAACAATAGCTCGTTATTCGAGAACCATGATGTGACAGACTTCAAATCTTCATTGATAGCCTTACCTAAAGTTTTTGGATTTTTTGCTGCAAAGTAAATGCAAGTGTCATCCGCATATAGGGAATGTGTACAATTTTTTATGGATTTATTCAAATAATTTTAAGTAATGCTAAACATCAGGGGTCCTAATATACTTCCTTGGGCTACCCCACCGGTTACTCTTCAGCTGGTTGACATGGTGCCATTTACAAATGTACATTGTTCCCTCCCATGGAAGTAATCTTGAAACCAATTTATAGATCCTTGATCAAAGCCAAAAAAAAAAAAATTTTTTTAGTAGTATATCAAAAGAGATCAAATTTAACGCCTTTTCTAGGTCAAGTGTGACAACTCCCACAACATTTCCTTCATCTATTTCCGTATAATGTAATCAATAAGGGATAAGAGCGCTGTTTGCAAGGAGTTATTTGGAGGAAAGCCATGTTGATTTTGATTTAATAATTCATTTTTACCAAGATAATCATAAACCTGATTGAAAACAATTTTTTCTATCACTTTTGACAGGACAGGTAGGACCGATATTGGCCTATAATTACAAGGGTCTGATGAATCGCCACCTTTATGAATGGGTGTCACCCCAGCCTTTTTCCATGCCCTCGGGATTTTACCCCTCATTAATGAAAGATTTTTGATATGGGTCAGAGGTTCAACGAAACAATCTATTGAGTCTTTCACAATACTAGCCGGTATTTGGTCTAGGCCAGTGGCCTTATTTCTAGAAATTTCATTAACACATTTCAAAATGTCATTTGAGGAGATCTGTTTAAATGTGAAAATAGAATTAACTTGAGTCATATACTGTTCCATATTTTTGCCAAATCCCTTCGTTCCTTTTCTTTTAGCTGCTAAATCAACAAAATGATCATTAAGGCATGATGCAATATTCTTTGAACCAATAATTTCTTCATTGTTAACTATTATTTTTTGTATAGAACTATCATTTCCTTTTTTAGGCGTAAGACGTCTCAAAGATTTCCACACTTCATTGGAGTTGCCTTCATTATTCAAAATACTTTTGGACACACATGAACGTTTGGCTTTTCTAATCATTGCTTTGACAGAATTTCTTAATTTTTTATACATTTTCCAATCATCCTCTGTCTTTGATCTCTTAGCCTTCCTTTTCATCCGATCCCTTTCACGCATTTTATTGATTATCTGATTATTTATCCAAGGACTATCTTTTTGGCAAACTCTTTTTCTTCTTAATGGGGCGTGTTTATTTACAACCAATTCAAACTTAGTAAGCCATTTATCAAAGGCGCTAAGTGGATCAAAGTCAGACAAAGCGTCATCCCACTGCACTTGACTTAAATCTGTTTTAAATTGAGCCAAATTAAACCTTTTCATATTACAGCTATAGACGTATTTATGTTGTGCTTTAGGAGATTTAACTTTACCAAGGGAACACACTATCATGAGATGATCACTCAAGGTCAGTGGGATGACGTCACTAAAAGTTACCTTTTCATGATTGGAAGAGTAAAATATATCAATCAATGTTTCTGATGTTGATGTCACTCTGGTTGGTTTATCAATTAATTGTTTCAAATTGTATTCTTCAGTCAATTTTAGTTTGAATATTTGAAGATAGTTTTAACAAATCACAATTTAGATCACCAAAAATAAAAAAAATCTTTACTGGTTGATTCCAATAATTGTCGTAAGGTATCTAGCTTATCAAATACTGAACTATGAGAGTTAGGGGGTCTGTTCCAGTACACAATCAAAAATGGCTTTTGCTTTGGTAAACATATTTCTATACGCATAAGTTTCAAACCATCAACATAAAACTCATGTTTCACCTCAAAAGGTATACTATCTTTTACATAGGTAATGATTCCACCACAATCTCTGTTACGGTCCATTCTTTCACTTCTGTAGCCTGAGATAGAAATTTCTGACTCAGGAACAAACTCATCAAGTCTAGTTTCACACAAAGAGAAAATATGAATATTGTTAGTAATTAAGATATTGTTGTAGTTCATCAAAGTTTCTTAACAATGAACACACATTTAAATGAGCAATATTTATACCAGAAAGAGACTCAAGCTTATCAAAGCATTGGTCTATCATATTTATGTTCAACTGAGTTCTGTGATTGTTCATCAAAATCAAGTTCATCAACATATTGAAGTAGTTGGTCTCTAAAAATACATGGGTCACATATCCAGTCCAAGTCGGAATTAAACGTGTCCAAACATGCACGTGAACATTTCAGGTGAGCCCATTTCTTACATAGCACACATAGTAATGCATTATGATATTGTTTCACTTCTTTTCGACAATTCAGACATGGACATTCAGTATTGGTTTGAGACATTGGAAGGTAAAGCTATTAAGAACAAAAACTTATAAATGATAAAAGAATAATTTCGAGTTTTTAATGTCTTGGGCATTCCTGATCCGGATCGTCTTAGAGCCACGCGCCCGCAAAGCGAAGATGGTTCCATCCTGGGTCCAGCATGATTTTGACTTCTTGCTGTTGATAAGTTCCCAGAAGAGGCTGGCCCTCTTGGCAGTGAGGTCCTTTCTGCTGAAGATCTTTGGGCCATCTACGTCCTTGAGGCGCGTCCTTGCCTTGTAGGCATCACTGCGAACATTGTACCGGTTGAACTTGACTATGATGGGAATGGCTTTCCTCCTCGCTGCCCCAGACAATGATGATGTCGATGGTTCTGCAGGCTGGTCCACGCCCTGTTTACGGTTGGACTGCAAGACCCAGCTTTCTGTTCAAGGCATCCAGAATGAGTTCATCCCTCTTTTTGTCTGCAGCTTTGTGTGAGAGTGTGTATGGGAGCCTGAATCGATGCAGTCACAAATTCCACACACACATGTGCATGTGTGCGAGTGAGCTGTGTGTGTTGAAGAGTGTATAATATGTGTGCGTATGTGTGAGAAATCTCAAGCCAGGAGTTGCACACACACTCACACACACCAACTACTGCATTATCGGTGAGTGTGTGTGTGTATGTGGGCATGTGCACGACAGTGCATCATGATGTGTTTGAGTGTTTTTTGTTTGTGGGTGTGTGTGAGATTGTGTGTCTGTGTCTCTGTGTGATTGATTGATTGATTGATTGATTGAAAAGTGTCATGTCTTTGTTCCCCAGCCACCTCTGACGGGACGCGCCAGGACCTGGACAGCTTGAGAGGGGGGGTGTGTGTTACCCATGGGATGAAGGTCGTGCTGAAAGTCGGACAGAGTGAGTGTCATTATCACCATTACCATCATCACCACCATCATTATCGCCATGACCATCATCATTATCACCATTACCGTCATCACCGCCATCATTATCGCCATGACCGCAATGATTATCACCATGACCATCATCACCACTATCATTATCGCCATGACCATAATGATTATCACCATTACCATCATCATCGCCATGATCGTAATGATTATCACCATTACCATCATCATTATTACCATCATCGTCATCATCATCATTATCGCCATGACCATAATGATTATCACCATTACCATCATCATCATCACTATCAGCACCATCATGATTGCCCATTACCATAATGATTATCACCAGTACTATCATCATTATTACCATCACCATCATCAGCACCATCATCATCTGCAATAGCATCATCATTATCACCATCATCATCATCACCAACATCATTATCGCCATGGCCATAATGATTATCACCATTACCATCATCATTATTACCATCATCATCATCATTATCATCATCATCATCATCATCACTGTCATCATCATGACCATTACGATCATCATCACCATCAGCACCATCATGATTTCCATTAACATCACCACCACCATCATCATCTTCATCATCATCATCATCACCACCATCATAATCGCTGTGTCCATGATGATTATAACCATTATCTTCGTTATCACCATCATCATCATCACCTTCCATGATTATCACCATTACCATCATCATCATCATCATAATCATCACCATCATCACCTTCATCATCATCACCATCATCATTGTCTTCATCATCATCACCATCACCACCATCATTATCACCGTGACCATGGTGATTATAACCATTACCATCATCATTATCATCACCACCATCATCATCATCATCATCATCTCCATGACCATCATCATCACGACCGTCATCATCATCATCACCATCATCAACATCATCAGCATGACCATCATCCTCATAACCATTACCATCATCTTTACCATCATCATCATCATCATCATCACCATTACAATCATCATCACCATCATCATCTTCATCTTCATCATCTTTATCATAATCACCACCATGACCACGATCATCATTTTTATCACTGTCATCGTAACCATCATCATCGTCATTATTGCATTCACTGTGTCTTACTGGCAAGAACCTCCACTGAATCCATCAGTACTCATTGAATGAGACCGCGTTAAATCTCTTCTGAATCAATTAGATCTTATTGAATCGCTTTTTGTGAAATTCTTACTGAATTTACTAGCACTGAATCACACTGAGCAAAATTTGCTTTGAATTTGTCAGCACTCATTGAATAAAATCACTGAATTCATTAGTTCTCCATGAAACACACTGAAAAAAATCTCTTCTGAATCCATCAACTCTCACTGAATCACATTGAGCAAAATACCCACTGAATTCATCAGGATTCACTGAAAAAAGTTAAACAGAGGGTGCGTTCGAGCGCGTCTGCAAGTAAGCCGGCTAATTGTTGTCATAAAGGCCGTGTCTCCGTCCCCCCCAGCTCCCAGTTAAATCTACGCCCCTGCTATCGGCACTCTCTGAATCTCTCTTGGTATAACCCCCTGTAAATCTATCTGCACTCACTGAATCACACTGAATAAAATACCCGCTGAATCCATGAAAATCCATTGAATCACCGCGAGTGAAATACCCACTGAATCCATCAGCAATCACTAGATCACCCCAAATGAAGTTCCTACTGAATCTATTGGCTTGCATTGAATTGAATCTCCAGTGAATCCTGAAGTTTTTCTGAAAGTTTTCCTGTTGCTCTCCAGGTCCAGCAGGAAATGCCTCTCGCCCAGGCGGTGTGGGTGGGGCAGGGGGCGGGGCCAGAATGCTTGTCTTCTCCAACATGGTGCTGATTGGAGGAGGAGTCGCTGGCAGTGCCTTCATCTTGCTGGCAGTGGGAGTAGCTTGTGGGCTGTGTTACTGCCGCCGTCGCTCCAAGCATGAGGGGTCATCCTCCCTCCCCCCACCATCCACCGTCTCCTCCGTCCGAGCGAGAGACAGGGGAGAAGGAGGCAGAGTCGGAGACAGCAGCAGCCTCAGGCCCAGTGACATCATCATCCCGCTGCAGATTCCTGACTCTGATCCCAGTGACATCATCATCCCGCTGCAAAGCCCTGACACTGCTTACTGCCCGCACTATGAGAAGGTGAGCAGTGATTACGGCAACCCCGTCTACATTGTTCAGGAAGTAGGCTCCCAATACCCTGCCCAAATCCACGAGACCAATCACTTTTACTCACCGCAAAATCCAGCCAATGTCTTCTACAAAGTGTGAGAAAGAAACTACACACATGGATTACAAAATTTGAGAGAGAAACTACAAACATGGACTGCAAAGGCTGAGAACAAAATGACGCACATGGACTACAAGATCTAAGAGAGAAACAATGAACATGGGCGATAAAAGCTGAGAACTAAATTATCTGCTCAGACCACAAAATTTGAGTGAGAAGCTATGAATGTGGACCAAAAAGTTAAAAAGAGAAACTGAAAACATGGACTGGAAAATTTGAGAGACATAACCAGTGTTGTGCATTTCTCAATGCCAAGGTCAAAGTCGGGACTTGCGTCCAGGTGAAGTATGTTCTTTTGGAAAACTGAACTCACTTTCTGGAACAGAAGTACAGTGAACACTGTTATATGCATTGCAGAATGGTGTGAGCTTGTGGTTTACACACGAGCAAGGGGCGGCTATCCTGAAATCCTCTTCAACTGTGCATCTAGTGTCTTTGTGAGGCTACTTTAATGCGATTTAAAGTATTACTGTGCTCAAAGTATAGACAAAATGTGAACGAAGAATCCCATTCATCGGCTGTGCTCAAGTTAGCGAATGCACATCCGTTGCATCATTTACAATTGCTCACATACCTATAAAATTCTACCTAGCACTCACAGTACTAGTGGTCACGGGCTGACTAGATGCTCCCAACTCTGACTCAATGGTGACTTTAAGCCTTTAAATTATTTTTTATTGTATATTTTATGCCTAATTTGAGTTAAAGTCAGCAATTGTTGCATATACTGTATTTCATGCTTGATTTTCATACCTGGTCAGATTTTAGCTGTATTTACTGTAAAAAAAAAAAAAAAAAAAAAAAAGAAACTAAAAACATGGGATGGATACTTGAAGATATTTCAGTGGAATCAAGACCTCTTCTTTATTTGGTTTCGTTTGTAGAGATTTTCGAATTTGAATTGGATTTGGACTGTTATGTGACTTTTACACATCCTCATGTCGTAGAACTGAGAGATTAAAGCCAATGGTCTTTTATCAAGTTTATTGCACGGGTAAATTTGTGAACAAGTGGTTGAACAATACAAATGAAAACCAACTGCTGAAGGCTGTGGCTTTGTCTGGTACCAGCATGGCAAGAAGCCCTACAGATGGAAACTCAGAGATTTATCCTGAGACAAGGTGGGCTGTTCATTGCTGTATAGTCTGAACTGATTGGATACTAAAACACAAATGGAAACCAATGAATAATCTGCAGAGGGGGTTTGGAGGGACATTCAAAAGATAACAATGGAAGTGGATTGGTGTAATGGCCAGGTACAGACAGAATGATGGGGAAGGGGGAGTGGAGGAGTGCCTCCTTATACCACACTCATAAGACTACAACTGCGGTCAAGTAAACGCATTGTGAGAGAAAAACTGCAAGCATGGACTGCACAACATGAGAGAAACTGCAAATTTGAAGAGAAACTGCTGCATTCATTAAAACTTGGATTCATAAACTACGAGCTGCGACTTGTGAAGGAACCATAGCAGAAAAATGATAAAAATGGCAGCATTTGAACATACAGTGACGAGGAAAAGTGCTTTGGTACACCTAAACATATTTCTTTTTTAATTACTCGAATTGTGTTAGTCTGTAAAAATTATAGCGAATAGGGCTTTTTGATTGCCAGTTCTGGAGGACAACAGTAGATAAAAATATTGGTCACACTTTTAGATGAAGTGTTGCTCATAAAGGCTTTATACAGCATGTTTAATTCTTTCATAAAAGAGTCGTAATGTTTTCATAAATCATACATAAGCAAATGTCATGCTTTGTAAAGGGTGAAATAACACATCCTTATTCCGCATCTGATGCCAGATGTGACAGTGACAATGTCACCCTTTATAGCATTTAGCCACTAGCTAAGTGACATTGTCAGTTAAATCACATCTGGCATCACATGCTGAATAAGGGTGTGTTATTTCACCCTTTACAAAGCATGACATTTGCTTTTGCATGATTTATGAAGACATTGTGTCTCATGTATGAAGGCATTAAACATGCTGTATAAAGCCTTTATCAGCAATACTTCATCTAAAGTGTGACCAAAATATTTTATATTGGTTGAAGATGTGAACAGTATTCTTTTTATTCATAATATAATGCACCGACCTAATTAAACTGCTCTGTTTAAAATGATCTGCAAGAAGCCTATGTTGCTGTACTTATTTAAAATATTCCCTCACAGGCAAAATATAGCAGTGTTTCCTGTGGGCATCCATGTTTTTTCTCCAAATAAACGGCATATTAACATAAATTCTTCCTCTTGGAATTCCTAAGTTCAGAGATATTTTGAACACAGAGTACGAACATAGACAGCAGAGCCTGACAGCAAGGCATCGTCCTCCTCTCCTCTTTAGCTATACACATATGTGTGTGTGTGTGTGTGTGTGTGTGAACATTATGCATAGGAGCTGTACATGGTATGCGCTTTAAAGCCTAGTCAACATTGAAATAAGTATGTTGAGAATTTTTATGCTCATCTTGGTAAGCAGAAGCATTATATTGATAATTGGTCCGAATCAGACTTTGTATTTTTGTGTTGTTCTATACTGATATTGTTTCTTCAGTGTGTTTTTATTACCTCACCCGCGGCAGAGTCAGTCAGTACGTTTACATGCACAGTTAAGTCAAGCTACGGTAATAGCTCGATTAGGCCATGCAATCGGACCACTGTCCTTGTCCCAGTATACATGCACAGGACGAAAATCGATTTATTGACCGCAGCATGTCCGTCTCAGCTATGATAGGTGGCGATGTGCCTTTCAGCTTGTTTGTGTTGCATCTTTTTCTGATTGACCTATTACAACCCCAATTTTGAAATAGTTGGGACAAAGTGTAAATTGTGAATAAAATCAAAACGCAATGACTTTCAAATTACACCAGCCAGCATTTTATTCACAATAGAACAGAGATAACATAGCAAGTGTTGAAACTAAGAAATTTTACAATTTTATCCAGAAAATGAGTTCATTTCAAATTTGATGGCTGCTACAGGTCTTAAAAAAGTTGGGACAGGGGCCTGTTTACCATGGTGTAGCATCCCCTCTTCTTTTTAACACAGAGTGGAGGCGTCTGGGCATTGAGGAGACAAGTTTCTTGAGTTTAGCCATTGGAATTTGATCCCACTCTTGTTTAATACAGGCTTCCAGCTGCTGGAGAGTTTTGGGTCTCCTTTGACGGACTCTTTGCTTAATTATGAGCAGAACGTTCTCAATCAGTGAAAGGTCAGGACTGCAGGCAGGCCAGTTCAGCACACGGACTTTTCTACTGCGAAGCCATGCTGTTGTAATAGCTGCAGAATGTGGTTTTGCATTGTCCTGCTGAAATACACAAGGCCTTCCCTGGAATAGATGTCATCTGGAGGGGAGCATATGTTGCTCTAAAACCTTGATATACCTTTCAGCATTCATGGTGCTTTCTAAAACATTCAAGTGTCCCACACCATATGCACTAATGCATCCCCATACCATCAGAGATTCTGGCTTTTAAACTGAATGCAGATAACAGGAGGGGTGGTCTTTTTCCTATTTGGCCCAGAGGACACAACGCCCATGATTTCCAACAAGAATGTCAAATTTGGACTCGTCTGACCACAGGACACTTTGCCACTTTGCTACAGTCCATTTTAAATGAGCCTTGGCCCACAGAACACGGCGGCGCTTCTAGATCATGCTCAACAATGGATTCCTTTTTGCATGATAGAGTTTTAGGTGGCATCTGTGGATGGCACGGTGGACTGTCTTTACAGACAGTGGTTTCTTGAAGTATTCCTAGGCCCATTTAGTAATGTCAATGACAGAATCATGCCGGTGAGTGATGCAGTGGCGTCTGAGGGCCCGAAGATCACGGGCATCCAGTAATGGTCTTCGGCCTTGTCCCTTACGCACAGAGATTTTTCCAGTTTCTCTGAATCTTTTGATGATGTTATGCACTGTCGATGATGAGACCTTCAAAGCCTTTGCAATTTAACGTTGAGGAATATTGTTTCTAAAGTATTCCACAATTTTTTTATGCAAGCCTTCACAGGTTGTAGAGCCTCTGGCCATCTTTACTTCTGAGAGATTCAGCCTCACTAAGACATCCTTTTTATAGCCAATCATGTTACACACTTGATGCCAGTTAACTTGATTACTTGCTAAATGTTCTTTCAGCTGATTCTCTTATATATTAATTGCTTTTTCAGCCCTTTTTTGCCTGTGTCCTAACTTTTTTGAGACCTGTTGCTACCAGAAAATTTGAAATGAGCTCATTTTTGTGGAAAAAATGTAAAATGTCTCAGTTTCAACATTTGAAATGTTATCTATGTTCTATTTTAAATAACATATTGGCTCATGTGATCTGAAAGTCATTGCATTTTGATTTTATTCACAATTTACACTTTGTCCCAAGTATTTTGGAATTGGGGTTGTACATCACAGACCAAACATTTGACAAACAAGTTGGCTGGCGGCAAACTAGTAGCATGTCGGATGCAGCGACTTTATAAGATCGAGTGGTGAGAATATGGACAACTTTACAGCTCTATACATTTAATACGGGCTGTTTGCTATGATTTTCATACAATTTAGTTGCACGCTATCCTCGGTAGTTATGGCGTTAGCCGAAGCTTGGCTGAAACGCCGCTATGCTCTACCTTGTGCCCTTTCTACTATCCCGGAGTTCGTTTCTCACAAGTGTACTTGCTAGCAACTAACATAGTTCGTCCATTTACAGGCTGTGGTTTCAACTCTGTATGTTACCATCTGTTCTTTCGGGAAACGCTCTCCCGGGCTTCCTGTGCATGCTGGATGTGGGTCAGGAGTAATGACTGGTGGGAGAGTGTCATTTTTCCAATGGCGAGTGGAAGGATAATTTTTGGATGACGCGCAAGTCGTTCCATAAATCATGCGAATTAAGGGTCGAAGTTAAGAGACCCCATGGCGTTACTGTTCAAGCACCAATACCCTTGCAGACGAGGATTGCTACTGTTCAGTACAAACTTGCTAGCTAGTCAGAGCTCAAGAGTTCTAGCTAAAAAGTTTGGTGTTTACATGTCCACAAGACTTCTGGGTCAAAGCCCTGCACGAAGAATGTGGAGCATGCTCAGAGCGTATAGTCCAGTTTGGTTCAATTCAAGCGTATACATGCAGGCATAATGTGACTACTAACCGCATTCAGTGCGTTTACATGACGATAGAGAAAATCAAATTATTGTATAAGGCCGACTTTAACCGCACTTTTAAAATGCATGTAAACATGTTAGTCCGACTAGAATCGTCTCTGTAGCGGTTGGGGGTTAAATGTCAGGGGGGTCAAGCTCATTGGTGAAAATAATATATTTTCCATCATAACTCAGTTGCAGATAGACAGAATTTTACTATCATGATCATATAGGAACTCCTATTTGGGCTTTTATTTGATACCATGATCTTTGGCCATGAGCGACCTTGAAACGTCAAACCAAATGTCACGGATTTTCAAAGGACTATAAGTTGAAAACGGTTGAGGTCACACTTGTAAAATTGAGCAAGTATGAAAAATACTAAAATAAGCGCTGGCGGGCAAGGTTTGTTTTGCCTGGCAACACTTGTTGAGTCTGTTTTTAGAGCGCTGTGGTTTGGTGAGTTTGGTCCTTTACTTTGTAATGGGCCTCCTCTTTGCCCCTCAGCTGCTTTATTCCATGAGTTTCCCCATATCTGTTCAGGTTAAACCTTTCACTGCATTGTAGGTTTATGGTTGATGAGTATATTAAACTCACAATATTACAAACAAAAGCCATATTGAGACTGAGATGAGGGGTTACTGTGGAGATGAGCTGAAAGTCTGTTCTCATCCAGGGCATCCAGGATATATTAAATTATGAAATCAGGCTCGGCTAAAACACACATGCACATGCACGTACACGTACACTTACACAGTTACACGCAATAGATGCACACTCTCACACACACACACACACACACACATCCTTGTACTTCTATCTTTGTGAGGACATTTCATTGACTTCCATTCATTATTTGCATGTCTCCACAGCCTTTCCCTAATCTTAACAATAAGCAACGCATGGCCAACCCAAACCCTTCACCTAACCTTAAAGGGGAATGGAAACATTTTGAGCTTTATGCCTGTAGCAATAATTAGGCAGTAAAACAATTAAGTTTTGGTGTTCCTATCATCCCTCTTGATTGGTAGAAGAAGAATGAGCTTTTCAAAATACCCGCCACTGCAAGCTGTGATCGGCAATTGGGCAGAAGTCCATGTCTGTTACGTAACAGGTTGTAAAGCCTGCCCTCGTAGTGAATGGAAACCTGTGCTTTCTGTTAAATGGGTCCATGTTCGCAGCTATTTTCAGTTCGGTGCATCACAAAATAACTCACACAGTGTTGTAAACACACAGTGAGTTTATTCAGGCCCGTCTCTAGTTAGCTCAAAAGTTCACAAAGCTGTTGGCAGTGGCGGCTGGTGAATTGGCAATAGGAGAAGCACAAACCATTCCTTAAAATTAATGATTGGTCATGACCTGTTTTCAATCATTCATTTAAATTACCATTTCAGAAACTCCAAAAACTCTCAACATTATCAAGTGTGGCCACTTTTCATTAATAACGCATACTTGTCAACTCATGCATTCGGCGTGAGTTTTAGTGGCAGATTTACATTCCCCTGCTGTAGTCAGCAATTATTCAATCAAGGCGTATGTAAGAGATTTTCGTGCGGAATTGAAGTCCTTGTGCATGGAGGTTTATCAGTTTCATGTGCGTTTCGGTGGATTTCGTGAAACTGATGAACCTCCATGCACAAGGACTTCAATTCCGCGCAAGAATCTCTTGCATACGCGTTGAGTGAATAATTGCTGACTACAATTACTGTCTTGAAGAGTGACCACGCACATACAAGGTAATTCCTGAACCATTTTACTGCTGTTTCACCTACACCTATAATACTAAGGCAGTTTAGCAGTAGATGATGATTGAGTCAAACACCTTACTCAAATCAACAAAAAGGGCAGAACAAGGCTGTTTATTTATACAGAGCACTAATAACATCATTAATAAACTGCGTAACAGCTGTAATGGTGCTATGACCCGACTGAGATTCACTTAAAATACTCTTTTCTGCTAAAAATGGTATATGTATATGTGATGTATATGTAATGGTATATGATTGATGGACTGGTGCGACTGTGATGTAATGCTGTATGACCAACGTAATGGTGCAAGGCAGTGATGTAATTGTGTATGATTTTGATGTAATGGTGTATAACTGTGATATGATGCTCTATGACTGCGATGGACTGGTGTATGAATGATGTAATGGTGCATGACCACGATGTAATGGTGTATAACTGTGATGTAATGCTGTAAGACAAATGGACTGGTGCATAACTATAATATAACGGTGTATAACCAATGTAATAGTGTATGACTGTGGCGTAATGGTGTTTGTTTCAGGAGGACTATTTTAAATGTGCTGCAGAATGAGTGTAAGGGGCCTATAGAGTCGTGTGTGTGGACTGTGTGCACACTTGTGTGTACCTTTGTGTGTGTGTGAGAGAGATTGTCTGCAGGTGTGTGTTAGCATGTGTGCATCGGTATGTGATTGCGTGTGAGAGTGTTTGCGTGTCTGTGCGTGTGAGAAAGACTGTGTCTGTGTGTGTGTGTGTTTGCGTCTGTGTGTGTGTCTGTGAGTGTATTTGCATGTATGTGCGAGAGAGTGTACGAGAGAGAGATAGAGTCTGCTTGTCTGTGTGTATCTGTATGTGAGTGTATTTGAGTGTGCGCACAAGTGTGTGTGTGCGCGAGTGTGTGCGTGAGTCTGTGTGTGTGTGTGTGTGTTTGTTTATGATGTCCCTAGCTCCTAAGAGATGACAGGGCTGTGGTCATTGAGCAAAAGCTTTGTAGCAGCACCTGCATCCCACCCTCTTGCTGTTTGGCATGAGATACGAGTCCTTTTGTGTCCTTATCACTCTCCGTGTGAACTTATCCCTCCGTCTGTTTCCCTATCCTCTTCCGTCTCTCTCTTTCCCTCTCTAACTGCCCTTCCCTGCCCTGTCCCTTTAAGCATTGTGCTACAGTTTGCTTTCTTTCATGGTTTGGCTGGTCTGGTGTTGGTGAGTGTTTGGGGAAGGTAGTGCTGTTCTGGTGTTGTTCAGTGTTGGTGGGTGTGTGGAGTAGATTGTGTTGTAATGGTGTTGTTCAGTGTTGGTAGCTCTTTGGGGTGTATGGTGTTGTCCTAGTGTTCAGTTTTGCTGGGAGTTTTGGGCGGGTTCTGTTGCTCTGGTGTTCTTCAGTGTTGGTTGTTGCTTGGGAGGATTGTGTTGCAATGGCGTTTTTTAGTGTTGGTGGGTGTTTGGGGCGGGTTGTGTTGTTCACTGTTGGTGAGTGTTTGGAGAGGGTTATGTTGTTTTGTTGTTGTTCAGTGTTGGCAAGTGTCTGGGGTGGGTTGTGTTGTGATGGTGGTGTTCAGTGTTGTTGGGTGTTACGGGTGAGTTTTGTTGTTACATTACGTTATTTCATCAAAGGGACTTAGCTGACGCCCTTATCCAGAGCGACGTACAAAAGTGCAAAAGTTCAGTACAAAAGTGCAGAGCTCCAAGGAGGCAGGATAAGTGCCAATAGTTCAAGTGACGAAAAGCGCTTAATAAAATTAGTGACAATTGAACAAACAGTAGACAACAAAAGAGACCAGTAAAGTTAAAAGACCTTTAAAGTGAAAAGAGAACTAAATGACAGTCAAGAAATGTGGGCGTGACATCAGGACAGTCAAACTGAGGGCAGTGAAGTAGGGGAAAGGTGGAGCCTGAAGAGGTAGGTTTTCAGGCTGCGCTTGAAGGTGTTCAAGGACTCTGACGTTTTGACCTGGATGGGTTGGTCATTCCACCAATGAGGAGCCAGGACAGACGGCAGTCTTGAGCGGGATGAGCAGGAGTGGAGAAGAGGTAAAGCCAAGCAAGCAGAAGTGGAAGAGCAGAGTGTTCTAGTAGGCATGTATGGTCTAACCAGTTTCCGGATGTATGCTGGACTTGTTCCTTTGACTGCCTGATAAGCCAGCATCAATGTCTTAAACTTGATGAGAGCCGCAATAGGCAGCCAATGACGGTTCATCAGCAGGGGGGTGACAGGGGAGTGTCGAGGGAGGTTGTGGACCAGGCGAGCTGCAGCTTTCTGGATGAGCTGCAGGGGTCTGATGGCAGAACCTGGGAGGCCGGCGAGGAGGGAGTTGCAGTAGTCCAGGCGGGAGAGGATCAGCACTTGGACCAGGAGCTGGGTCAAGTTGGTGGTAAGGAAGGGGTGGATCATCCGGATGTTGTAGAGGAAGAACCTGCAGGCCTGGGTCACTGCTGCAAAGCCTGTCGTCGAACAGGATGCCAAGGTTCTTCACACACGGTGAAGGCGATATAGTAGCTTCCCCCAGGGTGATGACCAGGTCCAGGTGGGGAGAGGATGGAGTAGGGATGTAGATCATCTCCGTCTTGCTTGGGTTGAGCTTCAGGTGTTGGTTGTCCATCCAGCTCTGGATGTCCCGTAGGCAAGCAGAGATGCGAGTGGAAACCTGTGCATCAGAAGGGGGAAAAGAGAGAAAGAGTTGTGTGTCATCAGCATAAAAGTGATAGGATATGCCATGAGCAGAAATGACAGGGCCAAGAGACTGTATATAGAGGGAGAAGAGGAGTGGACCAAGGACTGAGCCTTGGGGGACGCCTGTGGAAAGGGGACGAGGTGTCGATACTGCACCAGCCCAGGCAACCTGGAAGGAGCAACTGGAGAGGTGTGACTTCATCCAGTTGAGGGCTGTACCGCAGATCCCCAAAGCGGAAAGGGATGACAGGAGGATGGGATGGTCTACAGTGTCAAATACAGCAGAAAGGTCGAGGAGGATCAGGACAGAGGAGAGGGAGGCGGCATTTGCAGTGTGAAGTGCCTCGTGGACGGAGATGAGCACCGTCTCAATTGAGTGGGTAGTTCGGAAGCCAGACTGGTGAGGGTCCAGGAGGTTGTTGTCTGAAAGAAAAGAGGAGAGTTGATTAGCAACAGCACGTTCAAGAGTTTTGGATAGGAAGGGGAGAAGGGAAACTGGGCAATAATTCCTTAAGGCTGAGGGGTCAAGGGAGGGTTTTTTCAGGAGTGGGGTGATGAGGGCTGCTTAAAGGAGGAGGGAAAGCATCCAGAGGACAGAGAAGAGTTGATAAGGGAGGTGATAAAAGGGAGGATGTTGGGTGTGATAGCTTGGAGGAGGGATGAGGGAATGAGGTCGAGAGCACATGTGGTTAGTTGGTGTGAGAGGAGGTGAGAGATATCAGAAGAGGAGAGGGGGGAAAAGCAGAGAGGTGATGGGAAGGGACAGAGGAGGAGGGGGGGGGGGAGCGAGGGAGGTGAAGGAGTTGTGGTTGGTTGCAATCTTTTCCTCGAAAAAGACTGCAAAGTCCTCTGCCAAGATGGAGGTTGGAGCTGCAAACTGGTGGAGAGCTGAGGAGAGAGGAGAAAGCAGAAAACAATTGACGAGAGTTAGAAATGGAGTTGTGGATTTTAGAGTGGTAAAATTTTATTTTAGCAGAAGTGAAAGAGGATGAGAACTCAGATAGGAGGGACTGGTAAAGGGACAGGTCAGCTGGGGCCCTGGATTTTCGCCACTTCCTCTCAGCTGCTCGTAGTCTATTCCTGCTGGAGTGGAGAGTTTCTGACATCCAGGGGCTGGGTGGGGATGGTCTAGCTGGCCTGGAAACAAGAGGAGAGAGGGTGTTAAGTGAAGAGGAAAGGGAGAACAGCAGAGAAGAAGCAGCAGATTCAGTGGGCAGATCGGAGAAGGATTCAAGGGAAGGGAGGGAAGCAGTGACATGTGAAGCAAGGGAGATGGGAGAGAGAGAGCGGAGGTCACGGCAAACTCTAGTAGAGGAGGCCGGAGACGGAGAGGGGGGAAGGAGCGGAAGAGGGAGGGAGAATGAAACAAAGTGGTGGTCAGACAGGTGAAGAAGGCTCACAGTGTGATCTGAGGAGGAGCAGTTGCGAAAGAGAACCAAATCGAGGAGGTTGCCAGCTTTGTGGGTTGGAGGTGAGGGCAGGAGGGAGAGGTCCAAGGAGTGAAGGATTGGAAGAAAGGCAGCAGACTGAGAGGCTTCAAGGTGGAGGTTGAAGTCTCCCAGGAGGATCAGCGGAGTGCCGTCCTCAGGGAAGATGCAGAGTAGGACATCCAGTTCATCGAAGAAACATCCCACAGGGCCTGGGGGACGATAAACAACAATGACAAACAGGTTTACTGGAGAAGATACAGAGACAGAATGAAATTCAAAGGAAGAGATAGAGAGGTGAGAGTGGAAGAGGAGAGGATTTCCAGGAAGGGGAGATCAAAAACGAGTCCCACCACCCTGCCCGGATGGTTGCGGGGTGTGGGAGAATGACAAGGAGGTGGAGACAGCTGCCGGCGTTGTGGTGTTGTTTGGGGAGATCCAGGCGATAAACTGGAAGGGAGCGACACAATTGCGTCTCTCGACAAAATGGTAAAAAGCCTCGCTAATTGACAACGCAAAACAGCTCGCAATCGAAACTAAAACTGAAACCAACAAACAAGCTGAATAAGTGCCCTTTAACAATGTCAAACTCTTATCACCAGAGCTATTAGAAGAGAAAACACAGAAACTTAGCCTGCTCTAGGAGAGATCCGTAACTTCTGAAACTGACAAATGCACTTGATGCACAGAACAATACTCTTGTTCTGGTATTGTTCAGTGTTTGTGCGTATTTAGGGTGGGTTGTGTTTATTTGATGTTGCTCAGTGTTGTTGGTTGTTTTGGGTGGGTTGTGTTGTTTCAGTATTTTTCATTGCTGGCGTGTGTTTCGGGTGGATTGTGTTGAAAGATATTGTTCAGTGTTTGCGAGTGTCTGGGGTGGGATGTGTTATAATGCTGGTGTTCAGTGTTGTCGCGTGTTTCCAGTGGGTTTTGTTGTTCTGGTATTGTTCAGTGTTAGTGGATGTTTGTGGTGGGTTGTGTTGTTCTCGTATGCTTAAATGTTGATGGATGTTTGAGGTGGATTGTGTTGTGATGGTGTTGTTCAGTATTGTTGGGTGTTTGGGGTGGGCGGTGTTGGTCTGGTGTTGTTAAATGTCAGGTGTTAGGGGTGTACTGTGTTGTTCTGGTGTTGTTCAACGTTCGTGGGTGTTTGGGGTGGGTTGTGTTATAATGGTGTTGTTCAGTGTTGATGAGTGTTTGTGTTAGGTTGTGTTGTATTGTTTGTGGCAACCGGGGCAATGGACAGGCCCGCTGGCCGTGTCACGCCAGCCGGAACCGGCAATTCAACTCCCCTTTGTGCATCCCTCTTTCAGCACCACGTTCTGTTCAGCACCCCTGGCAGTTGTTGTATCATGGACAGTTCCTGCCAGTTGCAGCTAGGGTTGTGAGGAGGGCTCTCCCAGCGCATTCCACACGAGGCAACGCACCTGATCCTCGTCTGCGGCTAACCAATGCTCAATCAAGCCGGCGAAAGCACAGACAGGGACAGGTTGGCTGAGAGTGCATTTTGCAAGTGTGTAACTAACCGCTGGTCTCTCTCTATTTTTCTATCAGTCTGAAGGCAAAGAGACGGGGAAATACTGAATTTACATTTGGTCCAGAAAGACTTGCTCTGACGCAACTCTACCACATGACAGTGGCTAAATCCCCCAAGAATATTAAGGCTCACAAAGTCTATTGTAATTTGGTTTATAACTGTGAATAAAATTACCACTCGGAGGGCTGCTTTCTTGCCAACCTGTTGCCTTGTCCAGGGTTCTGCCCAGGATGCTAGGAGTGCTGGTCGGAGAATTGTTCATATGGAAAATTTTTGCGTCAATTTGAAAGCAGATATTGCCTCTGAGTCACCAGATTACTGTGTTTCTTTGATGTGCTCCTCGGTGCGTAGCGAGATGCCTCTAATTTTCATAGATAGATGCCATATTCATAAACTTGTTTTTCTATTTTGTATCCAAACACTTTTGATTACATTTCTGAATACGACTTTACAACTGTCATTTATGTTTCAAACATTTCTTCAGTGGCGCCCGTTGGACAGAGAACAAGGAGGGCGATAAACGTCTTTAAACTACTTATTAGTCTTGATCTGTTTCAGTCATTTTTCTTGATAAAAGATACTTTAACTATCCCTTCTCAGGTGTAGCTAATTGCCTTCGTTAAGACGAGAGATAAAATGCATCAGCTGAAGGCAAAAAAGTGCACATTTCTTGCTTTGTAAGATGTGGCAAAAGTTAAAGCGGAAAATTCACAGTAGGTTTTTTTTTCGTGAAGGGTTACCTATTAAGGCACGTGAATTAAACATTTTTATTGAATTTATTATTCACTCGCCTTGCCATTTCATTAAAAGGGAAACTGTGTACTTAACTACAAATGGATTTTTCATATTGTTGGAAAACGTGTTAACCAAGAACAATGATTAAAATCGGGTCAATAATCTCAAGGTATGTTTTCCGCCCCCCCCGGTTTTCCGTCCACCGACTGTTATTAAACACTGATAGATTAACATGTAAAGAATGTTACTCTCCCTGACAGAGATGTATTTACTTTTGCTGTTGTTTACATAACAAGAAAACTTCTCTCAACATGCAAAGTACAGCGCTACAGAAATCAATCACCCTGCCGGATTATAATTGCCTGTCTTTCATTAGATTGAGACAACCGCACCGATCATTTCCCCACAGCCTCAGATTCAATTCGCCATGAATACCCAGCACACGCGGGCTCGGATGGCACTCGCTGTTTCCATCACTGTTGGGCAGGTTTTTCAGTATCAATGAAGACCAGTGCAGATGGGGCATGGGTCGAAAACGAAAGTTCGCTATTCTGACAATAACAAGGGGGGGAGCATATTTAGGGTCATTTATGTTTTGTTTTTTGCGATTTTATTGGACACTGGATGCATTCATTTTAACTGATCTTTGAAGAAATAGTGTCGGTCGGGAAAAGCACTAGCTATCTGAACTGAGTGGTGGTCGGTGCATTCCGAGGACCAGCATCGGCAGAACCCTGCTTGTCTATGCCTGCCTTTCTGGTGGTTCTTCGCATGATTTTGTTCAGTGTTGTTGGGTCTTTGGGGAGGGTTGTGTTGTACTGGTGTTGTTCAGTGTTGGTGGGTGTTTGGGGTGGGTTTTGCTGGAATGGTGTTGGTTCCTTTTCTCTTGACTGCGCGTGTGCCAGCCCCTGTGTGTATGTGTGTATGTGCGTGTGTGTGCGTGCGTGTGTGTGTGTGTGTGTGTGTGTGTGTGTTTGTGTAAGTGTTGAGATTGTTGATACAAATCTTTCCATCACACTCAGTCTGTCAAATTCGAGAAACTGGGTCAGTCTCCTTTCAGCTTTTTGGCACCTAATATTTTTTACATCTATTTCAGAAATCTGTTTTGTCACTATCATTCATCATGTTTGCACAGGAAATAAATGAACATTTTCCCAGCAAAATAATGCAAGCAAACAAACCCACATACAAACTCGGAGAGACACACTGTAGACAAACGCAAAAGCACACACATGTTTACACAGTGGACACAAACGCACCGGCACACACACCCTCACAGTAAACGCATGCACGCTGAAAAGACACACACATACACACACACACACGCACGCGCGCATACACACTGCAGAGACGAACAGTAATGCAGACATACACACAGGACAGAGACGCACCCACACACACACAGGCATACACATAGACACTGGAGAGACATATGGACATGCAGATTTGCACACAGGAGAGGGACATGCCCACACACACACACACACACACACACACACACACACATTCATACAGTAAAACTGGTTGGGTCTCTCAGTGGCTCCGGCCTGTACAGCAGAGTGATTGTCACCGGTTGTGTTAACTTTCACTCTCCTGTCATGTGACGGACATCTACAGAGGCTTTTCCCTGTAGTCTGTGGCCAGTCCACAGCAGTGTAGGGATCTGATTTTCCCTCCAGGCCCAGTTTTGACCTCAGTAGCCCAGTTTATACCACAGGAGCCTGGTTTTGCATGCAGTTCACTTCCCATTTGTTTCTATTTTTAAATTATTACGATTTAGTTCTGACAGACCGAACATAAAAAATGGCTATTATGTTATAGGAAAGCTTTCTCAGACATACATATTTCATGAAACTGAGAAAAAAAAAACATTTGAATTATTAACACCACCATCATTTTACTACACATAAAGTACATATAATATTTTACTGCGATGGCACTTATTGGCTTGTATTTATTATTTACCAATAATATGAACAACTGTTTTAACCCTCTGGGGTCTGCCAACGTACCGGTGCGTTTGAACAATATTTCTATTAATATCTTTGTGATAATATAGCGCAGACATATGGTTAAAATATTCTTGGAATCTGGGGGGTTATAGTTCAAATTTGTGATTCTTTTTTATCACAAGAAACACAGTCCACGCAAGGACGCGATCGCGGACGCTTCAAGCTACACAAGATCGATTTCACGTGTCGTTGCGTTGTGTAATTTGTCACCTGTAAATCGCGATGCAAGATTGAGCAGCAGGCTGAGCCCGCGGCCGCTACTGCACGAGGCATTAAAGCAGAGCCCCTGCTGACGCAGAGTGTGTTTATTACTTTAATCATGACAATACATCGATTAAGTCTATATCGTCTACTTGGTACCTCCAACGGCAGGGAAAAGAGCACTTTGAGTATGTTCACCGGAGATGTGTATTTGTGACGGCTGGACCAGACGTTCTTATCGACATTTACGTACTTGCAGGGACCGTGTTTCTGGCCTCATGAGGCTGAAGGTGCACAAAGCCGCCTACAGGCAGTTCTGGCGCGTGACTGGCAGTGCAGACGTCAGGATGAGACCACACAAGCATCTAGGGCAGAATCTAACCGTCAGTCATTGCAACAAATTACACGTTGCCTGGTGTTTTAGCGGTCACAACATTCCCTGCTTCAGCTGTAATAGTGCAACCAACTAATCCAAACTCTTCCATAAAAGGTGCATGAAACATATATGTAACACTTAGAGTATCTAAATCTGAGCACCTAAATGACATCAAAACTCTTTGGAAGATTCAGAAGCATTGCTTGTAAATGAGGTTTTCAGGATTTAAGCACTTTACCAATGAGGGTGAATCCATATGATCAGCCAGACTGCTGTAGATGCATCTGCAGAGCTGCTCTTACCTGTGTGTCCAACTAAGGACACACAGGACATTAACCAAGTCTGAAGTGCTTATGATCATCATTTACACTTCATGTGACTGGACAATTAAATCAGTCAGACAAATCCTACAATGTGCAGTTGCAGCCTCAGGGAAGCCCTGACGTGACACGAGAAGGCTGTGGCATGCCGGAAGTGCTCCTGGTATGACTTTTTTTTTTAGGCTTAGGGTTAGGGTTAGGGAAATGTTATACAGCCAACTGAAGGAAGGACAGCACATCCAAGGGGGACAAGAGAAGCGGTACAAAGACACCCTCAATATCCACCTTAAAAAGTGTCGCTTCAGCCTGAACAACTGGGAGGAGACAGCCCTCAAGAGAGATTTGTGGAGCAGGATGGTCCATGAGGGCACAGCACAGTTAGAGAAGGACCTCCACCGTGCCGCAGAAGCAAAGAGGCAACAGAGGAAGGAGAGATCCACCACCCTACCGGCCCCACAAACTCGAACCACAACGACCATGATAACCACTCACATTTGCCACGATTGCACCAGAGACTGTGGATCAAGGCTCGGCCTCTACAGCCACCTGAGGACCCACAGATGACCTGACCCACCGACAGGAGGACAGTCATATTCGTTTCGAGTGATCGCCGATGATGATGATGAGGGTTAAGGATCAGGTGCAGCCTACATCCAGCATGCCAGACGCTTGTCACGTCAGGGGCTTCTCCGGGGCTGCAGCTGGACCCTACTTGACAATTCGGTTTATAGCAATTTCTCATTTAGCATCATAATTTACCCATAATGCAACAAAACACTGTCTGAAGTGGACTACATCAGCTGTACATGCTTTGAGAATAGCTTACCTTACATGTTTGCATAGCTTATGAGGACATTGTGTAGCTTAGAATCATTGCGCACAGCCATTCCTAAAACCTAACCATTATCAAACTACCTAACCTGAACTGTAACTGTAACCTTTAACCACTTACCCATAATCCTCAGTCAGGACCAACCCAATTGTCTTCTCAGTTTCAAATGTTCACACAATGCCTGTAATTTTCAAGAGATTTTTCGATTTTATTTCTAATTCTATTTTATCAGCTATTTTAGACCCACCCACACACATATACATGCCCGTCTTGTCGGCCATCCTCCACCAAAAAAAAAAAAAAAAACAAAAACAAATTTTAAACTTAACCTCAGCCTAGAGCATAAATCTTAGCTTTAAAACTTGGCCTAGTGTTAATCTTATATTATAACCTGAGGAAAAAACCTATTCCTTAGCCCTGGATTAAGACTTTTCCTCAAGGTAACCCAAAAAAAAAATGTCTGCTCAGTTCTTTCAGACCCTACGAAACTGTGGGGTGTTTAAGTCCTTGGTTTTCAACTGCTGAAAGTACAGGTAAACACAAACACACACACATGCACGCGCACACATACACACACACACACACACACACACCCTTGTAATTCTATTCATGTGAGGACATTACATTGACCTCCATTTATTCTTCTTTGAGTATCTTTACAGCCTTTCCCTAATCTTAACCATAAGCAATGCATGTTTAATCTAAACCCTTACCCTGACCTCAACCTATCCTTAATTCTAACCTTAACCCCTAACCTTAATTAATAAGGGTCAATTTGCGTTTGTATTTGTGAGGACACATGAAAATGACTTCACTTCCCAAAAATGTCCCCTCTCTGTCGGGAAAAAAAAAGTTTTTTGGTTCTGTCTTTGTAGCAAGTGCAAGAACACACACACACACACACACACACACACAAACATTGAAAGGAGGGCTAATAGAGTACGACTGGCCAGATTTGTACTGTTCAATAGTTAATGAAATGAATCAAACACTATGGCATGAATAATTCATCACAACAAGGGAACCATATGAAGAGACTGACATTGATCTCCTGTGTATGCGTGCATAGTGCAATAACCCAGGAGAAAAAGGGCTCATGCTGAGTATGTGCAGAGGTAAAGAACATGAGAGGGACAGAAGAATCTAAACTACAGAGACTTGACATTAGTAACAATGTATTGCGGAAATGCTAAGCAACAGCTTTTGTAACTTAGTAACAATAAGCGCTGGAGAGGAGGGGAGCGCCCTGAAAAGTAGGCTACGGGCGCTTCCAGCACAAAAAAAAAAAAAAATGCTTGTGGACACAGGCCCTAATGCGGAGTCCGAATAGAAAGGGAAATGCAGAGTCATCTGATGGAAGAGGGGGCTCAGAATTATTAAAGAAACGGCAGGCAAATGAACCTGGCTATTGAGTTGCAGGAGAGTGGTTTTGGTCAACAGATGTTTAGTTTGACAAGAGGGTTTATTTTTTTATATTTGATTTCATTTTTCTAATATCTACTGTGCTATAATTTTGAGCGTTATTTAGCGTTATTCAGCTTCAATTTTCCTCTCGACTTGCCTGCTGTAGTCCTATAGGTCAATGTATTTCTGGATCAGCTTTCTTGAAGTGCCTAATTTTAGTAGATTGCAATATTGGTTTAAAAGAGAAAATGAAGGCGATGTACAAGAATGTCAGAACTACAAGTCACAAGGCATTTTGTCACTCCATGAAGCGTCAGTTTAAGATTAAAGGTGACGAGCCATCAGGTGAACAAACTGGCCTTACTCAGGCAAGATATTAGCGCAACAAAAGTGCAGCGCTAGCATACGTGTGTCGACAAAATGTGGAAATATGTAACAACTTAAGGTTTTACTGATTATCAGCCCTATGGAGAACAAATATGCATTATTAATTCATCAAAAACTTAAATGAAGATGATGCAGGGTAAAAATATATATATATATATATATATATATATATATATATCACCCATAGTGCGTATATGCATTCATTTTTTTAAGCTGTTGATTCAGGACAAGTGAAAATTCTTACGGACAACCTGATTTGTTTCCTAGATTATCTGCTGGACAACAAATTTTTTTTCCCTTATTTCTAACACGGATAGTGTTATGTCAGCTTTATGCTGAGGGCATGAAATGAGGTGTTACTGAACTCTCTATTAGAGCCTTTCTCTGGCTGCCTGCTGTGGGCTGTGTGGCACCTCCAGTGAACCTGATGGGAATGGGCTCCAGTGCACTTTGTTACCATAGAGAAGCACTTTCAGATGGAGGCAGGGAGGTGGACTGATACACAGAGAGTGAGAGAGAGAGAGAGAGAGAGAGATAGAGAATTAGCCATAGATGAGCATTTTATTTCACAGATTGCTCGGCTATCAGACTGCCCCCCCTCCTCCGAACAATATAAAAAGCTGCAGTTGCTATGGATGTGGTTACCATGGTATCCCATCTGGTTTATCAGGCTGTCTGATGGCTGGGGTCTAACCTCTATGTAGCAAGCTGTCAAAAACAGCACCTTACCTGAGACAGCCACCTGTACCTGAGACAGGGGTCAGACAGCCATCTCAGCCGATGTGTGGTGCGCGTTCTCGTTAAAAATGGCTGCAGTGCTTCACCCAAGTGGGTGCTGCACACACCTTGTTCACATCTTCAGCCTGGGTGAAGCGTCAGGATGCCTTTTACATATGCATATATGTGGTTCCCTGTCTCGCCAGCAGGGGCGCTTGTACAACACAAGCACCTCATTCAAAGCGCACACATGCTAACTATTGCTTTGCTACTAATTTACAAGGGGAATTTGAATGCAAATCAGTGCTGTGAACTAAATTTATTTACACTCATTAAACCAGCCCTTTGGGCTGTTTGCACGCTTATAGAAAAACTATATCCTGCATGTTTAGAACCAGCAATGATATAACAGTAATCGTGCACATCTTTTAATCTGCACACCCATTCTAATTAGGAATATTTACTAATTAAATTTAATGCGCGCCACCTTTCAGGCAGGTGCTGGAGTCGCATTTTCTACAAGCCGGATGTGACTTAAGTGCCAACCATAAAAAAAGCTTACCACTGCAGGACCCCATTTCCAAAAAAGACGCTGCGTAAAATGAAAATAAAACAGAATGCAATGATCTGCAAATGAAATGAAATCCTATATTTATCTGAAAATAGGACAAAGACAACATTTCAAATGTCAAAACTGACACATTTTATTGCTTTTTGAAAAATATCAGCTCATTTTGAATTTGATGACAGCAACATGTTTTAATGAAGTTGGGACAGGAAAATAAAAGACGCAACTTTCCTGCAACTTTCCCAAAAGCTGGACAATAAAGACCTCATCAATGATTTTGTGACCATGAAAGTTTGACGCATGGTATGCATTTTAAATGATTTTAAATTCATGCCATGCGTCAAACTTTTGCGATGCACTAATAACCAATTTACTAAAATAAGCAATTACCAACGCTTTGACGCAAGAAGTGTTGGTAATTTAATGAATTATTTATTATAGCATCGCAGCAAGGAGTGCGCAGCTGCTCTTCCCCTAAAATGCAGCCTATTCTTTTGAACGGTAATAACATTTTGATTAGGTGCAATCTTAGTTTGCTTTCACACTGGCCTCATTTGGTTCGGTTGAATTGCACCAGAGTTCGTTTTCCTTCTTGGGACGGTTTGTTTGGTTCGGTGTGAAAGCAGCAATCGTACCAGGAATCGCACCAAAACGTACCAAAACAAGCGTACTGAGACCAACTCCTCAAGGTGGTCTCTGTACACTTGCAAGTGAACCCTGGTGCGGTTCGCTTACAGTGGGAAATGCAAAGAACTATCCAGCGAACCAAAGAGAGAAAGTGAACCAAAGAGAGGTCCTGGCCAATCGATGAGCTGGTTTTTCTTCTTCCTCATGCTTTTTGGGCTGGGCCGCGAATAGCAGCCAGGCCCCTATAAATGCGAATGTCGCTGAGTGAGTGAGTGAGTGAGTGAGTGAGTGACTGACTGCCTGAGTGATCAAGTTTAACAATTGGCTGGCCGGCGGGGAAGAAGTTCAGCAATTGGTCAGCCGGCTGGGAAGAACTTAAACGATTGGTTGGCCGACGATTGGCTGGCTGGCTGGCTGGGCGTTGACGTCATTCATATTTAATATGTTTACGTGTACAAAGGCGTCCCTCCCTTTGCAGCACTTCCCGGTGGCGGCTGCAGACTTACAGCATTCTCAATGTAACAGTAACTTTAAACAGTAAAAATTAAGACAGAAAAATAAAAGCATGAATTGGGTTAAAACTGTTTTGTACAATCTATGTCTAAAACCTATGTTTAAAAAATCTGGGTTGAATTTTTTTTACATTTTAAATTATGTATTGAGGGAACGCTTTCTTAAGGAAGCGGAAGGCACCGACACAAACGTGTCTGGACAACTACAGTGACAGTTTGTTTGTTAAGGGGGGATTGAGCAACTGGGAAAAGGCAAAAGAAAAACTTGGTCAGCATAAGTTGTCAGGCCTGCACTCATTACATTCATTACATGTGTTCGCTATGATTTAGTAACTAATCAGCATTATGCTGTCAGAGTTTGCAGCTAGGAATCAACATACTGCTAGGACAGTGTTGTAAAATTTATTCAGATCTTCTGAATTCCTGGGCCATGAAGGAATACCACTCAGAGGACACAGTCATCACGACAAATACTGCGTCAGCTTATGTTTGAGAGAATGCACTCATTTCCAAAACATTGAGAATGGCTTTCACGTACCCGCAGTAAAAAGATGAAAATAAAATAAAATCGCCAGTTTCGGAGCATTTTAAGAACGCTGATGATAAGTCCAAAGGGAACGATTATCAGGCTATCATTATTTTATGCCTTTTATGGAATTAGCCTGCTGCCTGGATGTTTATGTTGGCGAAAGTGACAAGTTACATTAATTAAAGATAATTGATTGAATTAAAAAAAGATAGTCATATATAATGTGATGAATCACTTTGTTCAAATTTAGGATTTTGTCAAAGGATTATTTGTTTATTTTTTGGACTGCAGACCTCGAGTAGCTCATAAAACGGCACATGATGGCTAAGCTTACAAAGTCACGTCCTTCTGTGCCGATGTTTCATAGGGTGCGACAGGAAAATGATTCTGTTTTAAATGTAAAAAATGCTGAAATGGAAGATGGGATTCAGAGAAAGGGGAAGAACTACGTATCAAACCTCCACTTTTTTCAGCTTTTTCCTCGCCAGAACGATTTTAAGTAACTCTGATCAGTGCTATGCTGTTGGAGTTTGCAGCTAGGAATCAACATACTGCTACACTGTAAAAAGTCCTTCAATGGCAATGTCCAAATTACTTAATTTTAAAATGTATATTTAGTACAATAAATTGATTTTGTCTTTTTTTTACTGACTGTTTAAGTTACAGAAAAGTAAAAAGTGCTAATGTTTTAGTAACTTAAAATTTTCTATCATAAATTTGATTTTCTGGTACTCCACAATAAATTGATTTCACAAAACTTAGTTTAAAAACGTATTAAATAAGTAAATTGTCAGGACACGCCCACATGCAGTAATTGGAGAACACATTTCAGCATTGTAATTTAATGTCTTCAGTAGACATGTTGAATCTGCAAGTCAGACCTTGTTTAATATGAAATATGGAGTAAAAGAGAGAACAAAAGGGATTATTAATATTTGGCAGTGCAGGGAGGACTGGCCATCGGGTATACCGGGAGTTTTCCCAGTGGGCCGCTGGGTCAGTAAGACCTATATCGCAATTACGTAGACGGCTCACTGGTGGCCGGTAGTCCTCATTAATGTGAGCGATAGCGCAGTGGTGTCGCCTTGTTCAGCGTTACCGCCTTAACACGAAAATTTTCTATTCCTTTATTAAAATGACTAAAGATGTAAAAATACATATTCATAGGCGAGGATTTTGGCTCTTCAAAATGTTGTTATTGCTGACTCAATGTTATATAAACCACTTTTTATAGTTCTACTTCACTATTCCGGTTATCCTGCGTCATGGCCATTTGTATCTATTTATTTTCTTCATGATATAATAATGACTGAAAAACTGTATTCTTGCAAATAAAAAACGATGCATGGGTTTAATCTAAGTAAAATTTATTTAATGTTGTTTTCATCCTAAAAGTTTCAGAAAGCAGGTTTGCTGGGAAATTTGTTTGACCAATGGCCTTGCTTGTCCCCTGTTGCGTTACCAGCCATTCGTAGTTGCTGTTTGACGTCATGATTAATCTATCTGCACATGTGGAATTAGTAAAGCAGAAACGGTGTGGATTGAGCTGGTGATTGTGTGCCCAGAACGACAGACAAGTGTTATAAATCAGTATGCTGTATGCTTAATTACCTAATCCTGCTGCAGTTTACGTTGTCTGAGTAGCAACAGTTGCTAAATCTAATGGCCTTAGTCAGGCCCACTTCCGGTGCAGGGGGACTCGCTGAAAACAAAGAACACTTGGCCCGTGAAACCGACCTGAAAGTGATGCTAACGAAGTAATAATCCATCAAAAACATACCCAAGTCGTGTGTAGCGTTTGTTTGTTCGAGTCACAACATTAAACACGGAGAGGAAAATTTCATTTCACGTATTTCCAAAGGAAAGTAAGCGGTGTGAAGCATAGATATACGCTGTCAAAAGACAGAACCCTGATGCATACCTGCCAACACTACCGCTTTTGGCAGTAGACTACCGCTTTTGGGGCGTTTCATTCTGATAAAAACGCCCCAAAAGCGGTAGAGCTGGCATGTAGGCGGCAGCAAGTGGGAACCGTCAGCTCATGCCGTGCTGTGTGGGAAGCATTTTATCGGAGGTGAAATAGTAAATAGCTAAATGTTTTGTTAGTTGGGAATTAACTGGGAATTACTTTTGCCATTTGCTCTCATGCTTTTAATTTACAACTTAAAGTACCTGCAATATTTAGTGTCTGTGACACAAAGATGATCAAAATAGTCAAATGACATCTCTAGTACCCTATAACTACTACACGCTGTATTTCCTCGCAAAAAAAGAAAAATCGCAGATACAAATACTAATAAGGTGGATTAGAAATTGACATTTGTTGATGAGATAACACGAAGACGAACACACAAAGATAATTGTTTTCACCGAGTGCCTAATTGGGCCAGCTGGAAGTGACGACACCGGGACTTTGAGAATTGGTAGTATAACAGTCCACTTTATTTAGATTGCACTGTTTAAGTTGCTTCACAAAGTTATGACGCGTTTTCTTATGTGCATAAATTATGACTTAAAATTCCCCAGATAAACTCCAACTGTCTGGTCTTTTTTTTTTTTTTTGCGCCTTACAAGCTTCTGCGCATGCTTGTTGGATATGTTTTCAAACACAGCAACTACGAATTTAAGCAGCACATCATTAAGTTTGGATTACTAGATCTTCACCGAGGCGATGTTAATTCGTCAGCGATTTATGAAACTATGAACATTGATCGCTCTGAAAAATCTGTTTTTTTTTTTTTTTTTTGCGCTTTGCTACGCCTCCACCGGTAGACATTTTCCTATCCATTTTAAAGATATGCTCCTCCCTTGCCTCTTGTCATCATTTCTCAAGCGCACCCAGTAAAAACAGCGTTTTACAGGAGTGTTTTGCAATTAATTAGTTTAATTGGCAACAGGTCAGTAACATGACTGGGTATAAATACAGCATTTTAGATAGGCCCTCTTTCTTAGAAGTAAAGATGGGCAGTGGTTTACCAATCTGCATCTAAAAATTGAACGATGTCAGAAAAATTTCTCAATGTGAATTGCAAAGACATTGATTGTGCCACCATCTACAATACGTAGACGATTCAGAGAATCTGGGGAAATCTGTGCGCAAGGGACAAGGCCGAAGGTGAATATTGGATGCTCGATCTTCTGGTCCTGAGGCCGCGCCGCATTTAAAAACAAGTATGATTCTGCACTTGAATTCACTGCATGGGCTCAGGAACACGTCCACAAATCACTGCGTGAACAGAGTTTGCTGTGCAATCCACAAATGCAAGTTAAAGCTGTATCATGCATAGAAGCAATATGTGAACACAATCCAGTAATGGTGCCATCTGCTCCGGACCAAAGCTCATTTTAAAATGGCTTTCCATTTTACCTCAGTCCATTTTAAACCATTTTAAATGCGCTTTGGCCCAGAGAAGATTGCAGCATTTCTGGATTTTTACGTATGGTTTCTTTACATGATACGACCTTAACTAGCACTTGTGGATTGCACGGTAAACGGTGTTCACAGACAATGATTTCTGGAAGTGTTCCTGAACCCATGCAGTGAATTCCCATGCAGTATCATACCCATTTTTAATGTAGTGCCGTCTGACGGCCCGAAGATCGCGAGCATCCAATATTCACCTTCGTCCTTGTCCCTTAAGCACAAACATTTCTCTAGATTCTTTGAATCTTTTGTATTCTGGATGGTGGGATATTCAAAGTCTTCGCAATTTAAGATTGAGAAGCCTTTTTCTGAAATTGTTCTCAATTTTTAGATGCAGATTGGTGAACCTCTGCCCATCTAAGAGAGACTGCCTCTCTAGAATGCTGTTTTTATACCCAGTCATCTTACTGACCTGATGCCAATTAACCTTATCAGTTGCAAAATGCTCCGATTTTTTTTTTTTTTTTTTACTAGCACCACTTTTCCAGCCTTTTGTTGCCCCTGTCCCAACTCTTCTTAAATGTGTTGCTGCCATCCAATTCAAAATGAGCTAATATTTCCAATATTTTTCATGAAATGACTGAATTTCAACATTATGTTGTCTATGTTCAGTTGTGAATAAAATGTGAGTTTATGAGATTTGCAAATCATTGCATGCCATTTTTATTTACATTTCACACGATGTTCCCACTTCATTGGAATTGGGGTTTGTAGTTTAATACAGTACTTCCCAAACCTCTCATAAAAGACCACCTGTCCTACATATTTTAGATTTCTGCCTGCTCTAGCACAGGTGATTAAAATAATCAGCTCGTTATCATTCCCCTGAGGCTGATTGATAATGAGCTGATCATTTGAATCACCTGTGCTGGAGCGGGGAGAGATCTAAAACATGCAAGACAGGTGGGCCCCTGGGAGAGGTTTGGAATTGGTAAATATGAAAAAAAAAAAAGTAAAATGAAAGTAAAAATTCATGTTTTCTTTTAAATACAACTTAATTAAGTTAGATGTACTTAAAATGCTGTCCATTTTGACAATAGTTGTACTCAATTTCCTGGGATTTTTTTTTGTAGACTGTTCTTAAAAATTTTACTTTATGCTAAAATTTTATGATTGAGTTTTCTCAACTTAAAAAAACAAGAAGTTCACAAAACTAAGAAAAAGTGCTTGGAAAATGTTGCCTTTTTTTTTGAGTTTTATCTAAGTAACAGTTTTTACAGTGTAGGACAGTTGTAAAATTTATTCAGATGGGCTAAATTCCTGGGCCATGAAGGAATACCACTCAGAGGGCACAGTCATCGCGACAAGTACTGCGTCAGCTTATGTTTGAGAGAATGCACTCGCGACCGAAAGCTTGAGAATGGCTTTCACGTATCCGCAGTAAAAAGATGAAAATAAAATAAACGAAGTGACTATTCGCACTTATTTAAGTGCGTCCAAGCACAAAAATTGATCGAAATTCGCGTTAGACGCATTTACAAGTGTGGCGAAGATGCACATTGCTCCATTGCCCACACTTATTTTCAGTGTGTACGAAGCCAAAATTTTTTCTTGGCCAAACTTATTTTTTAAGCTGTGGCCAAGGGAAAATTTCTGCATTGGCCGCAGGTATAAGTGCAAAGTGTGGCCAAGAAAAAAATTCAGCATTGGCCACACGGAGGCTATAAGTGCGACTATCATCGGCCTAAAATAAAATCGCCGGTTTAGGAGCATTTTAGGAATGCTGGTGATGAGCACAAAGGGAACGATTATCAGGCTATCATTATTTTATGCCTTTTATGGGATTAACCTGCTGCCTGGATGTATTTCTGTTGGCGGATGTGACAAGTTACATTCATTAAAGATAGTTGATTGAATTAAAAAAGTAAGTCCTTTATAATGCGATGAATCACTTTATTCAAATTTAGGATGTTGTCCGAGGATTATTTGTTTATTTTTGGGACTGCAGACCTCGAGTAGCTCAAAAAACGGCACATGATGGCTAGGCTTACAAAGTCACGTCCTTCTGCACCGATGTTTCACAGGGTGCGACAGGAAGAGGTTTCTGTTTTAAATGTAAAAAATGCTGAAATGGGAGATGGGATTCAGAGAAAGGGAAAGAATTACGTATCAAACCTCCACTTTTTTCGGCTTTTTACTCGCCAGAAAGATTTTAAAAGGGGGCGCCCTTTTAGGAGGGATAAGGGAAGTTTATAATTTCAGATTAATATTTCATATTGTCAGTGCGCACCCTTTTCTTGGGTGCACATTCTCAGACAGCACTTGGCGGCCCAGCCATATACTAGGTTGCACCTAGTCTTGTTTTCTTCCTATTCAGTGCCCGTTTCGGGCAATACTGCCCCAAACGAGCAGCTGTTGTCACTGCATGATGTTGTCCAGGTGGTTTGGTCCACTTTCCAAAGTGCAGTGTGAAAGTGAACCAAACCAAATGAAGGTGTTACATTTTTCGGCATTCCCCGCCCGATCGAACCGAGTCCCCTGGACTATACTGGTGTGAAAGCGCCATTAGGCACTGCTGAGAAAAATGCTAAAATGGGAGATGGAATTCAGAGCAAATATTGGATTAATCTATTGTTATTACAGTGTTATATCTAGAGCATTTGGCCATGGCGCTGCGCCATGCCCAATTCTCTCCCGCCATAGCTGCCCCTTTTCTCATTAAATCCTGCCATAGCTGCCTTTTTTCAGAGTGAAACCCGCCACAGTGGCCCTTTTCTTCCCAAATAAAGTCCGCCACGCCTCATGCCTGCTTTTTCTTCCACTCGTAATGCCACTGTTTCTAATTTAGTTATAATTACCCCACGACCTTGCTTCTCTGCTTCTGTCCCTTTTTCAAGACATAATCTTGACAGAGATACCTTCAGGGGCAGAAATGGTTTGGGAATAATACATTGGAATATCAGGAGCCTGATGCATAAATTGGACTTTTTAAATTGCTTAGTGTCACAATGTGATCCTGATATTCTAGTTCTGAGTGAAACATGGCTCAGAAAAAGTATCACTGATTCCGATGTGGCTGTGGCTGGATATACCACTTTTAGAGTAGATCGAGTTGGTAAGGGAGGCGGTGTGGCAGTCTATGTGAAGTCATCCTTTTCTGTGTGTTTTAAACATGGTTACTATGCCAAATTGTTTTGAATTTATTGTTTTAAAAATCCAGTTGAGGCCTTCCTCGCTGGTAGTGATTGGTGTGTATAGACCACCATCAGCCGACCCAAAGGCTGTAGACATTTTAGCAAATTTAATTTCTGAGTATATTGAAAACGAAATGCTGGTTGTTGGGGATTTTAACTTAAATTGGCTCAATACCACCTCAGATTACCTTAAGGAAATCAGCTCAAACCTACAGCTAACACAATTAATTTCAGAACCCGCAAGACCTAATCTAAAAGACAGCTCAAAATCCACATTAATAGATCTTTTATTCTCAAATAGACCTGAAAAAATTGTTGCCTGTGGGGTTTTTGAACTGGGTGCTAGTGACCACTGCCCTACAGCTTGTGTGAGAAGTACCAAACTGAAAAAAATAAAATCACACACAGCTCTTAAGAGAAATTTTAAAGTTTTTAATAAACATAATTTCCTGGAAGATTTAAGACAAAATTTCATAAACCTCCCAACAGAGACCTCTGACATTCAGGTAGCCCTGGACTTGTTCATGAACACTTTTATCACACTCATTGATAAACATGCCCCCATTAAAAGGTACAGAATTAAAGATAGAATTGCTCCATGGTTCTCACAGGAACTTTCATTTATGTTCATAAAAAAGAAATAAAGCCTGGTCTCAGGCTAGGCACTCAGGAGATCCTCAACATTGGCTCTCTTTTAAACAACTTAGGAATAGATGCACAGCCGCTGTTCGAAAAGCCAAATCAGATTATTACCTGGAACTCATCATCCGCTCCACTTCAAACCCGGCATTGTTCTGGAAAGTAGCAAATCTAGATAAAAGGAAAACCAATAACTCACTTCCCATTACTATAAATAATGATGACGGTCTCCTTTCAAATCAATCCCAAATATGCCACATCTTAAATAAACACTTTATAGAGGCTGGTCATCTCTTTGAAAAAGAACACCCTGGACTCTTTCCAGTCACTGATATCAATATGAATGCACAAACTGATAGTGTGAGTGCTAAGAACAATACCTCTTGTTTCTCTTTTCAACCTTTCTCTCACTTTGAAGTGTTGCATGTCCTACAAACCTTAGATCCCAGAAGTTCTGCTGGTGAGGACAACTTAGATCCTTTCTTCCTTAAACTGGCTGCTCCAATTATCTCCCAACATCTATCATACATTTTCAATCTCTCAGTATCTACAGGCAGATTTCCAAATTTGTGGAAATCTGCTCATGTGGTTCCCCTACATAAAGGTGGTGCTAAAGAAGATTTAAACAACTACCGCCCAATCTCCAAATTACACTGTTTATCAAAAGTCTTGGAATTCTTGGTCAATAATCAACTCAAGTCCTTTCTTTCAGATCACTCAATTCTCAACTCACATCAGTCTGGCTTCAGACAGAATCACAGCACAGTCTCAGCCATTACATTAGTTACAAATGACATATTATCTGCATTAGACAAGAGGCAACACTGCGCTGCTCTTTTTATAGATCTTTCCAAAGCTTTTGACACAGTCGATCACTTTATACTGTTAAAAAAGCTATCAGGTATCGGTTTGGATAATGGTTCATGTGCATGGTTTCAGGATTATTTGTCTGAAAGATCTCAATGTGTTAAAGTAGGTCAGGCCAAATCAGATTTTTTATTGATTGATAGAGGTGTGCCACAAGGTTCAGTTCTGGGCCCCATGCTTTTCTCTGTTTACATCAATGACATTGTCTCTAATCTGCATAATTGTCATGCACATCTTTATGCAGATGATGCTATTGTTTATTGTGTTGCAGATACTGTAAAATCTGCCATTGACAACCTGTAACATGCTTTTAACAGTATACAAGAGTCTCTTATTAATCTTAAACTTGTACTTAATGTAAGCAAAACAAAATTTATGCTGTTCTCCATGGCTAGGAATATTAAACTTGAAAACATAGAAATATCAACTTCAAATGGATCAAGAATTGAGAGAGTCACTGAGTTTAAATACCTTGGGATATGGCTTGATGAGGAATTTACATTTAAACACCATATTAACACTCTTGTCACCCAGTTACGACAGAGAGTTGGTTTCCTTTACAGAAACAAAACTTGTTTTCCGATGTCATGTCGTAAAAGAATTGTGGAAGCCATGTTTTTATCTGTCTTGGATTATGGTGATACAATATATAGACATGCTGCAATTTCAACTCTGAAGCCCCTGGACTCAGTTTATCACTCTGCTCTCCGATTCATAACTGGTGACAAGTATAACACTCATCATTGCATCCTTTATGAGAAGGTTGGTTGGCCAACTCTTGATCACAGAAGGAACAAACATTGGTTAATATATATTTTCAAAGCCCTTACTAACAGACTACCACCCTATCTCACAAACCTGTTAAAGTTTTATGCTTGCTCTTACAGGACTCGTTCTTCTGGGTTACTCACTCTGAAAGTTCCCCGGGTCTCTACTGAACTCGGTAAATTAGCATTCTCCTTTGATGCCCCTCGCTCATGGAATACTCTTCAGCAAACTCTTCAGATGACAGCCTTTCCCTCTCTTACAGAGTTTAAGATCTTGATTTCTGACCACTGTTCTTCTCTTTGTAACTGTTTTTCTTGATTCCTTTGCTGTTGTGTTTGATTGATGGACTGTGTTTGTCTCTTAATCATATAATGTCTGTGATCTCAACGACATTGAAAATGAGGGAAACCTCAATGTCCTTTCGAGAATAAATAAAGGTTTGAATGAATCCCCGGCTCCGCTGCGCTACGCCTGAATTCATCACTTGCAGCGCTTTACGATCGCCGTACCTGATCGCTCTGCTCAACTTCACTCACAGAAAATGACAACGTACAGAAACCCAGTGCTGCAAATGAGTTGTGTATTCCCAGGTATTCAGACTGATTTCAGTTTGATTTGCCGCCACACAAAGGGGTGGCGCTTCTGTCGTTTCCCAGAATTCGGCCGTTTTATTGTGTGTTTTTGTGTGCTTGCCTCAGTCGAAGCAGAAACACACTCTATTCTCTTACTTCTTCTTCTTTTTCTTCTTCTGTCTAAATTTGGCTGACTAACTCCTCCTACACCGTTTAAGCTATTGTTTCCGTTCAAATTCTTAAAAAATTCTGCTTGTTGCGAATTACGTTGCTTCTGCACAGATTTTCCATTTTCTGTTTAGTTTTTGAGATATTTAATTTTACATGTCATTTTTTGGGGTCCTATTAAATCAAGCCATTTTTGTACTGATTAGATTCAGCTATTTTCTGCTATTTTTTTACTCTGTCATAATTTTAGCTAGAAATGTCATTCAAACTGCCAAATGTTAAGTTAAGCTTATATAATTTCCTCACTGTTCAAATTTTTCATAAATTCTATAATTTATTTTATTATAATTACTTAAAATAATTTCCATTACAATAAATTCTGGGAACTTACAGTGCAGTGACGTCACTGTTAGAGTGGCGAACAGCTGTAAAATCGTCAAGAAATCTTCTCATAAACTTGCTCTAACTCCCACAGTTTTCACTCCACATAAATATTTTTATCTCCAAGTTGTAGCAAAAGTTCTGCTGGTCACAAAAAACCAAAACGCCATAAACTCCTACATTAAATGAGGCAAGAAAATTCCATTTCCATTTTGTAGATTGGACTTACTATCTTTGAGGTAGAGGCAGTAGTATGTAAGGGATGCCTTAGCTAAAATCTCTGTAGGACCAAATGCTTTAACCGTTAACTCAAATGGCTCAGAGTGACTCAGCGAAATTGTAGCATAGCAATATTGCAGTTCAATTCTGCCCTCTGCTAGACTTTTTCCTGGCCTCAGCATTATCATTGTTTGGATTAAAATTGATACGACTGTTAGACAAATCTCATTCTTCTGCGTCAAACTCTGTGAAAGAATTTTCGGTATCATCGTTTGTACAGTAGTTCAAACCAGTTCCAAGAGAGCACATTTAGGGCAGCATAGACCAGAAGTCAGTTATCTGAAATAGAATGTTATACACCTCTTAAGTCTAACCCCACTGAGAACTTCAAGAATGTCATCCATAATTTCATTAACTCTGCTTTTAAAAGAGGCTGGATTACGGAAAAAAAAGGCTTTTTGCTCGTTGAGTGCCCTGTATGCCCTGTGTTTTATGGCCTGCCTAAAATGCATAAATCTGCAACTAATCCTCCTCTTCGCCCTATTGTGGCAAGTATTGGTAGTCTGACTGAACCTCTGTCACAATTTGTTGACTTCTTTGCGAAAAATTTGTCTTTGGTCTTCCTTCTTTCCTTGGTGACTGTTGATTTATTAAACATTATCAAAGAGTTCAAATATGAAATAGGTGACATCCTGGCAACTTTTGATGTACAGAGCCTGTATACATGCATACCTCATGATATAGGTCTTGATGCTCTCACCCACTTCCTCAACAAACGACCAGATGACATTATGCCACCGAATGAATTTCTACTCACACTTTCTGAAATGATTCTCACCATGAACTTTTTCAAATATTTGGATTCCTACTATTTGCAGTCACGTGGCACAGCTATAGGCAGTGCTTTCGCCCCATCGTATGCTTGTCTTGTGATGGGTTTATGGGTAGAAAAATTTGTCTTTAATCCACTTCGAAATTCCTGTTTTTCTAAAATTGCCTTGCGGAAGAGATATATTGATGACATTCTGGTCAGATGGAGAGGAGATGGTGATGAGCTATCTGATTTTTTGAAGTATATTAATGCCTCTACAAATTACCTTTCTTTTACTATGGAACAGCATGATACCTTTGTCCACTTTCTTGACCAGACACTCTACAAGGGACACAATAATACCATTGAGACCACAATTTATCGGAAACCCTTGAGCAGAAACACACTTTTAAAAGCAGGCAGCAATCATCCCAGGCAGCTCATTCACAATATTCCTATTGGTCAATTTTTGAGATTACGTAGAAACTTTAGTACAACCACAGATTTTCAATGTAAAGCTGCAGAAATGAAAGAGCGTTTTCAGCACAGAGGCTACTCTAGATCATATAGTTCTTCCGCCTATCTACGGGCCCTTCATACAGAGCGGGAATCCCTATTAGTCAAGAAATCTAGAGATGCTACCACTTCCTCACGGATCACTTTTTCTACTGAGTTCTCTCCTCTGGCAGGAAGGGTTAAAAGTGTTATCCTTAAATACTAGAATGTTCTCAAAAGTGACCCTACCCTAAACAGTATTAGTTCTGTGCCTCCGCTTATCACTTTTAAACGTTGCCGTAATCTTAAAGACAGACTAGTACATTCTGATACTTGAAAACCTCCCTGCTCAGTTTCTTGGCTGTCTAATCGACCTGCAGGTTTCTTCCGGTGTGGTCACTGTGCTCAATGTTCAAACTCGTCAGACACAAAGTACTTCACTCATCCACATACTGGCAAAAAGTATTATATTAATTCTTTCATCAATTGCAGCACTTTACATGTTGTGTATATTCTTAAATGTCCTTGTGGTCTGGTGTATGTTGGACAAACTAAAAGAGCTCTAAAGATTCGCATATCTGAACACAAGACTGCTATATGTACTCAAAATATGGATTATGCCATTGCCCGACATTATGCACAGGCTAAACATGGCTCTGCAGCGTCACTCAAGTTCTGGGGAATAGAAAAAATTTCACCATCTCCTAGAGGTGGTGACATTATTAACACACTGCTCCGCAGAGAAGCACATTGGATCTACACACTGAATACAGTGAAGCCCTCTGGTATTAATGAAGAATTGAATTTATCATGCTTCCTTTAAATATTTTTATGTGATCTTGTGAGGTCATTGTTATTTTGTTCCTTTGCTCCTGTTCTTATGTAAACCTCCTTGTTCAGACTTGGTGTTTGCCCTTGCTTGTTGTTTTTCTATGATGTTTCCTCTCATCCGTGTATATTCACTGTTTTTACTAGTCATTGCTAACTTTGGGAATGATCTATGCTTGCCCTTTTTGACAGGAAGTTGGGGGCATGGCCCTTGGACATGGACTTTGGCAACTCCCATTCCTGGAGCCATTATCCAATAGATTTGAAATGTAGCTGGACCAATGAGATTTGTACATTTGTTCAAGGTTCTCTATATGTTGTTTGCCCATGTCTTTGTCCTGTTTGACTCTGATGAAGACACAGTAGTGTCGAAACGTTCGTCTGTTTGCACTATAAAGGCTGTTAATTTATCAGTGTGCTCCAGTCTCCTTTGTCCCTTTTGATATTTGTTGTCCTTGAGCTGTTTAGCACCTGATTCAGCCGACTTTTGCGGTAAGATGCGCGGTGACCCCTTTTTTCACAGATCTCATTCTTCTGCGTCAAACTCTGTGAAAGAATTTTCGGTATCATCGTTTGTACAGTAGTTCAAACCAGTTCCAAGAGAGCACATTTAGGGCAGCATAGACCGGTCTTTTTGCAGGGCGGGTCCATGAGAACACATGACAGTAAAAAATAGCAAAGCAGAAAAGAATTGCACAAGCTCCTATACCAGTATATACAAGCAACTGTTTGCACTAGCTAGATATATTTACGATCGTATCTAAAACAGGCGAGATACTGGTATCAAAATGACTGTAACTGCCACCCTTGCTAAGCCAGCAGACGTCACTTTTCCATACTCATTGGCCCCGTTTACACCTGGCATTAACATGCGTCTCCGGCACCCACGTTACAATCTGTCCGCTGACGTCACATCCTTCTTCGCCCATCTCCTAAAGTGGCGCGCCTCGCTTATTGTAAAAACTGGTAAATAAGACGCACCTTCAATGCAATATTTTCACTTAAAAACGCATTACATCTTATAAACCGGTGCATCCTATAGCTATGCCAGTAAAATGCTATGAGAGGTAAAGGGGGATGTTTCAATGTTTAACTAGGAGAGGGCGCTGTGAGCTAGATCTTGCTCGCGTGTACCAGAACTTGGATTCAGTCTCTCTTGTCTCTTTACAGCTACAAGCTGAGTAGCCCAATGCAACAAAGCGAAAATTTCTAGAAAGAGCCATACAGCTGCTTAAAACCTTCATGTCGCGGTCTTTTCTGAACAAAATGGAAATCACCCTATTTGTGTAAAATAAATTTAAATAGTTTGGAACAACATGTTCACGCATTTTTATAAACGAATAGCTGCTATAACACAGTCTTTGTTATTTTATGCGGATTGGAGACGCATTTGCATTTATGCTTGTGTTCAATGTGGCCAGAATCCGTCCCTGACCACCTTCAGAAGTGGTTTGAAAGATCGGATTACAATCCGTCCTCAATGCGTCTTGAGTGCATTTACACCTGTACTTTTATGAGGTCAAGCGCTATCCGATGGTAATACAATCACAGAAAACGCATGTTAATGCCAGGTGTAAACAGGGCCATTGAGTAGTTTAATACTTAACATTAGCTATCTATTGATTGTGTCATCTGCAGTGATGGCAATTTCAACGCTCAAGTTCGACCCGTTTAGAGCACGTTCTGTGCACTGTGTGTTCACGAGATAACTAGCTAATAATAGCACAGAAATAAAAAGGGAGCTGTGAATAATATCACAAGTGTTAACCATATTGTTATGGCCCCAATTTGTTATGGCGTCACAGACAGCAAGGGATGACAGACAAAATTCTTCAACTTCAAAAGATTTAATTAAACAAACACTTTGAACTAATCTACAATCTACATCTACTGACCAAGATTGAAATAATAATAAAAAAAAAAGTTACAGTCCCTTGGTAATTGAGATGGGCTGCTATGTTGCAATGTCCTGGGACAGGAAAATGCTCCAACACAGGCAAAAATCCACAAAAAGCTTCACAGGTCTTGAAAAGAGTGACAGGTCTGGTCAAATGTATCCTTCCACAATTTCTCCTTGCAATTTCTCCAACTACTCCACTCTCTCGATTTTTCTCCTTATATACTCTTTTCCAGCCCCCTCTGAGGCATGCCCAGGACATGCCCAAACCTAGCTTTAGATTGGGCTTAACAAAAAAAAAAAGTCAATACTGCCATCTAGTGGCTTTTTTTTTCCCCACATTACAATATCTTGCAGCTTGCTTTTATTAACTATTTAGCTAGCGAGCACACAGTGCACAGAAGTGAACAGAGAGCAGCGAATAGTAGCATTTCGCTACTCAGCTGGTCAGCGTTGCACAGTTCGGGACTGAGGGAGACACTGACAATGAGCTATAAGCAACAACAGCTGTGGCAGTCTGCCAACGTGGCCTGCCATGTTTGCTCCGCCATAAAGCTAATTTCTCCGCATGCACTGCATTTTTTTTTTTTTTTTTTTATTGGATCAATAATCAGACATACAAAGATCTCCAATATGATGCAACACGCACAAACAGATATGAAAAATAAATGAAAATTACAAAAAAAAAACTACACAGAGAGGTTTCACATAACAAAACAACTGGGCATTGAATAAAAATGTTTAGCTCTTTGCAAATTTCTATTGTTTTGATTGCCTTACTATTCTTCGATCCATATAAAGTTTTGAAATAGTGTTCCATTTCTATCTTAAATTGTTGCATGTAAGGCCTCTTTTTAGCCATTTAGATTTATGAATATAATATTTTCCATATAAAATAAAAAGATTTAAGATAAAAAGCCTTTTAGAATCCATTACACTGTTATCATAAAAAAAAGAATGTTTCTTTTTTCTAAACAAACAATTGCACCAGTCATCATTTTAAAGAAACATTGTAAATCTAGCCAGAAAAAATCTGTGCATAGGCAATCATGAAATAAATGACAAACGGATTCGATTTCCTTGGAACAAAACACACACATCTTATCAATATCATTCCTGAATCTTGAAAGCACCTAGTTTGTCGGGTAGATCAAATGTATCATTTTATATGAAACCTCCCTAATTTTGTTGGTGACACAATATTTTTTATTGATACTCCAAACTGCCTTCCATTTAATATTTTCAAATTTTGAGTTCCAAAATGACTTAGCAGGAGGAATTATGGGTCTCTGACAAAGCCCCCTAAGAAATTTATTGGTACATTTTTTGTCTGTGATGTGTATACCATCTAACATAAGACTATCCTTAAACTGCAGATTTTGTTCACACAAGTTTCTTGCAATAATCTCAAAAGACCAGAAGGTATTGCATCGAAGACAATTGCAAAGTCTTTACATGTAACTGGAATTCCATATTTCCTCAGAAATTCTGTATAAGTAAACAAATGTCCTTCCTCATTCAGTAATTGTGTCACCAACAATATGCCATTTTTAATCCAGCTATCAAAATGTAATGTTTTATTTTTAAATCTGATATCTTTATTGTTCCATATTAAACATTCGTGGGGAGAAAAATTGTGTTTATAAACAATCAACCAGGACAGTAGTGCTTGTTTATGATAATTCGACAGTGTAACAGGGATCTTATTTATATCAAAATTACAATGCAGGAGAAATTCAATACCACCTACTTTTTCAAAAATAAGCTCTGGAATAAAGTACCACAATTTATCTTTACTTTTTATACAATTTTTTAGCCACTTAACCTTGAGAATGGTATTGGAAGTTCCAAAATCTAATACATTTAAGCCTCCTTGAGAATATGTGCTACAGATCACAATCTTTTTTAAATAATGGAGTTTATTATTCCAAATAAAATTAAAAAGCTTTGTGTCAATCTGTTTGATAATTGTATGTGGCACATCCAATACCATTGCAGTATAAACTAGCCGTGATAATACTTCACTTTTTGATAGAAGTATGCGACCATTTAATGATAAATCTCTCAATAACCAGCTGTCAAATTTTCTTTTAATCTTTTCAATCAATGGATTTCAGTTCAAATCTACTCTTTCTTTTTGATTTTTGCAAATTTTAATACCCAAATATGAAATTACATCTTTTAAAGGGATACCGCATATTTCATTTGAATCATTTGGCTTATCTTTAAGGGGAAAAAGGACACATTTTTTAATATTTAAAGTTAAACCTGATACCGTAGAGAATGCATCAAGACAATCAATAGCTTTTTTTAACTTCCTTTTCATCATGTAGTATCGTCAGCTAATTGACTACATTATAATTCTCCTCCGGCTATTTGAATACCTTTGAAACGGTCATTTTTAATATGAAGTGCCAATGTCTGCATTACTAATAGAAATAAGAAAGGTGCAGCTGGATCCCATTGTTTAATCCCTCTGCCAATATTAAATCTAGAAGTGGTTCCCCAAGGTAATTTAACTGAACTATTACAATCTTAGTATAATGTTTGTATTGCGCGTTTAAAAAAGCCGCCAAAACCAAAGAAGTCCAGAATGTTGAATAAAAAGCTGTGCTCGACGGTGTCAAAGGCTTTGTAATAATCCAAAAACAAAATGTAGGCATTATCATCAATAAATTCACCATAATCGATTAAATCTAAAATTAGGCGAATATTATTACTTATATGCCTACGACGCATAAAACCAGATTGACAATCATCAATAATGGAATTGAGGCACAATTTTAATCTCTGCACAAATATAAGTGCTAACAGTTTGGCGTCGTTGTTAATTAAAGTTATTGGTCTCCAATTTTCAATCATCAATAAATCTTTATCTGGCTTGGGTATTAAGGATATAAGACCTTGAGATAAAGTTGGCGGTAGCTTCCCAACCCCAATTGCTTCCTCAAATACAGATAAAATAAATTCTGAAATGTCATCGTGGAATGTCTTATAAAATTCACTTGTGAGTCCATCGTTACCAGGGGATCTATTATTCTTTAATTTAGATGTACACATTTTTATTTCATTTAAAGTTATATTCCTATCACTAATATTTTTTAAATCATCATCTATAAATTTAGCATTCTGTCGTATGGCAGAAAAGAAGGATTCATCATTACTATCATTCCTTTTAGTGTATAATTTCCCATAAAAGGTTTGAACAAAAGAAGAAATTTCTTTTACATTATCAGAGACATGGCCATTAATGTTAAGCTTATTTAATGAGGAAAGTTCTATGTTTCCCTTTTCCAAGTTAAAAAAATATTTTGTATTCTTTTCTCCTTCTTCCAACCATTTTCTTCTAGATCTTACAAAAGCTCCTCTAGCTTAATATTCATAAATTTGGTCTAATTCTAATTGTAATTTGGTTAAATTCTCTTTATCTTCTTGATGCAATCTTTCTTTTCCATAAATCATAATTTTTTTTTTGGTTATAACATTTTCTTATTCTCTTTTTTCTTTTGCCATTTCCTTTCCCCTTTGAATAGCCAATTTCCTGATTTTATATTTCATATATTCCCATTGCCCCCCATAGTTTTGCAATATTTTGGCTTTATTCCAACTTTCCTTAATGATTAATTTAGCAGTATCCAAAAAATGATTATCCTCCAAAATTGTATTGTTGAGTTTCCAATATCTAAAGTTTTGTTTCTTTTCCTCCGAAGAATTAACAAGACTTATTGAGATGAAAATTATTTCATGATCGGTGAAGACAGAAGGTTCAATATAGACATCCTTTACTCGCGTTTCTAAATCTGTAGATACTAACCAAAAATCTATCCTTGATTGCTTAGTCATATCTTTAGTACACCAGGTAAATTGCATTTTATCAGGATTCCTGTGTCTCCAAATATCAAAACAATTTAGATATAGACATAAATGATCAAAATCCGCTGTATGATTTACTTTTGCAGGTTGTGTGGGAATACAATCCAGTAAAGGGTTTTTAATTGAGTTCCAGTCTCCTCCGAGGATTAATTTTGCATCTGTTAAAGTTCTTATGAACAGATTTCCTCTTCAAATTCTTGAAAAAGATTAACATTTTTAGAACTGTTATTAGTGGCATACATATTTCCCAAAATGAAAACCATATCCTTTAATTTGACAGCTAAAATTAACCATCTACCAAAGCCATGAGCTTTACTCTTCAGTATTTTACCTTTAAAATTTCCTCTCATAATGGCAACACCTGCAGACTTGTTACTACCGTAAGACAGCCAAATACTATCTCCCCATTGATTCTTCCAGAAATTATAATCAGACATGGATGCATGGGTTTCCTGTAAAAGATAAAATTCTGCCTTAAATTTCTTACAAAATAAAAAAATTGCCTTTCTTTTCAAAAGATCTCTGATACCCCTAACATTAAGCGAACTTTTAGAGACAACCTCTTACCTTTAACAAAAAAGAGAAATGATTTTCAACACCTTTAACGAAGTGAAAATTGGTCATAATTAAACCTGACCATATTATAATGTTCATCAACTGTAAATTAGCGTTTATTGTTCGATGTTCAACTCCATGGGGCAGCCAAGCTGTCCGGTTAAGCTCGCACTTCTTTTCTCCCGATTATTACCCTGGCTCCGATGAAATAAGCTTTTTTATTTTCTTTGCGTGCCGCCTCTATGAGGGGCCACAACTTATTGCGCGTTTCTTTGTCCTTTACCGTCAAGTCCTCTCCAAACCTCAGCTTTCTCGATCCAAGGTACTCAAAACCTTTTGCATTTTTCCAAACCAACTCCTTGATTGATCTGGAAGCAAATCTAATGATGACTGGGCGAATCCTACCTCCATCCCTCCTTCCAACTCTATGGCAGACATCGATGTGAAAAGGTAGATTATCTCCGGTTTCTGGAATGATATTGCGGCAAATGTCGATCACACGCTGCTTGACATCCTCTCCTTCTTGTTCTTTTAATCCATAAAGCCTCAAATTCCATCTTCTTTGATAACGCTCAGCCTCATTGACTTTCTCCTCAAGTTCAGAGATCCTTTTCTCGTGATCCGCGGTTGCCGTCTTTACTGTTGTCACTTCTGTTTTCATGTCCTCTATCTCTCTGAAAAGAAACTCTGAGTTTTCCTTCAAGGCCTAGATACCATCTGCATTTCGATTGATCAATTTCTCGAGGTCATCAGCCCTTTTGTTTCTTTTTTCCACCAACAGTCTCAAGATATTTTCTTGCAATTCAGCGAGGGATGGCTCAGATTTCCCTTTTTTCGGAGCGGGAGAATTGGGCATGGAGTTGGGAGGCTGCAAACAATCCGGATTGCTTAGGCATGCATAGGAGTGCTCGTCCGTTGTGGCCATTTCCGTCTCAGGACCATTAGATGTGTCGTCGATTAAAGCAGAAAAACGATTTTTATCAGTCTTTATAGTTTTTTCTTTCCCTCGTCTCTCCCTCTTTTTTCAGACATGTTCGCAACTATAGGTGCACGTTGTTACTAACGCTAATCACAAAGCCAACTTTGCTAGCTTACAAAGAGGGAGCTAACCAAAACATTTCTTCGGTCAAAACTAAAGGTTAAAATAAACGTTTCATGAATTTAGCACTTTGTGTGCCTCTATATTACCTTTTATGGTCAGGTATCAGTCCAAAGTCTGTTATCAGGTGCGAAAATAAAAAAATTCTCTTGAGTCACGAAAAAATGAAACCGCAGTAGCCGCCATCTTGTCCGGCCGCCCTAACTAAGCCCGCATGCACTGCATTGACCTATATAGCAGTAGTTCTCATGATGTCACGAACCTGGTCACGTGGGTTTGTTGATTAGCGTGATTGGCAAAAAGCCTCAACATTACAATTCATTTAATAGGCGAAGTACAGTTGTCTTCCACTTTTTGTACTAATACCAGTTAGTTGCAGCGTAATTAACTGCACAAACTGATTCGTTAAGGGCTCAGAAATACGTTTCCTTCGTATTCCTGAACAAGAACCTAAAAATCCGCTTGGATCAATTCAATTCGACGAAATAACTGGGTGCCGTCGGCCCACTCGCGTGTTTGTACTATTCACTTTCTGTCGGGTAAGTCGCAAGTTATTTTCTATAATTTCTAACGTGACATTTTGCTAAGTTTTAGCATTTTATAATTCGGTCATAGCAAGGGAATGATCTTGTTTTTTGTGTTGGATTCGATCGGTTCCTTATGCTTTCCAACAACAAGTAAGTGACAGTTCGGATATTAGTATTGGAAATAATTCCGTTTTCAACCGTCATCAGTATGAACTGAGATCAGTACTTCCGGCTTATCTTGACTTTTGGGGACCCAGAGAAACATTTGAGTGTGTAAAAACGTCTATCGTACATCCAGTCAAGAAAATTTAGAGTTTAATGTCTACTGCAGCTGTAATGGCGGCAGCCTTGTTACTGATGACACCCCAGATGGCTCGGGAATGTGCAATATATGCATTTACGATATTAAATATTAATGATAAATTCTAAACCCCCTTCCCTGCTGAAAAAAGTCAGAGAAACCATTAGGCAACCATTAGGCATATTCTATTGATTTCTAATGGTTCCTGGTGGTTTTGTAATGGTTTCTAATGGTTTCTAATGGCTACTTATGTTTTCGTAATGGTTAGGTTTGTTTTTCTAATGGGATTCTATTACCCCCTACACAAATCTACAGGACTTTAACTGGTCCCTACTTATGGTTCCTACAGGAGTCTAATGGTTCCTACAGAAGTCTTAATGGCTCCTACAGGCGTTTCTATACCAGTCTAATGGTCACTATGCGCAACGCGTACAATTTGGTCATGATCCGGAAGGGGGACGAATGGAAAACGGCTTTTAATACCCATAACGAGTACTGCGAATATCTTTCCATGCCTTTCGGATTGGTTAATGCCCCCTCTGTGTTCCAGGCACTCGTTAATGACGTCCCCCGAGAGATGTTGGAGAAATTCGTCTTTGTCTACCTTGACGATATTCTGATTTTTTCTTCAACTCTCTCAAAGCATAAACAACACGTAAGACAAGTGCTTGAGACCCTCCTTAAAGCCAAACTTTTTGTCAAGGCTGAAAAATGCATTTTTCATGCCAGGACAATCTCGTTCCTTGGCTTCATTGTATCAGCAGGGTCGATCCGCATGGACCCGGACAAGGTGGCAGCGGTCAGGAATTGGCCTGCGCTTCAGAATGTTAAGGAGGTTCAGCGATTTTTGGGCTTTGCTAATTTTTATAGGAGGTTTATCCGCAATTTTAGCGTGATGGCTGCCCCTATTATTGCGCTTACTAAGAAGAATGCCTCGTCATTTGCTTGGTCTCCAGTAGCTGAGGCTGCTTTTCAAGAGTTAAAGAAATGATTTAGCTCTGAGCCCATTCTTGTCTTGCTCGACCCCTCCCTCGCATTTGTTGTGGAGGTTGATGCTTCGGAGGTTGGAGTGGGTGCCATTTTATCCCAGCGCCCCCTTCGGGACAATAAGTTGCATCCCTGAGCCTACTTCTCCCGGTCGGTGTCGGCGGCCGAACGGAATTACAGCATTGGTGACCGGGAGTTGTTAGCAGTTAAGTTGGTGTTGGAAGAGTGGTGCCATTGGTTGGAGGGGGATGAACATCCGTTCGTGGTTTGGACAGATCACAAGAATCTTCAATATATCCAGCAGACTAAGCAACATAATTCCCGGCAGGCACGGTGGGCATTGTTTTTCAATCGCTTTAACTTTACGTTAACTTATCGCCCCGGCCCCAAAAACATCAAGGCTGACGCCTTGTCGCGGATTTACGACCGCTCGGGCCTCGATCCCATTCCGGAGCCGGTAATTCCGGCAGCTCAGATTGTGGCTCTCATTCAGTGGGACGTTGAGTCTGTTGTGCGTGAGGCCTTGCAGTCCGATCCTGATCCTGGTGGGGAGCCGCCTGGGTGTTTGTTTGTCCCCATGGCAGTGCGTTCCCAAGTGCTCCAGTGGGGGCACTCTTCCCACTTGGCAGGTCACCCGGGGATTCACCGGACCAAGCAGTTCTTGGCCCGATGCTTTTGGTGGCCCAGCATGGATAAAGACATCTGGGAATTTGTGGCGGCATGTTGCATCTGTGCATGGAACAAGGTTCCCCATCTCCCCCCCTCTGGTCTGTTGTGGCCGTTGCCCGTTCCCAAGCGTCCGTGGAGCCAAATTGCTCTAGATTTTATTATGAGTCTGCCGGTTTCGGAAGGCAACGCCGTGATTTTGGTCGTGGTCGACCGCTTTTCCAAGGCCGCCCACTTTATCGCCCTGCCTAAGCTCCCTTCGGCGCGGGAGACGGCCCTTCTTATTGTGGACCATGTGTTCCGGCTGCATGGTCTGCCTCAGGATGTGGTCTCGAACCGTGGCCTGCAATTTACGGCAAAATTCTGGCGTGCTTTATGCAACCAGCTAGGGGCCGCCGTAAGCCTTTCGTCTGGTTTCCACCCTGAGACCAATGGGCAGACAGAGCGAATTAACCAGTCGCTAGAAAATACACTTTGGTTTTTAGCGGCAGACAATCTTTCTTCGTGGAGTCGTTTTTTGGCATGGGCTAAATAGTCCCATAATTCGCTGTGTAACTCCTCCATAGGCCTTTCCCCGTTTGAGGCTCAGTTGGGTTATCAGCCTCCACTTTTTCCGGAGACTGAGAGGGATTCAGAAGTTCCCTCGGTTAATCATTTTGTTCGGCGTTGTCAGTCGGTCTGGGCCAGGGTCCGGTCCTCTCTGTTGCGCTCTGGGCGGAAACAGAAGACCGCCGCTGATAGAAGGCGCCGTTTGGCCCCATCTTATCTGGTTGGCCAGAGAGTTTGGCTTTCCACTCGGGACCTTCCGTTGAGAGTAGAGTCACGGAAGTTGGCTCCCCGCTTCATTGGTCCTTTCAAGATAGTGCGGAGGATCAACCCTGTCACCGTCCGATTAAAGCTCCCTAGATCCTTGCGTATTCACCTCTCTCGTTTTATGTTTCTCAGCTTAAACCAGTGAGCACAAGCGTCCTGGCATTGGTCGACAAACCGCCGCCGTGGATGATTGAGGGGGGGCCGGTTTACACCGTGTGTTGCATTCTGACCGAGAGGCGTGTTGGTTGCGGGGTCCAGTTTTTGGTGGACTGGGAGGGATATGGTCCTGAGGAGCAGTGCTGGGTCCCTTCTCGGAATATCTTGGATCCCGCCCTGATATCTGAGTTCCGTGCCCAGGGTTCTATGGGAACGTCGGGAGCCGTTCCTTGGGGGGGGGTGTCCTGTCATGGTTTTGACTGTGTTTGTGGTTTTTAGACTCTCTTTGTAGCTATTTTTGGAGCCACTTCTGTTCCTTTAATTTTTGGATTACTTCCAGCTGTTTCATCAGGCATGGGCGGCACCTTCCTCTGAGTCTATATAAGCCGGATGTCCACCATGCCTCCCTTGCTGGAGTGTCTGATTTTAGCTAACACAACAGCCAGAAGATATCTGTAGTCAGGAATTGTTAGCGATATATCTTCACATTATTTTTGTGGTTCCTCTTTCTCCAGGGATATTCCCTATTCTTCCTTTCCCTCTCTTACCTTTGTGTTGCACCATTTTAGGTGCTTTGTTTTCTCGGTTCCCGAGATACTTCCTCTTTCTCTCTCTCTCACTTTGCTTCCTTGTTTCAGATGGTTGGGCGTCCTTTTGGAAGCGCGAGAGCTGTCTCTGTTGTTTGGTTTGTATCTCTCTCTCTCTGTGAGTGTTAAGTCCGTGCTGTTCTGGTTTTCCCCTACCGCTGCACTTGGCCTCTCAATTTTATCGGCCTTTACTGAATGTTGTTGGAACACAGAAGGAATATTTAGAATGCTGTTAGAATGCAGTCAGATTATTTAGAATGCATTCCGAATGCCGTATGAGTGCGGTTCAATTGCTGCCTGAACACCACCCGAAGTCTGGTTGGAAGGTGCCTCGAATGCTGCACGAATTCACCTCGAATGCAGTCAGAACGCTCGTGGAATGGCCGCCAAATATGGTTGGAACGTCCAACAATTCAAACAGAATGCAGCTCGAATACTCAGAATGTACATGGAATGCACTTAACCGTGTTTTCATTATAACGCACACCTGTCACATCTCACGGATTCATTATCGTTTAAATTGTTTAAATGAAATAAGATCATTTGAAACGTCTTTCTTCCAATGATCTTATTTCATGTAAACAATTTAAATGATCATGGAACACATGCATTGCTTCCACCCCCCAGTAAAGAAAAGCATGAGAAGTCGGGAGTCATAACGCAGGTGAAACTGATAAACTTCCATGCACAAGGACTTATATTCCGCGCGAGAATCTCTTACACATGCGTTGATTGAGTAATTGCTGACTACAGCAGGGGAAAGTAAATATGCCACTAAAACTGATGCCGAATGCGTAAGAGTTAACAGGTATATGCGTTATTAATGAAACTGGCCACACCTGATAATGTTGAGAGTTTTCGGAGTTTCTGTAATGGTAATTCAAATGAATGATTGAAAACAGGTCATGACCAATCATTAGTTTTAAGGGATGGGTTTCAGCCTATTTTTAGTTTGCTGACCGTAGGCCAGTAACCTATTGTCGTCACTTTGCGTCCGGCAGCGGCAACGGTGTCGGCGTCGTCCGTTTAAAGCCGTATCTCAAAAATGGTGTGATGAATTTTTTTTTAATTTGGGGATGTGATCAAATGGGTCATCAAGTTAATGCCCGAACAAAAATTTTTTTGACTGAATCGTTCGTTTAGACTTGGCGGCCATTTTTATGTCGAAATTGGCCATTTTTGGCACTTAGTTGCAATTTTCTCAAAAACTGTCTGATGATTTTTTTTTCATCGCAGCAATGGAAATCAGTATCATGACCTGCTTCAACGGTGTAAACGGCGTTTTGATTGAATCGCTCCCTCATAGCGCCACCTAGGCAAAGTGTCTGGACTTCATCATTTTTCGGGGTGTTTTGCCACATAATGTGCGGTAAGTTGCTTATTATTGCATTTATAGTATACGTAAGAACTGAGCATGTCCAGCATATCATGCTTGCCGAGCGTTGTCGGTTGGTCGAATTTGACCTTGAGCCTCAAGGTCAAAGTCAAATGGCAAAAATGTGCTATAACTCTCTTAATATAGCATTTAGAGATTAGGTATGTATGGGGCACCTATAGGGAATCAGGTATGCCGAACATTGTGAGTCAGTCACATTTGACCTTGGGCCTCAAGGTCAAGGTCAAATGGAAAAAATGTGCTATAACTCTCTTAATATAGCATTTAGAGCTTAGGTATATATGAGGCACCTATAGGGAATCAGGAATGCCAAACATTGTGAGTCAGTCAAATTTGACCTTGGGCCTCAAGGTCAAGGTCAAATGGTAAAAATGTGCTATAACTCTCTGAATATAGCATTTAGAGCTTAGGTATGTATGAGGCATCTATAGGGAATCAGGTATGCCGAACATTGTGAGTCAGTCACATTTGACCTTGGGCCTCAAGGTCAAGGCCAAATGGAAAAAATGCACTATAACTTGCTTAATATGACATTTAGGGCTTAGATATGTTTGAGGCACCTATAGGGAGTCCGGTATGCCGAACATTGTGAGTCAGTCACATTTGATCTTGAGCCTCAAGGTGAAGGTCAAATGGCAAAAATGTGTTATAAAAGCTTAATGTGGCATTTAGATCTTAGGTATGTGTGAGGCACCTATAGGGAATCATGTAAGCCAAACATTCTCGGCAAGTTGAATATGACATTGCACGTCAAGATCAAATGGCAAAAATGTGCTATAATTTGCTGAATATGGCAATTAGAGCTCAGGTTTGTTTAGCGCACCTATAGGAAACCATGTATACTGAACATTCTGAGGTAGTCAGTCAAATTTGATGTTGGGCCTCAAGGTCAAGGTAATATGACAAAAATGCCCCATATTTGTTTAATATCACGCTTTGTGTTAGTGAAAACAGAATTCTCTATTGAACGTTTACATGGCTTATGATGACAAATCTCAGCACTAACAACTGTGATCTGTTCATGACTTTACTTGGTGATATCCACTCTGCTGTGTGTGAAGCTGACACTGCCAATGTCTTTTGTCTGGGTGACTGGAATGCCAACGTGTCATCGGACTCTATTTTTGGTGGAGAGCTACAGAACTTTTGCTCGGACTATCACGATATTTTGTCAGATGTTGAACTTCTTAGAAGTGATAGTAATACATTTACATTCTTCAGTGACTTACACAATGTTACGTCTTGGCTTGATCACTGTGTTAGTAGTGTCCAGGCCCACAACCTTATTAATTCAGCCAGTGTCTCTTACGACGTCATCTCTTCGGATCACTTCCCCTTGTCAATTGACTTAGACATTGGGTCGCTACCCTGTGTATCCCAGCCTGATGCTCGCAGCTATTCAAGCATTTGTAACTGGACTAAAGCCACTGATGAACATCGTGCTAGATATTCATCCATGTGTGATAATCTACTGTCAGCCCTGTCTATCCCTACTGAAGCGTGTGTGTGCTGACCCTAATTGTAAAAACCTTGACCATATCAATACCACAGATACTTGATACAGGAACATTATTAACTGTTTGAATAGTGCAGCTACAACTTGTATTCCTCATTGTGTGAATAAAAACATTCACCCGTCTGTTGCTGGATGGAATGATCATGTCAAAGTTCTCCATGCAGAGGCCAGGTCTGCCTTTAAGTTCTGGGCGACGCTGGGAAAACCCTGGGACGGGACTGCATTTCAGGAGATGAAATTAACTCGTGCTAGATTCAAGTATGCGTTACGCCAGTGCAGGCGACATGAAGCTGAACTTGGTGCGAACAACTTTGTCGGATTCTGGAAACAAGTGGACAAAAGTGCTTGTAAAAAACCCGCTTGCCGAGAGTGTAGGTGGAGTGTCTGGGTCTGAAAACATTGCTAACATGTGGAAGGATCACTTCCATGGGATATTTACTTCTGTTGAGCCTGGTCCATGGAGACATGTTGTCCTGGATCAGCTATCTGATGTCAATCTGGACTGTCAGTTGGTCGCCCACTCTGAGGTCACTGAGGCTATAGCATCTTTAAATAGGGGTAAATCCCCTGGAATTGATGATATATCCTCTGAACACCTTATTTTTGCATGTAATAGATTACATGTTCTGTTGTTTGTGTTTTAATTCTTTTATGATACATGGTTACTTACCAGATTCCCTCATACATATGATCGTTGTTCCTGTTGTTAAAAGTAAAACTGGTAATATGTCTGATACCAGTAACTATAGACCTATAGCTTTGCCATCAATTGTTTCCAAGGTATTTGAAATTATCTTACTGTCAAGGTGTGAGAAGTACCTGGAGTGTACCAATTCACAGTTTGGTTTTAAACATCAACTGATATGTCTATTTTTGCTTTAAAAGAGGTTATTAATCATTACAAGTCACATTCCAGTCATGTTTTTCTTTGTTTTATGGATGCTAGGAAAGCATTTGATATGGTAAATCACTGGATCCTGTTTTATAAACTTATAGATAAAGGTGTTCCCTTGATAATTGTAAGACTACTATGTGTCTGGTATGCTTCACAAAAAGCTCAAGTTAGATGGGTCTCTTCTCTTTCTGCTTCCTTCTTTGTTAAAAATGGTGTACGTCAGGGAGGTATCCTGTCACCCAAACTGTTTAATTTTTATATAAACGACCTTAGTGTTACTCTTAACTCTTTACAGGTTGGCTGTATTATTGGTAATATCATTGTAAATCATCTTGCGTATCAGGGGCGTTACCAAGGGGGGGCAGGGGCTGTGCAGTGCCCACCCTGAGAAAAGCTCTGCCCACCCAATGAAAACTCAAGATAAAAAACTGATTTACTACTATTTGACAGCAAACACGCGATATCCCACGTGATTCACAGCCGGAGGTAGACAGCCATTAAGAGAGAGCTTTACATACGCTTCATCTATCTATCACTATGTGTGATTGGTGGATTCCTTTGCCAGTCTATTCTGATGTGAAACTAACCAATGGGCACTCTTGAATTACTAGGGACCCTCCCATTCTCGTAGACTTCCGTCTTCACTCAGTTTGAGGTCACGTTTACGCTGCTCATACAGGACTTGTGCTTCTCTCAGGGAATTAAAACTTTGCCCACATCTATTTTGTTGCTACTTCTTCCACCGCTTATTTTTTCAGTCTTGTTGTTCGACACTAAGGTAATTTGTGTACTAGTTTGTCATCTGTGTGTCGACTCATGTGTTTATAACCCGAGTTGGCTACCGAGTGATCCCAGGCAGCTAGCTAGCAGCTAGTCTGGAGTTGCTAGTCACTCACTGGGGTTGTTGCAACAATAATTCTGTATCATAAGCACATTTCAACATTTCGAACATCTGTATCATAAGCACTTCGAACATTTGCCAATAGCAATGCATACGTGGCTTATTAAAAAACAAGCAGCTCCCACTCCCGCAAGTGCTGTCTCTACCAGCAGCCCTGCAACCACCGAACAGGGCGTTGCATCCGTGCCGGGGTCCGGGACTGCCTGTGAATCACTGGCAGATTCACCATGCTCTAGCAGCACTGCACCCATGCTGGGGGCTCAAAACATCTGTACTCCCCATGTTTAGGCCCCCGGCTCTGTGTCCATTCCTCTGGACTTAAATATGGATCGCCCATCTCAGCCCATTTTAAGCAGTTCTAAGCATATCAAACTTGACCATGGCATGGCTTGAATATTCAGTACTGTGCGATGCCAGCTTTTGCTTCGCTTCTCGCAAATTTAGTTCTAATTCGGATCGTGAGGACATATTTACTAAATGTGGCTTCACAAATGGGAAAAAAAGCACTCGATCAAGACTGTACAAACACGCAACAAGCATCTCACACTCCAGAGCCATGGTTGCGTAGCAGGAGTACCAGCGCCGGTCAGAGACAGATGAAAATATTGTCCATCTGCTGGGTCATACCCAAGTACTGTAGAAAAGAACAGATGCCACATTAAAAGCATGGGTGAAGTCATTCAGTTTCTCACTGTTAGTGAACTTGCTGTGCGTGGGCACAATCACAGGGACATGGATGAGGAGGGACTGTTTACTCGGCTCGTTGATTACACTCTCAAAAAAGATTCCGAACTCGTAGATATCGCAAAATCCATCCCGGAAAATGCCAAATATACATCATTCTCACACGGAATTGAAGTCCTTGTGCATGGAGGTTTATCAGTTTCACCTGCGTTTTGACTCCCGACTTCTCACGCTTTTCTTTACTCAGGGGTTGGAAGCAATGCATGTGTTTCATTATCGTTTAAATAGTTCAAATGAAATAAGATCATTTGAAACGTCTTTATGTAATTTCATTGCTTCCAATGATCTTATTTCATTTAAACAGTTTCAACGATCATGAATCACACACACACACACACACACATATATAGAAAGTTTCAAGATGTTGTGCATGTTGTATTTTACGCCGATTTAGAGGTTCTTTTTTTGCCCCCCAAAAGAGGACAAATGCCCACCCAAGCTTGGCATCCTGGCAACGCCTCTGTTGCGTATGCTGATGATCTGGTGTTGTTGTGCCCTTCAGCAAAAGGGTTACAAAAACTTATAAATGTCTGTCAATCCTATGGTGATTTGAATGATATTACCTATAATTGTGATAAGACTGTGTGTATGTGAGTTTTGTATAAAAAGCACAAATTGTCCAATACCCCTGAATTTAAACTATATGGTAGAAAGCTCAACATGGTGGAAAAATTTAAATATCTTGGTGTGTATCTCATTTATGATTTTTCTGACAATGCTGATATTAATCGCCAAATGTGTTCTTTGTACGTTAGATGTAACTTTTCGGTCCGTAACTTCAGTAGTTGTAGCATAAATGTTAAGTCCCTGCTATTTTCCGCCTATTGTAGTAACTTGTATTGTGCTCCACTCTGGTATAATTTTACTAAACAATGTATACAAACTAACGGTCGCTTATAATAATATGTTCAGGAGACTAATATCTCTCCCTTGGCACTGCAGTGCAAGTGGAATGTTTGCATCACACTCTGTCAAATCGTTTGGTGAGTTGTGGCGTAATTTTATATACTCCATGAAAAACCGGATTGTCAAATGTAATAACTCTGCAATTTCTGTCATTTATAACTCTATTTTTTTATCGTCACCAATTTTACAATCATGGGAGGAGAAACTGTACTGTTAAAGTCTCTTTTATTGTATCATATTGTTTGTTCCTCTTAATGTTTTAATTCTGTCATGTATTTTGTATATGGACATCATATGTCTGAAATAAAATCTATCTATCTATCTATCTATCTATCTATCTATCTAATATTGTTTTTAGAGCTCAGGTATGTATTGGGCACTAATAGCAAATCATGCATGCTGGTTGTTTTCGACATATTGGATTTGACCTTGGGCAACAAGGTCCAGGTAATGACAAAAACGGCCTAAAAGTCCTTTAATGTTGGCTTTAGATCTACAGTATGTATTGGGATACTAATGACAAATCATGTATGCTGATCAAACACACCATATTGGATTTGACTTTGGTCTTCAAGGTCAAGATCGTGACAAAATCAAACTATTTATTTCCTCGTTTAATAATGTCTTTAGACATTAGTATGTATTAGGCACTAACCCATGTATAATTAAAATTTTAACGGGCATTGTAACCGCATGGTCGACCTTTTTTCGCGATCAATTGCGGCAATAAAAACTGGTCAAAATCCATTTTTGGATGTTTGTTCCTATTAACATCATGGAATAGAAAGAATAATACTAATTAGACCCACTTGGTGCCAGTGTTGTGTAAAAAAAAATCATTCTCTGAAAGCAGAGCAAGAACCAGAAATGAATTGAGAAGATGGCGCGCTTCACAAATTGACAGCAGACGACAGTGAAAGTTCAGATTAGAAAAAAGTCTAATCAGATTTCATGATGTAGACTTCTTAAAGATTATATTTTTGCTAAATGGCAGACAAGTGACATAAAAATGTTGCTGTCTGTCACTCATGAAAAAGTGTGACCGCTCAGTCGAGTTGCCCGATAATGGTAACTAAAACCCCTTTCTCACTGAGCTGCGTTGGCCCGCGGAAGTGTGCGGATGAAACAGTTCTCTTCTTTCGCAGAGAAGAATTAATTCGAAGAACTGTGAATTGATTCGCAGTGGTACGGGACCATTCGCCACCACCGCCGAAATTCGCGAAAAAATTACACAGGTTTAATTTTTTCGCGGATGTCCGAGCTGGAGCTTTTTAACGCCAGTATCGTGTAGACAATGTGTTGCTTTCGCAAGAATTCGTGTTTGCTTCCTGTAGAATCCGCAGACTGATGCTAGTTACTTTTTTCCTGTTGGGGCTGTAACTGCCGGCAACATTCAGGGCCCTTGGCACTCTAGTTAAGGGATGGGATTTTCCGTTTCCAGCTGAATTGTTTTAATATCGAAATAGATTCCGGCAGTTACGTGGCTTTCCGTTTTGATTCTCCCTTGAATGCAATCAGAATGTTTTGAATGCTGTAGGAATGCCGTAAGAATATTTATAATGCAGTCAGAGCGCAGTTAGAATACACTTCGAATGCCGTTCGATATTTCTTCACTTCGAATGCACCTCGAAAGTTTTGAGCATGACCAAAACATTTGGGCCGGCCACAAGAATGGGTCCGAATATTTGGAGTGCACTCAGAATTTTTAGAACGCACTTGTAATATCCAGGAATATACAAAGAATTTTAATTCCAATGGCATTCCAGCTCATTCCGCCTCTGGTTTGACTAGGGTTTTACGCCTCTCTTGTTCTAACAAACGCAGCGGCGAAAGGATCTCTCCATTTAAATGAAGAAATTCCATGGGTGCTTATTTCCGGCACCATTTCATTAGATTGCCAATCTGATAACACAGCATAAATGGCCAAGAAAGTGTGTCGTCTGTGTGGATTGGCGAATGTTTTCGAGGGGAAATGACGAGCAACGATGTTAATCCGGAACGCGCATGCACTTTTCACTCTTTTCGTTGAACTGCTGCAGTCAGAGCAACAGCTGGACAACCAAACTCGTGCACGAGCTGTCATCAAGCTTTAAGTATCAGTTCTTATTTTACAGGCCCTCTTGAAAACGTCGAACAGTTGCGTCAGACAAAGAGCAAAATAATGAAGGATCACCAAATACATTTTCTTTTGTTTTCGCTTTATTTGGCAAAAAAAAAAATGCGCTCTTTTCAATTGGTGTCTATGGAGCTGCCACGTCTTTGGCCACAAAATTGTCTCTAGTGAGAAACACGGAAGCAGGAAGCTAACATGCTAACTGGCTGAAGCAAAGGTACTACCTTGTTCTCTCTGGTTCTATTATATATGTCAATGGTTTCAAAGTGCAGGACGCAGTGCGAGGCAGCTCAAGTCATGAGAAAGATAAATTTTTGTGGTATAAGGCAGTGGACAGCATAATCAGCCAAAAACGCAAAGGCGAAAGAATTCCATATTCAACCTCCACCAATATAGAATGAGTACTTTTCTTTTTCGGCTTACCTTGATGTTTGGATACCAGAGAAAGATTCAGGTGTGTAAAAACATCTAGCATCCAGTTAAGAAAATTTCGAGTTTAATTTCTCGTGCTGCTATACGCGGTAATCCATGTTACTGATGACAGACAGGGTTGCTATTGCATGCGCAGCATATGCATTTGCAATATTAATATTCGATATTAATACTCTGAACCCCTTCTCAATAATAAAAACCCCAAAATATATTAGCGCCTCCTTTTAAAATCGTTGCCCATTTAAAACCACCTAGGAGCATATTGCAACGCGCTGTGTTGGAATTTTGACATGACATATGCAAGTGTACTCGAGTACGGTACGATATTACTCGAGTGAAAGCTGACCAGCAGGGGGAGAGGGGAGGGGCGACAATCGTACTGCGGCACGGTACGGAACAATCGTACCTAGTGTGAAAGCGCCCTCTGACATCGTCCTTTTCCAGGCTGTGAGAGACCGCTCTTGTATATCTCCACAGCCATAAATAATGTAAATTATAAGATATCTGTTGACAGCACATAATTATGTCACCCACAATAAATACCTTTCATTTTTTGTAAGACATTTTGTGGCTTCTTTTTGAGGACGGAGTCATACACCACTCGCTCAGCCGCTCTTGTGGTTATCAATAAACTACCACCACAATATGGCTGAGGATATGATCTAAAATGGTTAAAAAGTCACTTTTCATTTCAGCTTGACTTCAAGTGTCTGTATTCAGCTCCCAGTACTTTTGTAGTTTCCATTTGAATCTCTGGTTTGAAGTTTAGTTTCTCTCCTGCGTCACTGTTTGTACATTAAGATCAGAGTCGTCGCAAGGGCTGTGCGAAGTGTTCGACCGCACACGTCCTCGCGCCTTTAGGGGGCCTCGCGGCTGGTGTGTGATTTTATTTTTTTTTTAATAAATGAATAGCCTACATATTTTACATCACTGCACTTGACTCATCATGCTCCTTAAATGACAATTCTCTGTGTCAGTTTCATTTTTTACCATTTCATCTCGATTAAAGCTTACCCAGATTTTTTTTTTTTAATTTTTTTTTTTTATGTCGTCATACGTAACATGCTCTGTCTCGCTGCTCACTCGCCTTTCGTAACTGTGAGATTGCACTCAGGGTCTTATTGATGATATCAATAATTGGCATCGGGGTCGCGAAGCTTTTCAAAGTTATTTAAAACTATTTTCGGACCTCCATGTCGCAGGAGAGACTATGCGGGCTCGCCCTTCTGTCTGTCGAAAAAGACGTTGCATCCAGGCTGGATTATAAGGACTTAATTGCTGAGTTTGCGGCCCAAAAGGCAAGGAAAGTGACCATCACCTAATCAATGAATGGTGAGCGGGAATCTGATGTTTTAAAGTTATACTGCAGCAGAGCGTTTGTGACTGACTAGTATGAGAAAATATACTGCATCGTAATCAAATGTTAAACTGTCGCGTTTGTCAGCAGATACTACGCCTTAATTAATCTGAGATTTTTTCATAGAAATGATTCAAAATAAGCGATTGTCACCGGTGAGTGTGAGCCATTAGGTATTAGTGTTTGTTGAATAGTAATTCGTGACGCACTGTCATACTTCAACATGCCAGTATAAAGTGAAAGCTGAGCTGATTTGATGATAAAAGCCAATCGTTGTGCAGTTGATTTTTTTTTACCTTTGAAAGTTTATGATATCCGAAATATCACAGTTGAAATTATTGCCACAATAATGCTGTTTTAGTCTAAAAATGCATGTCATTTCACCGGGTATAACTAGAACAGCTATGTGCTTGCAGCCTGACATGATTAATGTGCGTGCATGTGAGCAGGGCCTCGCGCATCAAGTCGGCACAGGGCCTCGCACCCCCCCTGCGACGGCCCTGATTAAGATAACTGCAGTACTTTACCATTTTAGGTTTGCTTTTAGCAATACAGAGATTGTGTTTAAGTTACTGTTGCTGAAATAAGATTCGTCATTTTGCTGCTTCATAATAAATGTTTTCAAACAACAAATGTGGGCTTTCATTACAAGGACTTTAAAGATAAATGTTTATCTGCTGTTTAACAGTGCTCCTTTGATAAGATCAGCCCGCTGTTTGTAAACATGTTTACTGACGGTTATTGACACAAGTGCCTCAGTTAGAATTCATTTCAAGAGTATGTTGCTTTATATACATTTGGTGAACTGCTAAATGATAATGTTAGCTCATACTTACCTCTTCTTTGTGGAAGGTGGGATCTGCCAATCTCAACTCCATTTGTTGAACGTCAAAGATGGTCTTCAGGGGGAATACTGTACCCTCAGGTAGTGCAGAAATGGTGGGTGCATCATGTTGTGACATAAGTGTTTGTAACATCCTTCCATGGACCCTCTGTGTCTCCTTGATGTCCTCCAGGAGCATTAGGAGGCACGTAAATATGGAGTTGTCACCCTGGAGGAGTCTACAGGAGATGTGTGGTGTAGCAGCTACTGCTGAAGACGTTGAAGGTGGAGGTGGCTGCACAAATGGACGGGTGTTGAATGAATGGGGAGACTGATTGCAGGTTCCCTGGAACAGGGAAATGTGAAGGCTCTTTGGATGATGGAGGACCTTCTGTAGCACTGTCAGATTCCTCGTCTGAGCTTGACTGAAGTCTTTGCCTTGAAATGCTCAAAATGTGATGCTGTATTATGTAATAAAGTAAAATATAGCACCTTTGTGTACAAACATGTCTGGCTTCACGTTCACCCTTACCTTTTTTTATGCTTTCCTTTTCCCATTTTTATCCCCCGCCACACGAAGTGGCCGGGGGATATTGATTTGACCTCCGTCCGTCCGTCCGTCCGTCCGTCCGTCCGTGCGTCGTCCGTCCGGGATAAAGGGGAACAACTTTTCACAAGAAATAATCGCGATAGGATAACCAAATTTGGTGTGTAGCTTAAGACCATAAAGACCTTGATCGAGTTCAAAAATGAGACGGGTGATTATTTTTTCCGGAGTTATTGCCCTTGATTCACTTTTTTTAACTCTGTTCACGGTATATGTAAAGGGGAACAACTTTTCACGGGAAATCTTCCAGATAGGATAACCAAATTTGGTGTGTAGCTTAAGACCATAAAGACCTTGATCGAGTTCGAAAATGAGACACGCTTGATTATTTTTCCCGGAGTTATTGCCCTTGATTCACTTTTTTCAACTCTGTTCACAGTATATGTAAAGGGGAACAACTTTTCACGGGAAATATTCCAGATAGGATAACCAAATTTGGTGTGTAGCTTAAGACCATAAAGACCCTGATGGAGTTCGAAAATAAGAAGCACACTATTATTTTTCCCACAGTTATTGCCCTTGTGGCACTTGTGGGAGCCTCTGTTCATAGTACCTTTAAAGAAGACATTTTGGCGGGGGATGTTGTTGACCATGTCTACTTGTTCATCCAGAATCTGACTTTGTCTGCAAGTTCCAGTTCACCTCAGATTTCAAAAGCTTTTCTGTGGCATGGGCATAGTCTCCTGCAGGTGATACACAAGCAAACACAGAGCTTTCAGAAGCATGCCTTGTTTGCGTTCAATTTGTTGGTACGTAATCACTACTACAACTCAAAAAATTCACATTACCCGCTTTTCCCAAGATGCGCACTCTGAACTACGGCCAGTCTGTGTTTGGAACAAGCTCATCCTTCACTGCCTTGGTGATGTTGACTCGTCCTGGTGGCCAGTGGCAAGCTTCTTCTTCTGGTCCCGTAAACCACTTGCAGGATACAATAGCTACACTTCCACCATCCAGAAAGTCCACAACTTCAAATGGAAGCATGCTGGAAAAATGCAAAAGGGTCAATCCATATCAAATCAAAAAATATTCAGAGCAAATGCCACCTGACCCTCTAAGATTTCACTCAAATTTGCACCAAATATCAGTCCAAGTGTAAAACAGAAAATTCTGAAATATTTTTTGTCCAAAAGATCAAACAGGTGCCAAGTTATGGGCCTCCATTGCAACCAAGACACAGAAAGTTGAGATTTGTAAAAATGTGTCATTTTTAGAGATGCTGCACCTTTACTCTAGATGGGGTTCTCGGTCTCAGAATTAAAAGAACTTCAGTTTTTTGTTTTTTTTTTTGAGTCATGAGCGGTCTAGTTTTTATGCCTGTGGATACTCGGGCGATTTGTATCAACTAATTAGCTAGCGTACCTAACGACTGGTAAATTTGTTCTTAGCTTGCATTCTTTTTCATTTCATCAAAAAGTTATCACGCATTTTTCTTAATGAGGTTATTTTGTCTGTTGAATGTTCTGAATCCTGTAACTCATGAGTCGGGACATTTTACTGGTCTAAAGCTGTAATATGCACTTTTGCGCCAACGATCACTGTTGGGTACGCTCAAGATGATTCGCATTTTAAATGTTTTTTTTTTTTTTAAACCTTTGAGGACATTTTGAATGGTGAAGTGCCATCGTAAAATAAATTATATTGCTAAGAAAATGCAAAAACGAGCGCTGTTATTTATGGTAATTTTTGGATTAATTAATTATTTGGAGTAATGCCATCCTTACAAGATCATGTGTAGGCTATTATGTACGTTGTTAGTGTCACCTATCGGTGATATTTTTATTTCCAATAATTTATAATTTCTTAATCATTATAGGCTTATGTAGCCGTCTTGACTATTCAATAAAAAAATACTGTTCGATTGTTACTCAGGCGATCTTGAACAGGAACAGTTAGAGCGCAATTATGCTAAAAAAAAAAAAAAAAAAAGCGTGAGGTTTCTACGCGTCTGACGGTTTACAGGCTACAGAAGATCCCTCAGGGGCGTTCAGGTTGAACAGGTCAACTCCTGCTAAATTAAGTGCACACTTTCCCCCCTGTTTAATGATGTTGATATGGAGTGGGATGAGGTCCATATTTGAAATCAGTGAATTTATCAATACTCACTGTAGGCACACACATTTTGTGTGCAACGGTGTGACATACAGTAATTCACATATTTCACATTTAGTAAAACCAGTTTATCAGCTGATGTTTGCCTTTTAAATGGGGCTTATGAAAAACCCACTTTTTCAGCAGTGCTTAGAACCAACCCTATAACTGCGAAGTGAATGATTGATTCCATATTTTCTTCCTTTACTAGATTAAGAAAAAATATTCCATTAATAAAAATAATTAATCTAATTTGTTTGTGATGTGTTCAATGAAGGCTGAATGACAAGCTAAGGAACAAAAATTGTTTTCTGTCATATCTGCGATTTGTTCATCTGCAGAGGTAAAAAGCTAGATGAACATCCTCTATGTGTTGAGATTCCATAATTTTTGCCAGATGTGGAATGCAGTTTTTATTATAGATATTGCTGCAGTGTTCTTGGGAACTTATTCAAGTTGTTCCTTGAATCTCCATATTGTTATGATAACAAATGGCTAATAAATCAGTATCAAAGAAAAAGCCACAGACATTTAAATGAAGACGTGATCATAAATAACAAGAACTGAAATAGGACAGGTTACCGATGTGACAAAAATAATAATAAAATAGAAGAAATGCTGCAAAGAAATAATTGCTGTGGTGTCCAAGTTAATTTATGCTTGCTTTTAACTAAGGCAGAAGGCAGGTAGGGTTACATCCACAAAGCTACGAAACAAGGAAAGTGACAGGTGTTAGGAATGAAGGCATGCAAGTTACCACTACAAATGAACTGCCCTTTCTTGGCAGGCTACTGCTTGCTTGCTATGACCTCTGTGTCCTTATTCAGGTCAAGCACTCGCTTGACGCTACTGCTGTGCCCTTTTTCATACCCAAGCACCATGCCCCAGGGAAATCCTAGAATTAACAGTGTATTTTTATTATTACTATGGTTTCCATCCGTCGCAGTATCACTATTAAGTAGATTGTAAGTGTTAGTCCATCTGTGATCAGTCATTTCTTTATAATTTCTTAATAATTATGGGCTTATATATTGGTCTTGATTATGCAGTAAATATATTTATGTGATTATTAATCTAGAGATCTTGGACAGGAACAGCTTGAAAGCAATTATTTTTTTTAGGGTCAGAGGCTCACTGCATGGAGTTAATAGCCCAGCACAAAGACGAATGCATAGCCACCATTTTTCTTTGTGCGCGATGAAGGGGTGGTGCTGACGTCATACATTGCCTCTTCTCCATAGGTGGCATTATTCTCATTTTCTCTAAAATACCCTGTAGCTTCCTAAGTTTTGCTTTATTAATCACAAAGGTTGTGGCCGATGCACATTCTTAAGCCCCTTTCATGCCTATGCAGCGTTTATAAATGAGATCCCAAAATATTCATCTCAAATGAAAACGAAAAACAAATAGAGGTAATGTTACACCCTCTTTATTGTTCAGCAAACTAAGGTTGCAGCTTGTTTACTGTTTGGTATAGTAATGATGTAGCCTGTTTTGTGTTTAGTATAGTAATGGCACAGCCTGTTTTTTGCTTAGTAGTGTTGCAGCCTGTTTAATGTTTACCAATGGTGCAACCTGTTTAGTGTTTAGTGATGTTACAACCTGTTTAGTCATGTTGCAGCCTGTTCAGTGTTTAGGAATTTTGCAGCCTGTTTAAAGTTTTCAAGTGTTCGGTGAAGTAATGGTGTTGTCTGTTTAAAATTGTAATTGTGCTGCCTGTTTAATGTTTAGTATAGTGATATTGCTGGATATTTCAAGTTTAGCGATGTTGCAACCTGTTTAGAGTTAAGTAATTTTGCAGCCTGTTTACTGTTTAGTTAAGTACTGGTGCCGACTGTTTCATGTTTAATACAGTAATGGTGTTGCCTGTTTTATATTGTAATGGTTCTGCCTGTGCAGGGTTTAGAATAGTAAAGTTGCAGGCTGTTGAGTGTTTAGTAATGTTGCAGCCCCTGTAGTATTTAGAATAGTAATTTAGCAGCCTGTTCACTCTTGAGTATAGTGATGTTGTAGCCTGTTTAGTGTTGAGTATAGTAACGGTGTGCATGTTTAGTATTGTAATATTGCTGCCTGTTTATTGTTAAGTAAGGTGATGTAGCAGACTGTTTTATGTTTTGTATACTAATGGTGAGGGCCGCTTAGTGCTTAATTAAGTTATGTCACCTGTGTTTTACCCCTCTGAATGTTACCCGTGTTTTACACCTGCCTTTATGTTCAGTGAGCGTTACACCTGTCAAGGTGTTACATACTTGTTTGTGTTACATGTGTTCGATAACTGTACGTTACCTGTGCTGAACATCTCACCATGCGTTGTTATTCATCCCTGTCTTTGCTTTACCTGCCATACACCTGTCCATGTGTTACCAGTGTTACATCTGTCAGTGTTACCTGGGCTACAGAGGAGCGCCAGCTGTGTGCAGGTGAGTGGAGTCTCACTGATACTGGGGAGCAGACCGCAGGTGAGTGTTTTCCTTTATATCAAAAGTGTTTTAAACTGTATTGGAGTCAGTCAACATGTAGTCAGAGTTGATGAGCATGTTAAGTTCACTGTATTTCTGTGTGCTTAAATCTGAATTTGTGGATGTTTGTGACATTAATGTTAGTGACATTAATTAAACAGTCCAGTCTGGGTGTAAATCTCAAACCCTCAGTCTGACAGGCTATGCGAGAGCAGCATTGTCCTCTAGTGGGAGAATAACCTCACTGCACTGTGATTTTATCAGCATGTTCAGAATGTAGTGCTATTAGCTGGATTATACTGGAATGCCCATCTGCTGTAGATTCAATTCTGACCAGCCACCTAAATAGATTATCATCCCAGGCAATATCAATTGAATTAAATGTACAAGTAAACTGGCTCACACTCACAGTAACACACACGTGCACGCACACAGACACATACACACACACACATGTCTTTGCGCTTCTATCCTCGTGAGGACATTACATTGACTTCCATTCATTCTTTGTGCATCTCTACAGCCTTCCCTTAGTTTAACAATAGGCAACGCATGCCTTATCTAAACCCTTACCCTAACCTTAACCTATCCATAATTTTAACCTTGCCCCCTAACCATAACTAATAAGTCACAATTTGCCTTTGTAGTAGTAAGGACAGTTGAAAATGTCCTCACTTCCCCAAAATGTCCATAGTCTGTAGGAGAAAAAACTTTTTTTGTTCTCACTTTGTGGCAAGTACAAGAACACACTTACACACACACACACACTCACACATAGTGGGCTAAGGAATTATTGGCAGCCCTGACTTGATATAATATTGCGTCAACATAGAGTCAAAATGCCAAGATGCAAAAAAATTGCGGTTCATTAATGCTCCAGTGGAAAAAAACAACATCATGCACAAATTTGAGGACCAAAAAATTCACTAAAACGAGGCCTACGGCGGCAGGGCTGCCAACTTTCTACGACACGCACGGGTATATCCACGCATTCTGAATTCCCCAAATCCTCAAAGCCCCTTTATTAGATTCTGTTTATTATACCTACAAATATGAGGATTAAATTTGAGGTCTGTGTAATCGTTTAATTGTTCCAGAAAGATATGGTTAAAAACTGAGATTTTTTCAATATATAGCACCACCTGGTGGCAAACCTAGGAGCGCATACTTGCCCTAAAAATCTAATCAGTTCATCCTCTCGACCGTATCTACCCACATGCATAAAAAAAAAAATGAGAAGCCAATGTTAAAAAGATTTTTTTTATAGAGTTATCGTGCTAACGGCTAAAATCTGCGGATGCGGCGGCGGCGGCGGGTGGGGCGAAACCATGATTTCCCTGAAACTCGTATTTCGGGGATATAATTAGGCTTCATATTTACTGCCACCCCTGGTTTAGTACTTGGTGCAGCCATCTCTGGGTAGAATAACAGCATGGAAGCTTTTTCTTTACTGTTTGATATAATTAAGGTTCACATTTTGGGCCATTCCTCAATGCAGACCCTTTCATGATCAGTCAGATTCTTGAGTTTTCAGTTTTCAATTGCCCTCTTCAGTTTAGCCCACAGTTTTTGACCAGATTGAGGGAAGGTTACTGAGACGGATATGATAGCACACTCATTTTTGTCACCCTGCAATCATTTCTGCATGAATTTGGAGGTGGGCTCAGGTTGTTGTCTTGCTCGGAGGTCCTCCAGCGGTGAAACGAAAAGAAATGCATGACTGCCATCTTCTGTCTATTTGAATCATTGCACAGTGTACTCTTCCTCGAGAAGGGACAAAACTTTGACTTCGTTCCAACACCCGCACTCGCTGTCAGTGAGGAAGACTGTCTGGTTTCTGACAATGCCCGACCTCAGGAGCACTAAATCCACACTTTATGAACCCTTATCCTGGTACCACTTCAGAGCGGTCTTAAGGGTAATGTATGCCTTCATGCATAAGGGTTTTGTATTCAGAAAGGAAGGAGTGGTAGGATGAAGGTCCAGAAAATATTCCAATGTAAATGAAGTTATATCAGGTTATTGAAGCTTCTGTTTTTAGGCAATATGTTCACTGTAAATTAAGCTTCTGTGATCTAAATGATTGTTTACTTACTGACATCTTTATTGCCGAATTTACCACTGTTTATTTTTGATTTTGGATGCTGTTTAAACGTTTGTTGTTTTAATGTTTGGATCACAAATTACATTACATTACATTACATTACATATACTTAGGTGACACTCTTCTCCAGAACGACGTACAAAGTGCAAAAGTTTGGTGCAAAAGTGCTGAGCTCCAAGGAGACAAGTTAAAGCGCTCATGGATCAAGTGACTAAAGAAACACCAAGTGAAAATTGTAGATCTAGAACGAACCGTTGCCAAACGCATGAAACCAGCAAAGTTAACAAAAACCAGCAGCACAATTAACAAAAATGACAGCACAGTTAACAAAACGAGACACAGGCATCGTGGCACGTGACATGAGAGTTACACTGAGGGCAGTCAAGTAGTGGAAAGGTGGAGCCTGAAGACTTCAGTTTTCAGGCTGCGCTTGTATGGGCTTGTATGGGTTGTAAGGCGGGAGACTGCGCTAAAGGATGAACTGTATGCCCAATGCACCAGGATTTTGTATGCAGAGAGGAAGGAGTGATAATCAAGATAAGGAGCATGAAAATATTCCAAAGTGCGCAGCATAAATAAAGCAACTGTGGTCGCTGAACTTGGTCGCTCATTAATGCCTGTATTTGCTAATTTAATTCCGTATATGTTAATGGTTTCGAATGATGCTTTAATGTTTGTTTGTGTTTGGGCCTTTATTCGCAAATTTATTTAGAGCATTTGTCCGCTTCACGTCATTCACGCTCATTAACTCCTGTAACCCCAGCCGGCACACGACCGACCTTCAACGTTGAAATATGGTTGAAATTATGTCAGTTGTCGTTCCAATGTTGAAACGCTATTGAAACAACGTTTAACTCTGATGGTTGTAACCCAGCCGGCACACGACCAACCTTCAACATTGAAATATGGTTGAAATTATGTCAGTTGTCGTTTCAACATTGAAAGGCTATTGAAACAACGTTTAACTCTGATGGTTGTAAAAAGGTTAACAAAATGATCTCAAATAAACACTGAAATTTGAATAAGATTTGTTTCAACGTTGAAACAACATTGAAACAACGTTGGGTAAGAGTACCACGCACAACCTCTAGCAAAATCGAAAAAAATCACAACTTTTTCGGCTTACCTTAATGTTTAGATACCAAGTGAAATATTCGGGTGTGGAAAAATGTCGAAAGCACATCCAGTTAAGAGAATTTACACTTTAATTTCTAGACCGTCTATACACGCAGCAAGCTTATAAAGGTGGCAGCCATGACTGTTGACCCAACCTTAACCCAACTCATAGGGAATGCTATCCCTATCCCTATCCCTAACCCTACTCATAGGGAAGGCTATCCCTATCCCTCACCTTAACCCAACTCATAAGGAATGCTATCCCTCTCCCTGTGCCTAACCCTAACCTTAACCCAACTCAGCCACAAACAATGGTTTGTTCTGCTCAAATTATTCTACCCAGGGTCAATGGATCAGCCGACTCACCAGCATGAAACACATCAAAATGGATATTCACATGATGTCTCCTCATTGACAACAATAAATAAAAGAAAGGAAAATAAATGAATATATTATTTCTTTTACGTTGTCTTTCACCCTTCAGCGAAGAATGGAAACTGATGCATTGAGTTGGCGTTGTGGTTAAGACCACAGTATATGGTGTGTTTGAAATTGCTTTGTCCACAGGTTCCCAGGTTCGAGTCCGGCTGTAGACACCAATGTAATATCCGACTTAACATGTAAACCTTTGTTCACGGTCTCATCGATGGAGGAGAAAAAAGAAAAAACGTAAAAAAGAAGGGCAGAAGAAGTTGGAGAGATTGTACACAGAGTGAATTTCATGAGAGAAGTGCATGGTGGTGGAAACCGGAATTACCGCAAAAATGTTTTTTATTGTTTTTTCCTCGCGCCGCATCTACTCCTTCCTTTTAAGGGGAGGAGAAACCTTTTGGAAAAAAATTGTCATTTTTGGATAGAAATCATTCATACTTGGTGTATTGACTGTATATGACCTGAAATACACAAAATATGAATTTGACCTAATTTGCATAATTTGGTCATGTGATTCAAGATGGCCGCCACCCCGATTTCACCATTATTTCTTTGCCTTATATCTCAGGACTGAAGCAAGATATTTGAATCAGGTTTTTTTTATTAGATTTAGTTATATTTACACCTTCTTCTGAACTAGAATATAGCATTTACACATAATACTAGAGATTTAGTGGGGTAAAAGAGGATTTTGCCATTTTTCGCCCCCTCAATATGAAATATAAATCACCATAACTCACAGACCCAAAGTGCTAAACCAAAACTTTTAATTCAGTAGACTTCCTGATATGTACACAGACTTCTTTCAAAATTTCATGAGAAAAGCTCCACAAATAAGTGAGATATAGTGCCTTAAATGATAGCAATCGGGGCAAAAATCAGGTTTTGAGAAAATCCAGGTTAAAGTCAAAGTACACCTACCAATCATTGTAACAGTCAACCTAGAACATTAAAATGCCCCTGAAGCATAAACTTCTCCCTCCTGCTCCCTCTGATTGTCCTGTTCTTGAGCAGATTGAAGTGATTTTCTCTTTCTTTTGGCTTTTTCAGAGTCTAGATTGGCCTTCTCTGCCCCCCTAATGCGCGACGCATCCACCTGCTCTTAATTATGAATGACTAAACTTTTAATTAAGACCAAAATTAAAATTTTGATAAAAATTGTGAAAAACCATTTTTTTGGATTTCTCCTCCCCTTAAAATTTTCTTCCCATCATTCTAAACCCCCTTCTCACTCATAAAAACTCCCCAAAATATTTGTGCCCCCTTTTAAAATCGTTCTGGCCAAAAAAAAAAAAAAAAAAACTCAATAAAGTGGAGGTTGTGTATGGTACTTATGCCCAACGTTGAAAAAACTTTGCAAAATCAACGTTGATTCATCTTTCAAAATCAAAACATAATTCAACGGTGATTCAACTATGATCCATGACGTTGATTCAACAGTGAAAAAACGTTAAAATGCCAGCTGGGATGGCTGCCTCACCGAAGCCTTTCTCTCCAGAAGCGCAATGGAATGACTAGAGTCCGATTCACTGATGTTTCTGTTCAGCTAACCCTGAGATAACACCAGCCACAACAATCAATCCAGCCTCATAATTTAACGAAAGTTTAATATTTAAGTTTAGTTATTCCATCCTTCGTTTGAATCATCTGTCTCTTCACTGACCCGAATGTAAGTTTGATGCAAAGTCTTTTTTTTTTTTTTTTGCTGCATGAGTGGAGGGCTCAGGATTACAGTGTTCCAGCATCTATTCATCTGATAAATCCAAATAGCGTGATACACTGAACCCTTCATAGCGCTCCGAAGCGGTATCAGGATAAGGGTTCATAATATAGCCTACAAAAATAAAACATTTTCTAAAGCGTTTTGTATTTTTATCAAATGCACCCAGTAGTATAGGTGGACTGGAATGGATTAATTGTCCATGTTTTGAGGAACTTCCTTTGGCAAAATAGAGGAAAAAAATAGTGGCAAAGCCACTTAGCCTAGATTTTCATCCCATATACACGCATATAAAATGTCAAAAGGATTTGTGATAAAACTGAGGGCGCGAGAGCGCAGAGAGGGCAAAAAGTTTACGGACGCACGGACCACCACGAAGGCATTTAACCTCAGCATAAGCCCGATTGACCTAGAGGCTAAGCGGCAAACAATTTTAACAAATAGCCTACATATAGGCACTAGAGGGCGCGTTAATATAGGCTACAATTTGGATTTGTTGGCGCACCTGTTAGCGCAAGCTCGAGTTTGCCTACACAGCTCATAATGATATACAGAAATATTCTCTAATTTCTTGTCATATGAGGCGTGCACCGATTGTATGCTCTCCCAATCGCGAAATATTCGTAGTATACACATTTCAAAAAAAATATATATATATACATATATATATATATACATATAAAAATGTTAGCCTCGTGGCATAATTGCCTAAGTCATTTTTTGGCTTACTGTAGCAATATCAAAAAAATACCAATGTGCTTGCTAAAAATTGTGTTTTCTCTTGTTTTCCGAAAACGTTCAAATATGACTTAGGCAACTATGCTATTAGGCTATCTGAAAAATATCTTACGCAAAATGCACGTGTCGGTAGGGGAGAGCTGGTGCGAAAGTAACGTGGGACGAAAGTAATACAGCGATTTACTCACAGCCATCCGCACTTCGATGCGTCAAATTAGGTCAGCACGTCCAGCTCGCGACACTCTCCAGACCTGGGAAAAATCTTGAGGTTTCGTCGCTTCCCCGCGAAACGAGACCGGGAAGACCGTTTTCCACAGTGGTGAGTAAACTCAGACAAATGGTAAACTTTTTTGATTTAAAGATTGTCTTTATCGCTCCATGTGTCATATTTATGATGAAATGATAGGTCATTTAGTTTTGTAACATATCCTCAAGTTTGAAATGTCAGACTTTTTCCACTTTAGAAGCAATCCTGGTTCAAATGTCAGGAGTCACTAGTTGTGTTTTCATCCAACTTGTATTGCAAATCTTAAGCGAATTTTCGTTAATGCGGCAAAAGGAAAAACGCATTTGTGCGCGTTTCCATCCACTTCAGTTATGCGCTTTTATTTCACGAGAAAAGCCGAAAGTGCCGTTAGGTGGCGCTAATTCTCGATTCAATTGCATTGCAATGCAGAAGAAGACGGCGCACGCTATGACGTCAATAAGCGCGACGAACGAAAAGGAAAACAAACGGGAAAGCTGGTGGCGAAAACGAATGAAAGTAATCACTTAAGCTAGTGGTTACAAAGTCTTTAATGTTACAGCTAGCACAGTAGTGTAAGGTTACAGTTCGCTTCGACTGTATTAACCACTAGCTAGCTAGCTAAAGTGATAACGAACTCTAACATTATAGCTAGCACACCAATGTTGCGAGGTAGCAAACTAGCTAGCTAGCTTGCCAACGTAGGCAAGCAAAAATGACGTAGGTACTAAACGTCATCGTTTATTCACATAACTTGTTCGCTAACCCGTTTCACTGCACTAAAGCGCATTTATCTTTATCGATTTGAAAAAATTTTCCACCCCCTCCTTGCGCAAAAAAAAAAATTGATGCGATATTTCAAGTTGATGCGCATTTTGGCTGTTTCCACTCAGGTTTTTTTAAGCGCAAAATGAAAATGCGCATTAAAATAGGTGGATTGAAACACAGCTACTGTCGGGGCGGTAGTAGCAGCGGTTACGTTCGTCCCTCTCCGCTAATGCGGCCGAATTTTCTGTTCTAAAGCTCATTAAAAAATGTGTGTGTTATATTTTACCAACAGAAAATGGCCAAGAGTTAGGGTCAGAACTAACCAGAGAGGAAAGGTTGACCAGCAGGTTTATGAAAGGGCCTTTTTTGATTTCCAAAGAGGCGAGAGTATTAGGAGGGCAGCAGAGGAGCGGGACCAAAGTACCAACGGTTACGTTCGTCCCTCTCTGCTAATGCGGCCACATTTTGTGTTTTAAAGCTCACTACAAATGTGTGATATATTTTACCGACAGAAAATGCCAAGAGTTTGGGTCAGAACTACCCAGAGAGGAAAGGTTGACCAGCAGGTTTATGTAAGGGCCTTTCTTGATGTCCGAAGAGACGAGAGTATAAGGAGGGCAGCAGAGGTGCATGGCGTTTGTCATGTCACCTTGTTCAGGTACTGCAAGAGGAGGGCAGAGGCAGGAGGGCAGCAGACCAGAGCCCCAGGGTACAGGGCTCACAACAAAGTCTTCACAGAAGAACAGGAGAAGAGACTGCAGGCATATAAAAAGAGAGCAGCTGATACATATTTTGGCCTGAGTCCTGAAGAGGTTGGACTAACACTGCAGACAGAGCTACACCACTACCGCCATTTGCCTAAGATAGCAAGCACCTCCACTCTGGATCTGCCCGGACTCTGAGCCGGATCAGCTGGAGTCAGCACAGAGCCAGGGCAGATCCGGAGCGGAGGTGCTTGCTATCTGGGAATTAACCTCTTTTTTCATGCTGTTTTAGGTGCGAAAGTTTGCATATGAGCTGGCCGAAAATATTGGCCTCAAAACTCCATGTTCATGGGAGAAAAACCAGATGGCAGGGAAGGATTGGCTCACCTCCTTCCTCGAGCGCAACAAAACCCTGTCCATCCGTCGACCTCAAGCCACCAGCATGTCCCGTTCCACCAGCTTCAACAAGACCAACGTGACAGCGTTTTTTAAAAACCTAAAGACTGTCCTCACCCGCTATAATTTTGAAACAAAGGACAGCTGGAACATGGATGAAACAGGTAAAAATTTATATTTAGATAAATTAAAAAGCAACAGTGATTTGCAACAGCAATAATTCATTTCATTTATTATTTCAGGTACCACAACGGTTCAAGTGCCAGACAAAATCATTGCCACCAAGGGGCAGCGCCAGGTCGGTGCTGTGACCTCTGGGGAAAGAGGGATATTGGTGACTGTTGCCTTTGCTGCCAACGCACAAGGCAACTTTATTCCCCCTTACTTTATCTTACCAAGGAAGAAGTTCCAGCACCACTTCATCCGGGATGGCCCCCTTGGCTGCACTGGTTCTGCCAATGGATCGGGGTAGATGCAGGAGACAGATTTCTTGGCATTTTTACAGCATTTTGCAAGGCACACCCACGTGACCCCGGAGTCAAAGTTGCTGCTACTCTTAGACAATCATCCATCACACCTCTCTGTGGTAGCTATTGACTTTTGCAAGTCACATAGCATTGTACTCCTGTCTTTTCTACCCCACTGCTCCCACCGTCTTCAGCCGCTAGACCGAAGCGTTTTTGGTCCTCTGAAGCACTACATTAACAGTGCAGCAGACAATTGGATGTGAATGAACCCTGGAAAAACTTTGACTATCTACAACATCCCGAGTCTTGTGGCTAAAGCTCTGCCTCAAGCTGCTACAGCAAGCAGCATTTCACCTGGGTTCGAGTGTACTGGTATCTGGCCCTTGAATCCAGATATTTTCAGTGAGACAGACTTTGCTCCAGCTTTTGTGACCGACCGTCCTGCACCTGCACCAGCACCAGCTCCATCCCCAATGCCAGTGCCAGCTCCATCACCAGCGCCCTCTTCATCACCAATGTCCGCTTCATCACCAGTGTATTGGCGGTGATTAAATATAGAACTAAATTAAAGCAAGGACTGTATATTAACTAAACCCAAAAAATTATGGCGCTGTGTACAGCCACCGGCATACCTCTATGTACTTATAATTTAAAGTGGACACTCAATTAAATAATTTGGGGAAGGAGGCAGACTGTAATTCTCAAACAATAATTTATGTAACGCAGATGCAGAGCAAATACATACAACTGTCATATAAACAATCAAGAATTAATAATTATTCCTGTTTAACTAACTTACTGTCCTGTATTTCTCTAACTAATTAAATGGTACCGTTGCGGCCGGGTGGAGCTCTTTGGGGGGATGTATATCCTGGAGGCAGAAGAGGGTGATGAGGATGAGTAGCTGCTGTGCAGGTGACTGTCAGCGAGTGAGTGAGACGGAAGCAGAGGGGGGGGCGGGTGCCGATGTCTCGAAGAAACGATGAACTCAATAACAGTGACGATGTCCGCCGAAAACACAGACCGTCACTCGTTACCTTGGTCCCAGTAGACAACAGCCGATGATACCAGCTAACGGTCCTAGTCAGCCAGCCGCAGTCCTCTGGTCCTCGCTAACAGTAGCAGACGATCTAAGCTAACGCTAACTTCCTTCAGTCAGCCGGCAGCAGTCCTTCGCTCCGTCTTCTTCACAGACACGCACTAATTACTTTAACATTCATTAACGTAACAAGATTCACACTGTATTGCCACGGTCACTGACCACACTAAGAAAAAGGGAGTTAACAAAAACACGACTTAATACTTTTCTCCGAGTTTCCATGCTCTGGCTCTGTCCATACATTCCCAGCGGGAGAGAGAAAAAAAGAACTGTCCCACAATGCAACAAGTGTAAACATAACAAACTACGTGCAGCATTCAAATGCCGTAGAAACATAGGACGAATGAATTCTCGACGGAGAATATTAGAATCACATTAATAATGCATATTCCACCTCAATGAAAAATGAATGAATGAAAATAATAATTTCTACCACCAGGGTCAGGGCGAGAACATGAGAACTGAACTGCAGGGTTTATAGGCCACCGAACAAAATGAAAGTTTAAATCTAAATTCTAACATGAGCCTTCACTACAGCCGCCCCCTAATTCCCTGTGGGAATTAGCAGACCAAATGAAGGCGAATGACTAGATCAGGGGTCAAGTCAGGAGTCTCAGTCATCTGAAGGTGAGTCGGGGAATGCTGGTAACTCAATCAGTCGGGCCACTGGCCTGGTGTAGGTCTTCCCCTGAACAGAGACCTCAGCCGCCCTCACTCGCCCGTCTGCTCCTGGGATGGTCCTCTTCACACGGCCCACGGGCCACATCGCTCTTGGCAGTGACTGGTCGACTATCATCACTACTGTTCCTGTGACGAGGCTTTCTCTGTCCTTAGTCCACTTCTGCCTTGCCTGCAGGGAGGGTAGGTAGTACAGTAGGTAGTGGGACCAGAATTGGTCGGCTAGCACCTGGCTGTATCTCCACATCCTCCGGCCTCGAATCTCTGAGGGGCAGTAGACAGTCTGAGGAAGATGGGGGTCCAGCCGCCCCATGAGGAGATAATTCGGCGTCACAGGGTCGACGTCGGCGACGTCAGTGGACACGTAGCCGAGGGGCTTCGAGTTGAGTACCCCTTCAATCTCGGTGAGGACGGTGGCGAACACTTCATCGCTTACAGTCTGTGCGCCCAGGATGGTGTACAGCGCTGTCTTGATGGACCTCACCTCCCTCTCCCATGTCCCTCCGAAGTGCGGGGCGTTCGGTGGGTTGAACTGGAAGCGGACTTGACAGGAGGCTAGCCGGCACTTAAGCTCATCCGCCATAGACCCGAAGCTTCCTCTCAGCTCTGCTTCTCCACCCCGAAAGTTCGTCCCTTGGTCGGACAGGAGGGTGTGTGGCGTCCCTCTCCTAGACTGGAACCGCCGGAACGACATCAAGAATGAGTCGGTGGTCATGCTGTGCAACACCTCAAGGTGGACAGCCCTGGTTGTCATACATTTGTAGACTATCCCCCATCGTTTTTCGGTCCCTCTTCCCCTCCTGACCGAGAACGGTCCAAAACAGTCCACTCCCGTAGAGTGGAACGCTTTCTCTCCTACTTTGAGGCGACAGGGTGGTAGGTCTGCCATCTGGGGTATAGTGGGTTGGGCCCTCCATTTCTGGCAGTCAGCGCAGGTTCTTTGGAACCGTCGGACCGCCTCTCGTCCCTGGAGGATCCAATATCTTCTCCGAATCTCTGCGAAGACCCTCTCTGATCCTGCATGGAACACTGCTCTGTCATACTTCTGTATTGTCATCTCAGTAATTCTGTGTTTGGCTCCTAAAACGATGGGATGTTTCGCATCCTCAGGAAGGTCAGTTGCTCGGCGCGCAGTCGGGCCTCCCACCCTGATCAGACCCTGAGAGTCGAGTTCGGGGCGGCGTCAATAGTCTGCTGTCGGACGGGACCGGCTTTCCCTTCTGCAGACATTCTAGATCTTCAGGAAAAAGAGTCCATCTGCGCTCTCCGCCAAGACGAGCAGTTCGCTTCTGCATAGTCTGCAGCACTGAGGTTCGTAGTGTCTGGGAGGTCTTTGTGGTGCCAGAGAAATGTCTTCCTCTCCAGGTCCTCCATCGAGGAGCAGTTGTCCAAGTCGGGACCTTCAACAGCTGGGGCCTGACTTAGCCCACAGAAAGGGATCGCTTCAGCTCTGGTTCGCCTTGTACCTCCATCGCAGCCGGCTGGCTCGGCCATTCCTCTTCCGACTGCAGAAGGAAGTCCGGGCCGTTGCTGTAGAGGTTTGCCTGCGACAGGGTAGAGAGGGTGGCTCCTCTCGTAATGACGTCCGCCGGGTTCCGTCCCGTGTCAACGCACCTCCAGCATTTCACCCCACCAGGTCCTGGATTTCTGAGATCCGTGTTCCAACGAAGACCTTGTATCTGCAGGATTGGGACTGGAGCCAAGTTATCACTGTTGTCGAGTCTGACCACATCACAGTCTCGCATAGTGACAGAGTGAGTTCTTCCCGGACCATATTGGCCAGCTGGGCTCCGATGAGTGCTGCGCAAAGCTCTAGGCGGGGGATGGACTGTTGTTTCCGGGGGGCAACTCTGGAACGTGCCAGGATGAAGGCCACGTGGACGCCGCCAGCTCCATCGGTCACTCTGAGGTACGCTACTGACCCGTAGGCGGTCTCGGAGGCGTCGCTGAAGACATGCAGATCGATCTTGCTGTTTTTCATGTCGACGGTCGGAGGGAAGTAATTCCTGGGAAGGGTGATCTTGTGGAGTGTAGGAAGCTCCTCCTCCCATTCTTTCCACTTCCGGGCGAGGTCACCGGGGATAAGGTCGTCCCAGCCTTGCTCCTTCGTCCACAGTTCTCGTACTAAGACCTTGGCTCTGGTGGTGAAGGGCAAGATGTATCCCAACGGATCATACTGACTGGCGAGGGTGCGATAGATGCTTCTTCTGGTGGTCGGATATGTTTCTGTGGGGGTGCTCCGATAGTGCAGAGTGTCAGTCTTGAAGTGCCAGATAAGGCCCAGGGTCATCTCGTGCGCCTCCCCGGGGCCCTGTGCGACCCAGGTCTCACTGCTTGCGGCTTTGGCTTCAGGAGGGAGCTGACTAAGGACAGTAGGGTTGCTACTCGCCCATTGGCGTAGGTCAAAACCCCCCTTAGCCAGTAGGGTCCTTAGCTCCATTACTAGGTTCTTGGCTTCTCCTTCTGTGGCGACACTTTGTAGACAGTTGTCTACGTAGAAGCACCTTTCCACACTGTGACGAGCCTCCTCTGTTGCTCCACTGATCGGTGGTATCGGCAGGTTGCGGAGGTGCTGGTGTTTCTCTTGGAGCTGTGCGATGGGGTAGTCGTACTGGGACAGGGCGATGTGCTGACTGGTGAACACATTGCTGATGGGGTACTGTCTGTCTGGTCGACCAGCTGGTGAGATGGTGAGGGCGACCTGCTCACCACTGATCTCTTTGACGTCTCGACGAATTGTGCGGATGGTCAGCACTTCTCGTGGGCCCTGGACACCCAGCTGAAGGGCTGCTGAATGTAGAAGCAGGGTCTTCTCCGACCCGTCATCCAACACAGCATAGGTGTCCAACATCCGTCCTTGGTAGTGTAGGTGGACTCGTACGATCTTCAGCATGACTTTCGAGCTCCGCTCTTGGCAGGTTCACGACATGATCTTGGACTCAGTGTCAGCGATCCTCTCCTTGGTCCGTTGGTTGACATCATGTAGGACATCCCAGTGCACAGCAGAACAACGACCACATTTCCTTTTCAGGGTGCATTCTGATGCTCTGTGACCTTTGCGAGCGCACCTCCAGCATCTTTGGTCCTTCTGGATCCAGTCTCTGGCTTGGTCTGTGGTCAATCTTTTGAACTCCTCGCAGTTCGAGAGCCAGTGTTCTTTGTCGCAGTAGTGACAGTGTGGACTCTTCTTGTCTTTAGTCTGTTTTGAGACCCCTCCCTTGCTGGTGGCTTGTGACTGTTCTCGTTCTGGCTCTCCGGTTGTGTGCATTATTGTAGCGGTTTTTCCTTGACCTTTTGCTTTGTTGTCCCTCTTATCTCTTGGAGCGGGACCAGGGAGGAGCGTGTCCAGGCTTAGACTGCGGACCTCATCCTTTAAAAAGGTTACAAGGTCAATCAGGGAGGATCCTGGCTTGTTCGGGTGGAGTCGATTCTGCAGGCGTCGGAACCTCTCCTGTCTGAATGGAGGGAGCTTCTCCAGGATACGCTTTACGCTTGAGCTGCTGTTGAGTTCGTAGAGTCCGTCCTCTCCCTGGCATTTCAGCATCCCCACCAGGTTTTGCACCTTAACGAACAAGTCCTCCAGTGCTTGGTTGTCTCGGACCGGGGGGAGTTTCTCGATGACAGAGATCTCTGAGAGGATGAAGTCCCAGGGGCGGCCGTAGCGGTCATCTAGGGCTGCTATGGATTCTGAATAGGGTTTGTCAGACCAGCCGAATGCTGAGATCATCATGCGTGCTCTGGGAACTTTGACATGTTGCAGCAAGATGGCGATTTGTACCTCTCGTCATAGATGTCAGTGAGAAGGAGTCTAGGCACATACGCAGTTCTAGGTACTGGGCTCTGTCCTCCACTTTGAAGTCAGGGAAGGTGGGCGGAGCAACGTATGGGAGCACGGGCAGGTGGTCAGACGGAGCGGGGATCACTGGAGTCTGGTCGTTCTCAGACGAGAGCTGACGATTCAGGGGAGATGTCATGATGTCAGTCTGTGTTGGTCCTGACCAATGGCGGGCTACCGAGGGGGGTACTGGGACTGGGGGCTGCTGATCTATTGGAGAGAATGCAAGGTTGACGTGGGCAGGCTCTGAGCCGGGGGGGCGAGGTTATGACCTGAGAGTGGGGACGTTGTCCACTTCTGCTGCTCTACTGCCGGTCCCTCTAGGCAGCTGTTCAGAGGTCCGTTTCCGTCTGGTTTCTCCTGAATTTGGTCCGATTCATGTTCCTCTCTGCCGTACTCCACTTTACTCTGATTATCCGGAGAATGTTCCCTTGAAGGTCTCCGTGATGTTCTCCTCGAGGGCCGGGCTGAAGAGTGTGGCGTGAGGCTCTGAATGACTTCGCCGATCAGCTGTATGGACTGTCTCATGGTGCTGTCATTCTGCTTTGCTAACTCTTTTGCAGTTTGGTCGTTCTGTTTCGCTAGCTGTAGCATTGCCTGGATCATAGCCTGGGTCTGCTGCGATGTGGCTTGAGCCTGTATCCGTTCTCTCTCGAGGGCGATTTCAGCCTGCTGGGCTACGACTTGGGCTTGTATGCGCTCCCTCTCCAGAGCTGCTGCATCCTGCCTGCGCTCTCTCTCCAGGGCAGCCTCCTCTTGACGTCTGACGATGTCAAACAGTTTGGCGTTGCTTCCTCTTGACCCGGTTGAGATGTCTGAGTTTGGGCTGTCAGGTCTGAGTCGAGCTACGTCACACTGGCTGCAGTCCTGGTCTTCTACATGGTCATTGTCTGTACAGTCAGGTACATCAAACCTAGCTGGCAGTCTGAACTGAGGCTGAATGGCTGCGGTCAGTCTGACTATATTATCTTCACTGCGGCTGATGGGTACATCAGCTCGGGCACTCATCCTATGATAGGTTAGACTGGCAGTGCTGTGAGTGCGTTGACCCATTGAGCTATAGCTGGGAAGGGGTCCAGTGACATACTCATCTAGATACTTGGGCCTGCTCACGGTACGTTTGGGGCGTGCTGGAGCTTTGTCTAGTCTGTCCCCGGAGTGTCAACTACTAGCCATAGTAGCTATACTAAATTCCTATCCGGCTCGAAGGACCAGAAATTGTATTGGCGGTGATTAAATATAGAACTAAATTAAAGCAAGGACTGTATATTAACTAAACCCAAAAAATTATGGCGCTGTGTACAGCCACCGGCATACCTCTATGTACTTATAATTTAAAGTGGACACTCAATTAAATAATTTGGGGAAGGAGGCAGACTGTAATTCTCAAACAATAATTTATGTAACGCAGATGCAGAGCAAATACATACAACTGTCATATAAACAATCAAGAATTAATAATTATTCCTGTTTAACTAACTTACTGTCCTGTATTTCTCTAACTAATTAAATGGTACCGTTGCGGCCGGGTGGAGCTCTTTGGGGGGATGTATATCCTGGAGGCAGAAGAGGGTGATGAGGATGAGAGTAGCTGCTGTGCAGGTGACTGTCAGCGAGTGAGTGAGAACGAAGCGGAGGGGGGGCGGGGTGCCGATGTCTCGAAGAAACGATGAACTCAATAACAGTGACGATGTCCGCTGAAAACACAGACCGTCACTCGTTACCTTGGTCCCAGTAGACAACAGCCGATGATACCAGCTGACGGTCCTAGTCAGCCAGCCGCAGTCCTCTGGTCCTCGCTAACAGTAGCAGACGATCTAAGCTGACGCTAACTTCCTTCAGTCAGCCGGCAGCAGTCCTTCGCTCCGTCTTCTTCACAGACACGCACTAATTACTTTAACATTCATTAACGTAACAAGATTCACACTGTATTGCCACGGTCACTGACCACACTAAGAAAAGGGAGTTAACAAAAACACGACTTAATACTTTTCTCCCGAATTTCCATGCTCTGGCTCTGTCCATACATTCCCAGCGGGAGAGAGAAAAAAAGAACTGTCCCACAATGCAACAAGTGTAAACATAACAAACTACGTGCAGCATTCAAATGCCGTAGAAACATAGGACGAATGAATTCTCGACGGAGAATATTAGAATCACCTTAATAATGCATATTCCACCTCAATGAAAAATGAATGAATGAAAATAATAATTTCTACCACCAGGGTCAGGGCGAGAACATGAGAACTGAACTGCAGGGTTTATAGGCCACCGAACAAAATGAAAGTTTAAATCTAAATTCTAACATGAGCCTTCACTACAACCAGCGCCCTCTTCATCACCAATGTCCGCTCCATCACCAGCGCCCTCTTCATCACCAATGTCCGCTCCATCACCAGCGCCCTCTTCATCACCAATGTCCGCTCCATCACCAGCGCCCTCTTCATCACCAGCGCCAGCTCCATCACCAGCGCCCTCTTCATCACCAATGTCCGCTCCATCACCAGCGCCCTCTTCATCACCAGCGCCAGCTCCATCACCAGCGCCCTCTTCATCACCAATGTCCGCTCCATCACCAGCGCCCTCTTCATCACCAATGTCCGCTCCATCACCAGCGCCCTCTTCATCACCAGCGCCAGCTCCATCACCAGCGCCCTCTTCATCACCAATGTCCGCTCCATCACCAGCGCCCTCTTCATCACCAGCGCCAGCTCCATCACCAGCGCCCTCTTCATCACCAATGTCCGCTCCATCACCAGCGCCCGCTCCCTTAAGACACCACCAACCCAGCCAGAGCCCATTTGAGCTGCATCCCCATGAGTCTGCCATTCCTGTAGATGGTGAGAGTTTGTGTCTGTGCGTGTCTTTAAATGTGCATGTTGAGCCTTGCCAAGCATTTTTTTGGAAATATTATCTATCCAGGTATGCTTGCGGTTCCAGGAACATCTAGTGGCACGCCAATACAGAGGTTCAGCCCAGAAAAGGTTCGCCCATATCCAAAGGCTGGCTCGAGGAAAGAAAATAAAAGAAGAAGCAGAAAGAGGTGAGCAGAGTATCGTTTTTAACTTGCCTTGATTTTCTTGCTTGTAGAAAAACAAGCTGATTCTGACTATCATCTCATTGAATGTTGCAGGTCAACAGCAATACTGACCGACACCCCAGTAAAAGCTGCTTTGGAGGAGGAGAGTCGGCAGAGGGGCCAGAAAAAAACAGTCCTCTTCAAAACGCCCAAAGAAAACGTTGTTTAGTGGACACACTGCAACCAGAGTTTCTCAGGGCAATGATGAGGAATGTCTTGTTTGTGGGGAGACATTTGCCTCATCTTTACCTGGAGAAGTGTGGGTGCAGTGCATCTTTTGCCTGCTGTGGTCACATGAGGCATGCACTGAGGGTGCAGCTCATTATATTTGTCACAACTGTGATAATGAGTAAAGTAATTTCATAATTTTTATAAATAGACCAATTGCACCCCATGTTCACGTTTACTTTTGAAACATTTGAAGCAAATTAAAATGTTTAAAACAAATGTCTGATTGTTTTTGTTTCTGTTTTAACGACAGTAATTTAAAAGATTCCAGTTAATTTCATCACTTTACTTTTGTCCGGCCTGTGTGCCACTTTCGTCCCGACTGGAGGGGTCGAAAGCAACAATGCGCAACTTCCGTTCGACGTCAAACTATGCCGAAGTCAATATATATTGGGATGATTTAGCACCTGATATTGACAGAGCACACACGAAAGTAGTTAATCGCTCCGAAAACTTTTTTCGGCCTGTAACGTTATCTTTTAAAATGACGTCCATGTGAAAAATGTTACTTTCGTACCAGCTCTTCCCTACTGCAATATCGTACTCGCTGAGAGTTTTGTATTCTAACGGCGTGATTGAATTTCATTTTCTACCCTCGCCGTCCTCAGACAGAGGTTCCTGGAGTGTTCTCATCCCAACAGGATCAACTCAGGGTCTATGAGCTTCACCCTAGCCATCAAGATCATGAGTGCGACACGGCTTCTACTGAACGAGCTGCTCTATGGTACGAGAAGCTAATTCATGGACCAGGTCATTTTTTTTTTTTTTTTTTTTTTTACGATGGGGGCATTTAGGAATCACAGCTTGCGCACTGAGCACCTAAATAGGAATTGGATTTAAAAAGGAAAAAAAAAAGAACAGTCCAGGAAAAAAGACGAGATCCATTACTTTTCGAAGTAATGCAAATAAAAAGCCTTTATTATCACATGGCTGAACACTTAAAAATTGCCGACATGTTTCGACCTCAATAAGAGAACACGCACGCACGCACGCACGCACGCACACACACACACACACACACACACACACACACACCGAATTCATCTTCTCTGCGGCTCTGAAACTTCCGACAGCGTAATGAGATCAGGGCAAACAAATTGTAGATTTTTTAAAGGTTGGGCAAAAGAAAGCGATGTAATTGATTTAAATGGACTTCCAAAGGAACGTGCTTTTCAGCACTTGACGCTTAATAAGGTGCAATACTAACAGTGGCCGGTAGAGGTCACTAGTGTCTAGGAGGATGTCAATCCCTGCCTCTTTGCCCCAAACAGCGGGCTCAAACCCGAGAGACTGATCCCACGTCTATGTTTCATCTGGTGGAAAGCAGATGTACATCTGATTCACAAGAGTAACTCAGCCAATCAACAAATCTCAGAGACTGTGACTCAACCAATGGGAGCGAGCCACATGCTCGAAGAGAGCAGAGTCGCTGAAGATGAGTGCTGTCGGATGCTGTCATCCAGGGAGGGGGTGTGGTTTTTTCAGGATGAATAGAGGACAGGTGAGTCTCATTTTTGTGTTTATGGGACACTATACTGCACCACACAATCTCATACATGCACTATAAACGCATACACGCACACACTATAAATTTAAACCCACCTGTGCCACACACACACACACACACACACCATACATTTACACACACTCACACACACACACACACGCCATACACGCACACCATACGTTTATACAGATACAGTTGTGCTCAAAATTTTGCATGCCCAGACTGAATTTGTAAAATAGGTAACATTTTTTTAAAGAAAAAATGAATGGCCAGGCGAAAAGCATTTCATTTATTTCTTACTGGATTCATATCCAACTGTAGGTCATGTAGAATGGCACAATCATCAAATAAGACATGGCAATAAGGGGAAAAAATGAATATAACTCTGTTTAAATGTGTGCATACCCTTGGTTTTTAAACCCTTTGTGCGGAAGCCAAATCTGGCTATTTATGTGTTACCTTATTTAAGGCTTTATAATTCAAGATTGCAGCGTCACAGAGAGGAAGGGAATGACTCAACTGAGTCAAGACACTAACAGAATTTAGAATTACATTGTATTTCAAATTATTTTCATGATTTAGGAAGAGAAAAAAGGCTGCAAACATAAACAAGAGCCATCATGAGATGGCATATCCCCCCGGCCCCACGTCATCAACTTTGGATTAGCAAAGGCACCACGTCAGGTCATGATTAATATGTACACCAAGTTTTGTGGAAAAATATTGAATGATTTTCAAGTTATGCTCCAGAAATGAAATGTTTACAGAGAGACGGACAGGCGGGTGGACAGACAGACAACCGCACCCATGACTATATCCCCCCCGCATTATATGCCGGGGGGATAAAAATCTTCGTGAAAATTCAGCATTGAAATTGTAAAAAAGAAAAAAAAAATGCTGAGAATTGAAAACTGGCTGGGAGTTAAAACTATACATTTCTGGGATCATAAACTCCTTGACCACAAGTATGATTCATCTGAGCTTTAAATTCTAAAGTATCTACTCTTCAAGAGCCAAATAAGACAGCTAGGTGTCTAGGAGGCTCCCAAAACTCTCAAATCCCTCAAAATGGCACACCGTCAAATCACAAAATAATCATATAATAACATAAATCAACTTTTGGCGCATGAAATTCAATATGAAATGATTTTCTGGTTGAATTTAGCATGTTTATCCATATAGGTGCAGTTGGACATCAATGGTCACCAGTAACCTCTCCAAACCCAAAACATGCCTTTTCTCCATGATAAAGTTTAGAATTTTGTCCATTTTTCTTCAGGATCCCACAAGCCAGTGCACATACTTATTAAAGGAACTGCTTATTGAAGAGTCAGAACATTCACCCTGCAATGAAAAGCTAGCAGTTCCCACTTCCGAGCTCGCAACCTTACATAAACACTTTCCACACCTTAGTAGGAACAAGTATAACTCACTAATTCAGTAAAATCTGAAATATAGCTTATTATAACAGAACAGACATTCCAGTATCAGAAAAAAGCAGGGAATATGCTACCCTAAATAGAGCAGAATGGGACAAGGAACGTAGCAGGGGGTCTAAGGAGTGCTTTAGCTGCTCCCATTTTAAATGAGCCAAAACCTCTGCATTTGATTTTGTTGAATACAATATAAATTCTGAAACAAAGAGCCTCATTTGAGCAAAATGTCACCACATGCAGTATTATTAGCAAAGACTAAAGGTTACTCTTACTAACCAATGTGGCAAACAAGCTCTGTGATCATCATGGCTATGGTAAACTGAGAATAAAAAACTGCTGGCCAACTAGCTGTAAGTAGAAAAATATTAAATTGTACTCACTCATAAAATTAACAAAATCTTTCTTCATTGAATTCCTCCAGAGACATAGATCTATTCGGTAGAAGGAACCCTCCAGTCCTGTATCATTTGGAATAATTCTCATTGACTAAGTCCTTATCTTATTTAAATCTCGTAAATGTAAGTGAGCACTTCAGGCCGGTGTTGGAAGTCTTTTTTCTGTGCAATTGCGTCATTTTCAGCTGCGTAACATTAATAAAATACGACCTAACTGCTGTTATGCCAAGGTTTAAATGCTTTTCTGATGGTCCAATCTATGTCTTCCAATTACTGTGGAAAGTTTATACTCACTTGAATTAGATAAGAAACATGTCAATCAATAGATCATTACTGGGGAAGTTTCACATGGGTGGGAACTATAAATGTGCTTTACGCAGATGAGCCTAAGTAAGCAACTGAGTGAGTGGCTACTCAATGAGAGCACTTAGGAGGATATAAGGGAGCGCTGAATTCGTTGATGGAGGAATTCTTGCGCAAATCCGTAGTAGGGAATTAGGTGTTTTGATATATGATGACAATAATTGATAGTAGAATGACATAGTATCAATACCATGTGAAATTTTTGCTTCAGAAAACTAAACTGATTTTTCTTCACTACTTAATCGGGATACCATTGGCTCACTATAGCTGAAGTGGTTGCTACAAAGGACAATGATTTATTTCTGTCGCAAGAGATCATTTTTTTGAACTGCTGGATAGATACTATGGGCAAGTATATTGAGCAGTTTGCCCGTCAGGCTAGGCTGAGGAGTTTAATTCATGCAAGCCCTGAGAAACAGGGATGGGACGGAACTTGTCCATATTCTAAACCAGGTTCGAGCTCAACTTGCTAGTGAGTATTCAACAACTGATCCGGGTGTGCCATCTAGCTATAGAATAGTGTAACTGCTTGCATAAATAGAGCAGCTCCATGTCCGATGGCGTCTACATCTGCATAGATCGATTAATATTGTGTATTGCCCCCTTTAGAATCAATAACAGCATGCAGTCTTTTGTGATAGTTGTCAATGAGGCCCCTAATTCTCTCAGGTGGTATAGCCGCCCATTTTTCCTTGAAAAAGTCTTCCAGCTCTGGCAAATTCTTTGGTCGTCTTGCATGAACCGCACGTTTGAGATCTACCCAAAGCAGCTTGATGGTATTGAGGTCAGGAGATTGGGATGGCCACTCCAGAACCTTCACGTTTCTCTTCTGTAACCACTGGAGGGTCAATTTGGACTTGTGCTTTAGATCACTGTCATCTTGAAAAGTCCACATGCGTCCCATGTGCAGCTTTCATGGTAAAGAATACAAATTGTTTGCCAGTATTTTCTGATGACATGCTGCATTTATCTTGCCATCAATTTTAACAAGATTCCATGTGCCTTTAGAGCTCACACATCCCCAAAACATCAGAGAGCCACCACCATGCTCTACAGAGGGAATGGTATGTTTTTCACTATGGGCCTTGTTGACTGGTCTCCGAACGTAACACTTATGGTTGTGACCATTAAGTTCTATTTTGGTCTCGTCACTCCAAATGACAGCATTCCAGAAGTTTAGAGGTGAATCAAGGTGTTGTCTGGCATATTTTAGGCAGGACTTTTGGTGGGATTGGCACAATAATGGCTCCCTTCTAGCAACTCAATCATACAGCTCATTGTATACCTCCTTATTGTGCTCCTTGACATGACCATACCATCTTTTTCTAGAGAATCCTGAATTTCTCATGAGGTAGCTTGTGGATTTTTCTTTGTAACCCAAACAATTTTTCTGGCAGTTTGGGCTGAAATCTTTTTTGGCCTACCTGACCTTGACTTGGTATCAACATATCCCCTAATTTTCCACCTCTTAATCACAGACTGAACAGTACTTGCTGGCTTTTTCTAGTCTTTAGATATCTTTATATATCCTTTTCCATCTTTAAAAAGTTAAACTACCTTGTTACGAAGGTTCTTAGACAGTTCTTTTCCACTCTGCATGGCTCAGTGTCTCGCCAGATCAGTGCATCCCCTCGGGAGCTAAGAAACTCAATGGCTATACTCAAACACTGGTCACAATTTAAAAAGCATAATATGACATCTGTATTGGCCAGCTAGCTAGCCGCAGAGCTGCATGAAAAATGGGCCATTTAAATCCATTTAAAGGGGACCTATTATGCTATTTTTCCAAGTTTATATTTTGGTCTTTGACTCCCCTAGAGTACTCCTGATCGCGCAAAGTAAAAAAAGGGTACTTATTTCGCTCATGCTGCCATCCTCAAAAAACCCCATTTGTAGTCCATTGTAGTCTCCGCCTGAAACGCCTCATTGGGATGGCTCTTCCGCTATGGCCCCCACTCCCCGTGTGCCCACTTTCTTCTGACTGGCCAGCTCTGTGGAGGGCGGATCTAGACAGGACGAGGCAGCAGAACGCAGTTTTCCTGGTCCGGCTCCAGAGTGAAACTGACACGTCTCCCGAAGGAATCGACGGGCATATTCTGCAATCTAACGCAGTACATGGGTATAGATCTAATGAAATTAACTTATTCTAATAAACGCAAAGGCGAAAGCGGAGGACGCAGTGCGAAAGTCTGGCAGCTCAAGCACGAATTTGCTATCGGCAACAGTGGTGAGTACAGCGGTTTTTCTACTCTGTAGCCAGGATGCAGGGAAAGCTAGAATCCACCCCATATAGACACATTTGTAGAACGGGTCGACATGCCCAAGTGTAGACAGGAGACCGTAGAAATCCGGTGGGTCTGAGTTTAGAGGAAACATGGACAGTGAGGAGCAGCTAAAAGTGGACCAACAGCTTATGGACTGCTTCGGTGTGTATTAGGACCTGCTGGTTCGTGTGCATAGCTGTGGTGTGTTGTTAGCGTGTAGAAACGAACAGCTTCCGCGCTGGTATATGACGGAGGGGCGAAAGCTCCAGGCTAAACGGCCTTCTCGGAAATTGCCCATGGTAATGGTTTACTTATTGCTTCGGAATGACCGGCTTTTCCTTGCGGAAAATGGGCGCATTATGGATAGTGTGCGAGAGCTAGATAGAGCTCCGGTTATATCATAAACATAATACAGGTTTTACAGACCGTAAGTTCCGTCTGCATGAACCGTTGCTTATGTGGAGCTAGCAAATCGATCACTTTTACAGGAAAGAATTTAATATTCAATCGACGGCAATGCAGTGAAATCGTTTGTTATACCGGACTCGTTATAGCCTGTGCGCTTCCCTATTGCTTTCACCGGTAGCATCAGAGAGCTTGCCCAGACATTGGAGATGTATCAGGCTGACCCCGGTCATGGATAAGTAAAGCGATCGTTTCATAAGCACTCAAAAACGTACCCCAAGCTCTGCAAAACCTACGTCTGGTCTAACTGCAGCCCAACTCGGCAGACTCATACAGCACCTCTCCGGTTAGCTTCAACTGTAGTGGCTACAATCAGGCAATGTTATGATGAAACTGTCACATTGATGCTTACCGAAGTAACACAAGCATACCGATCATAATTGCTGCATATAAGTTAACCAGGAGCATTTTTAATTAGCAGAGCACGCGAACTAACATGCAATAGCTGATAAGCGATCATGACTTTGAATGTAATCTGTCGCGCGAAAAATTTGTTTCATGTCCGGTGTGAAAGCTGCTTGACGCGCCCATAACGCGTGTATTCGCGTCATTGCATTGACTTTGAATGTAGCTAATCTGTCGCGTGAAAAATTCGTTTCGCGTCCGGTGTGAAAGCGGCTTGACGTGCCCATAACACGTGTATTCGCATTTTTGCATTGACTTTGAATGTAATCAGTCGCGCGAAAAATTAGTTTAGCGTCCGGTGTGAAAGCTGCTTAACGCGCCCATAACGTGTGCATTCGCGTCTTTGCATTGACTTTGAATGTAGGCTAATCTGTCCCGCGAAAAATTTGTTTCGTGTCCGATGTGAAAGCAGCTTTATGGATAGTACGCGACAGCTAGAGAGAGCTTGGTTATGTTATGAACATAATACAGGTTTTGCAGACCCGTAAGTTCCGTTAAGCAGCGGACAAGTTGCTTATGTGGAGCTAGCGAATCGATCACTTCTACAGGAAAGAATTACCTATTTAATCTCCGCCTTTTTTGGCTTTTTATTAGCCACAACAATTTCTGAAGGGGGATGAAATTATGTCAAGGTAGTCCAGAGAAATCATTTGTAAACTGGTAGAGCTTCTGCGTTTCACATTGCTTTCACGGTAGCACCAGAGAGCTTGCTCAGACATTTGTGAAGTATCCGGCTGATCCCGGTCATGGATAAGTGAAGCGATCACTAACTGTAGAGGCTACAATCGGGCAACGTTATGATGAAACTGCCACATTGATGCATACCGAAGTAACACAAGCATACCGATCAGAATTACTGCATATAAGTTAACCAGGAGCATTTTTAATTAGCACAGCACATAAACTAACATGCAGTAGCTGGTAACCGAGCGGTCATAACCACAGAGACAAACCCTTGCAATACAGGTTTTACAGACAGCAAGTTCTGTTACTGTGAACAGTTGTACCAAGCATCCAAATTACAAACAAGTATTAAAAGTTAGCTTCAAATGAGGTTTATGTTTACACACCTTCTGTAGAATTTCCCCTGATATCAATCTTGGACATTTAGAACACAAACATTAGCAACAGTAACTTGGCTACGTTAGCCGCTGTGCTACAGCCACAATCAACTGGCTATCACGTCAGGTTGGCTTATGCAGTAAAAGCAACTTACAGCTTCTGTGTCTGTGAGTCACGGACAGTCGCGACCGATACAGGCTTTATCTTCAGATATTTTACAAAGCCTGCGTTTGAGGCCAGTTGTTAGTGCTAACTATCGCTAGCGGTCCTGCTAGCCACCCGTAACACATTAGCTTCTCTTACATTATTTGCTGTTATATCGTTATACAGCATGTGGCTCCGAGTGCTTGATCGATGCAACTGCTTCAGTTTTGAGAAGCAGCTGAAATGCTTATCCTGTGTCGAATTTATCCTTTATTAACAAAGCTGTCTTTGGTGAAATGCTGAGCACAATCAGCTAACGTTCCCTTTGGCCGTGGCTGTTTGCTGCCAACAAACAAAAAAAGCTACCCACTGATTTCTGGTGGCATTGTCTTTTGGAAGAAAAATAGTTCTTTTTCTTCGCGTTCAAAAGTAAACGGACAAGCAGCTTTGGGAGAGATACTTACAAAATTGCACCTCAAATGATCTGCGGTTCTTCTTTTGTATTTCCAAAAGTGTAGACGCTACTAAGGCATAGTATGATCTGCCGTTGTTAGTGCCTGCTAGAATAGTTTCCGGTGTGGGCAGGTCCAGCGCAGTGGTTGGCTCTGGCTTGGTCTGTACTAATTGGACGGCACAACCTGACGTCAGGTTTGGCCTAGATCTCATGAAGATCTCGGGAGGAGCTGTTCAGAGAGGAAATCACGCTGACGAAATCACGTTCTTGGATTACAGCAAAACCCCTGTATCTTATGTTTAGAAACTTTTCAGAGGTTGAGTATGGACAACCAACATTATAACATTACTAATATGTATTAAAAGAAGGATCAGCATGATAGGTCCCCTTTAAGTGTACAAGTTTCACAGTCCTCCACAGTAATGTTCCCCCGGATTCTACCTGTACCACATGCTAGCAGAGGGAAGCAGAATTTTATTTGGAGGTTCAGCATGTGGCTACAAACCTGGTGTAGGAAAGAGGGGTACAAAATTCTGGGGCACTGAAACTTCTTATGGGACAGGGGTGACCTGTCCCTGACAGGCTGCATCTTAACCGGAGGGATACCTTTGCATAGGGCAAGCATATGTTTAGGGTTGCACAAGCTTATTTGATTTAGAGGTTTAGGGGGCAGGGAGGTTAGAGACTGATAAGAACAGGGAAATGCAAACTCCCCTGATGCAAGCTGACAGGGCTACATGCACTAATGAGGATATCTTATTGAACCAAAAAAAGCATAGCGAGGGGCTTGGAACACCAGGTAGCTGGGGAACAGGAGGGGAGGTGCAGAAGTAAAAGTCTGAAATGTTTTTATTTAAATGCTTGAAGCATAGAATTGCTTTGATCTTTCGGCAATTAAAGTATCTCTCCCAAATGGCGCAAATATTATTGTGGTCGGATGCTATCGCCCACCTTCAGCTTCCATTGAAGCGGCCAATTCAATGACTCATCTTCTTCAAAACTGGTCAAATTTGAAGGTTTTGCTCGGATCCCTGAATTGGGATGGGCTCTCGTCATCGTCTCATCAATTCAAGGACTTCTGTGAGTCAATTTTTTTGGTACAGTTGGGGTTACTAGTTGTAAGTCAGTCTGTTTTACCCTGTAGTTAAAATATGACATGGCAGTCAGTTACTGGAAACTTACTGGAGTGTTCGCTTTTAACTGTGAAGTTGATGTCTGGCCAGAATAAACTCACGAATCTTTACAGACCATATGACTAGCGTCCCATGTCCACCAACATGCAACATGGTGTCAGATAGGCTAGGATCCGAGAGTGAGCTTAGTCTAGCACGTGGCTGAGGTGATGCACGTCCATATTGACAAAGTGTGAATGATTATTTGCACCTAGCCAGCTAACCCTATAGCCTTGCACTTAAAATGGCATTGTCCCTTCCGCCTCCAGAGTCCATGAAGATGAGTGGTGACCTGGGCAGCAACTGCGTGAGTTTCAGAGCAGAATTTGAGGATTATTTGCTGCCATCTGGGCACAAAGAAAAAGGAGCAGATGTGCAGGCAGCAACGCTAAGGAGAGTGATGGGCCCCGAAGGTCAACACATTTATATGAACAACCGGGATCTTACTGAAACCAAACAGGTAGATGTTACACCTATATCAACGTCACTCACAAGGTATTTTATACCAGCTAAAAATGTGATCTTTGAAAGGTACGTCTTTGGTAATCTCCAACAGGAAGACGGGGAGACGATGCATTTATCACTAGACTGGGAGAAAAGGCAGCCTCGTGTGAATACAAGACCTTAGGTGAACAGTTCATTAGGGACAGGCTTGTCCTTGGCGTAACTGATGACGGCGCAAGACGCCGCTTGCCTGGGGACAGAAACCTCACTTTGGCATCTGCCATCGAGAATTGCCTTGCTGCAGAGATTATGAATAATGGTTTAAAGTCAATGGCGCTGGACAGCTCTAGGCCAGGGGAGACCATTAATGTGGCAGAGGGACAGAGACAGGGACTTCAGCTTAATAGCAGACCCTCTGAAACAATTGATAATCTTGGGCAGAGCATGAAAGGCACGAGTGAGTGCAAATACTTTGATAATATGCAGAGGCGGGGGCGGGACCAGTGCCCCGCTTTTGGCAAAACATGCTGCTCATGTGGCACCCCCAATCACTTTGCTATAGTGTGCATGAAAAAAGGTCAAAATGCACGGCAGTTAAACACTTTGGACCAGGTGGAGGAGCGAGACGAGGCTGACTGTGATCAGGGCCATACGGCGCCCCTTTCCTGATTTCTTTTTTTTTCTTCCTATATTTTTCACACTAAAATGTTTCAGATCATCAAACAAATTTTTATGTTAGACAAAGAAAACCCGAGTAAATACATTGAGGGAAAAAGCTATCCAAACCTACCTGGCCCTATGTGAAAAAGTAATTGCCCCCTTAACCTAATAACTGGTTGTGCCACCCTCTGCGACAACAACTGCAATCAAGCATTTGCAATAACTGCCAATGAGTCTTTCACATCTCTTTGAAGGAATTTTGGCTCAGACTTCTTTGCAGAATTGTTTTAATTCAGTCACATTGGGGGGTTTTCGAGCATAAACGACCTGTTTACGGTCATGCCACAGCATCTCAATCGGATTTAAGTCCGGACTTCGACTAGACCACTCTAAAACCTTCATTTTTTTTTTTTTTAAGCCATTCAGAGGTGGAGTCGCTGGCGTGTTTCGGATCATTGTCCTGCTGCATAACCCAAGTGCGCTTGAGCTTGAGGTCACAAACTGATGGTTGGACATTCTCCTACAGGATTTTCTGGGAGAGCAGAATTTATGGTTCCATTAATTACGGCAAGTCGTACAGGTCCTGAAGCAGCAAAGCAGCCCCAGACCATCACACTACCACCATCATGTTTGATTGTTGGTATGATGTTCTTTTTATGAAATGTTGTGTTAGTTTTACGCCAGATGTAACGGGACGCACACCTTCCAAAAAATTCAACTTTTGTCTCATCAGTCCACAGAATATTTTCCCAAAAGTCTTGGGGATCATCAAGATGATTTTTGGCGAAAGTGAGATGAGCCTTTGTGATGTTATTGGTTAGCAGTGGTTTTCGCCTTGGAACTCTCCCATGGATGCCATTTTTGCCCAGTCTCTTTCTTATTGTTGAATCATGAACACTGACTTTAACTGAGGCAAGTGAGGCCTGCAGTTCTTTAGTGGTTGTTTTTGGTTCTTTCTTGACCTCCTGGATGAGTTGTCGATGCGCTCTGCTACAGACAGGCCTGAGACACACTCTTTTGTCCCAACACGCAGGGAGAAATCAAAGACTTTGTACAAGAGTGCTCGGTGTGCAGTGAGTATGCACTTGAGCAACAGATGGAGACCATGATGTCTCACCTGCTACCCACGCTTCCTCGGGAGATGGTGAGTATGGACCTATTCAACCATACAGGAAAGCAATTCTTGCTCATGGTGGATCACTACTCTCACCTCTGATACATTGATCTGCTCACAAACCTCTCAGCTGACACCAATGTCCTGAGGTGTAAGGCTCAATTTGCCCGACATGGCATACCAGACCGGGTCATCTCTGACTGTGGATGTCAGTTTACAGCTGAAGTTTTTTATGTTTTTGCATGGGAGTGGGGCTTTGAATACATTATATTACAACCATGGCACCCAGAAGCCAATGGCAAAGCACAATCTGCCGTGAAGATGGTGAAAAATGTGTGCAGAAAAGCAGCAGGTGCTGGCAAGGACCGATGGAAAGCTATTCTTCACTGGAGAAACACGCCCACTGAGGGCCTGCACTGCAGTCCATTATAGCAACTAATGTCACGGGGACTGAGGACGCTGATCCCTGTGGCAGACCAACTGCTAGTGCCTCAGGTTATCACATAGGTGCCAGACAAGCTGCATGTGTAACACCAGGGGGCAAAGTTAATGTATGACAGATCGGCTAAAGACCTGCCTGAGTTGAATGTTGGCCAGCCCATCAGAATGAAGCCACTCCCTGGAGATCGGACGGGCCGTTGGAGAAAAAGTGTGTGCCTGCAGCAGGCGGGTCCCAGGTCTTACCTCATCAATGTGGAGGGGAACACTTACCATTGCAATAGGATTGATCTCAGACCAGCGAAAACTGCCCCTCCTGAGCTGTCAAACAGCTCTCCGATGCCCCAGCTCTGGGGCATCACAGACCTGGAGCATCATTGGAGGGCTGCCAAGCAAGCGGCGACTACAGCAAGAAGACAAGCACCGAGCTTGGGGAGACACCCTACTCATCACTCCCCTCTCCACAAGCTGATAACATGCAACACAGAGAGGGGCAGGGCCATGCCTACTCATGGAATGAGAGGCTCATTACATCTTGGAACAGACTGAACCTTTAGGAGGGATAGACTGAAAAGAAAAAAGAAAGAAGAAGGATGGTGTGAACACATCTGTAATGACAGTTTTACAGCTGTGGTTCAATAACACTCCAAGTAGTTGTTCAGAGTACTGCCAGTTATTTGTAATGACTGGGGCAATTAATTCTGAGATCATTAGAATAGCTTGTTATGAGTGTCTGGATATTCTCCCTGCATAAACTTAACAGGCTGAGATTTTTCCAAAGTTAAAAATTCCTTCATAATGTCATTTTATGTTGATACACTTTACTATGGGAAGGGAGATGTTGTAAGTTAATCTGCTCCACCCTGTGGCTAAAATATGGCATGGCAGTCAGTAACCGAAAAGTTAAAGGGGACCTATTATGCTGATCCTTCTTTTAATACATATTAGTAATGTTATAATGTTAGTTGTCCATACTCAACCTCTGAAAAGTTTCTAAACATAAGATACAGGGGTTTTGCCGTAATCCAAGAACGTGATTTCGTAAATGTGATTTCCTCTCTGAACAGCTCCTCCTGAGATCTTCGCGAGAACTGGGCAAAACCTGACGTCAGGTTGTGCCGTCCAATTAGTACAGACCTAGCCAGAGCCAATCACGGCGCTGGACCTGCCCACACCGGAAACTATTCTAGCAGGCACTAACAATGGCAGATCATACTATGCCTTAGTAGCGTCGACACTTTTGGAAATACAAAAGAAGAACCGCAGATCATTTGAGGTGCAGTTTTGTCAGTACCTCTCCCAAAGCTGCTTGTCCGTTTACTTTTTGAACATAAAGAAAAACACTTATTTCTCTTCAAAAAAGAGGATGCCACCAGAAATCAGTGGGTAGCTTTTTTTTTTGTTTGCTGGCAGCAAACAGCCACGGCCAAAGGGAACGTTAGCTGCTTGTGCTCAGCATTTCACTGAAGACAGCTTAATCAATAAAGGATAAATTCGACACAGGATAAGCTTTTCAGCTGCTTCTCAAACCTGAAGCAGCTGCATCGATCAAGTGCTCGGAGTCACAAGCTGTAAGTAACCATATAACAGCAAATAATGTAAGTGAAGCTAATGTGTTACGGGTGGCTAGCAGGACCGCTAGCGATAGTTAGCACTAACAACTGGCCTCAAACGCAGGCTTTGTAAAATATCTGAAGATAAAGCCTGTATCGGTCGCGACTGTCCGTGACTCACAGACACAGAAGCTGTAAGTTGCTTTTACTGCATAAGCCAACCTGACATGATAGCCAGTTGATTGTGGCTGTAGCACAGCAGCTAACGTAGCCAAGTTACTATTGCTAATGTTTCTGTCCTAAATATGCAAGAGTGATATCAGGGAAAATTCTACAGAAGGTGTGTGAACATAAACTTCATTTGAAGCTAACTTTTAATACTTGTTTGTAATTTGGATGCTTGGTACAACTGTTCACAGTAATAGAACTTGCTGTCTGTAAAACCTGTATTGCAAGGGTTTGTATCTGTGGTTATGACCGCCCGGTTACCAGCTACTGCATGTTAGTTTATGTGCCGTGCTAATTAAAAATGCTCCTGGTTAACTTATATGCAGTAATTCTGATCGGTATGCTTGTGTTACTTCGGTAAGCATCAATATGGCAGTTTCATCATAACGTTGCCCGAATGTAGCCACTACAGTTAGTAATCGCTTCACTTATCCATGACCGGGATCAGCTGGATACTTCACAAATGTCTGAGCAAGCTCTCTGGTGCTACCGTGAAAGCAATGCGAAAGGCAGAAGCTCTACCGTGTCTGGTATAACAAATGATTTCTCTGCACTACCTTGACATAATTTCATGCCCCTTTAGAAATTGTTGTGGCTAATAAAAAGCCAAAAAAGGCGGATATTAAATAAGTCATTCTTTCCTGTAGAAGTGATCGATTCTCTAGTTCTACATAAGCAACTTGTCCACGCTTACGGAACTTACGGTCTGTAAAACCTGTATTATGTTCATAACATAACCGAGCTCTCTCTAGCTGTCGCGTACTATCCATAAAGCTGCTTTCACATCGGACAAGAAACAAATTTTTCGTGGGACAGATTAGCCTACATTCAAGGTCAATGCAAAGACGCGAATGCATGCGTTATGGGCGCGTTAAGCAGCTTTCACACCGGACGCGAAACTAATTTTTCGCGCGACTGATTACGTTCAAAGTCAATGCAAAAATGCGAATACACGTGTTATGAGCACATCAAGCCGCTTTCACACCGGACGCGAAACGAATTTTTCGTGCGACAGATTACATTCAAAGTCATGACCGCTTATCAGCTACCGCATGTTAGTTCGTGTGCTCTGCTAATTAAAAATGCTCCTGGTTAACTTATATGCAGCAATTATGATCGGTATGCTTGTGTTACTTCGGTAAGCATCAATGTGACAGTTTCATCATAACGTTGCCTGATTGTAGCCACTACAGTTGAAGCTAACCGGAGAGGTGCTGTATGAGTCTGCTGAGTTGGGCTGCAGTTAGACCAGACTTAGGTTTTGCAGAGCTTGGGGTGCGTTTTTGGGTGATTGTGAAACGATCGCTTTACTTATCCATGACCGGGGTCAGCCTGATACATCTCCAATGTCTGGGCAAGCTCTCTGATGCTACCGGTGAAAGCAATAGGGAAGCGCACAGGCTATAACGTGTCCGGTATAACAAACGATTTCCCTGCATTGCCATCGATTGAATATTAAATTCTTTCCTGTAAAAGTGCTTGATTCGCTAGCTCCACATAAGCAACGGTTCACGCAAACGGAAATTACGGTCTGTAAAACCTGTATTATGTTCATGACATAACCGGAGCTCTATCTAGCTCTCGGCACTATCCATAACACGCCCATTTTCCGCAAGGAAAAGCTGGTCATTCCGAAGCAATAAGTAAACCATTACCACGGGCAATTTCCGAAAAGGCCGTTAAGCCTGGAGCTTTCGCCCCTCTGTCATGTACCAGCGCAGAAGCTGTTCGTTTCTCCACGCTAACAACACACCACAGTTATGCACACGAACCAGCAGGTCCTTATAATACATACCGAAGCAGTCTATAAGCTGTTGGTCCACTTTTAGCTGCTCCTCACTGTCCATGTTTCCCTCTAAACTCAGACCCACCGGATTTCTACGGTCTCCGGTCTACACTTGGGCATGTCGACCCGTTCTACAAATGTGTCTATATGGGGTGGATTCTAGCTTTCCCTGCATCCTAGCTATTGAGTAGAAAAACCGCTGTACTCACCACTGTTGCCGTAGCAAACTGTAGCCGATAGCAAATTCGTGCTTGAGCTGCCAGACTTTCGCACTGCGTCCTCCACTTTCGCTGCTGCGTTTATTAGAAGAAATTCATTTCATTAGATCTATACACATGTACTGCGTTAGATTGCGGAATTTGCCCACCGCTTCCTTATCAGATGGCAGCCGTGTCTCACGTTTCACTCTGGGGAGGAGGACCCGGAAAACTGCGTTCTGCTGCCTCGTCCCGCCCAACTCCGCCCTCCACAGAGCTGGCCAGTCAGAAGAAAGTGGGCACACGGGGAGTGGGGGCTATAGCGGAAGCCAACCCAATGAGGCGTTTCAGGCAGAGACTACAATGGACTACAAATGGGTTTTTTTTGAGGATGGCAGTATGAGTTAAATAAGGACTCTGTTTTGGACTTTGAACGATCAGGAGTACTCTAGGGGAGTCCAAGATCAAAATATAAATTTGAAAATATAGCAAAATAGGTCTCCTTTAAAGGTGCACTATGCAAGTTTGTTTATTTTCTGCGCGATTATATTTTTGTCTCAATTCGCCGACATCTCTCCACGATCCGCTAGCTGCCTGCCCCTGAATTCACTGTAAAAAAAAAAAAAAACCTGAGCTCTGGAGACCGCACAGGCTTCACAAACTGCAGATCAACACAAGGGGCACAGGCTGTGCCCCATAACATAACAAACCGTCTCGGCCGTGAATTTGCGATTCCCAAACCATTCAGCTATGGGAGACATTTTGAGCGACCTGATAGGTCGAAAAAATTTATAATGACACGCCCACAGTCCATTCGATTAGTTCGTAACTGCAGGCTACACGTAACTTTGATCAATACAACCCCTTTCCTCGCACAAGCGCTCACTTCATGTACTCGTATAGCCGCAGCTGCGGTGTAACCACACTGTAGCTGATGCGAGAAGTCATGAACACGACCATGCTGTGAACGATGCGATGTGATGTGTCGCACTTGATATTCCTTTCTTTATTCAGGGATCATGCAGTCTTTAGAGTTACTGTAGTCTTGGAACATGTACATAATTTTCTGAACTTTCAACTGCTGTTACGATGTATGAGAAAGCTGAGCTAAGTTTCAAAACTGAATCGCGAACAGACCACAGTCACGGTCATTGACAAAACATACAAGAAACTTCAACATGTGCTCACACAATGAACGATGTTCATGTGCTGCACTGGTGACTGAATTGCTTTTTTCTTTCTCCTTGATCTGTTCACCCCTCCTATCTCTTGTCCCACACACGCGCACACACCTGCCAATCTGCCCTTTTCTGTTTCTGTACCGTGTCTGTGTACAGCATAAAAGTTCCATATATTGTGATCTATAGTTTACAGCCAGGCATGAGCGCGCGACTGAGCGAGTTAGTGAGACCTTTTGAGCGACGTGATTGGTCGAGATGAAAAATTAATGTTACGTCATCATAAACTGCACACTAGCTCGCTCGGTCGCTCACGCCTGACTAAACTACAGATCACAACAATACGGAACTCTATGCTGTACACAGACAGAAACAGACAGAGGGGGAGGGAGGAAGGGAGGGAGAGTGAGTGAGTGAGTGGGTGAGAGTGTGAGTGTGAGTGAGTGAGTGAGTGAGTGAGTGAGTGAGTGAGTGAGTGAGAGTGTGAGTGAGAGTGATTGAGTGTGAGTGTGTGAGTGAGTGTGAGTGTGTGAGAGTGTGAGTGAGTGAGTGAGTGAGAGTGAGTGAGTGTGAGTGAGAGAGTGTGTGAGTGAGTGAGTGAGTGAGTGAGTGAGTGAGTGAGTGAGAGTGTGAGTGAGAGTGATTGAGTGTGAGTGTGTGAGGGAGTGTGTGTGTGTGAGAGTGTGGTGAGTGGTGAGGTGAGTGTGGTGTGGAGGAGAGGTGTGTGGTGGGAGTGGTGGTGAGTGGAGGGTGAGTGAGGAGGAGAAAGTGAGTGAGAGTGAGTGTGAGTGAGAGTGTGAGTGAGAAAGTGAGGAGTGAGTGTGTGAGTGTGAGTGGGTGAGAGTGTGAGTGAGTGAGTGAGTGTGTGAGAGTGTGAGTGAGTGAGTGATATTTGTATTCATTTGTATAAATATTTTTAATGACCTTTAAGTAATAAAGACATTTTTTGGCATCTCGTATTTGCTCATTTTCTCTAAAGGGTGCCGATCATTCCTGAGGGCACTGTATACACACATACCCATGCATATATATCATACACACTCACATATACACAATCACGCTCAAGCACACACACTCAGGCACATGTATGTTTGTATTGGTGTACTTGTGAGGACAGTATTACTTTCACAATATGTATTGCCTTTCTTGAGCTCCAGCCATAAAAAAAAAATTATGCCCTAACCATAAACTTAACTTAACCCTAACTGTATCCCTAACTTTAACCAATCACCCATATTACACCGTAATCCTCTGTGAGGACCACCTTTCAACCCCAAATATCCTCACAACATCTGTGGTTTCTCAGGAGTTATTCTCAGAAGTCTAGCAATACAAGCCCATACATGCAGACACTGTATTTACACACACACACACGCACACACACACACACACACACAAACGCACATACACCTGGCGCACATGCACGTACACGTACTCATTCACATACATACTACACACACACACACACACACACACACACACACACACACACACACAGACACACTCACACATTACACACACATACAGAGTAGACACCGACCCATGCTCATACACTGCCACTCTCATATTACACATAGGCACACCTACCAAAGCTTATGTATACCATACACACACACACACACACACACACACACACACATTCACGTACACACTCACTCATTAAACTAATACACTCGCACCTACACCATACACATACACGCATATACACACACACACTCACACACGCTACACACATTCACATAAACGTATCCAGGCACATACACCATACACACACACACATTCACATATAAACACACTCACTCACTCACAGATGGACACACATTCACCATACCCATACACTCGTAAACATGTACACCTTACATGCACGCACTTAAGCTCATGCACTCACACACACAAGCAACATTCACACATTTACACAGATATGCTTATACTGCCAGTATGCCCAGCAGTGTGTGTGTGTGTGAGTATGTATGTGCCTGCCATTGTGTGTGTGTGCTTGAATGTGTGTGTGTATGTGTGAGCTGTTGCATGCAGCCAAATTGTTTGGAGTTTCCTGGCAACCAAAGTTGTATATAAATGGTAAGGTCAGTATCACACACACCTAAAAAAAGCACACGCGCTAACACACACACACACACACACACACATTGGCCAAAGCCCCAGTCCGTCTGAATTTAGGCTGGTAATTGCAGTCAGTAGATTACAGTAAAATTTAGTACACAGAACAGTTCCATTCTTCAGGACAAGTAATCATGTGCTGTGACATCATGAACAAGCGCATTTACACAGATATCTTTACCGGTTACAAAAATTTCAGCTAAAATTCCTACACTTACAGTCAAAATACAAAAAAAGGTACTGATCACAGTTCTTCAACAAAAAACAAACCAAAATCTGTAAAATAGCTGAATCAGCAGACTTCACAGAGGGATAGAGAATGCTCAGGTAACACAGGTGAGTGAGGTGTTTAAAAGCTTCTCGCTTTGCAGGGGGTGGGTTGCCAGGTGAGTTGCGGCCAGTGCCAGGTTCTGTCATGGCTAGACTGGCAGCCGGTTTCTGTTACCATGGTAAAAATGGACTACTGCAGCTGAACTCTGTGTAGGACTCCTCTGATTGGTGGAGGGGCTGCTGATAATTGTCGTGTGAGCTGCCAGTCGGCCAATCAAATGCTGGCAGAACACTGGCTGTTGCTAAGGGGAACTGCTTGGGAAGGTAGTCTCTATTTCTTTCCTCTTCCCACTCCCCTGTTCATTTTCCCGCTCTTTCTCTCCCTTACTTTCCCTTGCAAGGCTTTGTCATCACTCTCACTCCATTCATCTCCATTTGTCCATGTGTCTAAAATGTGGGATGGAAAGATGACACATGATGAAAATGGGAGCTGTGTTTGAGGGTAAAAAGCAAAAAAATGGGAAAGAGAAAAATGAGAGGTAGAACAGAATGAGAGGGAGAAGGAAGAGAGGATAAGGGGAAGTGTGGACAGAGGGAGAGAGGGGGAGTGAGAATAGAGAGGGAGAGAGAGGAGAGAAGAGAAGGGAAGTTATGAGGGGGAAGGAGGAGAGTACGGGTGGGAGAGGGTGTGGCAGTGGGAGTGATCATGGGAGTGGGTGGGGCTGTGGGAATGACAGTGGGAGTGGGTGTGATAGTGAGAGTAATAGTGGAAGTGGGTGTGGCAGTGGGAGTGATAGTAGGAGTGGGTGTGGCAGTGGGAGTAATAGTGGGAGTGGGTGATGCAGTGGAAGTGATAGTGGGAGTGGGTGTGGCAACAGGAGTGATAGTGGGAGTGGGTGTGGCAGTGGGGGTGAAAGTGAGAGTGGTTGTGGCAGTGGGAGTGATATTGGGTGTGGCAGTGGGAGTAATAGTGGGAGTGGGTGTGGCAGTGGGAGTGATATTGGGTGTGACAGTGGGAGTAATAGTAGGAGTGGGTGTGGCAGTGGGAGTGATATTGGGAGTGGGTCTAGCTGTGGGAGTGATAGTGGGAGTGGGTGTGGCAGTGGAAGTGGTAGTCAGAGTGGGTGTGGTAGTGGGAGTGATAGTAGGAGTGGGTGTGGCAGTGGGAGTGATAGTGGGAGTGGGTGTGGCAGTGGGAGTAATAGTTGGAGTGGGTGTGGCAGTGGGATTGATAGTGGGAGTGGGTGTGGCAGTGGGATTGATAGTGGGAGTGTGTGTGGCAGTGGGATTGATAGTGGGAGTGGGTGTGGCAGTGGGAGTGATAGTGGGAGTTTGTGTGGCAGTGGCAGTAATAGTAGGAGTGGGTGTGGCAGGGGTAGTGATAGTTGGATTGGGTGTGGCAGTGGCAGTAATAGTGGGAGTGGGTGTAGCAGCAGGAGTGATAGTGGGAGTGGGTGTAGCAGTGGGAGTGATAGTGGGAGTGGGTGTGGCAGTGGGAGTGATAGTAGGAGTGGGTGTGGCAGTGGGAGTAATAGTGGCAGTGGGTGTGGCAGTGGGAGTGATAGTAGAAGTGGGTGTGGCAGTGGGAGTGATAGTGGGAGTGGGTGTGGCAGTGGGACTGATAGTAGAAGTGGGTGTGGCAGTGGGACTGATAGTAGAAGTGGGTGTGGCAGTGGGAGTGATAGTAGAAGTGGGTGTGGCAGTGGGAGTGATAGTAGGAGTGGGTGTGGCAGTGGGAGTAATAGTGGCAGTGGGTGTGGCAGTGGGAGTGATAGTGGGAGTGGGTGTGGCAGTGGGACTGATAGTAGAAGTGGGTGTGGCAGTGGGACTGATAGTAGAAGTGGGTGTGGCAGTGGGAGTGATAGTGGGAGTGGGTGTGGCAGAGGGAATTATAGTGGGAGTGGGTCTAGCAGTAGCAGTGATAGTAGGAATGGGTATGGCAGTGTGTGAGCAGTAGCTCAGCTCTGTGTGTTGTGTGCTCTTGGTCACGTACACAGCTCTCCTCCCCCCCAAACACACGCGCACATACATACATACATACACACACACACACACACACACACACACACAGTGTACAGAGACTCTGACTGCAGACTCAATGCCCCGCAGAGAATAGCCCACAGAGAGTGTGCACTATCAGTCAGCCAATCAGCCTGTCAGAATGTTCTACAGGTTCTTCACACCATAAGACTACATGACCCAGAATGCTCTGGGGCGCCATGTTGCCGCTCCGGAATCTTTTATTCCTGTGGAAGTCCATATGTGTGTGTTGTACAGTGCAAACCCTAACCTTAATTTTACCCAGTGTTCTGTTTATTTGCTTGATGCTGTACTAACCCTACCATAATTTCACCCTTTTATACTTAAGTGTTTGCCATATTAACTCTAATGTAACCCTGTTTAATACTGTATGCACGTGCACTACTGTAGTTCAAGCATGTTATTGAATGGCCTGTGTGGGTGCTGGATATTTTTTGCAAACAAGAAGTTATGGACCTGATTCTACTCAAAGGATTTCTGCAAAGATTGAAAGGGTTGATGAGTAGAATCAGGTGTGCAACTTCTTAGATGGAATCAAAGCTTGCTGGCTTAGGTTGAAGGCTGATGCAGTTTAACCCCTCAATTCATGCCTGCCCTGCTGCGCTGACAGAGCGCAGACAACAACATGAGTTGCTCTGGCAACCAGTACTCAGCAACACCAAGCTGAGCCGAGTACATCGTCATAGCAACGGGCAGATTGTGTTTGTTCTGCCGTCATCAATCATTCCTTCAGGAGAGGGAGAGAAGGAGAGGAGGGCGGAAATGATCTCCTCTTGAATAAAGATGAAAAAAAATCTTTGACTGGTGGATGCAGTTTCCCCCATTCATCACTGTGAATGTGCAATTTTGACAGTTGACGAGGCATTAATTTGTTTTAGAAAAATGTACTTAACAAGACAAAAAAACCAGCCAAATGTCAGTCATCTTTAGACCTGCTTCAGCTCCTGAAGTCTCTGAAGAGCAAAGAAATGCATATTTATAACAGGCAAAATAAATGATAAAACACTCCTAGGTAAAGATGGCAAGCGCCCGTCTCATGTAGACTTCCTTTGACCTCTTCAACCTGAATGCCCCGGCATTTTCTGTGGATTGCCATCAGAGGTATAGAAGCCTCTCATCTTTTAATGCATAATTGCTCCAAACATGTTCCAGTTGAAGATCACCTGCTTAACAATCAAACAATAAATTTTTTGAGTAAAAAAGACCAACACATAAGCCTATCATGGTAAAGACATTCTTAAATAAGAAATGACAAAAAGAACACCAATAGGCTACACTAACAATGTAAATGCAACACACGTGATATTGTAAGGATGGCAATAATACAAAAAAATTAATCCAAAATTTACTCTGAATTCCATCCAGTTTTATCATTTTTTTAGCTTTGTAATTTGTTTTAGCTTATTCAAAATGTTTTCTGCCTTAAAAAGTAAACAATGAAAATAAGAAACATCTTCTTAAGCAAATCGAATTACAAACATCGGTGCAAAATAGTGTCATTTAATGCCTCACTGATAAATATGTGCTGTTTTAAAGGCTACTGGGATTCAGAATCTTGAAAACACATATTGACGTTTTACAACCCCAATTCTGAAATAGTTGGGACAAAGTGTAAATTGTGAATAAAATCAAAACGCGATGACTTTCAAATCACACCAGCCAGTATTTTATTCACAATAAAACAGAGATAATATAGCAAATGTTGAAACTGAGAAATTTTACAATTTTATCCACAAAATGAGCTCATTTCAAATTTGATGGGTGCTACATGTCTCAAAAAAGTTGGCACGGGCCTATTTACCATGGTGTAGCATCCCCTCTTCTTTTTAACACAGAGTGGAGGTGTCTGGGCATTGAGGAGACAGGTTTCTTGAGTTTAGCCATTGGACTTTGATCCCACTCTTGTTTAATACAGGCTTCCTGCTGCTGGAGAGTTTTGGGTCTCCTTTGACGGACTTTTCGTTTAATTATGCTCCAAATGTTCTCAGTCGGTGAATGATCAGGACTGCAGGCAGGCCAGTTCAGCACACGGAATCTTCTACTACGAAGCCATGCTGTTGTAATAGCTGCAGTATGTGGTTTTGCATTGTCCTGCTGAAATACACAAGGCCTTCCCTGGAATAGATGTCGTCTGGAGGGGAGCATATGTTGCTCTAAAACCTTTATATACCTTTCAGCATTCATGGTGCTTTTTATAACATGCAAGTATCCCACACCATATGCACTAATGCATCCCCATACCATCAGAGATGCTGGCTTTGGAACTGAACGCTGATAACAGGAGGGGTGGTCTTTCTCCTCTTAAGCCCGGAGGATACGACGCCCATGATTTCCAACAACAATGTCAAGTTTGGACTTGTTTGACCACAGGACACTTCACCACTTTGCTACAGTCCATTTTAAATGAGACTCGGCCCACAGAACACGCGGTGCTTCTGGATCATGCTCAACAATGGCTTCCTTTTTGCATGATAGAGTTTTAGGTGGCATCTGTGGATGGCACGGTGGACTGTGTTTACAGACAGTGGTTTCTTGAAGTATTCCTGGGCCCATTTAGTAATGTCAATGACAGAATCATGCCGGTGAGTGATGCAGTGGCGTCTGAGGGCCCAAAGATCACGGGCATCCAGTAAAGGTCTTCGGCCTTGTCCCTTACGCAGAGATTTTTCCAGTTTCTCTGAATCTTTTCATGATGTTATGCACTGTCAATGATGAGACTTTCAAAGCCTTAGCAATTTGCCGTTGAGGAACATTGTTTTTAAAGCATTCCAAAATTTTTTTACGCAAGCCTTCACAGGTTGGAGAGCCTCTGGCCATCTTTACTTCTGAGAGACTCAGCCTCTCTAAGACATCCCTTTTATGGCCAATCATGTTACACATCCAATGCCAATTAACTTAATTACTTGCTAAATGTTCTTTCAGCTGATTCTCTTATATATTAATTGCTTTTTCAGCCCGTTTTTGCCTGTGTCCCAACTTTTTTGAGACCAGTTGCAGCCAGAAAATTTGAAATAAGCGCATTTTGTGGATAAAAATGTAAAATGTCTCAGTTTCAACATTTGAAATGTTATCTATGTTCTATTGTAAATAACATATTTGCTCGTGATCTGAAAATCATTGCATTTTGATTTTATTCACAATTTACACGTGAGGTTGTATTTAATTGTTTATGTGGAATATGCCTGATGACTTTTTAATGCAATGACCAATAATGCGAGCGAAAAACAAATTCGCAGGTAGTTAAGTTTACAGATTGGTCTTCACAAATGAGCAAGTTCATGCTTGGTTGCTGATTAGATGTGAAGAAGGGCAGTCGCATATTCACAGCCACAATGCGATAATCATTCATTTGCAAAATTACCGGTGTTTCAACACAAGTCTTTTTCAGGCCACTGAGGATGCTTTAATACCCAAAAGATGACTTAGTCAAAACCATTGGAAATTTAATAAATTAATATTGCATCATGGCTACATGGGTGCAACGGCCCTTCTTTGCCTTTGCATGGTCAGTACCGCTCCGACACTGGAGTGCGGTCCTTCTCTCTCCCAATCAGGAAAAGTAAACGAGAGTACATTTGGAGTTAATGTGCATTTTAAGGTGAGGTAAGTGAAGGCCTTTTATACCTCTGAGGGCACGGCACTGAAAATCCCAGGTGGAAGGTGGTAAAATGCTGTGGTTTTTTTTAAGTGAGTAAAGTGGCAGTTGCCAGCATTTTAGCACATTGTCAGATTATTATTGGTCTGAATTTCTCATAAATTGTAGTGCATCTTGGAATTAGTATTAGTTGTGTAAACGCTGGCTCCTCATGCATGTAGTTCGCTGTATCTTTTCTGATCTTTTTGAAATCATTGCTTCCTGCTTCAGGGTAATGAATACTTCAGTAAACAGCACTTTGGCCCAAGCCTTTCAATATTCATCCCCTCATTTATTTGATGAATTTACAGCAGATTTAGCATTTTCTTGATCATTTTCACTGTGGTGTGTGTGCATTTGAGTTCCTATTGTGGGGCTGCATTGCAACTGTGTCTCCTCCTCTCCTTGTTACTTCTCCTCCTTACCTCCCCTTCCTTCCAACCAGGAAGTATGAGGTGGACGATGGGAGGAGAGGAGTCGAGGAGATGAGATGAAACTTGATGAAAACATGAGGGAAATGAGAAATGGGACGGGTATGTTTCCCTCACTGTCATCCACATTCAATATCCCCTAATAATGAAGAGACCCAATCACAGCTGCCGCTGCTTCAGTACCGCAGGCAGCTAACCACATCCCCCATATCATGTCATGGCCAAGCAAGAAATGTGGACTGAAATTGGCCTGGGCGTTGTCGTAGAACCGTGAGATTACAGCCAGTAGTCCTTTTTTTTTTTAAAAAAGATTATTTATTTGGGAATTTTTCCTTTATTCGATAATTATACAGTGTAGAGAGACAGGAAGGTTGGGGAGAAGAATGGGGGAAGACATGCAGCAAATGACCTGAGCCAGATTTGAACCCAGGTCGCTGCGGGAAGGGCACAGCCTTTATGGTACGTGCGCTTAAACCGATGAGCCACCGGGGCGCCCCCAGCCAGTAGTCTTTAATCAAGTTTATTGTACTGGTAAAATGGTGAACCATATAAATGAAAACCAACTGCTGAAGTCTGTGGCTCTGTCTGGTACCAGCATGACAAGAGGCCCTAAAGATGGAGGCCCAGAGATTTATCCTGAGACAAGGTGGGCTGTTCTTTACAGTAAAGTTGAAACTGATTGGATACTAAAACACAAATAGAAGGGGAAACCAATGATTGATCTACAGAGGGGATTTGGAGGGACATTCAAAAGATAACAATGGGAGTGGATTGGTATAATGGCCAGGTACAGACAGAATGATGGGGAAGGGGGAGGGGAGGAGTGCCTCCTTATACCACAGCGTGCAGAAACATCAATGTTTTATTGTAGCGTTATTTCAGTGATCTACCAGGATAGCTAACAAGGGACAAACAAAGGTAATGTGATGTAAATACATAAGCATAGCCTTGAGCTTACATTCATACCCTGGAATGCTGTCCTCATCCATGGCTTCAGCTTTCTGGCATTTGACTCAATACAGGGTTTGAGCTAAATGACAACAGACATTAACAGATTAATGTAAATATGTCATACAAACAGTGAACATTATTATATTGAGCTGTAACTTCATGAGATTATGCAAGTATTGATTTAGAGCCTGTTTACATACCATGGGGAAACCAAGGCCTGTGTGTGTGTGTGTGTGTGTGTGTGTGGGGGGAATGAGTTAATAGAACTGATGTGCAAAAGTATGTTTTACTGTATCTGTGTGTGCATGTGTGTGTTCGTGCAGGAGTTCATGTTTGCGCGTGTGAATGCGCGCCCGTCCATGTTTGTGTGCAGGTGTGTGCTCAAGCGAGTGTATGTTTGTGAGCAAGCATGTGCCAGTATGTGTGCATGCTTTACATGCATGTTCATATATGTGAGCGCACACATGCGCATGTGTGGGTCCATATTAGTGTGTGTGCGCGTGCATATGCATGTTTATGTGCATGTTCATGTGTGTGCACGTGTGTGTGTGTGTGTGTGTGTACAAACATGTGCATGTGTGGGTCCATATTAGTGTGTGTGTGTGTGTGTGTGTGTGTACAAACATGTGCATGTGTGGGTCCATATTAGTGTGTGTGTGTGTGTGTGTGTGTGTACAAACATGTGTATGTGTGGGTCCATATTAGTGTGTGTGTGCATGCATATGCATGTTTATGTGCATGTTCATGTGTGTGCGTGTGTGTGTGTGTGTGTGTGTGTGTGTGTGTGTGTGTACAAACATGTGCATGTGTGGGTCCATATTAGTGTGTGTGTGTGTGTGTGTGTGCGTCGCGTAAATATGCATGTTTGAGTGAATGTTCATGTGTGTGCATGTGCGTGAGTTAGTATGTGTGCACACACGTGCATGTGAGTACGTGAGTATGTGTGTTAGTTACATCTATAGGCACTTATGTTCATAAATGTATGTTTTTTGTGCATGCGTGTGCGGTGTACTTGTGCCTGTGTGTGCATGTTACATTTGCAGCACAATTGAGTACATTTCTTCATGTATATGTGGATAGCGGGCTGTGTTGTAGATCTGTATGTGTATAACAGACGTGCAGATATGAATTCCAAGCTGGCCTGAGCTGCCATGTGATGAATATGAATTACATTTCTAAAAATAGCCCAACAGCCCCACTCCCACACCAAATCCCATCTGCCCCTGCTCTTCCCCCCAGTGGAGTGAGCTCTCCCAGCCTGCACTGTCTCCACAGTAAAGTGGAAGGTACCAACTCCAGCCTCAGGCAGAGGTAGGGGGGCTTCTGTGAGCCTTGCTGTAGTCCCAGCTCTCTGTCAGAAATGTTAAGGTTTAGAATCGCAGCTACAAGCTCAGCACCTCATAAGTTCAAAGGCTGAGGTCCGTTCAGAGAATCCACCTCCTTGTCATTTGAGCGATCATACCTCTCGGCGGCTGTGATATCGGAACAGGACTCGGGCCATTAAGAACGATGGTATGCAGATTCGAAGAGACAGCGAGGAACATCTTCCCTCCTCCAAACCTTCCTTCCTTACATTTCCTCTCCTGCAGGCAAGGAAGAGAAGGGGGTGAAATAAAGGAGGAAATGATCTGGCTTAAATGAAATGCCCTTGCTCTTTCAAACCTCAGCTGGAAGTGAGGTCATTTACAGACATGACAGATGTGCAGCTTTAGATCCACCGGTCATGCGTTTATACATCACCCCTTCTAGGGGAGAAAAAAAAAACGCTCCTCCACCAAGGATATTGTCATCTTTGCTTGCTCAAGACACCATTGGCGAAAACTGCAGTCTTATTTTCCAGGCTAACGGATGAGAATCTCCACAATGATGGCTGACTTTGATTGAATTTGGGGTCACGTGCAATGAAAGTGGATGGGTATTGAGATAATAAATTGAAAGTAGACCCCAGGGGAGGAACCTGTCTAAGATAACCTCTCACCTTTGCTCTGGTGACTCAGACAGCAGGTGTGATGGAGACAGATTTTCACTGTAACTGGGGAAGCTGAAGTCCAGAAACCGTATTTGTGGACTACGATTCCCATAAGCCCTCCCTGTCAAAATGGCCATAGAGATTTCAGTCCCCAGAGATGATCTATTCAGCTCAATACATTGTTAAACTTGTGCTAATCTAGGTCTCTGTTATCAAAGGCACTACAAACCCCTTTTCAATTCTGTCCACACAGTAAATTCCCACTTTCTCTCCCACTGACATAAACACACACACAAACACACACGCGACCAACTGAGGTAGCTAATCAAAATCAAAATCTCTTGGGCGGTTTGTGGTTTTCCTTCATAGGTTAGCACATGTTGCAGCCAGGTTGCACACGCTTGCATACACACACACATACACACACCATCAAATCACAATATTTTTGATTCGTTCACCATCCACACCTCACAGATGTGTCTGCATGGCACGCTAACGTAATGAACGCCGCATGTCGATGAGTTCACTATAACAACCTGCAGGCTGTGTGGGTGCCAGGGCTAATTAATGACTTCACTGATTTTGGACATCTCTGTTTCTGTATTTTACATTTTCTCTCCAACCAAACTCAGGCAGAACAGGAGATGAGAGAGAACAGAGTGCAAGAGTGAGAATCACGGAGAGAGAGAGAGAGAGAGAGAGAGAGAGAGAGGGAGAGAGGAAACCTTATAATACCCTTCCTCAGCTGAGTGCTTGATGGAGGGGGGTAGTGGCAGAGAGAAAATGGCTTGGGAAAATAGGGCCAGATCTAAAACGAGGGAGGAGAGACAGAGGGAGAGAGAGTGAGGGAAGGAGAGAGTGAGAGAGAGGGAGAGAGAGAGAGAAAGAGAAAGCAAAAGTGAGAGACACTGACAGTGCAAGAGTGAGCGAGAGAGAGAGAGGGGGGAGGGAGAGAGGGAGAGAGAGAGGGGGGAGGGGGGGGTTGTGAAGTGCAGCAGGCTGGGTGATGTGTAAGGGGGGGCCTCCTACTCTCCCCTATCGCTGATCCTTCCTTTCTTTGTTTGAGTACGAAGGGAACGACAGGGAGAAGAGAGGGAGAGAGAAAGAGAGAGTGGGAGCGAGCGAGAGGGGGAGAGAGGGAGAGAGAGAAGGAGAAAGGGAAGAAAGAAAAGGAGGAATAAAGGCTTCAAGAGAATTAATTGGTTTTTTTTTTTAATGAAGGATTTTTTTTCCCCCGGAGACTCGAATCCTGCGTGTGGCTTGCAGTCTTTCCCCGGCGGATTCACCTCCCAGGTGCGCGTCTGCAGTCGCCGGTCCTGCTGATCGCACGGCTGATCCCGGGGGGCTTTTCCTCTGACGGGGACGGACGACACAGCGCTGGGACTGCAAACGCCACCCCCCTGCTCCCCATGTTCCTGAACTCTGCTCCTCAGGACTCCACGGTAAGCCTAATACGGCACTGCTAATGCTAACCGCGCAGGTGAGCCCGGCGTGTCAGCAGCTATCCTCTCCGGGAACCAGTCTTCATGCTCTGTGTGTGTACACGTGTGTGTGTGTGTGTGTGTGAATGCATATGTATATGTGTCTGCATGAATTCTTGTGTTCGTGCATGTGTGCGAATATGTGCATGTGTCTGCATGAATTCTTGTGTGTGTGTGTACACGTGTGTGTGTGTGTGTGTGTGTGTGTGTGTGTGAATGCATACGTACATGTGTCTGCATGAATTCTTGGGCATGTGCGTGTGGATACGTGAATGTGCCTGCATGAATTCTTGTGTATGTGTGTGTGTGTGTATACATGTGCCGGAATACTCGTGATTGTGTGTGTGTCTGTGTGTGCATATGCGTGCATACGTGTGTGTTCTGCCGTCTGTACAAAATGTACCGGCAGCAGCGCACAGTTCAGGGGCTGGTGTCGTGCTGGGGGGTTAGGGTTAGTGGCGTCTCGCTTTCAAAGCTACGTTGAGAAATTTAACAATTTGCTCCAATTCAGAACTTCATGGAACCATAATGTTTAGGACATATGATTTCTATGTAAATATGAGCTGCAGAGGTGAGTATTTAGCCTCATATCCTGTTCAGGCGGCGACTGCCAGCTGTCGGAAACAGACACACATCTGCAGATGCCGGGAATCATCCCTGCTGATGCTTTGCCGGGCCTGTACTGCAGCCGGCTAAAACCCTGGCTCATTTCATCTGTGAGCTGCCTGAAGTTTTCTCCTCAGAAAGTCCAACACGTGCTCACTTAGATTCAGACTGAGGTGCCAGTCTAGAATTTTTAATGCTTTTTGGTTGAAAACCTCCTCTTGCAATTTCGACAGTATGTTCGGGATCATCGTCCTGTTGTAGGATGAAGCATCAACCAGTGAGTTTGGATGAATTTGGAGGCAGTTGAAATGCTTCTGTACATTTCATAGATTGGGGGGGCGTTCATCTTAGTCTGCTGTCCTTCATACTCTTTCTCATGACTCATGATCACTCCGGTCAAACTGAATCTTCATTTCCTCTGGCCTCTAAACCTTTCTTCACAAGTCTGCAGGCTCCTGTAGATGCTCCTTAGCAAACTTTAACTGACTGAGCCACACTGTTGTTGAGGTTAACTGCAGCACCGTGCAGGGAGATGCTTGTAGTAGTCCTTCCGAAGTGCTCTGTGTATAGTATTCACTAACACATCACTACCTACCTCCTGAAGAGTGTCTCGGATCTGTAAGGCATGTGTTTTGGGGCATTTTATTTACTGTGGCAGAATTTCATCTGTAGAGTTTTTTCTTCTAAATGATGTTTTCAGAGAGGCAGCATCAGCTGGGATTGTTTTCACCTTGTGAGAGTGTGTGTGTGTGTGTATGAGTGTGCGTGATGGCTATATGTGGTCCTAGAGACACCGATCATAGTGGGAACTACCTCAAAAGTGGTTTTGAGTTCTTTGCTGAGTGATGATATGTTTGTTTGTCTGTCTGTGGAAAGATTTTGTCAATGTGATAATGGAACGACTACTGAAGATACAGTCACAAAACTTTACAGATGTGTAGTTAAGATCGAAATGAAACCCAAGATCGAAGAAGAGTGTGGTATGAGCAAGGACACCGAAAGTAGGGGGTAGGAAGATCGGCCTGAGTGATCCTATCACTAGTTGGCTTGGTTTCCATTTTGTTTTTCGCAGCCTCAAAATTGTTTTCTTGGCTTTCACTGGCTCCGCTCTGGTGCTGAGATAAACTAAGGTCAATCATGGACTTCAAAGGCAATCAGATATCAGCCAAGTACAAAGACTAATTACCGAGTCACCAGAAAATGACATACTGAGATAGTAAATACTACATACCTAGATAGCAGATACTGAGAAAGTAGACACAAGATACTGACATACTGAGATAGTGGATACTAGACACTAAGATGGTAAATACTGTATGCTGAGCTACTAGACACTGAGACGCTGGATGCTGAGAGTTCTCTCATACTTCAACTACAGAAGCACCTGAAAACATCAGACAAATAAGCAACACCTGCGTAGCAGTTTATCCTAATCATTACAGTGACCCAAACACATAGACTGGGTGTCTATGCAAATAACAAGTTTCTTAATTTGTGACTAACAACAATCTATAAAACCTCTTTAAATGAAATCTTCCCATGTGGATTATTGAGTTTAAAATACTCAAAATTTGAAGTGTAGAGAATAATGAAAGAAATTGGTTTATTTCTGAATCTTCAATGAGCTCTCCTTATATCCCATTTAAACATGGTTGGTACAGGTAACCAACATCATGGCATCAGGTTGCCAGGATTAGACTGTGTGTGTTTGAGTGTATGCGTGCATGAGAGAGAGAGAGAGAGAGAGAGAGAGAGAGAGAGAGCGTGCGTGCATGTACAAGCGTGCCAATTAAAAAGAATATGAACAGGGAAGGAGTCGTTGCAAGGAACACTGTAATCTGGGGAACATTCGGATTAGATCCTGCGCTGGAATGAAAAGACATACTTCTAACCGTCACACAGTAAGATGCACTCACAGCCCCAACAGAGTTCGGACTACTAGGATATCTTATCACCATGGTAACAGCACAACCAACAGGGCATGCCAGACAGACATAAGCCACTGAGTTTAAGTCAGGTTTCACAGACAAAATTTTAGCTCCTGTCCTCATTTCAACATCCGCTGTCTGCATTTCAAACTATTTATCCACATTTCTGGCACTTCAGATACAACTACTGGCAATTTAGCGAATGTTCTTTGCATTTTAGCTAATGCTGTAACCACTTCAGCAAATAAAGTCTGCATTTCAGCTACCACTATCTGAATTTCGTCATCCCGTTATGGATGAGCGTGCAGGTGCGAGGGGACAGGCTGAGATGCTGTCTTAACAGTAGGATGAGTTAACTAGAGGCTTCTGGCAGTTTGGAAACAATGCGGTATTTTCCAGCAAACTTTATTGCAGCAGCACCACAAAAGAGCCGCCTGCTAGCATCCCTGCCCTGGATCAACCGCTGCATGCGTTCGGCTTTTTTTTTTTTTTTTTTTTTGCTGAAAAGGTGAGGGAAGACATACTTAATGACGACAAAAAATGGGCACCCTAACCCAGTGACACAGTACAGTAAATGGGACTGTGAGCAGCTGATGTGTAATGTTTCCCTTGAGACAAATTTGATAAATTCCTGCTGACATGGAATCTAGTCGCGGGTGATATCGCACGTGACGGTTGTGAGGTGGGAGGAGTTCTCGCGTGGTGCAGAGGGGGCGTTTCTGGTACGAAAGCTGGCGCGTGTAGCCGTGGCGGCGGCGGGTCTGTGGTGCTGATTTGACTGCCTGGACCTTTAAGGTAGATGCTTCGCTCCATCAAGCGAAATGTTTTTCGCGGAGGGAGGGGGGAGGAGAGATAGCGAGAGGGGAATAATCATACCGATGCTGTGGCTGACCCATTTGCTGTCTTCTCTTCAGCAACATAAACGGGGAAAGGAATACAATTAATACTCAATGAAAATTGCACCAAACCGAACAGAATACAGTCCAGGTTTAACTCATGATCTCGCAGAAATTTTTCCAATTCATAGATAAATATTGGCGTTCTCAGTTGCTATAATCCAGAGCAATTTAGGTCCATGTTACAGATCCTGGATTAACCTACGTCTGTAGATTCACAGCTCGTCATCAGATAATGTATTAAACTGACTGCTATAAATTACCATCTCCCTCTGGTTTGAACATAACGCCGTTTGATGTCAGTCACAGTAAATACTAGATCATCGAGGCTCCCGATTCGGAATTTCAACCGATCCATTGTACCTTATTTTAAACTGTAACAACATGTTAATGCGTCTCAGTATTTCACGGATATGCATGTCGTTTTACGGTAACTGGCCACTATTTGCAAGGGAAATTTTTTGAAGCGGAAATGGTATGCAGAGCAGGATGGGCGGAAGTTGTGTTTTGATTTATAAGAGATACAGACGGGAGACTAAGTAGAAGGGGAAAAAACATAAATAAATGCGTGAACAAACATAACGAATGCTGATGCCTCAGCTCATTGTCCTGGCATGGTTTAGGTCCACTCGTCTCCTTAGAGGCAGAAGGTTCACAGTAAATAAATGCAAATAATACCGTGTGATTACCTTCATATCCTGTGATGAAGCATTCCTACCATGATGAGAGTGGTGTCTTCCAGGATGACAGTGGCCCAAGCCCACAAAGCGCAAGGGGTCACTGAATGGTTTCATGAATATGAAAATGATCCCGTGTATGCCATCGCCCTCGCAGTCACCATATCTTAAACCAACTGAACTCATATGTGAGATTATGGAATGTGTCAGACAGCGCTCTCTGTCACTGACGACAAAAAAAAAAAAAAAAAAAAAACACACAAAATAAGGAAATCTCTCTTGGACGGAGCTCCATCTCTCGAGTAGTTTTACACTTGTAGGCTCAATGCCAAGGTGTATTGAAGCTGATCCGGCAGCATGTGGAAGCCCTTTCTTAGACTGTTTTCAGTGGGGTGCAAAAATTTGGGCACTCCTGGTTTAAATGTCCGTTACAATTATTCTCCAAGTGACAAGCAAACCTGAACACTAAATGCTACAAAGTTAATCATGACACATTTCATCACATTTTAAAGCAAGAATAATTTTATTTTGAACTTTTTACAGTTTCAAAATAATAAAACAAGGAAAAAGGCCCTGTGCAACAGTTTGAGAACCCTGTCAGCTAGTACTTTGTAACTTCTCCTCGGGCAGCTATAACAGCTTGCAAACACTTCCTGTAGCCAGCTAAGAGTCTTTCAATTCTTGTCTTTGGAATTTTTCCCCATTCTTCCTGACGGAACACCTCTAGCTCAGAAATATTCTTCGGCCTTCTTCCATGCACGGCATGTTTGAGGTCTCTCCACAAATTTTCAATAGTATTCAAGTCTGGGGACTGTGATGGCCATTCAAAATCTTCATCTGTCTTTCCTGGGGGTACTTCATGGTGGATTTTGAGGTATGCTTTGGGTCATTGTCTTGCTGAAATACCCAACGACTCTTCATCTTCAATTTCTGGACTGAGCTTTGAACATTAGCCTCTAGAATGTCTTGATATTTTGTGGAATCCATTCTTCCTTCCACCCGCACAATATTGCCTGCGCCCCCAGCTGCTACACAACCCCAAAGCATAATGGATCCACCTCCATGCTTAACAGTTGGCAACGTGTTCTTCTCTACAAATGCTTTACCCTTTTTTCTCCAAACATACCTTCTTTGGTTGTGTCCAAAAAGTTCAATTTTGGTTTCGTCAGTCCAAAGCACATTGTTCCAATTGGCTTGAGGTTTCTCAAGGTCCTCTTTTGCAGACTTCAGACGCTTAACTTTGTGTTGAGGTCGTAGGTAAGGCTTCTTTCTTCCAACTCTGCCAATTGTTTAAGGTACGCTGTATTGTTGTCCTGTGAACAACTAGACCTGTGTCTGCTACTCTTTTTTGCAGCTCTTTTGCAGTGATGTGTGGGTTCTTCTGAGCATTTCTCACCAGATCTCGCACCATTCTATCTGAAAATTTTCTTGGTCTTCCAGATCTTGCCTTGACTTCAAATGTTCCATTTATTTTCCATTTTCTTACAACGTTTCTGACAGTAGAAATGGGTAGTTTGAAACATTGTGAGAGTTTTTTTGTTGCCCTCTCCTTGTTGGCTGAAGTGAATTATCTTGATTTTGACATCCTTGGACAGTTGTTTAGAGGAACACATGGTTTTTAACACCAGACACAACAGCCACCACAGTTGGATACTTTAGAAGGCATGGAGTTACTTCAGAATGTATAGTTCAACCCTGGAATTATATTCACCTGACTCATTGAAGCCCTAGCGAGTAAATCACCCGGGTTTGGGCCTTAGTGATCATCTTCTTAAAAGGTAACAAAGATTAATCCAAAAGGGTTCCCAAACTTTTGCCCAGGGCCCTTTTTCCTTTCTTATCATTTAAAAACTCAGATAAATAAAAAGAAACCTTGCTTTTAAATTTGCAGAAATGTGTCGTGTTTAACTTTGAAAGCAAACCTGAACACTAAATGCTACAATCACTTGGAGATTAACTGTGACAGATATTTAAACCAGGGATGCCCACATTTTTGCACCCCACTGTATGTTGATCTATCCATTAATTTGTCACCCGTCAGTAGATCGCTTACCTCAGATCCTTACGAAATTCACTTTTCGAAGCGAAATATGGTCTATCATCCGTATTGTTTCTTGCCTAAAGGAATCCCACTCTATTCTCTGATTTTCAAACATCAGGCATTAAAAGCATTTAACCTGTCAGTGGTGAGAGTGATCCACAAACGGTTGCATGTGATAGAAATGACTTCCTGTGCAGTTTCTAAGTGACAGTGACAGCTTTGAAGGCTTTTCCATCTCTTCTTTTGTTGTTTTCTTTGTCTCTGGTGGTCTGCTATTGTGCTGCAGATGTGACGCGAGTGCGCATGCCAAGAAAAACTGAATGCTGTGGTGGAAAAAGGTGAATGAAGCACATTTGCATATTACTACTTGCTAAATTATTACTTGATAAAAGGGGGTGCGAGGTGTTTGCGCGTGAAGCTGAGCCGTGAAAATACTCTTGCAACTGAAGCACACAGCAAAAAACAAAGATAAAATACAGGCTTCCTGGTGCAGTACAGAAGCCCAAATCGCACTAAAACAAGTGACTAGGGTGCGACCGGTCCTCTCCGCGTGAGTGGCAGTGTTTTGCATTGTACACTGTTGAGTCTCCAGCACTGTCCAAAAATATATGCACAGTGACAAAGCCTTTGTTTAAATGGCAGGGATTCATATAGTCCCCATGGTATGAAATGGATGTCCAGGATATTAAGGTGGGCATTTGTCCGCATTAAACTCATGCAGTTTTCAGTGCAGAGCCGCAAAGCAGAAATTGTGTCTACTTTTACACACAAATGTGCTGTAGCTGGATCAGGATCTAGACAAGAATGAGACGGTAAGTAGGAGTACACTTGGGCTACCCTTTACCCTCATGGAAACGGGTAGTGATCTTCTGCGTAGCCTTGTTTTCACGACACGATACTCAAACGCTTCTGGGTAATTTCCTATTCTTGATGTAGGTAGATAGATGTAAATAGATGAAACTGTAGAACTAGACTCCAGCTACGTTGCAGGTAGCCCAAATAACTACTCTGCTCACCATGATATGGATTTTGATTGCATTCACTTTGCCTGAGCAGATGAAGTGGCTAATGGCTGCTGCTGATCATAATTGTTTACTGCTGGGAATGATATTAAATAAGTGAAGTCCAGCGATGACACAAATCTACAATGACGCAAGGTGTTACAGTGAGTACCGAAGTCCACAAGCACCAAGAGTCAGCCTTTTGAACTGTTCAGCAGACTCCTAATATTCACTATAAACAAAAAAAGGCTTTTCTATTGACTTACATCTGGAAGCCTCTTTTGAGCAATAGAGTGTGGGCACATGAATGTTTGTGTTCGCACGTGCACATAAAAAAAGACAAACTGAATTTGAAAAAAATCGTCTCAGGAAATGTGTCATCTGAAGATAAGCCATTGCTGTGTAGTTGTTGCGTCCACTCCGACCACATATCCTGATCTCTCAGTCTCTCCTTTTCTATTTTCTCTCTCTGTTTAGGGACCCAAAAGACTCGATTCATGCTTAAATGTTTCTTGACTTTTTTCTGGAACTCAGTCTCCCATGACTTCAATTCCACAAGAATTGTGTCAGTGAGAAAAATGTAAATAATAACAGCGAGCAGTAATGTGAAAATCTTTTAGAACTTTATCTAAGAGACAAAATATGTCTGATTCATCAACCTCACTGATGATAATAGTGCCCATTTCAAAATGTGATTGTCTGCAACTCATTCAAGTAAAGGTGGGACAGGTACATGTTTACCTCTGTGTAATGTCACCTCTCTTTTTAATAACTCTCGGATATCATTTTGGAGCTGAGGATATTGTTGTGGGAAAGTTGTTCCCATTCTTGCTTGATATGGGACTTCAACTAGTTCAACAGTCCTAGGTCCCAGTTGTCATATTTTGCGGATAATCCACCACGTTTTTAAAGGAAGCCAGGTCTGGGCTGCAGGTAGGTCAATCCAATACCTGCTCTCTGTGTTAACGAAGCCATGCTGTTGTAATACTTGCAGAGTGTGGCTTGGCGCTAACCTGCTGAAAAAAGCAGAGGCACCTCTGAAAATGATGACTTCTGGAAGCCACTTACCATAATGTTCCAAAATGTGTGTGCCATCCTGTATCAGTTGTGCCGTCACAGATGTGCAAGCTGCCCAATCTGAGAGCACTAATGCAGCCCCAGACCGTGACAGACCCTGGCTAATGTACATATTGCTGATAACCAACAGAGCATTCCTTCTCCTCTCAGGCCTTTAGAGTGCAATGTTCATAATTTCCAAAAACAACTAGTCAGACCACAGTTCTCCTTTCCACGCTCCCATCAGTCCATTTCAGATGAGCCCAAGCCCAGAGAAGTTGGCAGCGCTTCTTATGGCCGGTACACACTGTACGATTTTGAGCCGTCCCAGACGAAAGATGACCATTGTAGGAGAAACGTGGAGAAATCTTTGGTCGTGGCTCTAAAACGGTGGTCTTACGTCGCACTGTGAGACAGGTTCAAGAACGGCCGTTGCCAGCGTCTTGCGACCAAAGATAACCCGAGATTAAATTCTGACGGTGTCAGAAATTTAGGATGACTATCTCACAGTGTGACAGCTGCTACGACCTACGTCTTCTAATCAGCCAATACAAATGCAGCAGGAAATAAAATGATAATCGTTTATTTTTTAAAATAAAATAAACAGAATAATTTATAGATTACGCATTAGCTGATGCCGTCAGTGTTTCATGTAGACACGCATTGGAGTTAAATCACGGACACAAGGCGTTCGATTTTAACGGCCATTTAATTGCATATCATTCACGTTTGCCATGCCGTGCGAACTGAATAAAATAAATAAAATACAAAGCATTCTCGAAGAGAACGAGCATTAAAACATTTCACAAATACAACTTGCCAACCCATCGGCTTTTGAAGGCTATGAACCATTAACCTTACAGAACGATTATTCTTCAAAAGGCATTTAAATGTTCACTGTGGCGTAGATGGTTCATCGTGTCATTATCGCAAGTACTGTTGATTGTATAACCATATTAGCTGCACGTTATCTTATCCGCGTCTTACATTACCATTAAGCTAGCACAGAGCTAAAATAACAGTGAATACAATGAACATGGTAGCGCCCAGCGCAGATGGATGTAAACGCTGATGGCGTTGCATATTGGCGTATGTCGTAACCTGCGATTCAGTAAACGGCCATCGCACAGTCTGCACACATCAACCTTGACGTCGTACAAAAGTTTATTAGATCCAAGTCGCATAGTGTGTCATGCAATGGTCTCATAAGATTGCTAAAATCATACAGTGTGTACTGGCCATTAGAGACGTTGATAAACTTCCTCACTGTATAGTTGAGTCTTATACCTGCATTTTATGATGCCATGACGAACTGTGTTCACTAACTTGGGTCTTCTGAAATATTTATGAGCCCATGTGGTAATGTCTATTACAGATGCATGTCGGTTCTTAATGCAGTGCTGTTGGAGGGCTCAAAGGTCACGCGCAGTCAGTATTGGTATTTGGCCTCATCTTTCGCACAAAGAGGTTTTACCAGGTTTTCTCTCAATTCTCAGAATCTTTGAGTAAGTAAATTAGGGACTATAGACCCTTTCGGTTTAAGGGCGAAAAGCGAGATTTGGAGTGCGCGTGCTCTTTGCAGACTATGTGGGGCAGAAGATGCACAAATCCTATTTAAAAGGTGGGGAATTATAAGTTCTTTCACTTTCCCCATGGTAAAAGGCAGTTTACAGGGTGAACTTAGACTATAAACAGGAATATTTTTCGTTTGGGAACATTCTAAGGTGTGCAGCGTACATTTTGTGTCTGGATGGCGAGATTAAGAATTCTGTATTCAACCTACTCCAAATATCGATTGATGTTTGGGAACCCAGAGGAACATTACGATATGAAAAGACGTCAAGCGTACGTCCAGTTAAGGAAATTTAGAGTTTAGTTTCAAGTGCTGCTATTTGTGTGAGTTGCATTAATGGCGGCTGTCATGTCACTGATGACACACTGGGTTGCAAGGGCAGGCGCAACATATGCATTCGCGATATTAAATATTAATGTTAAATTCTAAACACCCTTTCTCACTGATAAAACTCTACTAAAACATATTGGCACCCCCCTTTTAAAATCGTTCTGGCAAATAAAAAGCCGGAAAAAAGTGGAGGCTGGATCCGAAATTCTTTTCCCCCTGACGATATAGCTAGACTAAGCTCTATAAGTTTTCTCCTACAAACTGAAAGCACTGACTTCTTCAGTGCAACAGAGACTTGAGAGACTATATCGGTGATATACTGTCAAGGCAAGTCATTGTCAAGAGCATGTCAAGGCATGTCAAGAAATTATTATTTTCAGCACAGATGAAAATCCGAAATCAAATGTGTAGAGTTCAGTCAAACAGTAATGATATGGCCTTGTATTTTACAGGCGTACCTGCCCACTTATCCATGTTAACAGGCGATTAGGATCATGCGTGCTTGCCGGTTGTTTTGAACAATGCAAATTCGTCGGAAGAACACTGTAGCCATTAGCTGACTTAAGGCGTGGGACCCAATCATAGTCATGTTAATGACATTATTTCACGTCTGCAAAATTAACTGGCAAGCAAATGCCACTTTGTTGGCTATATATAGCAAGTAATTATGAAATCGAAATCACAAGGAAACCAATTTATTATTGCAAGCAGCGAAATGAAAACCACACCTACTCTTAGCTCTGAGGGGCTAAGTTCTGTAACGTGAGCCCCTCAGAGCTTACCTAGACTGAAACGTCGTATGGCACCAACATTCCCCCTTTGGCTTGATATTGTTTTGCGTAGTTTAACATCTACTTAAAGTCGTATATAGCCTACAGGATCGAACAAAGCCAGTCCCTTTTCAAAATGTGGATACAAAAACTGGACACTGCAAAACAATAACACATTGAAACAACAAAAGATTAAACAATTATTTGACGATTAGTGGGGCAACTTAAATAACTTATAATATCAACCAGTACCTTAACTATATTTCTCCGATCAGATCACTCTTTCCTTTTAGCTTGCGTCAATGTGACATCTTTTTGTTTGTAGGGGGAAACAGAGCGAAGCCAACATTATTTGGGTCAACGAAGTCGGGCCAGCCCTGACAAAATGAGTAGCCTACTGCAGGCTCTAGTGTGATCATTTGGGACAAAGTTCTTCCAATTTATAGCTCGAATCCACGCCTGTCGTTGTCTCTTGCCACGGGGGACACGAAAAAACCTTATGTCCCCGTCTTTATGATACCGGTTTATGCACCCCTCTACGCAACAAATAGCCACTATATTTCCTTTTGCCCCACATCAGCTATATTCGGCATGCGTGCGCAGACTTCCGGCCTTAAACCGAACTGGTCTATTGTGCTGAAATCTCTAAATTCTTTGCAATTGTGCTTTGAGAAACACTTCTAGATCTATTCATTTATTTGTTCACACAGCTTTTGATGAAGTGAAGAGCTAATCATTTATTTGTTCACACAGCTTTTGATGAAGTGAAGAACCTAAAATCATCTTGTTGGTAAAAACCTTGCATTTTCTGACTGCTCCTTTTTTACCAAACAATGACTGAACCACCTGTCACTTACTCAGCTCTTTACCCGCAGAACATTCCAAACTGGTGTTTTTCTGAAGATTCCACAACTTTTCTAGCCCTTTCAGTCATGTCCCAGTTGTTTTGGACTGTGTTGCAGGCATCAAATTTGGAATTTGTGAATATTTACAAAAATCAATAGTTGATTAGGTGAAACATTTTTATTTTTGCTGTTTCCATCGAAATGTTACTGGAAGAATTTACAAATCACATTTTATCTCCATTTTACATACTGTCACAATTCTTGTGGAGTTGAGGCTGAACTTGCAATTAATCCATTTCTCCATTCAAATGTCATCACTACTCTGTTCATTTGCTCTCTCTTTGCCACTGAGTGGTTGTATGGGGGGATTTGTTAATGACAGATAGGTTTGTATAGGGGTCAGCAGTAATGACAGAGTGAGTGTATAGGGGTTAGCAGTAATGACAAATTGGTTGCAAAGGGGTTACCTGTAATGACAGAACAGGCATAAAGGGGGTTTGCAGTAATGACAGAGTGGGTTTATAAGGGAATGCAGTAATGACAGAGTGGGTGTATAGGGGGATGCAGTAATGACAGAATGGGTGTATAGGAGGATGCAGTAATTACAGAGCAGGTGTATAGGGGGATGCAGTAATGACAGAGTGGTTGTATAGGAGGATGCAGTAATGACAGAGCGGGTGTATAGGGTGATGCAGTAATGACAGAGCGGGTGTATAGGGGGATGCAGTAATGACAGAGTGGTTGTATAGGAGGATGCAGTAATGACAGAGCGGGTGTATAGGGGGATGCAGTAATGAAAGAGTGGGTGTATGGGGGGATGGAGTAATGACAGAGTGGTTGTATAGGAGGATGCAGTAATGACAGTGTGGGTGTATGGGGGATAGTAATGACAGAGCGGGTGTATAGGGGATGCAGTAATGACAGAGTGGGTGTATAGGGGGATGCAGTAATGACAGAGTGGGTGTATAGGGGGATGCAGTAATGACAGAGTGGGTGTATAGGGGATGCAGTAATGACAGAGTGGGTGTATAGGGGGATGCAGTAATGACAGAGTGGGTGTATAGGAGAATGCAGTAATGACAGAGTGGGTGTATAGGGGATGCAGTAATGACAGAGTGGGTGTATAGGGGAATGCAGTAATGACAGAGCGGGTGTATAGGAGGATGCAGTAATGACAGAGTGGGTGTATAGGGGATGCAGTAATGACAGCGGGTGTATAGGGGTGTGGGTGTATAGGGGGGATAGTAAGGGGACAGTAATGACAGTGTGGGTGTATGGGGGATAGTAATGACAGAGCGGGTGTGTAGGGGGATGCAGTAATGACAGAGTGGGTGTATAGGGGGATGCAGTAATGACAGAGTGGGTGTATAGGGGGATGCAGTAATGACAGAGTGGGTGTATAGGGGATGCAGTAATGACAGAGTGGTTGTATAGGGGGATGCAGCAATGACAGAGCGGGTGTATAGGGGGATGCAGCAATGACAGAGTGGGTGTTTAGGAGAATGCCGTAATGACAGAGCGGGTGTATAGGAGAATGCAGTAATGACAGAGCGGGTGTATAGGGGGATGCAGTAATGACAGAGCGGGTGTATAGGGGGATGCAGTAATGACAGAGCGGGTGTATAGGAGGATGCAGTAATGACAGAGTGGGTGTATAGGGGGATGCAGTAATGACAGAGTGGTTGTATAGGAGGATGCAGTAATGACAGAGTGGGTGTATAGGGGGATGCAGTAATGACAGAGTGGTTGTATAGGAGGATGCAGTAATGACAGAGCGGGTGTATAGGGGGATGCAGTAATGACAGAGTGGTTGTATAAGGGGGTGCAGTAATAACAGAGCGGGTGTATGGGGGATGCAGTAATGACAGAGCGGGTGTATAGGGGGATGCAGTAATGACAGAGCGGGTGTATAGGGGGATGCAGTAATGACAGAGCGGGTGTATAGGGGATAGTAATGACAGAGCGAGTGTATAGGGGGATGCAGTAATGACAGAGTGGGTGTATAGGGAGATGCAGTAATGACAGAGTGGTTGTATAGGAGGATGCAGTAATGACAGAGTGGGTGTATAGGAGAATGCAGTAATGACAGAGCGGGTGTATAGGGGGATGCAGTAATGACAGAGTGGGTGTATAGGGGGATGCAGTAATGACAGAGTGGTTGTATAGGAGGATGCAGTAATGACAGAGTGGTTGTATAGGAGGATGCAGTAATGACAGAGCGGGTGTATAGGGGGATGCAGTAATGACAGAGTGGTTATATAAGGGGGTGCAGTAATGACAGAGCGGGTGTGTAGGAGGATGCAGTAATGATAGAGCGGGTGTATGGGGGATGCAGTAATGACAGAGTGGATGTATAGGGGGATGCAGTAATGACAGAGCAGGTGTAGAGGGGGATGCAGTAATGACAGAGTGGGTGTTTAGGGGTTAGCAGAAATGACAGTTGGTTTATTGGAAGATACAATAATGACTGAGCAAGTGTATGGGGGGATGCGCCAATGTCATGACCCAAGTCTTGGCAAACAAAGGACACCACACTTAAGCAAGCAACTAACCATAAATATTCTTTAATGGAAGCTCCAACTAAGCCAGATTTGGTTTAGTCAAAATTCAAAAGATAACTAATTTAACGTATAAACTTTGAAGACACAAACAACAGAATAGGCTACTAAAACAGCATTACAAAGAACAAACCAAAACAGGTGCTAAAGGAGTAGAGCAGAAAGAGGGAGAGAGAGACTGCAGCTCTCTTAAATAGCCTCAGTGCACTGGCCCAGGTGCACTCAGTTACAGTAATCAGTACCTGAAGTGAACAAAGACACAGGTTAGCACAGGAAATTCCTTATTACCCCACAAGGGGGCATCACACTAATGACAGAATGGGTGTTTGGGGGATGCAGTAATGATAGAGTAGGTGAATAGGGGTTAGCAGTACTGAGAGTGGATGTATAGGGGTTAGCAGTAATGACAGAATAGGGGTAACAAAAGTGTGTATGGGAGGGGTAATAGTAATGACTAAGTGGTTGGTTCCATATTACTTCAACCTTAGCATGTCAATAGTAACACTCACCTTTTAAGTTTAGCTGATTTTCAAAAATCAAATGCAATTTTTTTTTCTGTGGACACAGGACCATTGGAACCAGAACCAAAATAATGCAAATGACACCCCGTTTAAATTTACACACGGTGATTCTCTATATAAGCAGTTTCAGGAATGAAAGAGTCAGTGTGTAGGGGTGGCGATAATGACTGAGTTTTTGAGTAGGGGTTAGCAGTAGTGACTGAGCCTAAGAGACAGCATGAATGACTAACTGGGTGTTTAGGGGTAGCACTAATGACTGACTGGGTGTTTAGGGGGTAGCATGATTAACTGTCTGTTTAGGGGTAGCAGCAATGAGAGCATGGGTTCATAGGGTTCATAGTGTATAGGGGGATGCAGTAATGACGGAGTGGATGTATTGGGGGATGCAGCAGTGACCGAGTGGGTGTACAGGGGGTGGCAGTAAAGATTGATTATATGACCATCCATCTCTCTACAGGTTAGCAGAACATTGAGGCATCTGTAGAGGGATGATTACTGGCTGCTTGAGCTGAAGACTGCAGGTGATTGGTTGAACAGTGCCACATTCAGGCTAAAGAGGTGAGTACTGTTCTAGTGCAGAGAAATCTCCTGTGTGTGTGGTTGTGTTAGTGCACTTGTGTGTGGGAGCAATGTTACAGCATGTCCATTTGCATTTGTACAGTCCTAAGGAAAATTGAGGGCCAAGCCCAAAATGGATTTCTTGAGCCCTTCTGTGCCACGATTTGTGAACTTTTGCTGCAATTAGATGTTTGGGAAAAAGCAGGAAACTGCTTCACTGTGAAAAGTAAATTGATGGCTTTAAGTACAAGAGAGTACAGTCGAAAAGCTTGCTTTTCACAACTGAAAAGTAGTTTTCTTAAGACGAACAATGATTTGCTACTTTTTAACACTTATTTGCTGTAAACAGCTAGCTGAAAATTTACCCACAGGAATTAAACATTTAAAGAAATCAGAGGGAAAGGCTAACTATTTGTTCTACTTTATCGATTTGTTTATTTCCTGACCAATGATTTGTTGTTGAGACCAAAAGCTTCAAATCTTGCCATTTTGGGTTTGGTCCATTTTCTTTACTCAGGAGGGTATGTGCAAACCTTTCTACCACATTGTGTCAGTTGTCAGGGTTCTTGCATTTCAGGGTGAATCGTACACACAGCGTGAAGTGTGTCGTCCTCATTACTGCACAAGGCCACCTGCATTTCCCTCTCTCTCTCACCCTCTCTCAGCTGGGCAAGCTACAGCAACCAACAGACCTACAGAAAAGTCATTTTTAGTGCTACAGTGGCAGGCTTCATATATCCAGCTAGTAGGGTGAGTTTCTGCCTGTATGTATGCATAAAAGCGCGTGTGTGTTTGTGTGTGTATGTGTGACATCGTCTTTCCTGTTTCCAGGCTGAATGCATCCCCCAGAGCAGTTTTGTGGGCGTGGTACACGGGACTCCACCCCTCAGGACATAGTGAACCAATCGCAATGGCCTCCAGCCTGGGCCTCGCCCCCTTGGTGAGCTTGCACACCACACTATTATTAGTAATAAAAAATCGTGCACATGCACTGGCGAATGGCAGATCTTAAACCCCATAAAGACTTTGGGCCCATGTTTTGGTCCATCACTTGCAGCTGCTACACTCAAACCTGTGGAACTTCAGACTGATTTTCAATTCTGGTGGAGATCCAAAGGTTTCTAATGATACCAAATATGCCCTGCTGAATTACAGGGAAATGTGTATAAAATATCCAAGATCTAGATATTTTCCATTTGATGTAATACTGTGGCCATAAAAACATGGTGCCCTGGGTTTGAATATTTCTCTCAATGTAAGTGTAATGTAGCTTCAGTGAAGCTCTACAATCAGTAGGTACAGAATATGCATGTGACTTTGTCCTACAATATGAAAAAATGTTTTTTTCAAACTTTAAACCTACTTATGGGAAAACTTAAGTGAAAAGTTAGCGTTTAAGGGGTTAAATCCAAGATTCCCAGCAGAAAAGGTTTCTCTGTGTCCTACTCAGGTGCTCTGGCACTGTCAATCAAGCTCAGTCCCTCCCCTACCCCCGTCACAGTCACGCAAAAGGTCTGACCTGTCCCAGCAGTCTCTACAATAATCGGTGAGTTTTGCGACGCCCAAACTGGGTTAGCATTAAGTGGCTAAAACCAAGCCGTGTTTCAGAAGCTCAGTTCCTGGTCTTGAGGTGTGAGGTCACTCCGCAACACATTTGTGGATCGAACTCCACTTTCAGTGCAACGGAAACAGCAATTTTTTTTTCCCAGCCAAAAATTTTGTCAAAATGTTCTTTTTTTTGCCTAATGTCTCCTTGTGTGCTAATTTGTGCATTATGCAGTCATTGTGTTATTGTTGTTACTTAATCCTGGAGTATTATGTGAACCAATGAGGCACATTTGTCTCTAACGTCGATGCCAAGTGAATGAACAGACCTTGTTCATTGTCTCCCGCTCAGGTTTTGAAGGTCCTCTATCAGGTACATCAGGTACACAGTCAATGGGGACCCGCCTGAATGACGTCATTAAAAAAGTGAATAATCGTCACGTGATGCGGATGTCTGGCAAGCATCGGGCATCTGCCAAAGAGAACCACTGAAAATGAGACGCACTAAAATGCTTGTTATTCGTTTATTCTCCATGGACTGAAGTGGAATTGCGTGCTTTAAGGTAGTTTAAAAATAGAATTACTCCTCCCGAGGCATATATCGATGAATATTAACTGATAACACTAAATGAATGGGCGAACTACGAGCGGTAAATTTAGTCACACTCCTCCCTTTCTCCCCAGTCCCGGGCTGTGACTTATGCCCAGGTAACCTGGTTAACCTGCTACCCTCTGAAACTTACGTAGACCCACCAGCGGCGATAGGTGTACAAAACTCCTTTTGTAGTCTTCACAAGCTTTGTTCCCTTACCTAGCATTATTCTTGAACATCAACATATTTTACATACACTGCGAGATTTGAAATAAGCAGTATTGCATCACATTTGCGATCTAAAAATGCCTACTTACCAAAATGAACAATACCGGACAAATGACTCGCAGCCACTGCAAAAGAAAATCCTAACAACATAGGTGAAATAACTTCAAATTCTAGCATAGAATCATACAACTAGTGTATTATCAAGTAGATTAATAAACTGTTACTAAGCTAGCTTGCCGTTACAAACCTGTCACAGGGAGTCACAAATTAAAGTATGAAAACAAAGTCTCCCCCGTTATCCTGCCATGATTCGAGCACTGAGCACGTTGCTTTTGCATTTCTACAGCTGGCTAAGCGCGAACGAAAAAAGGGTTGTTATTGTCGTGGTTTGTGTTATCTGGACTGCCCCTTATCGATGTTTCCCCGTTAGCTGTCGATGGTGAAGTGAATTTCTTCAGAGCCATTATTGCTATTGCTCGGTCCGCTCTGCCAAGCCAGGAATGCGTTTCTCGAAAGAACAGGTACGAACTTACTTAGTTGGAGCCATTGACAGTGAATGGACGAACTACGTAAGTTGCTAGCGAAGTTAAAAAAACTATGCTTTAGGGAAATGCACCCCAGGTCCCCATTATCAACACAAGTTAGATCTAAAATAAAAGTTGATAAAATCGCCTAAAAACCCTCTTTTTCTAACTCGGCACATTGCCTCCTGTTGTTCGCTTGCCAGACTTCCGGGTTCGGAGAATGACGTTCACCTTATGTACAGGCTATTTTTAGATATTGGGCGGGTCCCCATTAAACATTACAAGCCATTTCCATGTTTCTTTGTGACAACATACGGTGAAGATACTGCCTACAGGAAAGGATAGATTAATTTCAGCCAGTCAAGTTTGTCAGTTCTTTCATTATTCTGAGTGATGTCACAAAGGACAGATTTTGAAATGGCTTGTAATGGCTAATAGGCTGTGCACCTGGTGACATGATAGGGCATTTTAAAGAATATGGCAACCCTAACAAGTGCACTTCCACAGCCTCAAAATGCTTTTCAATGTCCAGTCTGCAGGCTGTATACATGATAAGTCGGTGGTGATTGAATAGTAATGCTTTCCGACACAGTATGGTTCACATTAACATACTGATGGCAACTCCTCACACTTCCCTCCAGGTTGCCCGCAAGGGGCAGGGAAAAGCCTGGGCCTGGACATATGATTGGACCGATGTTGACATGGGAACAAAGAAATCTTCGCCCCTGGGAGCGTCAGGATTATAACAGAAGACCAGGAGGCTCCACCCATCCTGGAACTCATTCGCAACAGAGAGGGGTGAGAGGAGGGACAATGGGTGGAGTCAGAGGGCTAAAGGGGCGGAGACATATTGACTGTGGGCAGGGTCAGTGAGATGGAAGGTGTGGTCAGAGTGGACTTACGAGAAGTGGGTGTTGTTAGTGTGACAATGGATGCGATTTAGGAGGTGGGATAAAGTTATAGGGGATGTGATCCACTTCTGTTTATAGTATCATCTCGCCCTCTCTCACCTGTGTAAAACTTTCCAGAAAGTTCTAAGGGCCGTATCCTACCTGCTTAACTTTACGTGTTTACTGCCACTGCACAGATAACATGATAAATAAAAAATGATGCCAAAACAAAAATTGAGATGTAAAAACATCACATGTGCTGAGAACATGCTCTCCCCCGCAGTATGAGAACGGTCATCAATATCCACGCCATCGAGCGCTGCCCCATATGGGAGAGGTGTGGAATCACACTCAGCAGGTAATTCTTCAGATAAGAGTGTGATCACTAATGCTGCCAACTGAACACTATCACCTTAAAGACATGCTACCTTGCCTGAGATTATCACAGCAATTTGTACATCCTTTACCATCAAGCTGTGCTACTCAGCACGTCATTTACACCCTTCATCAGACTAACGATACTTGATGTATCATTCACAACCTTTGCCTGAACAATGCTACTTTGCTTATCATTTACCATCATCATCAGACCGATGATACTTTGTGAATCATTTACCACCTTTATCAGAGCTATAAGTGTTTTACTTACCCTAATTGTCAGAACAATGGTATTTAAGGTATCATTTACCATCTATTTCAGATCAATGAAACCAATACTTAGGATATGAGAGATGAGACTTAGGAGGAGAGATAAGAGCCAATAGCGTCGCATTTTCCATCTTTATCACAGCTAATGCATATTATTTACTACCTCTATCAGAGCAGTGCTACTTGGTATATAGTTTACCAGCTTTATACGAGTTATGCTACCCAGTGTATCGTTTACCACCTTCATCAGAGCTATGCTGCTTTGCGTATCATTTATCACCTTTATCAGAGCTATACTACTTTATCACCGTTATCCAAGCAGTGCACTTATCGTATCATTTATTGCCTTTATCAGAGCTATGCTATTTAGTGTACAATGCAGCACCTTTATCAGCGCTATGCTACTTACCGTATCATGTACCACTTTTATCTGATCTATGCAACTTAGTGCATAATTTATCATCGTTATAAGAGCTATTTACTTTGCACATCTTTTATCACCCTTCTCGGAGCTATGCTACTTAGCTTATTTTTACCATCCTTATCATAGCTATGCTACTTCGTGTATTATTTCCCATCATTATCTGAACAATGTTACTTATCATTTACCACATTTATAAGAGCTATTAGTAAATTATTTACCACCTTTAATCAAAACTATGCTACTTACGGTATCATTTTCCACATTTATAAACCCTATTGATGTTTCATTTATCACTTTAATCAGAGGTATGTTATCGAGTGTATCATTTTCCAGCTTTAACGAAGCAGTGCTACTACTTGGCCTATCATTTACCAACTTTATCGGAACTATGAGTGTATTAATTTTTATCATTACCACCTTTGTCAGCGCTATTCCACTTGGTGTATGACTTACTGCCTTTATCAGAGCTATGCTACTTAGCATGTAATTTAACACCTTCATCATTACCATATCACTTACCACCTTTATCAGAGTTATGCTTAGTGTATCATTTACCACCTTTATCAGAGCTAGACAACTTTGCGTATCATTTACCACTTTTATCAAAGCTATGCTCCTCTGCCTATCACTTACCACCTTTATCAGAACGATGCTCATTAGCATATTACCGCTTTATTCAGAGCTATGCTACTTAGCGTATCACTTACCATGTTTATCACAGCTATACTGCTTAGCGTATCACTTACATCCTTCATCAGCGCAATGCTACTAAGAGTTTGACTTGCTGCCTTTATCAGAGCTATGCTACTTAGCAAACTTACCACCTTTATTCAAAGCTTATTACTTACCGTGTTGTATCAGAGCTATGCTAATTAGTGTATCACTTATCGTATTGTATCGGATCTATGCTACTTAGCGTGTCATGCACTGCATTTATCGGAGCTATGCTGCTTAGCGTGTCATTTACCACCTTCATCACAGCTATGCTACTCACTTTACTGTCATGATGTACTTGTAATTATGTTGCCCCCCACAGAGCAGGTTGATATCCGGGCAGAAGCGTCCAGCAGCGTCCCAAGAAGAACATTCTCCGCCCCTTCGCTATGCTCCGCCCCCTGACTGTGGCCCGGTGCCCAAGAGGCAAAGGGGCAATGTGCAGGTCAGCATGGGTCACGACCACCAAACTCTGACTCCCAACAGCCTACTGATCATGCCTTCATCGCATAACACCAGAAATTGCGTTGCACTGGGAATGCAGGCCACTCAGAAAACAGTAACTCCAAAATAAACCCATTTTATTCATTTTACGTTTTAATCATTTCTTTTCTGCAACTCTGGTAATTTAGATCTGATCATAACATTCATTTTTTTTTCTTCTCAAAAATCAAAATCATTCTCATAACTTCACCTCTGATTTCCTCCTGACCTTTCTTGACTTAAATAATAGCAGCATTTTGAGTTTATGCCCATTGGAGGATTGTGAGTGATGTTTTCTTGTAGTGGCAAGACTAAGGCCTGGAACACACTGGATGCATGTGTAGTGTGTAGTGGCTGCGTGCCGTGCCTCTGCCTCTCACTTGTGTCTGTCTGTCGACACATGCTGCATGTCAGCTGAGGTGCAGCAGGTTCCTCCTGCAAGCCCGATCTTTCTACACGAGCATTTTATGCTCGAGCATTAAAACATATTATAAATAATGTAATTAAATAAGATTAAAAATGCAAGGCAATCCTGATACGCTTTAACTTATTTATGTAGTAGGCTATTTTCATAGCATTGGCTCCGTAATTAATGGCGTATTTCTGTGAAATAGATTGACTTTTACTTTGAACATTTACAAAAGAAAGAAAACAAGCAGTAGAGCAGTGAAGCTTTCAAACAGAAGTTAATGACAAATTCCATATATATTCCGTTGAATGACGGTACTATAAGAATGTTCGACGCATTGAAAGTTACGAATTTCCAACTAAATGTTCCAGGAAATATTTCACAATTATATTTGAATGTTTTTATTGGATTTTAACATATTACACACACACACACACAGTATAAAAACATTCAACAACTTCAATGCTTTGTACACATATATCAATAAAAGTTATAAAAATAATGAAAATAAATACAATAAAATTGAATTTAAATAATAATACTATATAAAATTAAATAAATAAAATTACAAAAATAGCTGCATAAATAATGCAAAATAGCTAGATAAATAAAAAATCACAGGGCCATTGTAATTATTTACTTAACAGGGAGTTTCTCAACATACAGTAGAAATGGCTGCCACAGCTTTGTGAACTTTCTTTCCGAGCCTTGAGTTAAATATCTTTGTTGTTCCACCTTGAGATGAGCCACCATGTCCATCACCCATCGCTTATGGGAGGGGAGTACTGTCTTTTTCCATTTAAGCAGGATATTCTGCCGTGCCAGAAGTGTAGCGAAAGCCACTGCTGTGCCATGGGTGGCTGAAATCCTGCAGTCCAGTGGCACCACACCAAATAAGGCTGTGACAGGGTTCGGTTGAATTTTTAGTTCCCGCACTGCAGTGATGGTGTTAAAAACCCCCTTCCAAAAGTCTTTCAGCCTTGGGCAGGCCCAAAACATGTGGATAAGGGTGCCCAGGTCACATCTGCACCTAGGGCAGTTTTAACTGGTTCCTGGAAACAGTTTGGCAAGCCTGCTATTTGATAGGTGGAGTCTGTGTAGTACTTTAAATTGGAGGAGTCCATGCCTGATACAAAAAGATGAGTTATGCACCCAGCCAACTGCCCTCCTCCATTCTGTTACAGAAAGACCAAAGCCTAGTTCTGCCTCCCACTGCTGTTTAATATGGTCCAAAGAAGGGGTTACTGCCCCCTGCAACAGCTCATATATAGCAGACACACACCCCCCTTGCAAAGGATCAACCTTCAAGCATTCTTCTGACCAGCCGCTCTGTAGATTTTGAAGAGAAGGAGAAAAGTGTTTTTGATAAAGCTTCGGACCTGCAGGTACCTGAAAAAATGTGATTGTGGAATATTGAGTGTTGCCCTTAACTGCTGAAATGACATGAAGTTGCCTCCTCTGAAGAAATCTCTGTCCAAGCCTACACCTCTTCTAGCCCAGAGCTGAAAAGTTGAATCAATAAGAGATGGTGGGAAGAGGGCGTTTGCCGAGATAGGAGCTAAAGGGAGGCCCTGTTTGCACCCAAAATGGATTCTCAACTGTTTCCATATCTTAAGCGATCCCTGTGTCACTGGGTTGTGCCTAAGCGGTCTCTAACTCATTGGCAGTGGAGCACAGATTAAGGAGCTCAGTGCTATGGGGCTGTAAGAATGCTGTTCCATAAGTGCCCAAAGGGGCATTTGTTCCCCCTCAGAAGGCCGCATCAAAATGTTCTACTCAGAAGTGTTAGCTGCCCAGTAGTAATGCATGTAATTTGGCATGGCCAACCCTCCTTCCTCCTTCCATCTTTCCAAGCACTCCTTTCTGATACGTGGTATCTTCTTATTCCAAATATACCACTAAGTAACCCTATCCAGTTCTTTCAAAAAATGACTTTGCTATGAATAGTGGAATGGTTTGGAAGAGAAATAAGAATTTTGGCATTATTACCATCTTTACTGAATTTATGCGTCCAGCCATTGACAGAGGAAGTGTTGACCATCGTTCCATGTCTTTTTTTGCCTGTATTAGAGCTGGTTTGAAATTATGTTTAAACAGGTCCCTATAATGTTTGGTCACCGACACTCCCAAATAGGTAAATTTATCTTTACTTAACTTAAATGGATATGTCTCCAATTGCATTTGACTCGCTTTATCGTTGACTGGAAAGATTAAGCTTTTTGCCATATTTATTTTGTATCCTGAAATTATTCCAAAATCAGTGATGGTTTTCAGAGCACTTGGTATGGAGTTTCTGGGGTCAGACAAAAAAAGGGGGAGGTCATCGGCATACAATGAAAGTGTGTGTATGTGTCCTCCTCTTGCTGTGACATCTCAGTGAAACAGCCAAGAGCTCAATGGCAACATCAAAGAGCAGAGGTGACAGGGGACACCCCTGTCTAGTCCCTCTAAATAAGGACAAATAGTTTCACATATTATTGTTAGTCCTGACTGCAGCCTGTGGGCAGGTCTACAACAGATTCACCCAAGAACAAAACGAAGGTCCAAACCCAAAATTTTTTAGGGCCGAAAGCAAATATTTATGCTCAATTCTGTCGAATGCTTTATGAGTGTCCAATGCAATGATAGCCTCAGGGACATTATTCCTATCTGGAAGATATATTACATTGTATACCCGGTGAAGATTACTGTATAGCTGTCTACCCCTTATAAACCCTGTTTGATCAGGGTGAATGATTTTGTCTTGCACTCGCTCCAATCTGTCTGCTAATACTCTAGTTAGTATCTTACAGTCACAGCAAAGCAAGCTCACTGGACGATAAGATTCGCATTGCAATGGGTCTTTATCCCTCTTGAGAAGCACTGAGATGATAGCCTGTGTCATTGTTGGAGGAAGGGATTTGATTAATGGGTCATTCCATATGAAATCACCCAAAATGGGGGGTGCTCCCAGCTTGATGGTTTCAGAATTGCTTCATTTGGTGACATTTTGTTGCATGTGATGAGCAAATCAAATCGCAGGTGGTTTCAAGTTGATATCTCGTTCTGTTCTCATTTTATGGGCCCCCGAAAAAGGGGGCGTGGCCCACGTTAACCCTCTGGTCACAGTTTGTGACCATTTTCAAAGGGTTATAACCGATGAACTAATAAGGATACAAATTTCATTCTTTCAGGATATGTTTATTCTGTCTAATAGTCTGCAACAAACCTTTTAATATAGTGGTTAACCCTTTGAGTGCTTTGCAATTAACCCCTAAACATTGAAACTTGGTGCCGAACATGTTGATTTCAAATGAAATATTATGCAAGCATCCTTAGAATGTCCCCTTTGCCATTTACATTGTTGATAGTATACCTGATGGAGTTTCAAATGAAGGTAAAAACATCTTTTTATCTTCATCCAATTTGGAGAAACATTAAACCCTTTTCAGCTGATTACCGAAACGGTGCACTTTTTGACTCTCATTTTGACCATGTGGGCCTGTTTTGATTTTCAAAAAGTTGGCCTCAAATGAAAGCTTATTCAAAGAACTTCAAAGTGCAACAAAATCAAACTTGGAACAAATACTCCTACTTGGAAAAATAAGACCCCTTTTAAGTGCTATTTGCACATACGAGAGGGTTAACGTGGGCCACGCCCCCTTTTTCGGGGGCCCATAAAATGAGAACGGAACGAGATATCTACTTGAAACCACCTGCGATTTAATTTGCTCATCACAGGCAACAAAATATCACCAAATGAAGCAATTCTGAGACCATCAAGCTGGGAGCTTGGGTGATTTCATATGGAATGACCCTAATATTTCATAATTAAAGCATTGCTGAATTAAAATGAAGGGATTCTGTCCCTATACATGGGCTATTAATTTGACAAAAGTACCGGAAGTGTTTAGATTTTTATTTGTTTCGTCCTTTTAACAGACACACACACTCGACAATTTGGGGAAATGCTAGTATTTATGTCGACATGACTGTGTCTTGACAGCCGTTTTCAGGTCTGTTTTTGCTGAGAACCGCACACGTCACAGTAAAATGAGATACTCCGAATCTCTAGATGACACTATGCTGCAGCCTCACTTGTCCGCGCGTCTCATGCATCCAATGCACACGGTCTAACCTGTTAACATAGACGCCGAAATGAAAAGTGTAAGGTAACGTCACGCAACAGCACTGCTCATGCATCCAGTGTTTTCCAGGCCTAAGGCACGTAATCAGATCCCTTTTTTCATACCAGACAAACTTTCCATCTGGGTTTCTATTCTTGTCCTACATCTCCAGCTCTGTTAATCGGCACCAAACCCTAAGCAAGAGAGATTTAACTCAAACAGCCTCAACAGGATACCATTTCCAGATCTACCAGTCAATAAAAATGTTTTTTTTTTTTTTTTTTTACAACTGCACCTTCAGGATAAGAACAGCAAAAGCTGTAGTTTACCCGTTTCTCCAATATCCTCTTACGCACAATAAAATGGTTTACTGTAAAGTATGATCAATACCACACTTAAATTTGTTTAACTAATATAAGAATGAACGGCACACGCGAATAAAATTTGAAGAAAGCTTAAATCTCTTTCTTCTCCTCTCTCTCAAACCCTTGGTTCACAGCGATTCTACGATCCGGACCGTTCTCTCCATGCCCACCCCCGCTCCACCTACCCCCCTCACAAACCAAGGTTTTGGGACCCTCCATACAAAGGGGGCGTGGCCTGGACCTCACCTGACAGGAGGAGTGGCCCTCCTGAAGCGCAGGTGAGCATCACTGCGGAGCAACTCACAGCCCGTGAAACCTTTCAAATTTAGGACAAGTCAATGAACATCTTGCCAACTCTGGGTGGTTAAATGAATTAAGACCATACGCATTTACACACACTCTCCTGCACTAACTCAGCTGACAGGGTTGCACATTTCAATTTGTCGCATTAAATAGTCTGCACGATCTGTGATTGTTCTGCATTTTGTAGTGCAGCCTTAGTGTTCATAGAGAGCTCCATAATTCATTGGACAGTGGCACATTTTATTAATTGGGTTCTGCTGGCTGAGTCAATCACTGGATCTGACTCCAAATGAACATGCATTTTACATGCTGAAGAGGAGACTGAAGGCAAAAAGATCAAGAAACAAGCAGGAACTGAAGATGGCTGCAGCACAGGCCTGGCAGGGCATCACCAGGGCAGATACCCAGCTTCTGTTGATGTCTTATGTGCCACAGGCATCAAGCAGTAATTGCACGCAAAGGATATGCAACCGGATATTAAAAATTATAACTTTATTCTACATTATTTTGAACTGTCCATGATTTGCCTGAAAATGGGGGGTGTGTGTACAAAAGATGCTGTCGAAACAGTCTGCCCAATATGCATGAAAACACCCTCAAATTAATGCTGACAGTCTGCACTTCAATCTGATTGTCATCGGATCATTTCAAACTCAAAAGGGCTAGAGTACAGAATCAAAATAAAAAATGTATATCCATCCAATTAATTATGGTGCTTGCTTAATGTTTGATTTTAGTTTCATATTGTACTAGGATCTGAAGGTGTGTATATGCTTTTAGTTTTGTATCCAAGGCTGAGGGTGTCTGTACTGTTAACTCTTTCAAGCCCGGTTTTCGTGGATTTGGGCATCGTCCTCCTCAACCGCGCCCATCTCCGCATGGCCGGCACGGACATGTGGCTCCGCCCCCTCGAGTAACTGACGGGCAGAGCAGGAACAGGCCCCACCCCTCACCAGCAAACCACACCTCCGTGCCTTACAACCGCGCCCCCTACTGGCCACAGGAGGATGGGCGTTGCTCCCCTACTGTACCTCAGCACTGCCACACTCCCAAGAGGCGGAGTCAACCCAACCATATCCCCAATGGGCGGAGACAGCACAGCCACACTCCTGAGGGGCGGAGCCAGGAAGGGAGGCAAGAAAAGCACATGCTGGTGAGTGTGTGTGAGAACGAACAAAAGAGCGAATATGGTCCAAGAGTGTTTGAGCTAGCATTGTATCATTCAATACTTTTTTGCCTCCTTTATGAAAAGGCTGTGATGAATAAATGCTGTCCTGTGGATGGGTTGCAGTCAACTTCCCACACAGGGCAGCAATCAGTCAATTATAGAGCAAAAGTGCCTAATTTCTAAGCTTTTGAGACCGCATTCCCCGTTTCGTTGCAAGTACTTGAAAATGTCGTCACCCAAAATGCAAACTAAACATTCCCACTTCTTTGTTGTATTAGATTACCAAATATAAACGAATACTTCTGAATTTTGGTATACAATGGTGCTCAGAAGTTTGCATTCCCTAGCTGAATTTGGGAAATGTTGCCACTTATTTTGAAAATATGACCCATCATGCAAAAAACTTGTCTTTTATTTTATAAGGATGGTGATCATGTGAAGTCATTTATTATCACATACGTGTTTGGCTCCTTTTTAATTCATAATGATAACTGAAATCACCCAAACGGCCCTGATCATGAGTTTAAATACCCTTGAATGTTTGACTTTGTTATTTAGACACACAGTGACACACTCAGGCTTAAATGGCTATTAACGGTTCCACACCTGTGGCTTTTTAAATTTTTACTTGTGTCCACGTATAGTCATTGAGTTTGTTAGCTCCCTAGCGGATGCACTGATCTGGCTGGACACTGAGCCATGGGGAGCAAAAAAGAACTGTCTAAGGACCTTTGTAACAAGGTAGTTCAACTTTATAAAGATGGGAGAGGGTATAAAAAGATATCCAAAGACTTGAAAATGCCAGACAATACTTTTCAGTCTATGATTAAGAAGTGGAAAATTAGGGGATATGTTGATACCAAGCCAAGGTCGGTAGGCCAAAAAATATTTGAGCTCAAACTGCCAAGAGAATTGTTCAGGAGACGAAGAAAAATCCTCAAGCTACCTCAAGAGAAATACAGGATGCTCTGAAAAAAAGATGGCGTGTTCATTTCAAGGACCACAATGAGGAGGTACTTAAACAACAAAGAGCTGCATGGTTGAGTTGCTTGACGGAAGACATTACTGTGCCAATCCCACAAAAAAAGCCCACCTAGAATATGCCAGACAACACCTTGAAACACCTTACAACTTCTGAAATACTGCCATCTGGAGTGACGAGACCAAAATAGAATTTAATGGTCACAACTATAAGCGCTATGTTTGGAGAAAAGTCAACAAGACCCATAGTGAAAAACATACCATTCCCCTTGTAAAGCATGGTGGTGGATCTCTGATGTTTTGGGGGTGTGTGGGCTCTAAAGGCACAGAGAATCTCCTGAAAATTGAGGCAAGATGAATGCAGCATGTTATCAGAAAATAATGGCAGACAATTTGCATTCTTCAGCAAGAAAGCTGTACATGGGATGCACTTGGACTTTCCATCATGACAATGATCCAAAGCACAAGGCCAGTTGACCCTCCAGTGGTTACAGAAGAGAAAGGTGGAGGTTCTGGAGTGGCCATCACAGTCTCCTGCCCTCAATATCATCGAGCTGCTTTGGAGAGATCTCAAACATAGAGTTCATGCAAGACGACCAATGAATTTGCAGGAGCCGGAGACATTTTGCAAGGAAGAATGGGCAGCTGTACCACCTGAGAGAATTAGGGGCCTCATTGACAACTATCACAAGAAACTGCGCTCTGTTATTGATGCTAAAGGGGGCAGTACATAGTATTAGGAACTAAGGGTATGAAAACTTTGAACAGGGTTCCTTTCATTTTTTTCCCTTATTGCCATGTTTTATTTGATGATTGTGCCATTCTACATGACCTACAGTTGGATATGAATCCATATAAGAAATAAAAGAAATGTGTTCTGCCAGGCCATTCATGTTTTCCTTCAGAAATGTTACCTATTTTACAAATTCAGCCAGGGTATGCAGACATTTGAGCGCAACTGTAAAGCTGAACAATTTTAGATTACTTACCTCTCTGTAACAACGAACAGCTGTTTTGTGCTAGGAGACCGAAAACTGCTGCACTTAGAACAATTTTTTTCCCCAATTTACTGCAATGCGCGGCCTATTTCTAAGTTGTTTGCCACGGTTTGTCATAAAAAAGGACTCACGTTCTTGCCCGTAAGAGATTTGTGAAACTTCCGCACAGTAGGCCTTACATACGAATGACCAAAACAGTCGCGTCCATAGCAGAGGGAAGTAAATAAACTTTTAGCATATTTAAACTAATAAAGCTGCCGGGATTTTGTTTGTTGAACAGGACAACCTTTTTGGTAGTCTAGGTTGTCCGGATCTATTTCAGGCTGTCTAGACAACACGATAACCGCTTATTATGAACACTGTTATACACCCACTTAATGAGAGGAAACTCCACTAAAAGCTCACGATAACCATTTTCACCAAAACGAAACACAATTCCAACGTCGAGCTATTAAATGAGCTCGTAGCAAAAACACGCAAATGATGCATGTGTCGAATATGTCGTACTACCGAATCTGTAACTACATTCTACCGCACAAACGATCATGTAAAAGTAGAGACTCAACAGATTATCGCTCTACGACCAAAACTCATTGAATTAGCAGCTGACAAAGGGAAGAAACAAACTTCACTTCGTACGGACATAACCATAAATGTCTTACCTGAGTGAGAATAGGCTACAGGGCAGTAAATCAATGATGATGAGGTCAATTGTAAGACAGTTGAAATGCAAACTCAAGTGGACATTGTCTTGTTTTGTCACGAAGGAGCAAATAAAACTTTTATCTTCATCAGCCGCATGTTTTACCCCGTCTGAACACGGGCCGAAATCTTATTAAATTAAGCGCTGATAGAGACAGGGCTAATTCTTGTAGGACGCTTACGCATTTAAAAAATACCACACTGGAATGGAGTTTCCGAGTGTCATTTTTCTTGCGTAAAGAAAACTGCAGTTTGCCAGGACTCCAGGGGTATCCCATGATGTATAACAACTTTCAGTCTGTATAATCACAAATTTTTACCATGACATTTTGGCTAGATTGAGCACACAAGAAAATCACGCAGCCCCAGTAGTACCTAAGCCATGCTGCCTGGCACGCAAGCTTGGTGATAACATGACTCCTACTCAGCCAGCTGTCCAGACTCGGTGTATAGACGGCTCTGGTAAACGAATGCAAGTAGCGGCATGTAGGGGGGACTTTGTAAAACACAATTCTAAGTTTACTTACATGATTGTTGTGCCATTAAATGGAACGAATACATCATGAAAACTGCGTAAATTGTTATTTTTTTTTTTTTTTAGTGCCGGGCGGTAATTTAACTTTTTAGCTTGAGTGCTGGGCAGCCAAAAAGATGCTAGGTGGCCCCGCCCAGTGCTGCCCACCGTGGGCAGAACCCAGAGGTCTGCAGGTATTCAGAGCTGCTCTCTATCTCCCTCTGCAGGTCAGGAGGGGCAGTGCAGGGCGGCTGGATTCTCAGGTTCCAAACAGACACCAGCAGCAGCCGCTGTCCCCTTTCTCCACCCCACCCTCAAACCGACAGTACCGCCCCTCACCAGCAAGCCCCGCCTACTCAGTCCACACCCCGCAGAGTACAGAGGAGCCTTGGGACAAGTGGAGTGATGTGAAGGAGGAAAGAGGAAAAGAGAAGGAGAGGAAGAGGGAAAGAGAGAGGGGAGGAAAAAAGGACAGAGAGAGAGAGAGAAAGAAGAACAGAGAGAAGGAAGGAAAGAAGGACAGAGAGAGGGAAGGAAAAAAGGACAGAGAGAAGGAAGGAAAGAAGGACAGAGGGAAGGAAGGAAAGAAGGACAGAGATAAGGAAGGAAAAAAGGACAGTGAGAAGGAAGGAAAGAAGAACAGAGAGAAGGAAGGGAAGAAGATCAGGGAGTATGAAGGAAAGGACAGAGAGAAGGAAGGAAAGAAGGGGCACAGCAGTGCTGGGGGGAAAATGCGGAGTCTGGAGCCCCTCTCTTCCTTAAGCGCAGGACCCAGCGCCATACGGTTCACCATGATTGGCCGGGAGATGCATGAAGAGGTGGAGGGGAGTGGCAGAGAGGTGTCCGCAGCCCCGCCCATACTGAATACCTCAGGGATAACCCCACCCACACCACCACTCTGCTCTGATAGCCATGCGCCATCCAGACCTGAGCCCCACCCCCTCCACTTCCCCCGGGCTCCGAAGCTCCTGCCAGTTTCCCGCCCACCTTTTGGGACGACGCCCCCACCAGCCCCCCCCTGCTGAGTAGGCAGGGCTCCCCGCAGTCCTCGCTCTGCGATGAAGAGGAGGAAGAGGAAGAGATGCTGAGGCCAACTGTGCTGCCCAGCCCCACCTCAACCCCACCCCTAACCCCGCCTCCAACACCACCCCCGTCCCAGCCCATCCAATCAGGTCATCAGGGCTCTCTGAAACTGCCATTCCTTCCCCAGCGGAACGTGAGCACGGTGCTTAAGTCCCTGGCCTCAGTCCTCGAGCGCCAGAGAGAGAGACACGCCCACAGGGGTGGACCGTTCGGCAGAACTCCGCCCACCAGCTCGGGCGGGGTCAAACACACTTCCGCCTTCTCATTGGTCCCCGACCTCAGCGAAGAGGAGGTGGAGCTAACGCAGAATTGCAGAGAGATGGACAGCAGTAGGAGCCAGTCACGATTGGAGAAGAGGCCTCACGCATCATTATCATCATCATCATCATCATCATCTGCAGCAGCGTCTCCCCCACTGGCCCAACACCCAGGCCCAACAGAGGAGAGGAAGGACAGATGCCAGAGACAGAGAGAGAGGGAACGAAAGAGGGAGAGAAAGAAGAGACAGGGCCAGGAGATGGAGAAGAAAAGCAGAGAAAGCGGTAAGGATGGAGACAAGGAGAGAGAGGCGAGAAAGAGAGTGCGCAGGGAAAGAGAGAAAAAGCGAAAACAGAGGAGTATGGAGAGAGACTTGCCGAGAGAGAAGGACAGAGTGTGGAAGGAAAGGGAGGGGGTAAAGAAAGAGAGGCAGACCAGCAGGAGGAAAGAAGAACGGAGGAACAGCACTAAAGAGAGAAGACGGAAGCGTAAAGCCAAGAAAGAAGGGCTATCAGTCCACGCCTCTTCCCTGCAGCCCCGCTGTAGCGCCCCCTGTAGGGAGGATAGCAATTTGGAGGTTAGCTGTAGCACCCCCAATGGAGAGGTTGAGGTTGGGAAGGCCAGCTGTAGCACCCCCTGTATGGAGATTAGGGTTGGGGAGGCTAACTCTAGCACCCCCTGCAGGAAGGATAAAGATCTGGAGGGCAGTTGTAGGGTGGATACGGTTGGGAAGGCCAACGCGAATGACCCCTGTAAAGAGGAAAGAGATCTGGACGCCAACTCTAGCGACCCCTGTGGGGAAGACAGGGTGGAGAGGACAGCAGTAGCACCTCCTGTAGCAAGGTGAGGGTTGGGGAGGCCAGGGAAAGTTTGGCGGCCCTCGAGCAGCAGGGCAGGAGGGAGGGGAAGAAACAGCCCAGGCCTACCGTCACCATACCACACACCGCCACCATAGCAACCGTTACCACCGCAACCACCACAGTTGTCAACATCATGGCAACCATCACCACCACCCCAGCTGAAAGCACTAAACCAAAAATCACGATGACAACCACCATGACTCATAGCATCATGACAACCACTTCCACACCAACCACCCCTGCTGCCACCACCATGGTGCCGGTCACCTTGACAACCTCCCCAGATGTTGTCACCACCATGGCAACTGTTAGCACAGGACCTTGCCCAACTTCCACCACCATACCGGCTGTTACCTCAGAAACCATCTCCGCCGTGTCAGCTGTCACCATGACAACCAATTCCACATCAACTTCAACTACACCAACAGTCACCCAGGAAACCAACTCCACCACAGCAGCTGTTACTCTGACAACCATGTCCACGATAACTGCAACCACAGAAACTGTAACAACATCATCTGCAGTCTCTACAGCTGCGAAACTCATCAACACAGTGATATCCAGCACTGCCCCCATTACACCCCGCCCCCCACTGGGCGTGGCCGAGTTCCTGAGGCTGAAGGGCCTCTCGTTTGGGCCGCCCCGCGAGTTGAAGATCCGCCTCATCAAGGTGGAGGCAAGCGCCTTCATACCCCGGCGGGAAGAGGAGAAGGTGATCCCTCTTGCCCAGATCAGCATCAACAACACCGCTGCGGAGGTGATACGAGCCTGCAGGTAAGAGAGAGGCGGGGAAGAGAGACAATGGAGGGGATGGAGGGAGAGAGAGAGGGTGAGCATGAAAGAGAAGGAAAGGAACAAATAGAAAAAGTGAATTACCTAATCGCATCATGCTAACATGCTACAGATTACGTGTTGGTCATTCAAACCGATGAACTGATTGCATGAATTTTCTAGCCTGTTTCAGCAAATAACATACTGAAGTTACAACAAGGAACCTACTGTGATATAGATATAATCTTTTAGCATCACACTGATTAAGAGTTAGTTATTTATTTAGAAGAAACCGTGTGCTTATTTGTGATGTTTTTCCCTTACTTTGGTGGTATGGTCCCATCTGTGGCATAGGGGAGCCAAGGTGAAGGGCAAGTTTCGGGAGTCCTACCTGCTGCCCGCGTTTTCAGTTAAACCCGCCCTGAATAATGAACAGCCAATCCTGCGCCAGACGCTCAGCCCGCCCACGCCCAGTATCTATGTGAGTCTCTGACCGCGAGCTGGCACACATGACCAGAGATAGGGCTTGCACTTTTAGAAGGCATTTTATTGCTTCCAATATACCAGACATCCTCAGTATATTGTACAAAAGTGAATCCAAAATAATTTTATCACGTGATTGAACCAGATATGGCAGTAACTCAGTGTTGTCCTTGTGTGAACTCTGTTTTCCCTGGGTTCACACCTTGTGTTTTCCCTGTAATTACCTGTTTTTTCTCTGGTTTTAAGCCGCTTTCACACCGGACGCAAAACAAATTTTTCGCACGACAGATTACATTCAAAGTCAATGCAAGGACGCCGGAAATTCGCATCTTAGCACTGACTTTGAATGTAATCTGTCGTGCGAAAAATTCGTTTCGCGTCCGGTGTGAAAGCAGCTTACCCTGCGTTCTCTCCCAGGGTTTACCATGGGATTTCCCTGTGCATACCACAGACTGCATAAAAAGATGGACGAAGCAACCGTAACGTCACCCATTGGTTTCAGAATACCATTTAAGAAGCCTCGATTTAGGCAATTTGAACAGCACCATTTTGTCACTTTGAGACTGGATGTGATTCCTATTGGACGAGACCGTGAATTAGAGATTCAAGGGGAGGAAAAGGGGTGGATCTACGGGCGGATCTGACCGTATCTGACAAGGACCAGAGGATAGCCACGCCCCCAACGCATATTCTGGCTTTATCCTTTATTCTAGTCCATTTCAGACCATAATTTACAAAAATGAACATCATGATATATCAAAGGAGACTTGAAACTTGCGATAGATACCATAAAATAATGTGGAAAATCATTATTGAAATAATAAATCAGGTGGGAAAGTAGGATCATTTTCTTATAGACTTCTACAGCATTGAACTTCTTTCTGCAACCACCATCTGCTGGCCATTAAATAGAATGCAATTTTTAGAGATTTCCGCATTGGCCTCCCTTCTCAGACCCGGGTGCTGCGTCCATCTTTTTATATAGTCTATGGTGCTTTCCTCATTTTCCCGGTGTTCATTCTGTGTTTTCCCTCTGCAGTTGGAGAGTAAGAGAGATGCATTCTCACCAGTCCTCCTGCAGTTCTGCACCAATCCCAGAAACCCCGTCACAGTCATTAGAGGCCTGGCGGGATCTCTGCGCTTGAGTGAGTTCTCAACCAGTCAGCTCTGTGCACTGCCCAATGGCCCCGCCCATCATTACAGCACACAGCACCTTTGTTGCTAACATGACAGAACGATGGGAAGGGACCGTCTAGTCCAGCAACACACAACTCTTTCCCGCCTCTATCAAGTGTACTTAGTGCTAGCAGTTGATGGCAGAAAAGGTGGAGTGAAGCAAAGTGTTCAGTCTGGTCTTTAAACAATCCAGAGAACCCACCTCCTCCACGTGTTACTGAGGTACAGTACAGTACTGTGCAAAAGTCTTCAGCACCCTGCACTTCTTAAAATTCAAATCTGTATTAGATGTTTACTTTTTGATTCCATGTTACAGTTCCTGAGGATAAAAAGTAAATTAGAAATTCCAAATGCTAGTTTAAAGAAAAATTTCAAAAATAAATGTCTGTATTCAATTAAAAATAGTTGATACAGATATTTTAGTCTTGACAGAGCCTTGATGTCAACATTAACATTGCTGTTTGTAATTTCTTGGAGGGATAGATGCAATTGAGACAGTCAGTCTGTAGAAGAACGGTAGCAAGTTCTCCACTCTGTTTGGAACAAGCAAAAAGCCAATCAACTTATGAAACTATAGCAGAACACGACAGTGTCCCAAATGTTTTGGCAAAGGGTAGTCACACCAAATATTGATTTGATTTAGTTTTTAACAGTCTACGGCTCTGCTTAGTACATTTCTCAGTTATTAGAAACTTTCAATTTCATCATTTTTGCAAGCATATTTGCCCTAAGAAACTGCTTTAAATGTGCCTAAGGCTTTTGCACAGTACAGTACACGGGCTGACCTTTTGTGCTCCCTATATACCTCTACAGACTATCCTCAGTTAATGAGTTGATTCAGATGCAGCTCATTAGGTTTGGAGTGAAAACCTTCAGCAATGTAGATCTCCAGGGGAAGTGCTGGGGAGGCCAGCTGTAGCTGTTGAATAAGGTGTGCTTTGTTAGGCTTTAAGTGAAAGCTTGAGAATGGTAGATAACCAGCAGCAAGGTGAGCTGCCCAGCTCTGAATGATGATGTTACTGCATGTTCCTTGGTGTGGCCGTGCAGACCTGGGGCTGTTCTCCACAAAGTCGCTGGTGGAGGCAAACGCGGAGCATGCGGTGGAGGTGCGTACACAGGTGCAGCAGCCGGCTGACCAGAACTGGGAACCGAACGGCCTGACCCAGACCTGGCCATGCGAGAGCTCCCGCTCACACACCACCATCGCAAAGTACGCCCAGTAC